>CM077080.1:32179159-32779159 GCA_039513925.1 Platanthera zijinensis | reverse complement strand
AGGAATTTATAAGGGTGAATTCCTGCAATTATTAATTTCCTGCAGGAAGGTTGCAACCTCGGAAAAGCAGGTTGCAACTTCCTTTTTACTGCCTTGTCTCTATTATTAATTCTGAACAGTTTTTTTGGGTTTTTCATTATATAATATAAAATGAAAAAAAAACCAAAAAGCCCTAATGTAACACCCCCCGATTCTCTCCCCCCTGTAACCGTGCGGCTCTCCCTCTCTCTCTCTCTCTCTCTCGTTGTCTCTCACGGAGGAGAGCGCCGCTGCTGTGCGTGAGAGCCGCCGCCGCCGCCGCCGCTTGGGTTGTGGAGAAAGGGCCGCCGGGCTGCCGCCGTTGTGTGAAGGAGGGACCGCCGCCGCCGCTGTGTGAAGCCGCCGCTGTGTGAAGCCGCCGCCGCCGCTGTGTGAAGCCGCCGCCGCCGCCGCTGTCTTTGGGAGAAGGGCTGCCGCTGCTGTGTGGAGACGCCGCCGCCGCCGTCGTGTGAAGACGTTGCCGTCGCCGCTGTCCAGATTTTGTTGCCGGCCGGTTTTTGTTGCCGGACTCGTTCGTGGCTTGGAGGTTGAAGGCGAAGTTGGAAGGGGCTTTGCTTAGCCGTCCTCCTTCGTGTTTTGGTGAACGTCATTCTTGACGTTGGGACGGATTGTTCAATCCGTCCGGGTAACGACTCTTAAACCTTGTTCTTGTATTTCTCTTTTGTCAAACTAGTGATTGTGTGTTTGGAAGAGAAGTGGTGTAGATCCTTTGTGGATCGTGTTCGTGGTGGAGTGGAGATCCTGTGTGGATCGGTGGAGGGAAAGCCTGTATTCCGTGCGTGTGTTTTTCACACCTTTTTAGTGGAGGCTTTCCGGGTTGGACTCCGATCGTCCCGTGGTTTTTCGCCCAAGTTGGGTTTTCCACGTAAAAATTCTCTGTGTGCTTTATTATTTTTCTGCATTATTTTTGTGGTGTTGCGCTTGCTCGAATTGCAACAGGTGTCCTGGTCAGGGATTGCACGCTCTCTTTCCCAACACCCGCCTCTCTCTCTCTCTAAACAGTTTCGGTGTTTGGAGTGGCGTTGGTAAAATTGCGGCCCATGCCATTTCTGCTTCTCCTGTTTGTATAGCTTCGCCTCCTCCCCAAATGAAAATTTGCTAATTCCTCGTATGCTCTCGGATATACTCAGGCTAAATATGGCCCCCGCCCGCCCCAAGCGAGATTGTGGGAAGGTCCTTGAGCTGAGCAGCAGAGGTCGTAGAGTCACAACAAAATGTCGCCAATACCTCGAATCGGGAGCTTAATCGTGTTTTTGATATTTAATATCCGTGTTACCAATCGTCATGAAAAGCAATATTGCTTCCATGTTAAGGCGTTGTCGTGTCGGTTTCGCGTCCCTGCCGGATTGTCACGATGAATTGCGACTGATATTGCTGTATCGAATGTTGCTTGCCTTAGATGTTGCATTGTCGAAGAGGGAACGATGGGAGGAAGAGAAGGCATTTCAGCCGCCACCCCCGGTGATCTCTAGGCCTTGGGTTTTGCATGCCTGTTGAGGGCGCGATATGTGAGGACCAGATCAGGCCGATTCGATCTTGTTGAATTTCTTCTAGTTTGACTGGATCAGTGCCCTGCTGGTTTTTTCTTTTGCTGTGGTCAGTTTTTTTGTTGTTGTTGTTGTAATTTTAGTTCACTATTTGTCCATTTGATCATTGATTTTTATTTATTTGTGTTTATGTAAATTGTCACTAAATTTCTTTCTCGGATGATTTCGAACCGCAAATGTTTTCCGAAGATAAATGTTTCAATTAGATTTTTTTTTTGTTATATTTTGTTTTATGGACCCTGTAGAGAGAAAGCGTCATAGAATGCATGTTTGGCATGATATGTTGTGACCAACCTCAAGAAAATAAAGCTAGTTTGGAACATAAACAGTTAATGAAGTTCATTAGGTGAGGTTGAGTTCATAGTCACAACAGTTACCGCCGTGCCAAACGGAGCCTAAATCAATTTGGGAAAGTCAAGACAATTTGTGTGAAATTAGGGTTTTGAAGGAAGGAAGAATTGGGGGAAGAAGGGAGATTAGAAAAGAAATTTTAGCCCGTTAAGGATTCACCTACAAATTGATCTGACTTCCAGGTAAAGCGGTAATATAGTCTATTGCCCCTCGTCTTTGTATTTGTAATAATGTTGCCCTTTGAAAAATTTGTGATACCTGATTGGTCCAAAGGTAATGTTGTCTCTACGGGCGTGGAGGTGGAGGGTGGGTGGCATCGGTAAAAACTCCTGGGAAAGGGTCTAGGACGTGCTGCAGCTGAAATGGTGTTGGGGAGGCCAAGCGGGTCGGCTCAGACGATGCGCCTCAAGTATGCGGCAAAGGCTCCGTTTGGGAGGACTTATTTTCAGCGATCAAGCGGTTACGACCGCATGTACCGGACCTTAGTTAAGTCATCCCAAACGGAGCCAAAGTCTACCCCATAGTGTTCTGAAGAGAATGGAAGACACCCGCTTTTCATTTTAAGGTTAATGATGGGTCCTCCAACAATAATGTTTTTCCACGCGTCTTTTTTTTTTGTTTCCTGTTCATACCTGTTGTTGTGACTCAGCACGTTTTCGCCCACGCATCTTTTAGGCTCTGTTTGATATTCCGGGCCGGCGGGAGACCAGCGAGGAGAGAGGAAACGGCCGTTTAGAACGGTCGACTGGTGCTCCGCCTACCAGCGTGAAAACACCGGGCTGGCACCCTTTTACGCCGGCCGTTCTCGCCCGGAGCTCGCCAAACACCCTTTCTCCGGCTCGTTCAGGCCGGAACGGCGCCTCGCCGGAATGTCAAACAGAGCCTTAATCTCTATCGGACCTAGGGCCCCACCTTTAATAATACCACGAGGACAAATAATTTGAAGATAGACCAGTATCATGCGTTAGGATCCCACCACCGACTTTCTCTTCCCACTGGCCCTTCACTCCGCACCATCACCTTCATCGCCGGCCGCCGGCTGCCTCGTCCGGACACCCCAATTGAGTTCAAATCCATGGAGAGTTGCTCCATAAATTAGAAAAAAAGCAATTGCAGTGCTAGCTTCTGTAATCTTACCTTCGCGGAGCCGAGGGAATGCCGATCTTTCCTTGAAGAAAATGAAGGGCGGCTGATCTTCATGAGCGAGAATGTTGAAGATAACCCTATTTAAGTCGTGAGGAGAATGAATCACTTGACTGATCCAAACAAAAAAACGCCACTTAATACCCTTTATTTTAATTAAATGTCAAAATCGTCCCCAAACACTTAAATTGGGTGCCTGAATTTTAACTCGGTCGCTGCTGCGAAACATGTCAAGGGTGAGATCTAGCTCGTGCAGTTAAAGTTTGAAATACTCTAGCCCACCTATCACGAATTTTGACAATTTGTGCAAACTATTTTCGACCCACATTTGTGGGTGATCCAATTGAACGTGAACTAGCCCATAGGCTTGATAGAGATGACTGGGTTGAATTACTCCACACAAAAATATATATATATAAAAATCTTACAGGCTGATGCCTGGTAGGAGTAGGACGGGAATGAATATGGGCTAAAAGTGAAAGGGAAATTTTAACTATCTTCAAAATCTAACCCTCTTGTATAGTTGTCCTATCTGTGATTCTTGTACATAGGAGTGGATCTAGAGGGGGACTTGAGGAACACTGGCACTCCCATTATTTTTCAAAATGATTAGTGTATTTGTATTCCTCTTGCCGAGGTAATGAATTTTGTCTACTTATACGTCAAAAACGGTGGCTAGATGAGGGAGAAACAACTCCGATAAGATGAAAATGTTCAAATTTTTGTTGAAGAAAATTGATGGCTAACCCCTTATGTTAAAATTTTTAGAACTCGGCGACGGATTTAAAACAATCATGCACCCCTGTTATCAATTTGTGCACCCTCATTATTAAATTTTTGAATCCGCCACTGCTTATACAAAGCATTTTTAGACAAAAAAAATGGCTGTATTGAAATACTATTATATTTATTGATATACGTTGTATTTCGATCAATTGTGCAGTCTAAAATGCGTGCTAGTTACTAGGGCTGATATCGAGTCGAGTTCGAGCGATTTTGGCTCGCCTCGAAATCGAAATTTTCGACTCAAAATCGACTCGAAATCGAAATTGATTTCGAGTCGAGTTGGCTCGACTCGAAATGGCTCGATTCCGAGTCGGCTCGAAATCGAATCGTTTCGGCTCGAAATCGAATCGAGTCGGCTTAAAATCGAATCGATTCGGCTCGAAATCGAATCAAGTCGGCTCGAAATTTAGCAATTTTTCGTTTTATTCCTAACTTGCTCAAAATGAAATTGGACAACCTATAAATTTAGCAAATGAAACACTTAAAGCCTTCATTCTTTTTATTTAGGTTTAAATTTTATTATTTTTAATCTTAAAATAAGAATATATTAATAAATACATAATTTTTTAAATTAATTCGAGTTAATTCGAATCATATTTCGAGCGATTCAGGGCTGACTCGAAATTGACTCGAAATCAGATTCGAGTCAAATTGAATCGACTCAAATTGAGTCGAATAAATTTAACCGATTCCGATTCAGCTCAATTTTCGAACGATTTTCAAGCGATTTTCGAGTTTTGAATAATATGCTCAACCCTACTAGTTACTGCTAAATTTTTGTCTCTCCTCAGCTGCCCAAATTTTTAGTAAAAGCTGCTATCCCACTAGCTGCAGACTAGAATTTACTAATTTAGTATTAATTCCTTATCTTTATTAACTTTCAAACGAGTACAGGCAGCATATAACTGAGTAATAAAACACAGAGCGTCACTTCTTTTGAGTGTTCTCCGGTTCAGTAGCTCGATTTGAAAGGTCGGAAAACTTTAAGATCAGAGACGACACCGGCGATGGAGCCGACCGCGGCGGCGGCTGAGATGACAAGACAAGCGAAGCTGAGCATCTGAAGACCGACCCATCTGCTGCTCCACCTCGGAACCTTCTTCTGAACTATGTACATCTCCACCGGAAAATATACTGTCAGCGGCCAGAAACCGAGCGCCCCGAGGAGCCCCACCACGTCGTTGAAGAAGGGCAGAAGCATGGATATGACGGTGGTGACCACCACGAACGCCGTCCGCCATACCAGCCGGAAGATGTTGGGCTTGTAAGACTTGGAGGAGCTCAGCGGCGCCCTGATCTCGATCTGTTTGGAGATGATCTCGGAATCCGGCCATGTCCTCGCCGCCCATTTCTCGACGAAGGCGAACAGGGGCTGGCAGTAGACCTGGTAGGCGCCGACGAGGTGAATGACAATGGCGGCGTTGGCTATGTCGAGGAGCCAGAATGGGTTGTAGAAGCCGAAGCCGGTGAGGAGGTTTCCGGGGGCCGAGTCGCCGAAGGCGGCGTAGCCCATGCAGCCGCAGAGAAGGTAGAAGAATGTGGTCACCGCCACGCTTAATAAAGTCGCCTTCTTCATCACCTTTGCTTCCGAAGGCGGCGGGGATCTAATTGTATCCTAAAACAGAGGAAACTAAACAGTTTAGGGAAACAGGGGCAAGCTGTTAAACTGCGACAGAATTATACCTGGATTTCGATGAGAATAATGGAGTATGAATAAGCGAAGGCGATGTCCCCGAAAGCCTGCAGGCTACGCCAAATCTTTTGAGCCACGGTAACGGCGCCGACACTCATCCCGGTGATGCTGCCCTTCACACCGCCATTAGCTGTGCGAAAAACAGGGGATGGAAAAGATGAAGAAGAAAAAAAAACTTAGTTGCAGGAAAGCTGCTAGCTTCTCAGCCAGAGTGTGTGGGGGAGTGATGGTGGATCAGAAATTTACCGACGACTTGGAGTACGCCGAGGCCGAGGCCGATGGAAGAGTAGGTGAACGACATGACGGCGGCGACGATGGATAGCCACCATATCTGGTCAAAATCCGGGATTTGGGAGAAGAGGATCTGTATAACTCCGAAGATGATCATGTAAGGGGTGCTGGAGATGTGGCAGGGATTGTTCTGCCCTTTCTCATGAAAACAATTCGATCTCTGGATTGCTCTGCTCATCACAAATTCAATAGATTTGTGTTAGTTCAATCTTCTTCTTCTTTTACTCCCCTACTCACTCTGTTTCAATAGAAAACAAAAACAGGGGATACCCACGTCATGCTAATGGAGGAAGCAATGGTGTAGCCGATGGCCACCCCGAAGAGATTCGCGTACTGAATGAATCCACAGATGTTAACCTTCATCCCGCCTGGAAGAACAACAGCCATGGCTAATTTATCAGTTAGAAGTTGTAATTTTTTTTTTTTGGGTGGGGTGAGGGGAAGCAATGACGAACCCAGGTAGGCGGTGACGGCGTCGGTGTAGGTATAGTTCCGCTTGCCGGAGACGAGGTTGCCGGTGCGGTAGCAGTCGGCGAGTAGGGAAGAAGTGTAGTAAATGACGAAGGCAAAGAGAATCATGACGGTCGGGCCGGCGACCCAGCCGAGCTGCGCGATGGCCCAAGCCAGCGACAGCACGCCGGAGCCTATCACGGCGGTGATTATGTGCGCGCTCGCCGTCCACATCGTTCCGGTTCTCTTCAAACGCCCGTCGTCGTCGAAGCTTTCGAAGGCTCCCGTGCTCTGCTTCTGGGTCAGCTCTATGGAGACGTCCATGGGAGCGAAGCTAGCTTGTGGGCGGTGCTCGGCGCTGCCATTATCGCCCATCTCGAAACTAAGAGCAGAGGTAGAATCCTCGTTGGCAGAGGGAATTGAGAGAGAGGAAGTTGTGAGTAAGCAGAGAGGAAGTGCAAGGTCTATAAATAGACCTGAAAGAAATTCATCGGACTTATCAGTGGACTTGAGTCAAACATTAGTCAGCGGAGAAGTCGCCGTCCAAATCTCCACGCCACTGAGATTCAAATCCCGCCTCCCCATGGATTTGTGCCGGCTGCCGGCCCCATTGGGTGGTGAAGGTTAACTAACACGTGTTATTTGGAAGTGAGAGATTGCGGAACAAAGAGGATGAGAGAGAAAGAGAGGAGCATCATGTCTAAAAATAAGCCCAAGTGGAACTCGCGAGAAAAGAAGTCCAAATTTAGAGATTACTTATAAGTGCTCTACTGCTTAATAAATCAGTGCTTCTGCCGACATTAAGATTTTGGGAAGTAGGGATCGACATTATAAATAAAATTGTTATTTATTTTTAAAAAAATGTCACAAAAATATTAATTTTTATGTACTTCATTTTGGGAACCTCTTCGTGTTAGATTTAGGTCCCAAACAGTGGTGAGGGTCTGAACATGAGGGTTAAATTATCATTCACTAATGCTCACCTAAGCAACTTCATCCACTTTTATGTTCAAACGGATGATGTTTGTTAGGTGGCAACGAACAACAAGCTGCGTCCGGTGGCAACGAATTACAAGCTGCGAACTACGACCTGCGAACGGCAAATAGTCACGCACTCCTTGTGAACGCAAGAGGTAAAGAGGAAAAATCGCAGTGTGCACTTGGAAGGAATTCCGCGCTCTTGGGCGAGCGCAAAGGTGTTATGAGCGTGTGTGCGTGAGTGCAAAGGTGTTATGAGCGTGTGTGCGTGAGTGCAAAGGCGTTCTTTCTGAACACACAATTAGCCTAAAAATGTTGTGAGTGCATCGTGAGCACAGAGGCGTTGTTGAGATGTTCAGGATGAAGCGTCGGGAGTGTACATGTAGCTGTCCGGCAAGAGGATACGCACACATGTGGTCGTGCACGGTGACCCCATGCACTTTTGCAAGCGTTGCATGCGGTGGTGTGCGCTAGCGCAAACGCGCACGTTTTGGGCGGCTAGGTGGTCGTTCTATTGGCGGCAATCTGGGCCATTTGAGCTGCAATCGGGAACGCGCGCTTGCGCCCCCGATAGTCGTGGGAGGTTCCCTAGGCGATTACGGGCGGTTCTCTCTTCCCACATTATAAGCATTACTCATAATGGAGAGGCTCTGCTACCTGCAGCCTCATTTTGATGGAGAAGAGGCTATCTGCAGCCCACCTTAAATAAAATTGATACCTAAAATGATGAAATTATTCTGCCATCACATCAATTTATATATTGATGGTAGTTGCTTGTAACTCTACAATGACATTTTAGATATTGAAATTGTTGAAATCAATTTCTATGGAGACTTTATTATATAAAACCTAAACTAATGCTCTACTATTTAAATTTCTTCCGACGGTTTGCACCTGAAATAAAGGTGAACGAGTTTCTGATACACGTGTGATGTGTCAATAGAATCATGCCTCAGAGTCTTGTGCTCAAAAATAATAGTGGATCCAGAAAATTTATAATGGGAGTACATAAAAAAAATTTAAATGAAATATCACAAATATTAATTATATTTTTTTAAATTGAAGGAGTATTTTTTTCAGAAAATTTTTGAAGTATCACAGTAATGTCGAATATATCGAACCATGTGATCAATGACTTGGATTGCGCTTGATGCACTCAACTCATGTGTATCGAATGCACAATATTTTTTATGTCCGCCCCTCACCATAGAAATAATTCACTAGATTTTAAAAACTTTAACGAGCAGGATCAGACATTACTTTCTTCAACAAAATAAATTAAATGTCTTTATCTTATTAGAGTTGTTTTTCCCATAATGGACGGAGCAAATTAACGAGCTGCATATTTTATGGTTGTAAAAATCTTGTAACTTTCCTGAAGTAACTTTTGAGTAAGCAGTTTAACTAATTTTAAGAAAGCAGGTAAACTGCTAAATCAAACAGTATAATGAGGCTTCAGAATTTTTCGGAAGGATGACCCCACCAATCTCTCATTCTCTTTCTTTTTGACCGGTACGTGCGGAGTGAGAGGCTAACACGTGTAAAGCAATATATGATATTTGATTCGGTACTGTGTTGGGTGCCCATCGCGTACAATACTAACAATAGGATGGCCATTGTGTGTCGAGCGGCTAAGACTTACGCGTGTTGCTCTCCAGTGTTCGTTCTCTTTTATTATTATTTTTAAATAAATCTTACATTTATTGGGCTATTTTTCAAGATGAAAATATAATTCTTATTTTTTTTT
Organism: Platanthera zijinensis; assembly: GCA_039513925.1. NCBI lineage: Eukaryota > Viridiplantae > Streptophyta > Magnoliopsida > Asparagales > Orchidaceae > Platanthera > Platanthera zijinensis. The sequence continues at coordinate 32,770,134 of CM077080.1, read as the reverse complement.
TTAAAAGCACATTACATCTGCCTGCCACCCTATAGTCCCATCAGGATTCAGGGATATCATCTTGGCATCACATCAAGGAGGTTTTATCATGCCCGTAGGCCATACACCTCAACCTGTCTCATGTCCCACCACAGGAAACCGAAAGATTGTTGAGACCGATATTCAATCTCAAGACTTCCTTGATAAAGAGCACTCGGGCAAACTCTCATCACCAACTGATCCGCTAATGTGAGCCCCCTAATAAGACTCCAGGGTGATAGACAGATGTGACACATGTTTTTCTATATCTCACAATCACAAAAAAATTATTAATGCATTTCAAAGAGAGTATGCTCAGAGTGTAAACCACAACCCATCATTGTCAAATCAATATTATGTTGACCGCATAAATATACATAGCAAGTCAAGTAAAATACAAATCACGTCCCATAATATTTTTTGAAATCTTGAGTGTTAATATGAAGTTAATTTTACTATAGATATTTCACCTCTTGATGGGAAACCCGATAATTTGATGCCTAAAATTGCATTTTGCAGGCATGCGCTCTTTGATGACAACATTACTTGCTGGGCACTAGAATGAATTATATTATAAATTGGCTTCCAAATTATTTTTAATTCAGCATTAACAAAGTCATTTTATCAAGTTCCATCCTAAATCTCAATGGGATGAAGGGTTCTGTAAACAGTGCAAACTTACATTGAAGGCCTTTGTAATTTTGAAACAAATAGAAGTGTAATCATGTAAACTCCCGTGGGATATCCAATTAATTAACCAATCATTTTTTGAGCTAAAACTAGTTTAAATATCTCCATTCATTGCATTGAGCCATTAAGGGTCCGTTTGGCACGTTGATGGTAGTCATAAACGTGGTGTTTGCGAACGTCATCCGTTTGACGTGACGGTTTTGCTCCACTGAGCTGGGAGAAAAACGTCGTCGTCATGAAATACGTTTGACAACGGTTATGACAGCTACCAAGCAAAAAAAACTAATTTTGACATAAAATGGATAGAGTTCTCGGTTCGTTTGGTGAGCTCTGGCGTTAACGAATGACGGTTCATAACCGCAACGTTCAAGTCCACCACCGTGCCAAACAGACCCTAAATCTTGAGTGTCGGGTCCACTATATCTTCTGATCAGAAAGGGAATATATAGAATATTTAACAATTGACATAAAGCACTTTACATAATTATCTCATACTCACCATTTGAAACCAACTCTCAGCATACATAAATTAAGGAGCACAAAAAAAAGGCAACAAGTGCTGCTGAAACTGTATTTATATTGTAATATATATTATATAAATCAATGTATATATATATATATATATATATATATATATATATATATATATATATATATATATATATAACTTATAAGTGGGTGAAAAGAAGCCAAGCAACAGAAGCCAGAATGACAATCACAACAACAGATAAGAGCATGCACATGCAGGAGCAACCTCCTTTTGTCCTCCTGTTAAGTATAGCCAACTTCTTTTGCACACGCTGCATGTATATATAATATAAATACAAATAAATCTTTAAAAACAACTGGAAAAAGGGTAGATAGAGTTCTGGAAGATAATTTGTTAATTAACCTATTGGATTTCAAAAGCTCATTTCTTTGCATCCTAAAATGTAGGTGTCTGTCTTATGGTCAACAGATTCGTGGATGGCAAACGGACGACTTGCTGAATTAGAAATTTCATTTTCGACGTCTTGTACGAAGAAAAGATGATTGGGATTCGTTGCATGTCGATCACCATCCATCACAGATTGAGATTAATGCGAGCATCACCCTTTTGCCCTAATCTATTCTCATCAAATCAGTTTCCATCTCTCCGTACAAAAATCTATATCCACCAACCATCACAAGGGCGAAACAACAAAACACCTCACATCCAAGGAGCCCTATTAGATTGAGTCAAAAAAAAAACCTTAACCCTTCAATCAATACAACGATGTTAAACTCTTGGATACTGCCTATTAATCGCCCCAAACTAAGATTTCTAAGCTTGCTCTCGGAGCCTTCAAGGATGAGCATCAACCACTAGAAGACTGAATGAGAAGCAAACAGGGGATGAGAAGGTCAAAACAGTGTGTTGTCTATTATCGTCCTTCAAAAGACCGAACGAGAAGAAAATTTTAGCTGTGAAAGAAGTGTTCTTCATATCAACACGAGCAAGCTGTATTTTCCATGAGGGTCAGACATTCAGATAATAGGGAATTGGCATTTCGACGAAAATAAATATATGCAGCAATTGATTTTGTGCAGAATTTTAATTTTGTTGTTCGCCTGCCGGATGTAACTAGGTTAGCAGAATTGAAATTGATCAAAAATGCTGTTCAACTACAGGATTGAATCCATTCACATCAATTGAAATTTTGTAATTTTAGATGAACCTTGGCTACACGTAATATTTTAAGACTGTAACCCTAACACCTAAAATTATAATCATGAATTAAGCCAACTACAGGCGAAAAGCTTGCATCTGAATGCCACAATTGATTTATTAATCCACAAAACCAATTCCTCAAAGCTAATTCAAACCGAAGGTCCTTGGTATTTTATTAGGGCCGTTTACTAGAATCTTCCTTGAAAGTTTTCAAAATTATATGGTTCACCCTCTATCTTTTGAAACTACAAAAACTTTCCCTCTAAGTTTGCATTTTATAATATGGATGAAGAAAGATACACCTTGGAGAGGAGCTCCAGGTTCAAAAAGACCAATAGACGGGAGGAGCTCCAGGAGGTATTCGTGTGCATGCATGCTATGAAATGTAAACTCTGGAGTGAGGTTTTTGTAATTTCTAATGAGAGGAGTGCAACTTGTTGTTATGCAAGCTCAAAAAGAAAATTTGGAAAGTTAATAGTATTTTATCATAAAATTGTCAATTACCTTGTATGTTAAATTCCGTGAGTAATGGATTTATGAACTTATTTTTATTAACAAGTATAAATTTTAAAAAGATTGGTTGTCAGCATATTACTCTGCTACTAGCACATCACACATCATGGATGAGAAGGAACGTAAAAGAATAGCAAATACCTGGAGACGAGAGTCTGTGACATCAACATGTTCGTCCAAATCGTCCTGAAAAAGGAAGCCATAAATAATAAAATTTTACATATGGTAAATAAGTAAATTACTGCGGATAGGGCGCAATGGAGCAAAGGATCCATATAGCTGACCCTACTATGGTGGGATAAAGGCTCGAGTGTTGTTGTACATATGGTAAATTGCACACAGATCCCAAGAAGTTAAAAAAATCAATTTTAAATTAGATCATATTTCAAATATCCTTTGTTTGGATGTTCAGGATATGAAAACGGGCTTAACTTTTTGGTCGCTAATAGTCAGTGCTAGAGAATAAGAGATCCAATTCTTGCTGTCAGTGGCGAAACTATAATTTTTGCCCAACACGGGCGCCATACTAGCTCACAACTAACAAATATGGATGCATAATAATGAACAAAAATAAAACTGGCTCACAACAAACAAGGAGGCATGCCGAAAAAAAATAAATAGATTCAAACCTGAATATTGGGTTGTAGGAATGGAACTCCGCAAAATTTTTACCAGATTAAAGTGACAGCGCATTTTAGTTCTTCCTCCCTAGAATTAGCAGGCCCTGGTTGCCTAATCTCTCCTAGTTCCCTTGCATGCCTAATCTTTCCTAATTCCCCTGCTTACAAAATTCCACACAATCTCTAGTCTGAGATTTCAAAATCGAGTTTTGAGAGTGATCAACACTTAGCTCATCTAGGATCAATTAAATATAATAAAACGTATATATAATGCAGTATTTTGAAAAAATACTGAAATCTGTTAATAGTTACAACTTAATAACCTTGTCAGTCCAAACAATATTGAATCGTAGGGCACCTAGAAACCTCACATATTTTATCATCAAGGACAAAACACAAACACAATGCTACGGTACAAAAGAAACTGTGTAGAAATCAATTAAGGTACAAAATAAGATCATGAACACGGTAAAATTCAGGAAATTTGTGGACTGCTAACTGCTCTAAGCAACTCACCGTGATTATCAAAGCTACTAGGGTTTTTGGCACTTTGCACCCCCGAAATACAGTTTTTTGGCACATTGAGTTGAGAGTTATTTACAAGTCAAGTATTTTACGTATTATTATTATTACAAGCGCTTATGTGTGTAAGTGGGGTTTAGTCCCACATCAGGTGTTAACATTTATGAGTCTATTGTAATCTTATATATAGCCCTCAATGGATGAATAATAATAGTATTATTTTCCTCCCAATTCAACTTGGTATCAGAGTCAGGTTACCCTAATTTCTATTTCCGCTGCCGCCCCCATCAGCTTCCATCTTCAAGCCGTCGGCCCGATCCCGCTCCCGTCCTCAAGAGACTTGGAATGACTAATATCTTTCGTCCGACTTGAGGGGGAGAGTTGAGAGTTATTTACTAGTCGAGTATTTTTCGCATTATTATTATTACAAGCGCTTATATGTGTAAGTGAGGTTTAGTCTCACATCGGGTGTTTACGTTTACGAGTCTATTGTAATCTTATATATATCCCTCAATGGATGGATAATAATAAGTATTATTTCCTCCCAATTCAACTCATTGGACCCCAAAAGTTTAAATTTGGCATTTTGCACCCCCGAGATACATTACCTTTGGCACTTTACACTTACGCCAAAATTTTAGGGGTATTTTAGTCCGGGCAACACCTAAAATTTGAATGAGGAAGGTTTTGCACCAGGCTTCATCACAGACAGTAGAGGATGGGAGGAGCAATTCTGCAATGGAGTAGGTAGCTCAATGTTTGATGCTTGGAGGTTGGATCCCATGTGTCGTTGTAATCTCATCAACTCGGGCCTCAGAGCAGCTAGGACAAGGCCATAAACTCATCAGCACAACGTGCACACCAATGGAGTCGCTTGATGCAAAGTCGTAGGGCATGGAGGCACTAATCAGTGGGAGTCAATACTCAATCGTGGACTTCTATGTAGGAATCAAATCTGGCTTGGGAGAGGCAACGAGAGGGGAAGCTGAAATGGAGGCAAAGAAAGAGAGGGCGGAGGAATGGCCAGCTAAATGGGGAAGAAGATGCCAAACAAGAAAAACCTTGATAGAAATGCACAAAGCTGGGAGTTATTGGTGGCAACAACAAAAGCAAGTCTTCAGCGTTAAAAGATCTGATATTGAATACAAATGTCGCAAACAGTGAGCAACACATCCCCTAGTTAGCGTGGTGGTTGGTTGGAGGAAACCAGATTATGGAAATACTGCTACTCAGCCTCCCAATGAGCAGGACCCACGTGATGATGAGATTGAAACCCTTAGAAGATAATTAAGGGCATTTGAGGATGGATTGGAAGAACACTCCCGGTTCGAAAGCGGAAGCACTAGAGCTAGAATCTTTCCCATTTGTATTATCAACATGAGGAAGCTGAGCATAGATTCAAATACTCTTTCGAAAATCCCATCTTGGACCGAGGGGTCCCTTATCACAAGTGAGCAGATGGAGTGATACCAGCATCCATGTCGAATTATCTGTTGTGGATGGTCTAGCAGAAGAGTTTATTCATTGGTTTAAAGACACAAATGTGAAACTCATTACTCTGAGGGCAGAACACCGTCTTGGTTGAAAATAAATAAATAAACCCCATAAGCAGCAAAAGCAAGCCGAAGATCACATATCCGAAAAGCATGAAGAAGATGTTTGAGGACACAGTTTTTGCCTTTCAACAACCACAATCCGGCAATTCCTTACCAACTGTTGGGTTTTGCTAGGATGGCACAACACTTGTGCACGCAGCGGAATAAAGAACAAGAAAAATCTAAAAGAGTTCGGATGAACATTAATCAAGAAGTAAAACGACTATAAATAATTTTATACAATTATACCTTTGAGGGATTGAGTCAATACTCAACCAAGGTACTCCGATGAAGTCCAACGAACGGTAACGGCCGGAGTTCCGAGCGTAAAATAGTGTTCACGCCTCTACGGATATCCACACGAGCACGGAGAACCCTAGACTCTTGTCGCACAAGATCTAGGTCAGAAGTAGCTGCCCTCAACATCTCCACGGACTACTAGATCCGTTCAAGGAGAGGCGGCGATGACAAATCCGACGCACAGGAAACTTTTTTTGGCGACGGTAGATGGTCGGCGGTCGGCGGCAGCGAGCGGTTTTCGCGACTTAGCGGAACAATTCTGTCATCGGGAAGGGAAGACCGTCGCTCGATTAGGTTGAGGAAATGAACAGTTACTTGTCGGTTCAACCGTACATATCGTATATATATGTTGAACCGAACCAATCAAAGCCAACAAACCCGCCGAAATGGACTTAAAGGAAATAAACTAGTTGAAACAGAATTCGTCGAGTATCACGTTGATATTCGACGAATCAAAACTATTCGTCGAGTTAACACGTGAATATTCGACGAAACGACATAGGGCAAATCGTCCGGGTATCAAGACGATATACGACGAATCGAGGTCTAACTCGTTGAATCTGTCATGACGATACTCGACGAATCCAAGACAGAAGCGTTGAGATGTCTCGACGATACTCGACGAAGCGTTGAGTTGTCTCGACGATACTTGACGAATCTAAGATGGAGGCGTTGAGACATCACAACGATACTCGACGAATCTAGACGATTCGTCGAAATCTCTCGTCTATACTCGACGAATTTCCCTTAGAATCTTCTGATCACTTACCTGATGATCCATATTCATAATACAGGTCCCAGAATGAAATTCCTCCACATCCAAAACGTCATAGGCTTGGTCCTTCACTCATATCACATATGAGCAAGGTCAACACAAACCTTTCCAACTTCTCCAAAGCTCTTATGTGCGACCCCATAGGCTCATACTGCGTTGACAGTGAGACTACATGCTTGATCACTTCCAGATCACCATGGTAACACCAACACCTTTAGAAACTTCGACAATGCAGAAGAGCCATGGATTACTGTGTAGAAGATTTCTGCCAACTCCTCTCGATGAATGAATTGATGTAAACTCTAGAGTAATATGTTGCTAGTTATTTGGGAGGATTGTGTCAATCCATATAAGATGTCCTTGGTTTATTCTCATTCTAGAATATCTCTAAGGACTACCGATAAGCTACAAAAGGACTGGCCAGTGCACAAAGCATCCCCGCACAGCAAGGGTCTGTGGAAGGGTTCCACCCCAAGGATGAAATGTAGGAAAACCTTACCCTTAATTTTTGCAAAAGGCACCTTACAGGACTCCAAACCCGTTGCCTCAAGGTCACATGGCAACAGTTCAACTGGTGTGCCAAGGCTCCCCTTCGATGACTACCAATGAGCTATAATTGCATAAAAACAACAGAACCAGAGGCCAGCTCAATTATCTAGACTAGAACAAGACCCGCATCAAATCAATCAAAGGAGAAAGAACCTGATGCTCGCGAGATTTTATTTATTATTAGTGTATCTGCCTTTTATTATTGTATCGCACGCTTTTGCGTATTTTTGGATTATTGTGTAGCGTCGAGTTGTATCGCGCATGTTGTTAGCGCAATTTTGTTTGGCTCGTTGGTGTGACCGACCAATGAGACCCTAAATGCATAGGTCCGGTATTTAGGCGGTAGATTAGCTTAGTGCAAGCTTATAATAATTAACTATTTTATTATAAATTTTATTTTATTTTTCAAGATCGAAAATGAGGTTCTAAATGAGAAATATCTGAAATCATGCCCCTCTTTTATCAAGTCATGTCTCCTTTCAGCCCAATAAAAGCTCATCTCCAAATTAACCCAAAATCCTACACTTATCAATACCCCTCAATCAAAACCCTAAACTCATCTATAAAAACTTATGGTAGCCACTATTCACAGCTAGCTGGGAAATAGAATCGATCGATCCTTTTAGGGTTTCGGTCAATCTTTTTCCAGCGCACACCTCCCGCCTTCTCTCCCTGCTCGACGGAAGCCAACACCATCTCCCCTTTCCTTTCTCCACCCCGACCAGCACCGGCGCTGCCGCTGGAGTCCTCCCCAAGGGGCGGCGAGCTCTCCTTGCCAGTCCCAAAGCCGATCGAGCTTTGTTTGTCGCTCAAGCCACCGTCGAACCTTCCGTCCAGATCTGTCGCCGCCTGGTAGAGTTTCGTCTGCCTCCTACGTCGCCGCCAAAGCTCCTCTTGGGCCCCGACTCCGTCTCCAGTATTGCCATCCGGCAGATCCAGCTCGCCTGGGCACTGTCAAGTACGCCTGCTTCCTGTCCTGGACGATCGTGGCCACTATTCCATACCCGCAGTTGCTCCTCCGCTAGGCCCCTTCCACTCCTCCTCCAGACCAGTCACCAACCTCTGGCCAACCCCGACAGTCATAACTTTGGGGTTCAGAGTACCGTCGGGGATTACATCCTAATTCCTCCACCTTCCAGAAGACCGATGAGCCGTTGTCACTCGTCCTATGGTATACCTCTCAATCTCCTCACTTCCAATCTCTAGTTATTTTGTGTTCAAGCATTTATATGAATTGGTTATTAGAGCTTGCCCTAACTAATCAGATCTCCTGATTACCGTTATTTTTGTTACGCGTGCATGCCACCAATTAATTCTTGTGTCTGTGGAATGGAGATTCATGATGTTAGTACGCGTGTGCGGTGACCTTACGAGAGTTTGCGATGCTTAGGTCGTTTTTTTATCGGTTTAAAATAGTCCGCGAAAACCCTCGCGCCACATTTATTTTAAATGCGCGATACAACATGCGCAATACTAAATACATAGGTCTGGTATTTAGGGTCTCATTGTCCGATCACACCAACGAGCCAAACAAAATTGTGCGAACAACATGCGCGATACAAAATACACTCAAGCGTAAATAACATGCGTGATACAACTCGACACTACACAATATTCCAAAAATACGCAAAAGCGTCCGCTACAATAATAAAAGATAGATACACTAATTATAAATAAAAACTCACGATGTGGGTTGCATCAAGAGGATAGATCATGAGGAAGAAGCATTTATACCTCCTGTTGAAGATCGTCGTGAAGAAAGGCATTCTTCACGTTGAGCTGAGACAAAGACCAGTGGCGAACAACTGCAACTGCAATAAGAGTATGAATCATAATCATGTGAGCGACTGGAGCGTCATAATCTCACATGCTCCAGTTGAAAACTACGAATAACTAGCTGAGCCTTGTACCTCTCCACAAAACAATCGGAGCGAGTCTTTTCTTGAAGACCCACAAGAGGAACAAGGTCTCGTGTACGAGTGTGCTCAAGCGCCTCCAACTCAATAGACATAGCAGCGTGTCACTCAAGTATCTGGGCAGTCTCATAATAGGAAGTCGGCTTTAGATTACTACAGGCAGTAGCAAGAAAGGAAGATAGGTTCAGCGGTAGTGTAGCAAGGCTTAGGTGGTCGGGAGGACGTCTCTCACAGGGTGGGTTACGATGCACAAGAGAATCATCCACAGGACATTCGCTGAAGGAGGCAGGTACCGAGTCTGGGGGGATTGGAGACGAGAGAACAAGCAGAGGAAGGCGAGTGTAGTGATATGGAAGGAGAACAACGAGGGCTTCAGAGCGAGAAGTGGGAGGCGAAGGGGAGGAGTCAGAAGTTGAGACTGGAAAGGTCAGAGATGGTGTAGACGACGACAAGGGGAGAGGAGGTGAACATACCAGTGGAGAGGAGGAGACATGAGGCGATGGGATGGGAAAAGTGAGAAACTGCACATCAGAGGGGGTCACGTATGAGTGCAAGATCGAGGGGATGAAGGACACAAAGAAAGAGTGAGACTCGTCAAATATGACATCACGTGAGATTCGTAGTCAACGTGCAACAGGATCATAACATCGATAGCTCTTATACTCAATATTGTATCCAAGAAAGACACAAGATACATATTGAGAAGAGAGCTTTGTACGCGCACGTGGGGGAAGTAGAACATAACATCGATAGCCAAAAACACGAAGATGTGTATAACATGAGAGTCGAGAGTGCAGACACTCATCGGGATACTAACCCTGAAGGAAAATGGAGGGTTGCAGGTTAAAAAGGTAGACAACAATGGAGACAACCTCAGCTCAAAAGTGAGGAGGAACGTAGGAGGAGATGAGAAGAGTGTGGGTATACATTCTGAGCGTGGGCAACGGGACAGGCAAGATGAGGAGAGTGTCGTGGGTATACGTTCTGAGCGTGGGCAACGGGACAGGCAAGATGAGGAGAGTGTCGTGAGTAGTAGCAGATTGTGAAAAGCATGAGAGAGGTACCCCCCGAGTCGGAACGAAAATATGTATGGAATCAGAAAACTGAGTGTGCAACATAGCGGAAAAAGTAACATAAATCTGGAAGAATTCAGAACGAGAGTGCATAAAACAAATCCAACAATAGCGAGAGTAATCATAAACAAATATAACATAGTACTGATGTCCGCCTTTTAATATAAAAGGTGTGGAACCTCATACATCCGAAGGAACTCAATCAAAAAACGCTGATACCTAGACTCACTAGATGATAGGATACTTGTAGTTGTTTACCAAGCTTACAACCGGTACAAGAGTGAGACCGATTAACAGAAACACGACCAAGAAAACCAGTACTAATGAGAGATGAAAGACGTGAAACACAGAGATGACCAAGACGGTGATGCCGAGAGAAGCACGTTGAAGGAAGACAAAAGGATGAGATCGTTGGTGACGATAGAGTGGATAAAAGATGGAGACGATCAAGAACGTATACCCCTCTACGGCGACAGTCAGCTCTAAGGAGTGACCATGCCAGATAATCTTGCACACGGCAAGCAAATTCATAAAAAATAACAAAACAACCGTGATACGTTAGATGGTTGGCAGATATAAGGTTCATGGATAACTTGAGTATGTAGGTCACATCAGGAATATGGAAATAATTGGTATGAAGGAGATCATAGCTGGTGATGGAGGGAAAAGTGTCATCTGCTACCACGACATTAAGGGCAGACGAAACGAGCTGGCAGAATAATAGGTGGGTGGCATCATAGGTCATGTGAAAAGAGATTCTAGAGTCAAGTAACCAGTCAGAGGAAGAGATACTTGCAAGAGCGGAGGCAACCGGTTGAGAGGTAGAGGCATCAAAAACATCCGGAGAGAACACGAAGGCAGAGGAGCGATGCAGAGAACCAAAAGATAGATACTGGGCAAGCTCAGAAACAGAAAGTGACTGCGCCATAACACAGAAGTGAGCTGAAGGATCACAAGGAGCGCGCTGCTGACCATGCTGCTGAGCCCTCTGAAGCTTGCGGCACTCAGAATTGACGTGTTAAAGACAATGACAGAAGTGACAGTAGACAGGTTGGCAACGAGGACCACCGGACTGAGCAGTAGAGGGAGCCAGAGCCGGAGGACGAGGAACAGGTCGTACTGGCGCACTATAACTCGGCAAAGGCATCAGAGGAGTACTCACAAGAGAGGATTGTGGTGGAAGCTCGGGAGCAGCAAGAATAACATAAGTCAACACACCAAAAGGAGTAGTTGTGTCAAAGGACTGAAGATGAGTCTCTTCAGTAATTACCAAGGCCAACATATCGCTGAGAGAAGGCGGAGAGGGTCCCGGCGCAAAAGTTGGGCACGAATAGGCTCGAACTCAGGGCGTAAACGCATTAAAAACTCATACATGTACTGAAAGTTGTGATCCCGAGATATAGCAACACACAGATGACAAGTAGTGCAGGGGGAGGAGCCATCTCATCGCACTGACGCCAGAAGTCCAGGAGCTCAGCAAAGAAGGCATGTACAGACCGATCACGCCGGTAGCATGCGCCAAGGGTCTGAAACAAAGAGTAGCGTAGTGCTTGACTAGATGGAAGGTAAAGACGACGCAAGTGATCCCACATCACCTTGTTCGTATCTAGCTCGTACGCGTTCATGCGAATGGAAGCTCACAGGGCTGACAAATGATGGCTATCGCGCGAGAGTTGTCTGAGCGTCACTTCGGCATGTAGAAGCGTTGGACGGAAGCGGCAGTGCTGACAGTAGAAGAGTCGTCCATAGGACTAGCCGCTGATGGAGGCGGAGCAGGCTCAGAGCCGTCAATGTGGCCCCATAGATCTAGGTCATGGAGGATCACGCCGACGGTGACGGGCCATGCCTTGTAGTTTCGTCCATCGAGGATGACATCCGCCTTTTGGAGAAAGGCGGAGCAGTAAGACGAGGCCAACGAGGCTGCAGGATCAGTTGGAAGAGGATCGAGAAGACGGGCGGAAAAGACAAGAGCGGCAGGAGATCAGTCGACGCCAATAATCGACGATAGCAGCATCGATTCGATGTCGAGAGTAGCAAGAGCGTCCTGATGGAGACTAGAAGCTGCAGGAGGCTAGATCTGGGTTGGATGTGGCTGGAACGAGGCTGAGGAGGTAGCTGGAGGTGTACCGAGCCTAGATGCGTCGGACCTGGACAGCTTGAGGCATACCGAGCCTAGATGCGTCAGACCTGGACAGCGAGTATGAAAACGAGAGAGGAGATGGAGGAGACCTCGTTGGCGTGCAGGTTCAAGGAGGATGAGAAATTGGAGCCCTGAGGAGCGGTGTACGACGCTGAGAAAGTGTTTTCTGCGATCGAGGCAGAGGATCGAGAAAGGCTCATGCACCAGTTAGGTCGAAACAAAAAAAACTTCTCTGACCAAGCGGAAGACTGGAGACATAAGATGGGAGATCCTAGGAAGCACCGGTATGGGTACGGATACCGGGTATGATATGTACTCGATACGGCGGTGCGACAAAATTCAAAAAACGAGGATACGGGTATGACATGATACATTATAATAAATAAATTATAACTTGAAGTACAAGTATACAAATCAATGCAACATAATGTGAAGTTTTCAAACATTTAAGCATTTGTAAATATTACAAACTTTAACTTCTTATATGTTTAACCAAAAGAGATAAAATTAAACTTAAGTCTACTCATCAATCTGTTATTTTCTTCTACTTCATTTGAGAAATTATCAAAGGGAGGGGTAGACCAATAAAGACTTGGAATGAAACTATAAGGAACGACATAATGTACTTAGGCATTAGTGAGATTATGACACAAGATATGGCACAATGGCGACAAAGGATCCATATAGCTGACCCCACTATAGTGGGACAAACAATCCATATAGCCACTTTTGTTTACTTTAGAAAAATAGACTCATATCACAAAATGATGTGCTAAGTCCAATTATGTCCACATAAGTGTATCTGTCGAGTATCGGGTGCGTACCAGTACCGGATACATATCTGGTACGGGTACGCTGCTCTCTGGGAAGTATTTGTGCTTCATAGGGGAGATCTAGAGGGGAACCGAGCGGTGGGAACCCTAGATGGGCTCTGATACCATAATAGGAATGTAAAGTTGAATGATATAATTCACATGAACAATAGTAATATATATACATCAACAAGAGAGGGTACTCACAACACTCAAGGTAAGCCTAAGCTAACTCAACCATACAGAAGGTATAGTATATCTAACACCTGCCACCCTAGAGTCCACCAGGGGGGCCACTTTTTATTTTATAATGGGACACAGGAATCCACCTGCCCGCCACCTTGGAGTCCCACCAGGGGGGCCACCTTGGAGTCCACCAAGACGGATTTATCAAGGCTACAGCCCGTACACCCCAACCCGTCTTCGGTCCCACCACAGGACACAACGGGATGTTGAGGCCGGGGATCGAACACCTGACCTCCTTGATAAAGAGTCTTCAGGAAGACTCATCACCAACTGAGTTGCAACTCAGTTGGTGATGAGAGCGCTGGTGAGAGCATCTTATTTAGGAGGTCAGGTGTTCGATCTTGGGCCTCAACAACCTGCCACATGGTGAACTCCATGGCAGAGAGGGGTTGAGGTGTACAAGCTGCAGCCTTGATGAAAGCCACCTTGGTGGGCTCCAACTCTCTAAGGTGGGCCCCCTATTGAGATTCCAGGGTGCGGTTGGCAGGTAGGTGTGACACATGTCCTACATCAGCATGCCTAGGGAAATTTCCAGTGTTAAGAACTCCGCCAAAAGTACTTAGGAAATAAGCATAATAAGCAGCTTAAAAATAACACGACAAAAACATGAGCTCGTCATTTACTTTCACAAAAACTCTAAGAATTTATAATTCAAACAAAAAATATTCAAGATTTGAACTTGACAGAAAATTAACATCGTTAAAGGAAAATAGCTTCCATGTAACTGGCAATTTAATCAAAGACCAATTTGAGCATCAAAAAGGTGTTCAAAACCAGAATGGAGTGTTGTGAGAGGGTACTCACAACACTCAAGGTAAGCCTAAGCTAACTCAACCATACAGAAGGTATAGTATATCTAACACCTGCCACCCTAGAGTTCACCAGGGGGGCCACTTTTTATTTTATAATGGGACACAGGAATCCACCTGCCCGCCACCTTGGAGTCCCACCAGGGGGGCCACCTTGGAGTCCACCAAGGCGGATTTATCAAGGCTACAGCCCGTACACCCCAACCCGTCTTCGGTCCCACCACAAGACACAACGGGATGTTGAGGCCGGGGATCGAACACCTGACCTCCTTGATAAAGAGTCTTCAGGAATACTCATCACCAACTGAGTTGCAACTCAGTTGGTGATGAGAGCGCTGGTGAGAGCATCTTATTTAGGAGGTCAGGTGTTCGATCTTGGGCCTCAACAACCTGCCACATGGTGAACTCCATGGCAGAGAGGGGTTGAGGTGTACAAGCTGCAGCCTTGATGAAAGCCACCTTGGTGGGCTCCAACTCTCTAAGGTGGGCCCCCTATTGAGATTCCAGGGTGCGGTTGGCAGGTAGGTGTGACACATGTCCTACATCAGCATGCCTAGGGAAATTTCCAGTGTTAAGAACTCCGCCAAAAGTACTTAGGAAATAAGCATAATAAGCAGCTTAAAAATAACACGACAAAAACATGAGCTCGTCATTTACTTTCACAAAAACTCTTAAGAATTTATAATTCAAACAAAAAATATTCAAGATTTGAACTTGACAGAAAATTAACATCGTTAAAGGAAAATAGCTTCCATGTAACTGGCAATTTAATCAAAGACCAATTTGAGCATCAAAAAGGTGTTCAAAACCAGAATGGAGTGTTTTAGAATTGTAGACAACATGAAGCATCTCCTATACCTCAAATACATTAGTGTAATTTATCCTTCAAAGTATTATCTGACAGACATGAAGAGAGTAATAATATTATTATAAAAAAAAACATGAATGGTGACACATACAAGTAATCTTGTTTGTAGACTGAGCTCTTCGTTAACTGCCAGTGCAATATGCTTTGTGCTCAACACAGTTTGCTCTAGTTTCCCAAGGCCCTCATCTTGCTCTATTATTAAAACAGTATATTAGTGCCAAGAGAAGCGCACAAAACACACAAAAGTAACTCACAAAGCATGAAATATACCTTTCATAATTTGTCGTTGCATAACTACAATACCGTGGTTATCTAAACCTGCAGTTACGTTTATCACATCAGCCTTCTTATTTTCACCAAGTAACTCCTCCCTGAAAGCACAGAATTAATCAAACAGGAGAAGAGTTAAAATCTAATGCCCATAAATGTCTTTCCAGAATAGATTTAACAAATAAAGCATGTGTAGGATTGTGGATTGCTTTAAATAGAAAACACATTCTAAAATATTTTAGCAATCATAACCTGTAACCGTGCGAAAAGAGAGGAAAGCGGAATACGGAGGTAGAATCCAAGAACTCTCTTGGCCATCCCTAGACTCAAATTTCCATTCATGCAAGATAATTCACGTCGGTTTGGGGCAATCCACGTCGCGTCGGTTGGGGGGCAATGCTGCGAAGCCACAAGAACCTGATCCCAAATCACTCCGTCGATCTACTCCGCTCTGCGGTCCAGGATAGTACCTGAGGCGTACACCAATGATGTGTCGGCAACAAACATGAGGCAGCAACCTGTCCTCGACCACGTGGTCTCCCACACTTCTCTTGAGTTGCAATATATGAAAGACGGGATGGAGGTAGTTCTGCTCGAGAAGTCGGAGTTGGTAAGCTACCTCGTCAATACATGCTACCACTGTGAAAAGGTCTTAGAAGCTGGTGGATAACTTGGGATGCAAACGTATGGTCACCGAGGTCTGGAGATATGAGCGGAGCTTGACAAACACAGAGTCTCCGACTTGGAAGTGGATGTCCCGACATCGTCGGTTTGCATGATTGAGCATCTTCCGTTGCGCCTGTTGAAAATGGAATTTTAAGTGGTGCAAGATTTCATCACTTTCCAGTAGCTGAGTGTGAAGTGCCTCGACCTTGTACTCGTCGAGCAAATACTGTAAAACAGTAGGAGGGGGACCATGAGCTGCTTGGAACGGTGTCCTGTCTGCCGCATAATGAAAGGAGGTGTTGTAGGAGAATTCTACCCAACCCAACCATTTTTTCCAATCGCGTGGTCAGTCAAATGTAAAGCATCGAAAATAAGTCTCCAAACATTGATTCAAACGACTGGCCGTCAATTTGGGAGTGGTAGAATAAGCTCATTTGTAACTATGTGTCCTAGAGTTTGAACAACTCATGCCAAAATGTGCTTATAAACATCGGATCCGGATCAGTGACGATCGATTGCGGAAAATCGTGCAAGCGCATGACACCCGAGATAAAAGCCTCTGCCACAAGAGGTGTCATAAAGGGAAAATGTGCACAGTTGGACAAGCGATCCACCACCACTAGGATACAGTCACAAGACTCGCAACTGGAGGACCAATGCAGGCGCTGATGAAATTCATAGATAGATCATCCCATATCAGGTCAGGAACGAGTAATGGTTGTAGTAAGCCTCTTGGAAAAGTGGCTTCATGGTTGTCCACTGACAAAAAGCACGCAGCCACGTACTCCTACACTTGGTGTAGCATGCCTTTCCAGTAAAAGGCACTGACAAGCGACGGTAGGTGCGGAAGATGTAGACATGATCCACTGACGGAGTAGTGAGGAACTCGAATAGAATCCTCGTGATGCATGCTGAGAATGGAGATAATAAGAGCTTGTTCTAATAGTGCAGTCTGCCACCAATGAGGGTGTATGGGGGGCATATAGTATGGTCAGCCCACACACTCTCCAAAATGGGTCGTAGTGTCGAATCATCATCCGCCTCACTTTGAATGATGCTAGCCTCCCACCACACTAATCGGGAAATGGCTGCCAATTCAGCCAACTCGGACGGGCGAGACAATGCATCAATGACCATGTTAGGTGGCGTTTGATTAAGCTTTCAAACTGCGGTCTGGCTACAACACACCGCCATTTTAGCAATAAGCGGCGTTTGGTGGGCTGTTTTTGAAACCTGCGCTTATTAATAGCAACAGTTTTTTATATCCCCATTCGCGAAAAAAAACTGTGGTTCGCCGCGTGATTATTAATTTCATTCGCATTCTGTAATTTCATATTACATTATGTACGCTTATATTTTATTCAAACTTGCTATTCGCACCTCGCGTCTATAAGGGGTGGTGTTGTACTCCTTTGAATTATTCTTGGATAAATGAAAATTAGGACTGCTCTCTAAGGCTTTCCTCTCAACCCTAATCCCCCTCTTCTCCCTCACCTTCGCCAGTCCTTCCCCTCGTCAGATTCCTCTCCGGGATCGTATCATGATCCCTCGTAGAAAGCCAGCCATTATCAGCAATCACGCAGGAATCAATTGATGTGTTCTAAAAGGACCCTATGGAGGTATATTTTTTCCTGATATAGGAAATAACAAGAAGTTGTTTTATTCATATTCAATGAATAAAGAAGGTTGCGGCACTATTTCAATGGAAACCACCTATTCTAAAATAAGTATATACAAAAATCATGATATATGAACAATTAGTTATGATGATAGTACCTCTTTGCAAAGTTTGACATGTTTAACATAGATGCCATTTGCTTTGTTTTTGACCTCAAATTCAAAAGCATGTCTTGCCGCTTATGCAACTCTTTTTCAGTTCTGCAAAAGAATGTAATATGCACTATAATTAATCATGTATGTCTTCAAAATGTACATCATGAAAAAAATTAAAAGTGAACTGTAGCAGAAGTTACTAGCATGTTTCTAGATCAACCAAAAAATTGTCACAAATAACCTTTTATGTCACAAATAGTAGAAGTTACTACATCATCAGTTGCAGGATCTTGAACTCTTTTATGAGTGCCTAATCGAATCCATGCATTGGCCAAGCACAATTACTGGAAAACATCAAGGGACAATAAAATACACATTACCTAAACACACATAAATGTACAGAAAAAGGAATCAGCTCCCTGGACAAATGAACCCACTCATATGGTAACATGAGCATTTAAAATAGACAAGTAATGGAGTTAGTGTTGTCCACTGCAATTACATGTACTTATTCACACTGTTTTTCCACTAAAACTCTGTTCCAATAGACACCATCCAAATGAAAACAAGATGATTATGTGACGGGCTTCCTTGGAGAAAGTGGAGAAGACGGGAGATAAAGGGGAGTAACTCTAGAATGGGATAGAAGAAGAGTTTAGGAGAGGAAACTAGACAGAGAGATTGAAAGAGAAGGAAAAAACACGTTACGAACCCTAACAAATAAAGACAATAATAAAGATAATATGACCAACTTAACTCGACTCGATATAACTCAGACCCGACTCAATATATAAGTACTCAACTCAATACATAAGTACTTATAACAATATGTATATATACATATATATAGATAGTAGACGGTGTGGGATCCCTGACATTTCACCCGTCCTTGAAATTAAGCTTGCCCTCAAGCTCGAACCTTCCTTGGATGAGTTGATCTTTTGGTTCTTTGATTTCGCGCCAGAAGAGCCCCTGGCAGCGAGGCACAGCGGCGTAGAAAGAGTTGTCGGAGAAGAAGCGGCGAGGTGGACGATGGGGATGGCAGAGCAGGGGCCGGCAGGGCAGGTGGCTAGAGGTAAAGGTTGTGGGATGGCGGCAAGTCGGACTAGAGAAGAGACAGTGAGGCGGCCGGAGACAGAGGTTGGGGGATGGCGGTCGTGGGAACTAACGACGATGGCTGCAAGTCAAAGCAGAGAAGAGATAGTGAGGCGGGTGAAGGCAGAGGCTATGGAATGGCATCCGTAAGAACTGACGGCGATGGCAGCAGGTCGGACAAGTGAAGAGATAGTGAGGGGGGCGGAGGTAGAGGTTGCGGGATGGTGGTCGTGGGAACTGATGGCGGTGGCGGCGAGTCAAACCAGAGAAGAGACAGAGGCAGCCAGCGGCATGGGATGGAGGTCGTGGGAACTGACGGCGGTAACAACACCATTGTTGAGCTGAAAGGTGAAGACGTTGGTGGTGGAAGTAGCGGAGCGGATAGCACGGGAGGTGACGGTGGAGTGACAAAAACCATGCAGAGCGGTGGGGCCTCTGCGGTTATCAGTGGAAGCGAAAACCGTTGTGGCATCAGCGGCGGGGGAGATGGAAACTGCGTCAGCGGTCAATCGGCAGTGGCATGGGTGGCAGCGGCGAAATTGTCTTTGATCCATTGTGGATGTCGGCGATGAGCTGCGTCGAGGCAGCCCGGAGGGAATCCTTCAACAACGAAGAAAAACCGTCCCATCGGCGGCACTTATTTTCTAGTCACGAATAGTTAAATCAAGTAATTATTTGAATTCATGAAGAAGGCGAAGTGTTGAGCTTGAGGTTGGCGAAGGCGGACTACTAGAGAAGAAAGAGTGCATGTCTAAAAATTTAAAACTATGTGCGACCTAAGAGACGTGTGGAGACGTGCAAAACTGACAGAGAGCTCCTGGGATCTACTTCGAACCAAAGGCATGGGCAATACGTAAGCGTTTGCAAGAGATGGACATCGATGAAAGAGAACATGTGGCTCGATGAAGGAAGAAGCAGAATGGCAGGCGTAGGTGGTGGTGTGGAAGAACAGCGAGGGAAGGGCGTCGGCTGATTCCAGGATGGAAACGATGATATTTCGATGCTTTTTTGACATTGTTGGGTCGGGTGGCTTCTTCTGCAGACATCAGCACAGATGCAGTTGCCGATGGAGGGAAAGGAGGGCGGTGAAGCCACTGATATTACTGGTGGTGTGGACTATAGCAGACTATGCAGATGGCGGTGCGGCCGCTACTATGGACGGTGGCGGGTGGGCTGGCATGGAGGAACGCGGGTCTTATACCAAGTTATTACGGGATTCCTTCAGGGCTAGCGTCAGAGGAGCTGAGGAGGCGGGAGATAAAGGGGGTAAACCTAGAATGGGGGTAGAATAAGAGAAGAGGAGAGGAAACAAGAGAGAGAGAGAGAGAGAAAATAAGCTTGACAGAGAAGAACTTAAGATTAATCTTTTCATACCCTTGCTCATGCAATGACTGGTCTATTTATAGACCCATGATAATAATCCTAACAAATAAAGACTAATAAAGATAATACGACCGACTCAACTCGATACAATTCAGACTCGACTTAATACAATTCAGACTCGACTCAATACATAAGGACTCGACTCAATACATAAGGACTTGACTCAATACATAAATACCTATAACAATAGATATACATATATATAACTGGTGGTGTGGGACCCTTAACAGATTCCTACTAATTAGCAAAATTAGAGAAATTACTACATAAATCCAATTGTTGGACCATAAACCAGCATCCACCCCACGTTGGCCACCTCTACCCGGAATTCTCTTCTTACACAACAAGCTTGGCATCCACAATGCCACTATTGTCGTGCCACCTTGATCAGCATGTTGTCCACATGTGCACACCGCCACCTAAACTTGGCCGTCCACACATCATCTATTGAATCTACCACCCTCACCTTCACAAAACCGACCACCAAGCATTCCACCTCACTCACTCATGTCAACGCCACACTACCTAGAGCATCTCCACATACGCTCCACCACACCATAGCAAGCTGCATGCTCCACACCATAAACTCCACACCATAGCAAGTTGCAAGTGAGACTGAAATGTCCCATAAACTCAATCCCGGTCGTTGGATTCAAGGATCGAGTCTGCCAATATTCATTCCTCCCAAAAAAAACTCCCTGGATATGGCGATTTCCCAACGCCTATTCCGCCAAAAAAACTCCAGATGCTTGCCTTTGCCACCGTCGGCTCCTGACTGGAGCCTACGACCCGCAGGGGGCTGTCCGGCGGCCACTGGGCAGGGCCACCACCGACGGTGGCTTTTCCCGGAAGACCTAAACTAGGTCTCACGGGCAGGGCAACCACCGGCGGTGGACCTGCCCGGTCCCCGTCATACAACATCCAGTGGGTTCACCGGACCGGTAGGCTCCGGTCAAGCCGGCGGCGACAAAGGCAACCAGCAAGGATGCGTGGGTTTAGGGTACCAAACTATTAGTCCCACATCGTTCGTCTCTTCCATATTATCGGGTATAAAATGAAAATGAAGGTACAATCGTTTGAATTAGATTATTTATTAGGACAGGAAAATGAAGGCGGTTGTGCATTCCGGCGGGCAAGCCATGCGGCGGAGGCAGGCTCCGTAGCCGACTTCTAATGCAGGTGCGGCTCGGCCAGTTCGCCCATTGTTTTTAATTTTTTTTCTTCAAATTTTTTTTCATTTAAAAAAACCAAATAATTAAGTTAATTTTTTATCAAAAAAAAATTAAAACACAAATTAAAATAACAACAACATTCAAGCCTTTATCCCACTATAGTGGGGTCGTCTATATGGATCCTTTGTCGTCATTGTGCCCCATGTAAAACACAATAAAATATTTTTAAAAAATTTTGAACAATTTAAACAAAACAATTTTAAATTAGCCCGCCGGTCGGGGGGCAGGCGAGCGGGCGAAGCTCGCTGGCAGTGTGAGTGTCGTCGTGCGGGGCACAGGGAGCCCCCTTGCAGTCACTTGTGTGTGTGTGTGTACTAGCATCTTCGAACGGGCTTCGCCCGTTCTCGATGCGTCACTGCGGGCTTCGCCCGTAACCAAACCGGCTTTGCCCGCTTGGCATTCAAGCGGGCTTCGCCCGCCCCCGGCGGGCTTCTCCTGTTCTCGATGCGTCGCTACGGGCTTCGCCCATAATCAAGCGGACTTCGCCCGATTGACAGCGGACTTCGCCCGCTTGACATTCAAGTGGGCTTCTCCTGCCCCCCGACGGGCTTCGCCCACCCCCTACAGTTATTTAAAATTTTAAAGTATTTAAAATTTAATTATTAGAATTTTAATATTTTTTATATTTAAAAAGAATATAATTTATAAAATATATAAAATGAAATTAAAAATAAATGCCCGACACCCTTCTGCACCCGCCTGACGCGCCTATTCCCGACGCCGCCGCTGGCTCGGGAATAGGCGCATGTAGGGGAGAAAAAATATGGTAACGATTTTTAGGAGTTTGGGAGTTTTGTTTTTTTGGAGGAATTGCAATAGGCAGTCCTCCTCCATTGAATCTGACAGTCTGTTTTTGATGTTGCTTGATCGGACGGTCCAGATGAGATTTTTGGCGTGCTTCCAAATATGCATATTGTTTTTATATGATAAAGATATATATATAATGAAACGAACCAAGACCTCGTCGTCCACCTCCATCACTTTACAACCTCATATTGATGATCATCTCATTCCACGTACCACCTATCCAAAGCCCATCTTTTATATATATACGAGTGACAGTGCACGGGGGGTCCCCCGTGCCCCGCGCGGCAGTACCACACCCGCGACGGGATTTGCCCGCCACCGGACGGCTTTTTTTTAAAATATTGTAAATTATTTGTAATTATTTTATATTATTTTAAAAGCATACAGAATTTTTATTATACTTTTTAGAATTTTTTAAAAGTATTCAAATTTTTTGTATATATTTTTTAAAAAAATATTTAGAATTATTTAAAAATATTTTAAAATTTTATTAAAATGTGCTAAAGTCCTGAGTTGTTTTTTAATTTACCTCCGCCTCCTCAGCCTGCATCCACACCGCCCTCTCCCGCCACTCCCTCTCCGCCTCCGGCGAACCCGTGAAGCGTTCGCCGCCGCCGGCGAAGCCGCGGACGGCTTGCACGGATCCCATCGGCGGGTTCACCGGAACCCGTCGAGGGTTGTCCAGCGGCGAGCGGGCAAGGGCCACCGCCGGCGGTGGCCCTGCCCGTGAGATCCAGATTCGGGTCTCACAGGCAGGGCCACCGCCCCGTGAGACCACCAAACAACCTCAGGCGAGTTCGCTGGGTACGGCGAACCCGCCGGTGGGAACCGGGCAGGTCACGGCGGCGTCTTAAATTGCGTGAGTGTTTTTTTACAGGTACACTGTCAACGGCGGGATTTGCAGAAGAGCAGACGGCTGAGATTTGCTGGAGGGGACGCTGCGTTCATGGTATGCAAAGTCTTTCTTTGTATGTGTGTGTGTGTAATGTCATTATACTTTATGCACTTTAAAATATCTCTGAACTATCAAAGAGTAAACAATTTAATCTCTCAGTAAATTTGTTACAAACCTTAACAGAAACACGTATATGGTGCCTCCGTGGATGCGCACCATTTCCCGGATGATCTCCATCCTTGCCCACGCCGGCATCGCTGAATTCGTTGGTTGCCTCCTTTCCAAGATCCAATCCGAGAGCATCCTTCTCCTATTTGAAACCGTTCATCTCACGGCCTATCTAAGAACTTTGATGCCACCATCAAAATCTACCGTGATTGTTCTCAGGAGGTTCTTGGGATGAGGGTGTTCGACGAAATGCTGATCTCAGGATTAGTGTCTAGTGGAGGAACAAAAGGGATTCTAGTGAAAAACATGTGGAAATAGGGGATTCACACATAATGAACTACCTACCTATCCTACCTCCTCTATGTTCTTATTATGATACATCGTAATCGTATCATGAACAAGAACAAGGAACTTGCATTGCATTAAACAAACATAAAGGGAACACGGATACAATCGGGAGATTAACTCCCGCCAAGCACTTGGAGGCTGGGTCCTCCTAAACACTTCACTCTCCAAGTGAGGCCAAAACACAGACTCCAAAGATAGATCATAACTCCCTAAGGGACTCCTTATATGGATGAATGTCCCCACTACGGGACAAGACTACATGACAAATACACCTCGTGTGTGTATCAATACACCCATCCCGAAGAGTGGCCTTATCCTCAAGGTCGAGCAAGGAAGGGTCTCATGGGCGCGTCGGCGAGACTCGGGAGGCTCCTCTGGTGGGCAGATCAGGTGATACGAAAGTGTAGAGGCATCATGACGGGATGGCTGATGCAGAGTTGTGGTACACGTGACCAAAATGGGCATTGAACTCGACATGGGACTGCTCGAGAGATGAAGCAATGTCGTGCCAGACAAATATCTCATCCTTAAGATCGAGCAAGGTGCACGCCAGTTGGGCCAGGCCCTCGGTCGTAGGCCGGATACTATGAAGACTAGCAGAGAAAACCCATCCTGATCTTAAATGATGACCGTGCGGCCGAATATTATATCGATGAGGAGAGGGTAGTAATGATTGGGAAGGAAATCCGATGGGGAGTCTAATCGGAGTGGGAGAGAGACCAGATGTGAAGGTAGGGTAACAGTGGGCTCGAGAAATGTTGGGAACAAGGAGTCGTGCGATAAGAAAGCTGACAGGTGGCAAGGGGTCTACAAGAAACGACGGGAAGCAAAAAAACATGTGACGTCGTGTGAAAGGTTGGCGAGCTGTGAGGTGTAGCCTCTATCACGGATTTGTCGGAAGGCGAGCGTACTGGAGGACAGTTGGTGCTAATCGGAAGATGGGGGATATTGGGGGGGGTGCATGCCACAGTCGACAGTGGGAGAACGAAGGGGTGTTGAGAAGGGAGGAAGCGGCAGCGCTTCTAATGGTCAAAGACACATTGGGAAGTGGGATGGAGGGAGGAGGAGACTCGTCAGAAAGTAAGGAGGCCGACATGGGATGTAAGGGGCATGTAGAAGAAGCTAACAACGAATCTCAAGCGCCATGAGGAGATTATCCAGGACAACATCAATTTGATCGTAGCAAGCATGCATTGAGTCTAGAAAGAGTACCATGGAGGGCCAACAGAAAGCGACAGAAGGCTCTGAAGGGCCTCAAAATACAGGAGCCACATGAGGGTTGTCAGGAAGAGGAGCGGCCGCTGGAAAGCTGCAGAAGACACAAGAGGGCGGCCCGACACGGTAGAAGGCGGTGATGGGCGGCAGAAGGGCGGTGAAGGTGAGGATGTGCCGTAGGAAGGCTCTGGAGAAGGTGGTTGGACCTGAAAGTGAGGGCGCAAGCCACTGGAAGGTGGGGGAAAAAGCATCGTTGAGCGTTCCAGTGACAGAAGGCATCGTCAAGCACACCAGGAAAATGCATCGTCGAGCGGGAGAGACGAAGTTGGCAGAGAGGTCGTCAATCAAAATTGACGTCGTGTCGTGCAAGGAGAGCGGCACTGGAGTGGGCTATCATGAAAGACCGGGATTGATAGAAGGGAGGACGCAGGAGTTGGTGGATGCGGATGGACGAAATCGACGAGCGAAATCAGGAGTAGGGAGAGCTCGGTTGCAGCGGTCGAGAACGAGAAAGTTGGCGGAAGATGAGTGTCATCGTCGGGTCGCAGTTGTAATAATGAAGGAGATCAAATTAGGGTTTCAACGAAAACCATAAATAAGGGCAGATCGGATCAATTGATATGTCGCAGTCGTATCAAGAACAATAACTCCCGCCAAGCACTTGGAGGTTGGGTCCTCCTACACACTTCACTCTCTAAGATAGCCCAAAACACAAGGACTCCAAAGATAGATCATAACTCCCTAAGGGACTCCTTATATAAATGGAGGCCCCCACTATAGGACAAGACTACATAATTAAAATACATCCCGTGTGCGTATCATGTTAGCCATCTTTTTGCCTCAATGTAGTCATTGAATGACATTTCAATCTCCTTCCTCTTTGCTTAGAAAATTTTAATCATTGACTAGGTTAGAAATGATGAAAACTTGGTAAGGTATAAAGTCGTCAAAAAAGAACCTAAACATGCAGTAAGTAAAGTGAGAGATTTTTATAAGCGACTGGATACCAAATATAGAGTACGTAACATCTATAAAATTGCTCGAGCTATATAGAAGAAGACGGGAAGATTTAAGCCAAGTTAAATGCATAAAGGATGAAACATATTTGATTTTGACGGATGATGTGTATAATAAAAAGTGATGAAAAAAATATTTTTATCAACTCTATAATGAAGCAAAAGACAATGAACTGAGCATAGAAGAGTTAAGTAAATCGGATGAGTATAGAAACATACAGTTTTATTATAAAATTCAAACATCGGAGATAAATGATGTTATAAATAAGATGAAAAATGAAAAGACGGGTGAGTCAAATGATATACCGTTCGAAATATGAAAATACCTAAAGAAAGAAGGAATTTTGTATCTTACATGTTTCCCCAATTAGATATTGAAGACAAAAAAATGTCGAACAAATGGAGAAAAGTATTTTGGTACATTTGTATAAGAACAAATGAGACATACAAACTTGTGTCAATTATAGATGAATTAAATTAATAAGTTAACCATGAAACTATGGGAACGAGTAATAGAAAGGAGAGTAAGGCTCCGTTTGGGGGTACTTATTTTCACCGGTCAAGCGATTACGACCGCATGTACCGAACCTTAATTAAGGTCCGGTATATGCGGTCGTAACCGCTTGACCGGTGAAAATAAGTCCCCCCAAACGGAGCCTAAGATGAGAGACTAGTATCTCGGAGAGCCAATTTGGATTCATATCAGAGCAATCGACCATGAAGCTATACATCTCTTGAGGAGACTCAGTAACAACTATCGGGAAATAAAACAAGATTTGTATATGTTGTTTATCGACCTTGAGAAAACTTATGATAGGGTTTCAAGAGAGGTCTTATGGAGATTCTTAGAAAAGAAAGGTGTAAATATATCATAACATTGACATAATCAAAGATATGTATGCAAATCAGTGACGAGGGTGAGGACATTTGTAGTATTAACACGAGAATTCTCTATCACTATTGGCTTACATCAAGGATCATTTTTAAGCCCCTATCTCTTTACCCTTATATTAGATGAGCTCACCAGACATATCCAACAAGCAATACCGTGGTGTTTATTGTTTGTGGATGATATTATTTTGGTCGATGAGACGCGCGATGGTGTAAACACGAAACATAAATCTTGGCAAGACACTTTAGAAAAGAAGGATTTTAGGTTGAGCGAGGCAAAAAGAGAGTATATGAAGCTTAAATTTAGCAATGAAAGAAGGACGGATGACTCAGTTATTAAGTTTGGTGATCAATATATTTCACACATTGGATGCTTTAAATATCTAGGATCAATAATTCAAAATGATAGAGCTGTAGATAAAGATGTGATACATAGAATGATAAAATCCAAGCAGGTAGGTTGAAATGGAGAGGCGCGTCAAGGATCTTATGTGATTGTAAGGTACCATTAAAACAAAATGGCAAATTTTACCGTACTGCAATTATACCAACGATGCTCTACGGTTCTAAGTGTTGAACAGTGAATTGTGTACAGGAGCAAAATGGGAGTTGTGGAGATGAGAATGCTTAGGTGGATGTGTGGACACACGGGACTAGATAAAATTAGAAATGAATGTATTTTCAGGGATAAGATAGGAGTGACACCAATTGTAGTGAAGATGAGTGAAGCTCGACTAAGATAGTTCGGACACAAACAAAGGAGATCTTTAGAGGCACCTATAAGACGCTATGAGAGTTTAGTCACTAGGCATGTTAAACGGGAGAGGGGTAGACAAAAAAAACTTGGAATGAAACAGTTAGAAAAGACATGATGTACTTAGGCATTAGTGAGATTATGACTAAAAATATGGCACAATGGCAAAGGATCCACTATAGTGGGATAAAGGCTTGAGTGTTGTTATTGTTGTTATAGATAAGAACCATTCTCCATCATGACTACCAACAGTGTACTTTCTCCTAGATTATTTCCCACTAATACCTTGGCCCACTTACTTTATATTGCACATTTTCCTCTTCTAAATCTAATGCCTCCTCAATCATTACTTTTCATACAAATTCATAAAAATAAGTAGAACTTAAAACAAACTGCACATGGGCATTTTTAAAGAAGAAACTTAAATTGCGAGAAACTAAAAGTATTAGATAAACAGTTCAACACGAATGCGATAAATGTGTTACACCGACAAAAACAAATGGTCAAAAGATCAAAACAAAAAGGACATCCAACAAAAAGAGAACTAAGCAAGCAGTCTACAAAAAGGAAAAACAGAAAAATGTACTACTTTCATGCAGAAAACTTGTATTAAAATATGATTTCGTGGTTAAATCGATGAGCCATCCAAGAAAATTATGTTATATGATATTCTCGTAGTATGAGTCAATCTTTTCCTCGAATTTCCTCTTCATATAATACGAACAAATAGTAATATTTTAGTACTTCAAACAGGGAATTCATACATTGGTTGCTTTCTTGGAAGCTTCGACAGAAGGGTCTCCAAGCTGTCTAATCTAGTTCCAAGAATTGTAATTTTCCTCCGGATTGCAGAGAAATGTCGTTGGGTTTCTGGTCCTGATGGAGGCAAAGAACCCTTTTCAGAAATCATGGAATTGATATCGTCGGCCAGCTTCGAAGCATCATTCAATTCCCTCGTCCACGATTCCAAGGAGGATGCCATCACTACACCACAGAAATAAAAATAAGAAAATGCAACAGGAACAGACAAATCAAGCGTTATATAACGTATAGACAACCCCACAAAAGGGAAAAAATAAAAGTAATAGCAGGATTCTGGAGAGAAGAAGTGTATACAGAGAAATACAAACAGTCTGGCTAATTAGAGGCATCCCCCTCAACCCTTATTGGGGAAATTCAGACAAGATTCAGCAATACAGTAAGAGGTACGAAACAGAGAAGATCGAAACCATGGAGATTTTCTTCTATATGATTAATCCAGAACCCTGATCAAATTCATTAACAACCCTAAAAAAGTTATAAAAAAAACTAGATCCAAGTCATAAGAATCAAGAAATGAAAACGTCGCGTTAATTAAAGAAATGTTGGACGATCAACAGAGAAGATCGAAACCATATTTGTTCCGGAAAGGGAAAGTGCGCACCTCGAGCGGAAGAAGAGGCGATCAGAGAAGGATTTTCTGACTGTTCTTCCGGGATCGAACGATCGTCGATTCCTCGTCTCTGCCTTCCTCTTCCCCCTTTCTCCCCTTCGTCGAGATCACGGTAACAAACATTATATATGCTGTATCCAATCCTTCGAGCGATTTGCCGCCTCGCTCGACCTTAGGGTTTGGGGTGAGTTCGGGACTTTTGGCAGAATGCACACTCCATTTATGTAGTTTTGGTATTTTGCACCTCAATTTATTAAAATTGGCACATTACATCTTTTAAATAAAGCATTTTTGACAGAATGCACCCTGTTCTGCTAATAACAGGGGAATTTTGCTCAGCAATCCATCTGCCGAACCGGACAAGATAAAATTATGTTTTTACTTTTTGATTTACCATGTGGAATAAGTGAGGCCAGAGCTCTTCGGTTGATTCCCTACTGGTTCTTCCCACAATGATCCTGACCGCGAATTTCCAACAGCGATCCCGACTGCTTATTCCTCTGGCGATCCTTGCTTTTATGTAAGAACACGGATGTCGCCATTACCTTCTATCACTGACGAAGCGACCATGTTTTCCGGTGGGTTTTTTATATCTACTGATGTTACTTACTGTTTTGATACCCCTTTGCTGCAGATTTTCATTTCTGCCAAGCTTCTTCTGTGTTTGAGCTCTGACATCCACATTGTTGGGTAAGCCCTAACCTAGGTAAACCCTAACAAGAAAATTCAAAATTCTGGTAATCATTATTTTTCCTTATTTCTGTTTTGCAATTTCTCTTATTATTCGAGTGCTAATATTAAATTTGCTATGAAATGTAGGTGCGTGAGAACACATGAAGTGGCGTGCTTCCGTCAAAAATTATCTATCATTTTGGAGCTCGTGGAAATATGATTGGGAACTTTAATGTTATCTTAATTTATATGAGTCTTTTGCAAAAAAACTATATACTTATTGCTGCTGACGGTTAAGAAATATGTTATCTTAATGTTATATTAATATTGTTTCTTAATTTATATAATTGGAAATGAGACTGTTGACTTGTTGTTGCACTTATGCTTTTGATGATTTCTGCTGGCACGAGAGCTGATGATTTTTTATGTTTCTTGTTTTGCATTGATTTTATTTGTGCCACAACACGTGTTCTCTATTTCTTGTTCATTGCAACGCCAATTTTAATAAATTTATTTCATAAATACCCTTGTTTAATGTGCCACAGCATGTTCCGCAAACTCTAATTTTAATGTTCGCACTGTTCAGCGCCAAGAAATGTCATAAATACCCTATTTTATAAGTCTAGGGTGCAAAGTGCAACACTAATTATATTTGAGGGTGCATTGTGCAAATTTTAATAAATTAGAATGCAAAATGTCAAAACTCTGTAACTGGTGGGTGCAGTTTGTCAAAAGTTGATGGGTACCCCTTAATTTATAAATAATTATTGTAACTCCCGTGCACCGGATCGTAACTCCCGCGCACCGGATCGTAACTCCCGCGCACCGGATCGTAACTCCCCCGCGTCAAATCGCAACCGCCGCCGCCGCCGCCATTCTTACGGGCGGGCGGCGGCCGGTGGCCGGCCTCCCACGGTCGGCCGCCCCCCTTAGCGGTCGGCCGCCCCCATGCGGCCGGCGGCTGGCGGCCTTGGCCGGCCGCCTCCTTGCGGCCGGCGGCCGCGGCCGGCCTTCCGTCGCCGGCCGCCCCCCTTGCGGCCGGCTGCCGCGGCCGATCGGTCATGACTGGCCGCCTCCTCGCGGCCGGCCGCCTCCTCCCTCAGCCGGCCATCGGCCGGCGCGCCTCCTCCTACCACCGCCGTGGGTCGGTCTTTTCTCCACCGTCCGATCATGGCGGGCCATCACAGCCCTTCGATCGCCACAAGTGATCATGGCCCTCCAATCTGCGATTAACCATCGTAACAACCGTAACCACCCTAACCACCTCGGAAATTCTATATAAGCACCCCTGATAGTTCATTTCAGGGGATCCGGCTTCATTCTCTCTTTCGCTTTCTCTCTCTTCGTTCCTACTTTTCCCCAGAGCTTCTCTCTCTACTTGCATCCTCCTCTCCTCTTTCACTCACTAACTTGGCAGGATCTCCCGTGAACGCCACCCAGAGAAGGAAGGAAGTGAAGTGTCAGTGAAGGCAACCCTCCTCAGTCCGAGGCATAGAGCGCAGGTATCCTGCGGCGCGTGAGCCAGAAGAGCAAGCGCTCAAGAAAGACGCACATCCAAGTGCACGGATTTCTAAGCGGTGGCCTGTCACCCAAGGAGAGCTCTCTCAACTCCCCAGTATTTGTAACGAGGCGCGCCTGTCGCCCTCGCTTTCTCTTTACAAGAGCACTGTAACGGAGGCAGATAGTGGAGTTTGGCTGGCACAGACTCGGCCACGTGGTTTTTCCCCTTTCTGGGGTTTTCCACGTCAAAGTTGTGTGTGTACATTTTCTCTGTTTCTACGGTGACTGTGTGCATACTCAATCGCCCGGGGATAAGACGGACCGATCTGGAACCGGTCTACCGGGGGCATTGAGCGAACCGTAACAGTTTGGCGCCGTCTGTGGGAAACATTCCCAGCAAGCGAGAGAAGACTCAGAATTTTGTTAGAGCGAGACAGAATGGCCGGAAAGAGCACCAGAACGACTAGGGGGTCGATCCGGCGTGAGCAGGAGAATCAAGCCGCGTCGTAGTCTCTAGCGAACGCGCCATTGCAAGAGGACATCGCAGGGCGGCGCTGCCCGAGAACATGGCGCCCCCGCCAGACATTCGGGTCAAGATGCTCGCCCTCTTGAGACAACTCGCAGGCCCCCACGTGCCCGCAGGGGTCCCAATTCAGGAAAATCTACAAGTACCACCAGCAGAAGGCCAGAGGGCCGTAGAAGAAGAATCTGAGTCGTCAATGCACGACAACGTCGAGCATCCCATTCACCACATCAGGGCGGCGGGAATCGCCCCTCTCCTCAGTAATCAGCAGCAGCCAGTCCCAGC
This sequence comes from Platanthera zijinensis, assembly GCA_039513925.1. Lineage (NCBI taxonomy): Eukaryota > Viridiplantae > Streptophyta > Magnoliopsida > Asparagales > Orchidaceae > Platanthera > Platanthera zijinensis. The sequence continues at coordinate 32,738,073 of CM077080.1, read as the reverse complement.
AGAGCCAGGTGCAGGAATGACTCGGGAAGCATTCCGCGAAATGTTCGAAGAAGAGTTTGGACCAGTCGGCCGACGAGCGATAACGACGCGGCGCCCCGCTCGGGGGCATCACCCTTGGCTCCTGAAGTACTGGCCTATCCCGTCCCTCAGGGATTCAAGATCCCCCACGTCGAAACGTACGACGGAGTGGACGATCCTTGGGAGCATATCAACCACTTCTACACGATCCTCCACCTCTGCAATGCTCCCGATGAACTGCTTTGTCAGGTCTTCCCTACCATCCTCAAGGGGCAGGCCCGCACTTGATTCCATTCCCTCCGAGAGGGGTCAATCAGAAACTTTCCCCAACTAAGCCAGCAATTCCTTGATCTGTTCGTGGCCAATCGCAGGATCGCAAAGGATCCATCCCACCTCTCCGGCATCCGACAGAGTGAAACCGAGACCTTGAAAGAGTTTTTCCGCCGATTTACTACAGAAGCTAGACAGATCCCTGGGGTATACCCAGGACTCCTTCGAGGAGTTTTCCTTGGGGGACTCCGACCAGGCGGATTCTATTCCGCTCTAATGCGGGATACGGTCCCCAGTTATGCAGATTTGGTACACTGGGTGGAAGCTCAGATAGCCGCAAACGAGGCCATTGAGGCCCACCGTCGACAGTTTGAAGGAGGCCAAAAGAGGCAGAAGCAGCAGGAGCAGCCCTCCGGAAGACGTGCAGAGAGGCGTGACGAGAACCGTCGCATCGAGAATCGCAATCAGGGGCCCCGGAGAGGTCAGGATTACAGGCCTCCCCAGACTTACACCCCTCTCAACACCACTCGCGCTAACGTCCTATATGCCATTCAGGGCGATCCGACGCTCAAGAGGCCAAGGGCGCTCCCGCCCAATCCAAGGGCTGATCCGTCAAAGTACTGCGACTTCCATCGAGGAACCGGGCACACTACTGAAGAGTGTGTAAAGTTGAAAGATGAGATAGAGCGCCTTGTTCGGCAGGGAATACTCGGGCGTTTTCTGCAAGGATGTGTGCGAGAGCAGCACGGGGGCCCGCCTGCATAGAGAGAACCGCCACCTACTCACCGAGAAGCGCAGGGGGGCAGGCAGGTCGTCGGGATTGTGGAAGTCATCTCCGGCTTTCCCTTTCCCACGATCAACTCCATCGCCGCTCCCCAAGAGGACAAGGCGGTTGGAATCATTCCCACCATTAGCTTCAGCGAGGAGGACCTCCAGGGCCTCCGCACACCACATCAGGACCCGCTAGTTATTGTAGCAGAAATCGGTAACCCTAGCTTCCGCATAAAACGAATTCTGGTGGATAAAGGCAGCTCAGTAAATGTTATATTCATGACTGCGTTAACCAGTATGGGAATCCAAAGGCATAATCTTCATCCAGCATCAGGCCCCATCTACGGCTTCAGCGGGGCGCCCATGTCCGTGGCAGACACCATCACCCTTCCAGTGACACTAGGAGAATTTCCAAGGCAGGTCTCCCACGACGTGCAATTTGTGGCGGTCGATACAGAATCACCCTACAACGTGATTTTTGGTCGGCCCCTCCAGACAGCTTTCCAGGCAGTCCCATCAATTCCTCACATCGCAATGAAGTTTGTCACGCCTGCAGGGGTTGGAGTCGTCAGGGGCAGCCAGGACATAACACGCTCATGTTATCTGCACCAAGCACAGCCGGAGGTCGTCTCAGGAACCAGCATCTACCGCATCTAACAGGTCGCTTTGGAGAAGGGCCAGAACCAAGGCGAATGCGCATTCTAAAAACTTTTCTCTATATCAAACTACCCAAAGACAACTATAAAGTCGCGAGGAAAACCCTCGTGCATAGACTATCCTGCTTACTGATTTTTCTGTTTTCATTCTAACTCTTGCCATGCAGCAAACGCGTTAGAAGGACATCTCGTCCCTCAGACCCCCCTAAGGCCAGGATCGTCTGCTCCACAAAGCGGTCTGGGACCCATCGACATGCGACCCACTTGGCGGTTTGGAATTCGTCATCGTGCAATGGCGCAACCAAGCTAAAGAAAAAAACCAAACAACTCATCTTTTTACCTTTATATACTGTGATTACGATATCACTAACTCCTAAAACTTGCAGGACCGATTTGGAATCCGTCCCCTGGGGTCCGACGAGCAACTGTAGCACGATTGTCTCGATCCCCCTGACACGGCTCAAAGGTTCGCCCTTCACCCGTCTAGTGGATTGCGACGTCGTCGGGAATGAGCACCCCCGGTTGACCGCGACCCATAGCGCGACAGCCTCGGCCTGGCAACAGGTCGCGATGTCGCCTGGGGACCAAATACCAAGTCCCACGCAGAATGTAGCACGGTGGCCTCGACCTTTCTCCTATGGCAGAAATGCTCACTCTTCTCCTAAGGAGCGGGTCGCAACATCGTCAGGGACCAGCTCCCTCAGTTGTGCGCAGCCCACAGCGCGATAGCCTCGACCTCACTCCACCAGCGCAAGGACCCGGCCTTCGCTGCGTAGTAGGTTGCGACGTCGTCCGGGTCTTCAGGGCCACGCCTCGCAAATTCTAGGGTCCATCAGCTGCTCACGGGGGTCCGAATCGACCATGTACTCCTGCCGACAAGAGGCCGAGGATTATGACTCTTCACTTGCATCCGAAGCTCGATGCCCCGTCATCATGGGAAAGCCCCCACGATCGGTATAATTATAACCTCAGGGTCCATCAGTTGCTCGCGGGGGTTCGAATTGACCATGTCCTCCTGCCGACAATAGGTCGAGGATTATGACTCTTCACCTGAATCCGAAGTCTGACGCCCCACCCTCGCAGGGCCTGCCCCCCTCGCAACTGGTGCCTAACTAAGCTACAATCGCAACTAAATCGGGTTCCGGCTCCGCTAAATCCACATCTTAACCAACCACAGCCACACTGTGGCGCGATGGATTCACTCTCTCTGGCACGGTTCAGGGGTGCACCCTTCGTCCGCCCAGCAGTTTGCGACATCGCCGGGGACAAGTTCCCCCAATTGTGCGCTGCCAACAGCGCGATGTACTCAGCCTAGCAACAGGTTGCGGAGTCGCCAAAGGGTCCAAAACGTTGAGTCCCCCGCAGACTGTAGCACGACGGATTTGACCTCACTCTCATGGTGGCAAGGCTCGCCCTTCTCCTACGAAGCAAGTCGCGACGTCGTCAGGAGCCAGCTCCCTCAGTTATGCGCAGCCCGCAGCGCGATGGTCTCAGCTTCTCTACCCTGGCACAAGGGGACGCCCTCCGCCTCGTAGTAAGTTGCGACGTCGTCAGGGTCTACGGGGCCACGCCCCTCCAATGCCACCGAGTTCACCGCAACTCGCAGGGGTTCGAACGAACATGGCCTCCCGCCGACAATAGGCCGGAGCTCGCATAACTCTTCACCCCCATTCAGAGCAAATACTCTTCCACCGCTCAGGGTCTGTCCCTCGCAGTTGGTGCTTGGCTAAGACAACAATCGGCCGCAACAATCAGAAGCAAAAGCAGTGACAACCACTCAACAAACATATCAAGTACAAATGTATAAATCGACAGATACAAGCCTACCTGTACAAAGAAGTACATGTATACAAATCAGCAAAGAGCATCAAAGAGATGTAGCTGTCACTCAGCGGTCATGCTCTCCTCAGCGTCGGAGCCCTCCTCCTCTGACAAATCCTCAAGCTCGAGGCCGACAACATCGCATCCCCGCTTCCGGGACACCATCCGAAGGGTCTTCGCCATCCCCTGGCAGAATGCGACTTCTCGCAAGTCCTCCATCTGTGGCTCTACCTCCTGAATCCACACCTCCGAGATCAAACACCGGTCTCGCATGTAATCCACAGAGTCCCGGTACTCTACCAGACCAGCCGCCTTCAGCTCAACCTCCCGCTCCGTGGAGGAAAGACGCATCACCTCCGCCCTGGATAGCTCCAGCTCTGCCCGAGCTTCGTCTAGAAGACGCAAAGTCTCCTCCGCAGTCGTCTTCTCAGCCCTGTGCGCAGCTTTGGCGTCCTCTAGTTCGCATCGCAGCTCGGACCCAATCTTCCTAAGTCGCGAAATATCGCGCTCTCGTCGCCCCTTCAGATCCGAAAGGGCATTATTCGCCTCCCCGAGCTCACCCTGAAGGGCCATGTAGACGTCCTTCAGGCTCACGTAGTGGTGATTCCACGTAAGCGCAATGTTCGTCTGGGTCTCCATCTACAAAAGAAAAGGGACAAGTCAGAATAACTTTCCTCAAAATCCGCCACTCAAAAGTTGAGATCGCACATACCACCTGGTTCATCGCCTCCAAAGAAGAGGAGACCTTCTTTCCTTTCACCACCTGCTGCACCGTAACCCGTGCTGGGGAGGCCTGGGGGCAGAGGACCCCAGGACCTCAAGATCCGCATCATCCGGCTCGCCTCCAACTCCAGAGCCGCAAGGGGCAGCCCCTCCAAAAGAACATCCTGTCGCGGTAGGAGGCTAGAACCCGCCTCCTCAGCTCCACGGCCTCCAAACACTAGCTTCATCTTCCTGTCACGGGAGAGAGGGATGGCGACAACACTTCCCGAATCAACAGACAACCCGCATAACATCAGGCGCTTCTCATCAACGAAAGTAGAGATGCTGTACAAGATGTTCCCTAGCTCTCGGGGCTCCGCAAAACCAAGGACGGGAGTAAACTCCCTCCCGTGTCCCCTAGAACGTCGGCAACGGTCCGGAAGCGCGTTCCACACCTCTGGCAATCCACCTGGGTTCCTGACATATCCGAACAAGGTATTCTCGTGGCGACGGTCCGCCCGAGTCTCAAACTCCAGCCACCGCTTGTTGCTGAGGACGTCCACGCGGCCCCCGCCGTCGGCGCGCACCTCACACCAATCCTTGAAAATATCCAAGGAAAACCTTGATCCACACTCGCGAAAGAATGCGATCAACCTCATGATCCGTGTCGTCCCAAGAAGGGTAAACTGTGACACAGGAACGCCGCAGAACTTCAGAATCTCGGCAACTTCCTCGCAAGCCGGAAAAACAAAAACCGCAACGAAGTGACGATTCACAAAGAGTCATCCAACCTCGCGGAGGGTTTTGCACCCGCTCTTCAGGACAAGGGATCCGCACCTCCAAATCGGGGGGCAGGTTGAAGCGCCTCCTCCATATATCCACATGCTCGAGGGAGAGACTCGAACGCAGCCGCATAGGACGGCTATGCACACCCCACTTGGAAATCTGAAAGAACAAAAAAGTGAGGTCAGAAAAGCGAGTCCGAGCGCACGTTATGCCCACACATACGAGCCATGCACGCATGCAAAGAGCGCGCGAAATTAGCCCGCGCATGCCGCCGAGCCACTCGTAAGTAGAGCGGTCGCACCGCGCGCACCCTGCGCCCGGTTTCAGCCCCGCACGCACCTGCGCACGAAGCCAGCCCCGCGCGCACCCGCGCACGACGCCAGCCCCTCGCGCACCCGCGCGCGGGGCCTGCCCCGCGCAACCGCGCGCAGGTGTAGCCCCGCGCGCACCCGCGCGCGGGGCCAACCCCGCGCGCGGGCGCAGCCCCCGCGCACCCGCGCGCGAATGAAGCCCCCGCGCACCCGCGCGCGGGTGCAGCCCCCGCGCACCCGCGCGCGGGTGCAGCCCCGCTCGCACTCGCGCGCACCCGCGCGCACCCGCGCGCGGGGTCAGCCCTTCCGGCCTCGCCCGGTGCCCAGACCTTCTCTTTGATCGGATTCTTACCTTAACACTGTCGCCGTCGCCGCCCATTTCGGTGTTAACACCCGTTCCGGCCATCGCCTCCTAGCCCCGTCGCAAAGAAAAATTCCCGCGCTTGCCGTTCGCTCCAAGACGACGGTATTTTGGGGGGCAAATGATGGGTACCCCTTAGCTTATAAATAATTATTGTAACTCCCGCGCACCGGATTGTAACTCTCGCGCACCGGATCGTAACTCACGTCCACCGGATCGTAACTCCCGCGCACCGGATCATAACTCCCCTGCGCCAAATCGCAACCGCCGCCGCCATCCTTATAGGCGGGCGGCGGCCGGTGGCCGGCCTCCCACGGCCAGCCGCCCCCCTTAGCGGTCGGCCGCCCCCATGCGGCCGGCGACCGCGACCGACCACTTGGGGCCGGCCGCCCCCTTGCGGCCGGCCATAAGGGGCCGACCGCCCCCTTGCGGCCGGCCTCCCCCTTGCGGCCCGGCCGCCCCCTTGCGGCCGGCGGCCTCGGTCGGCCGCCTCCTTGCAGCCGGCGGCCGCGGCCGGCCGTCGCGGCCGACCGGTCGTTGTCGGCCGCCTCCTCGCGGCCGGCCGCCTCCTCCCTCGGGTGGCCATCGGCCGGCGCGCCTCCTCCGACCACCGTCGTGGGTCGGCCTTTTCTCCACCGTCCGATCATGGCGGGTCATCACATCCCTCCAATCGCCACAAGTGATCGTGGCCCTCCGATCTGCGATTAACCACCGTAACCACCGTAACCACCCTAACCACCTCGAAAATCCTATATAAGCACCCCTGATAGTTCATTTCAGGGGATCCGGCTTCATTCTCTCCTTCGCTTTCTCTCTCTTCGTTCCGACTTTTCCCCAGAGCTTCTCTCTCTACTCGCCTCCTCCTCTCCTCTTTCACTCACTAACTTGCAGGATCTCCCGCGAACGCCGCCAAGAGAAGGAAGGAAGCGAAGTGCCAGTGAAGGCATCCCTCCTCAGTCCGAGGCATAGAGCGCAGGTATCCTGCGGCGCGCGGGCCAGAAGAGCAAGCGCTCAAGAAAGACGCACGTCCAAGTGCACAGACTCCTAAGCGGTGGACTGTCACCCAAGGAGATCTCTCTCAACTCCCCAGTATTTGTAACGAGGCGCGGCCTGTCTCCCTCGCTTTCTCTTTACAAGAGCACTGTAACAGAGGCAGATAGTGGAGTTTGGCTGGCACAGACCCGACCACGTGGTTTTTTCCTCTTTCCGGGGTTTTCCACGTCAAAGTTGTGTGTGTACATTTTCTCTGTTTCTACTGTGACTGTGTGCGTACTCAATCGTCCGGGACTAAGACGGACCGATCTGAAACCGGTTTACCGGGGGCATTGAGTGAACCACAACAAAAGTCCATGTGTTGAAGTGGTGGCAAACCAGACCGTTTTGATGCACAGGATGTGCCAGTTCAAATGAATATATACTATACCATTAAAAAGAAGGGAAAAATATCTCAGTTAAACATTCACTATTTTATTTTATTCCTCTATATTAAAAAAATTTCACATTTTAAAATTCGTGATTTTCTTTTATTTTAAAAAATATATTCTCATCTAGACAAAGTTTTTTAACTACAATAAAAAATGTGTTCTTCCCACTACTCCCAAAACTCCGTGCACAACTCAAAAATAAGTAACGAGAGGGGTATAACACTCAAGAGTTTGCGAACGATGAGAGCGTTGTCTCGTCGGGACAATATCGTGGCCAGGATAATGTCCCGCGAGGCACGGGGGCCCCCCGTGCGCTATCACAGTTCAGGCACTATCGCGGTTGGTCGTAGGGACAGCCGGGCAGAGCCTCGTGCCCGTCTTTGAGTTGTTTAATATTTATAAAAACTATTTTGAATTAATCTTAATTTTTTATACTTTTCATTACACTCTTGAAATGGATAGCGTCTACTACTATATTAACAGAAAAAAACACTTTGTTTAAACATTCCATTTTATCTCTTTTTATTAAAATAATTCTATTTTTTAAAATCTAGGTGGTTTTCTTTTATTTTAAAAAATGTGCTTTCATATAGACAAAGTAATCTAATTAGAATAAAAAATGGGTGCTGTTATAAACAAACCCATTTTCGTTGTCAGCAAACCATAATAAACCCGGTTCACCTGTTTTCTCTCTTATTTCCAACCTAAAAAGAAGGCGGTTAGCAAACCTACTATAAAACTCAATTTCTAACCTAAAACCTCATTTATTTTCTCCCGATCTTTTCTTTTGCCCTAGTCGCCCGCTGCAGCCCGTTCCGCCGGACTGGAGAAGCCCCCTCGGCGTCCGCTGCAGCTCGTTCCGCCGGAGTGGAGAAGCCCCCTCGGCGCCCGCAGCAGCCATTCTAGGAGATTGCTCCTGTCTCTCAGGTATTGCGTCTGCTCTAATCTGTTGGAGAATTGGTATTCCTTCATTCATCTGTTGGGCGAACGTACCTCCCCTCATTTCTCTAGGAATCTCGACATGGGAAGATAGGAATACGGATGGGGAGGAGGACTTTGCCTTCCTAAGTGGGTTTGCCCAACTTTGCTTTTAGTTTGTTCCTCATGAGGCCAACATGATGGCAGATTTTTTCTCTCAATCATAAATCAATGGAGATTGGTCTACCACTTGTAAAGGTTTCTGACGACCACTTACAAACTACTGAAGCCAAAAAACCTCTAGTTTTGTAAAATCTTAGGTAAATTATGATAATGTCTGGTTGATTTTTTGCTGGCTAGGCAACCTTTCCAACTTTCAATACTAATTTGGTTTAGTTCTTTCTCGATGATTCACTCTACGGTGATACATACTTGAGGGTAAGTAATTTTCAAGAAGAATTAATTGGTGTTGGACCTAAAATTTCAATGAATATGAAAACTTACAAGGGCAGAATTAAAAGAAATTAAGACGTGGTGTCCAAATTGGTGTGCTGATCATGACACATTGCTTCACCATGCATTCTCAATTTAGATTTGTGGAGTTCTGGGTTTCTAATATGTTCATTTAACACACTAATTACTTTTTTGTGATTTTATAATCTATGTTTTGTGGGTTTGGTTGATGTTTAAATAGCCCTTTTATTTGAGTGCATTTTTGACTTGAAAAAGTTGAAACCCTAGCCTTCTTGGCTTTTTTTTCTTTTGGATGTCCTCGAGGCAATGTTTTCCTTTGCCACTCCACTACATTAGATCTAGCAATCACTACTAATGACAATTTTCTTCTTTTTATTAGATCGTTGGATGTCAACAAATTTAAAATGAATATTTTTCATTTTGTGAATAAAAACTAAATGCATTATCAGTTTAAGAATTTAAAGTTGTTGCTGATCTTATTGAAGAATTACTGCCCATTACTGTCCATTACTATTCATGTAACGTTAGAGTGGATCCAAAAGAATTTTTTAAGTTATATTAGGATTTATGATTATATCAAGTTTTGTTAAATATGAACATGAATTTGCCAACTTTGCTAGGTGATCTAATTGAGCATTTCATCGTCGGTGTCTTCCCACTATCAATGGAGATTGGTCTACCACATTCATCCTCTACAAGGTATCAATGCTTTATTTGAAGTTTGGTTTTTCTTTTCGCCGTATAATACATAAGAAGTTTGAATTGTTTTTAAAAATTTAATTTGTAGTGAAACAAGTGTATATCCGGATTATAGTAGACACTTTGAAACCGAAATTCAACTTCCATCAAGGGAAGCTTTAATTGAGTGGGCTCGCAATGTCGGTAAAAGCCTGAGTTTTGCGGTCACGGTTAAAGGTTCAGACAAATTAGAGGGAGGAAGAACAAGGCCACGTGTGTTTCTTGGGTGTGATAGAGGTGGTGTATACCGTGAGAAGCAATGCAAAAAAGATTGGGTTAAACAAAATTTGAGAAAATGTACTAGTAAGCGTTGTGGATGTCCTTTTTCGCTGACCGGGAAAAAAAATGCATACTCGGATGAATGGACTATTCAAGTCAATTGTGGGACGCATAACCATGAAATGGTTCACTTGGAAGCACATGCTACTGTGGGAAGATTGGACTGTGAGGAGAAAAAAATAGTTCATGACATGATAGCCTCTAATGTGAAACCAAGAAGCATATTAACCACGCTTAAAAAAAGAAATGCAGAAAATCATACAGTGATGCGGACAATCTATAATGAGAGATATAAGTTGCATCAAGAAGAATTAAATGGTTCCACACCCATACAATTTTTGTATAAGTGCCTAACAGATAACAACTACTTGAGCTTTAATCGAGTGAATGATGAGGGGAACTTAGTGAGCTTGTTCTTTGCACATCCGACTGCTATTATACTAAGTAAAACATTTTATATCGTGTTTTTAATGGACTGTACGTACAAGACGAATCGGTACCGGTTGCCATTACTATCTGTGGTTGGCGTTACATCTACTCAGCAAACTTTTTTCGCTGCTTTTGCTTTTCTATCTGATGAGTCCGAGTCGAGTTATAGATGAGCACTTGAGAATTTCAAAGCTACCTTGGATGAAACCTCCTTACCAAATGTTTTGGTTACAGATAGAGATTTGGCTTTGATGAATGCCATAAAATTTACATTTCCAAACGTCAAACATATTCTATGTCAGGTTCACGTGCATAGAAATATTTTGGCTCATTGTAAAAAATATTTCAAGGATGGGAAAGAGTTCGAAATATTTCTTGGTGCTTGGCAACGATTAGTTGATGCAAGAAATAAGAACGAGTATAATATGAGATACAACCATATTTTGAGTTCATACTCCACCTCATTTTCGGATGTTGTCACTTATATATGCAAAACCTGGATCGATCCTTTAAAAGAATATTTTGTGTGCGCCTGGATTGATTGATATTTACATCTTAGCAACTCAACAACAAATCAGGTAGAAGGTGGTCATAGCAAGTTGAAGAAATTTTTAGAAGTGTCAATTGGGAATTTATCAACTGTTTGGAAGGCTTTTAATCAAATGTTAAATCTTCAACATATAGAGATCAAAAGGTCCTTTGGGCAAAGCTCCATTCAAGTTAGTCAAGAATTCAAGGGCTCTTTGTATTCAGAACTCATTGGAAATGTGTCATTGCAGGCATTACAGTTGATTAAAGTAGAAGAAGACAACTTGCGTAAGACAAGAAATATATGTATAGATTGTTCTCATACAACCCGAACCACGCTTGGGTTACCATGTGGTCATGAGTTAGCACCATATGTCATACAAAAGGCACCTTGTCCGATTTGGTTAATTCATAAACATTGGAAGCAATTGTCTTTTTCATTAGATAGCTATGAAGAACCACAAGCACAAAAGTCTGTCAACGCAGGAGACATAGATATAACATTTGAGTTGGAGGGGATCATAGAAAGGTACAAAAACACAAATGAGCATCAACAAAAGGAGATTAAGAATAAGTTACGTGAACTCATGGATCCGACTTCAAGTGGAACAAAAGAGCCTCTCTTGCCTACAAAATTAAAGGGGAGACCAAAAGAGAGTTTGAAGAAGTTTAAAGATGACTACAAAAATACTAAACGCAATCCGTCACTATTTGAAATTGTTTTGTCAGATGGACCACTTTCACAAGAGAAAATGTCAAAGTTATCAAGGGGAAATAGTAAGCAAAAGAACAAAGTATATGATAGAGTCTGCCGACAACTACCTACTTATTTTTCTGATCAATTGGTTGATGTTTTTGATGTACCCGCAGATGGCCATTGTGGGTTCCGTGTCATTAGTGAATCAATCAACATGGGTAATAATGCACAACAAGTTAGAGAAGATTTAATGAATGAATTGGTGAAAAGAGAAACACTATATGATGCACTTTTTGGAGCTCCTAGAAAGATGGAATTAGTAAACAACCTTGAGTGCAAATGCTCACCCGCACCATTTGAAAAATGGATGTTCATGCCAGATATGGGGTTAATTATATCTTCTTGTTACAATATTGGTGTGACTTTAATCTCACGAAATCAGAGTATGATGTTTTTGCCATTGGACGCCACACTTCCTCAACTCCCAAACGTAATTTTTATTGGCTTCGTGAATGGTAATCATTTTGTGAGGCTATGCATGAAAGAAGGATGTACATTGCCTCAACTTTACACCCCATGGAGGAGATATCATACACAAATAGCGAGTTCATGGGAAAGCATTCTCAACAACAAATCATGAAAGGTATAAATTTTAAGTTCAAAATTCATAGACCACTAAATTACTTACAATTGTACTAACAATGTTTAATTATATTGCAGAATATTTTAGAGAGTACTAAAGATAAACAATTTTTGTAATGTTTTGGGAGCAATTGAGAAAGGTATACATTTTGATTTATTTTCCTAAGCGTATTCATTTATACATAATATTGTAACATTATTTTTATTTATTGCAGAGGTTTTTGGGAGCTATTGAAGATGACTGCTTTTTGGATTAACTTTTTTTGTAGCAAAATGACGTGATCATTAGTCAACTTTTGTAATTTTAAATGATATAGTATAGTACAAACTTTTTATGTTTTTTTTAAGTTTTTTCAGTGGTTTGCTAGTAACCATTGAGTTTTTAAATAGCCAATTTCAGATTTTATGGTTTGCTAGTAGTAAAGGTTTGTTAACAACCAAAACGGGTTTGCTTATAACAACACCCTAAAAAATGGGTTCTTCCCGTCGCTCGTAAACCCCATGCACACCACAAAAATGAGCGACAGACGTAGTATAACACTCAGGGGGCTTGCGAGCAGCGGGACAATATTGTGGTCGGGATAATGCCGCGTTGAAATACTGCTACGATTTGACGTAGGGGCGGAGCCCCATACCTATCACTCATTATTTCAAATGGAAAGGATCTCGGTGTTGTTCAAAAACAATATTCATCATTACCCGATATTAAAAAAATTAATATCTATCTAAGACCATATTATAAATGAACAAAAAATGATCATATATTATAAATAATCCTGATATGGCTATTTGCACCTAAACATATAAAATATCTAAATTTAATATTAGTACATAAAAACAAAACGTAGCATGCAACCAAGTTCCTTCATTCATCCCTGTCCCTCTCACCACAAGAGCACGGCATGGCTCTCTACCCAATTGTCCCTCTCTCCGCAAGAGCACGGCATGGCTCTCCACCCAATTCGTGCATCCTCCGCCCATTTCCCGCCTCCAGTTACCCGATCCGCCCATGCTTCTCACATCGCCGCCTCAAGTGGTTTATCAAACCGACATCGCCGACTTCCGCCTCTTGTCTAACATCTGCGATAGCCTTCACCTCCTCGACTTTTCCTTTAACTAGCTCTCCTGAAATTTATTTTCCTCATTGGTTGTTATTTTAATTACTTTTACATATTGTTTAATGTTTTTTTGTCTGAATAGTTCATTTATTTCAAAATATTTCTTATATATTTTAATAAATATTATTATGATGATATCTTTTCTCTACAATATAATCTAAAAAATATTTCAAGGAAACTCTGTAAGAGATGGGGAGAGGGAGATTGTATTCGAAACAGTCATCACCTCCCTAACCTTCGCAAGTCTCGACAGCATGTCAACACCACCGCTCTTTTACAAAGCGGCCTCCCGCCAGGGAGAAATTCGGTCCGGCTGCTTGTCATGTTCAATTATCTTTCTCCAAAACTAGCCACCGGCTTTGTGTGAAAGAAAATAAAAATTGTAAATTGAAAGTGTGAATGGTCTGTGAATAAAACGATAAACTGAATAGCCATACTAGAACTGCGTATAACATTAATCTTAAAATACTATGAGATATTAAAAATTTTGTGACATTGAAAGGATGATTCTAAGATTTTAGACATTTCTCTTCTTGCTTGCAAAGGTGGTGGCTCTGCAGATTATTGTTGTTATTGTTATTATAAAGAATAATTAAGAAAAATATCTTCTAATTTTGCATTTGCATGGACCTCCTCTGTCTCTTCAAAAATGCCAAAACCTCTCTATTTTTACAATGTTGACATGCATGCACAAAATACATGTTTCATGTAAATTAGATGAGAGGTTTTGATAATTTTGAAAGATGGAAGGGGTAGTTGGCGGCATGGACGGAACTAGCCCTGGGCACGGTAGGGCACCTGCCCGACCGCTTTTTCCGCGATCTTCAACGGGGGAGAAGAAATCCCCTTAGCCGTCGCTGCCCGCTGCTCCCGTGCCCTAGCTGCCCGGCTGCTCACGCTGCTTCCGGCTGGTATTATCTTCTTCTTCACTGATTTCTTAACTGATTACCACTTAAAACCAATCATTTCTGGACTGATTATCAGCTCATAAATCTGGAGATTTCTGGACTGAAATCAGTTCAGAAATCTGAAGATTTATGGACTGAAATCAGTCCAGAAATGAGCTTTTCGCATATTTTTTTTTTGTAGTTGATTGGGAATACTCCTCTGGTGTATATGAACAATATTACTAGCGATTGTCATTCTCGGATTGTTGCTAAATTAGAGATGATGGAGCCATGCTCCAGCGTCAAGGATAGGTGATTCTCCTTCCTTCTATGACAAAAAAAAAATTTCGGGGGCGCTGCCCCTGAACCTCTGCTCATGGGCGCTGCCCCCCGAACCCCTCGAATTGACAGTACTTAAATTGTGCCCGTGCGACTTCAAAATCCTAGTTCCGCCACTGGTTGGCGGGTGGGCGTGATTGCATGGGTGTGTGCATGCATGTGTGTGTATATGCGCTCGTGAGTGGCCTTTTAACAATCGGAATAAAAAATTCATAAAAGCATGACCAATTATAAAAAAAAATCAAACAAAATAAGTGATTAAGAGCAAAAAATAATAATTACCATAGCATTTGGTTTCTTAAACAGTTATAATTCAAGCAACATGGATGCATTATTTATGATCTGTGTCACAATTCACACAAAATGACAATACATTAAGCATATTACACATAATAAAGCAGCATATGTATTTAGTTACAATTAGTCTATAGACACATTGAACATAGCCACTGAGAACAGAAAAAACAGAACACAATACGCACACATTGCACTGCAATTATTGATGATTGAACACAGAACAACCACTATACATAAGCACTGAACATAGAACACCAGCACTGAACACAAAACATATACACAGCATTCTCAATGCATTATGCAAAGCAAACAATTAACAATAAAAATAATTAAAAGCACAAAGAGAGCAAAAATAAAATAAATTAATCTATACTATATTAAAAAAAAAAAAAAATTTTGATTAAACATTTCCTTTTCAATTTTGCCCCTTTCTTAAAAAATCCTATTTTTTAAATTTTTGTTTCTTTAATTTATAAAATGTGATCTCATATAAACAAAACCCTCTAACTACAATAAAATCACAGCAACGCTCGCATACTCCCATGCACACCTCAAAAAAAAGTGACGAGCTTAGTACAAAACTAACGAATTTGTGAGCAGCAGACGCGCTCTTGCACCAGGACAATGTCATAGTCAGAATAATGTTGCACAGAGGTACTATCGCGGCTAGCCGTCGGGTCGGAGCCACGAGCCTATCACTCGCGTGCGTGCCCGCACGCACATGCACGTGCGCATGCATGTGTGTTGACGAACATAGGATGGCCAGTGGTCGGCGAGCCCACAGCCACCGATCGGCGAGCCCACAGCCACCGACCCCCGATGGTGCAAAGCTGTTCACAGTGCGCTGGCGAGATGAATTTTGAACTTGTTGGCGGTTGGCGTCGCACGGAAGAGCTGGCGGCGACCACAGGTGCGGTCACTCGCCACCGAGTGGGCGACCTCCGCAAGCCCTCAGATGCCGCGGGTGTTGCCGCCGGCAACCGCTGCTGGAAGTCACCGCCGCCGGCCGCTGGATTTGATTTCAATGGTCCAAATCCTGTATTCTCAAATTCACACCTTGGATTATCAGCAATTGAACCCACCTCCCTCTCTCTCTCAAATCATTGTGCACTCATTAATTAGTCCACAAGCAAGTAATAACATAGTGATTCCATCACACTTCCTAAGCCCTACAAGGGCTTCATCATCAAAGGCCAGAAGATGTAACATAGAAATTTTAAAAGAGAATTGACTAAATTGTCATTCTGAGAAAGATTCTCCAAAATTTCTGCAACAATATTAACACCATTGTACTACAATGTAGCACATAAAGAACAGTCTGAATACACAAACACACATTCTCAAAAATTTCTTTCACATTATCCATGAATAATGTGAAAGAAAAAGAAACATAATCAAACACAGTGCACACATACACACACTAACCGAACGCAGAGCACACACCCATTGATTGCACACGGAGCACGCACTAGCGGCACACAAAAACAAACACTGGACACACATTAACTACAAACAGAACATGGACATGAACTACACACAACTGAACACAAAATAAAAGAACGCAGTTTGGTACGTAAGGAACTTCATTTACTTTTATGTTAGAAATTAGTTTTTTTTCCTTAGTGGTGGTCATTGCCGCTTCAATGCCAAATACATTTTATGACTGCCGTTTTTGTCAAAACTCACCGGAGTAAAAAACGCCGTTTCAAACAGATCCCAAGTGAACATAGAACAAATGAACAAAAATTCATTAATTGAACACTGAAGACACGCTGAACACAAAACACACTCGATACAAAACAAAAACACAAAGAATACACACTATAATTACACACGTGACACGAGAACACAAAACTCATCAACAGAACACAAAATTCATCAACAGAACACAAAATATATGCTTAATATTGAGAAATTTTTATATATATATATATATACATGAACACAGAACAAGCACCGACACTCACTATCACTGAACACAAAACACTAACTGAACACAGAACAAATACACATACTGAACACAGAACACACACATACTGAACAAAGAACACAGTCACTGAACACAATGCCCTTCTGCCATAATTAGAAGCACACACAATGAGAATCAAAAGGATACTGAGAGAAAACTTATGCTCCGTTTGGGGGGACTTATTTTCACCGGTCAAGCGGTTACGACCACATGAACCGGACCGGTGAAAATAAGGTAAAGTCCGGTTCATGCGGTCGTAACCGCTTGAACGGGTGAAAATAAGTCCCCCCAAACGGAGCATTAATGTTCCCCAAAGAGTAAGTAAAAAAACATACCATTCCATCATCTCATCTGAACGACTAAAACATACAAATATATGATTAAACAAATAATACTCTACGCTATATCTGGAAATTTTATCAAGTTTTCAAGACGCAATCTATAGACTTGAAGATCCTTCACTTTTCATTCACTTCCAGCTCCAATTCCTAGAATCCACTAGCAAAAAAAGGAGATAATAATAAAAAACAGCATAACCAAAACAAAGATGATGAAGTTTCAGAGAGTGCATGCATTTGTATATCCTCAAGTAATTAACCTTCTTCCACCAACACCAATTTTAATCCACGCTCGATCAACGAAGTCAGATATTACCTGCACAGGCAAGAACGGTTCAACTCTGAGACAATGATATTCGCGAATAAAAATATGCTGAACGAGATGACAAAATAACACGAGAAACCGACCGCGACAAGCTCCTGCTTCTACTAGCATGATTTTGTTTCTTTGGGCTGTTGCCTATCGTTTTACCTTTGTCATGAGGCTGCAGAATTTTACAGTTTTAATTGCAAGCAAACGGATAGTTGATTATGGAGTGATGCCTCGTATAAAAATTATAATAAAATCTATTCTTTTTCTAAGGATTTTGCAGATGAATCCCAAATACAGAATAGCAGTTTAGATTTGCAGTTTTAGCTGACAAAGAATATGTATTTTTCGCTTTCTATATCCTATTACTTACAGAGGAAACTGGGGATCTGGATCTCGCTCGTGATCTGCAAAAAGTTCCAGAAACAACTGAATTCAATATCCACTACGTAGCCTTACTCCTTGATCCAAATTCCTCAATAGCTCTTCCACGTCAAAGAATATACCATAGAGAAGGAAAAACTCATTTAATTGATCATTTATAACGCAGACTGATGAAATTTAGTGTGCATCTGAATGCAATAATCTTATCAAAAAGGAGCAAAAGAGAGTCCTTAAATATCAATAAAACGAGGAATCCATATATGTTGTTTGTATCAGGTATTCCGATGTCCTTGGTAGAGGTGTCATGCCCAGTTTGGGAGAGCGGTGCTAACAGAGCAGGTAAAAATTGGAGATTTTGGTCTTTCCGGAGCATTGGAACTTAAAAATGGAGGTTACTCAGGCACTTCTATTTCTTTGGGAAGTTGAATCAAAAATGGCACCGGAGCAAAGATGAAATATCGTAATGCTAACATACTTGCAACCTCCATCTCTCTCCTCTCAGCTTACAGGTATCAACTGATAAGAAAATGGCTCAGGCACACAATTTCCTAGTGTAATATGAACAACCTATGTTTGAATGATAGCCTCCGGGTAAATTTAAGGTCAAGACTGCGCGCATCAACCACTCCTCCATGGGCCATCTTTTTAGGTTCATATAGCAAGCTATCCCCACACTTATGGAAACGTTACCTAAACAAATTAAAAAAAAAACTCCTCTCTGCAGAAAGGGTTCATGGTTCCCCTCGGCAGAAAGTGTTAACTGACCTCAAACAAATAAAACACTGTAGACTTGCACAGTATCCAACGAAGTTCATAGCATGCAATCCCCAGATCACTGCATAAGCCCACATCTAAAGAAAACAAATAAAGCAACTTTAAGAAGAGTTGATACTGAGATGTTTCTTGCAAACTTCTTAATCATCTTATGTCATCCAAAATGAAGATTACTAAAAAGTAAGACATTAGCACACAGCCCAAAATCAGAAAAGATTTGAGTAGCATATCCCTAAATCAATTAGGCTCCGTTCAGTTGAACGGAGTGGGGGTTTCAGAATTGGAGCAGAGGCCCAATTTCAATAGAAATTGACCTACAATTCTAATTTTAGGACCCCAATTCCATCCAACCAAATGGGCCCTTGCAGTTAAGTACAATACTATAAGAATGAGAAATTTAGGCGGTGGATGGAGAAGGTATTGGTATAGGGTATGATTCCAGGGAAACAATGTATCTTCTTATAAGCGTGTTAGTGACAAGTAGATAGCAAGGGGTGAGATTCTCAGCACAAACATGAGAGTAATTATGATTATGTAATGCTAATCCAGCCATATCAAAAATAAAAAATCATTGAAGTGGGAAAGGATGGCTTTTAGATCTCATGCAAACAGTAAAGAATATTTCATAAAGGTCGCACATTTGGATGTTTACTAGTACATGCTTTGTTAATATGGTAATTGGCTTATTATTATTTTTGCCTCTTAATTTTTACTCGGGACCACACCAGTGATTGTGAGTCATGACCAACAGAATAAAAAAGAAAAGAATTGTTGGATCAAGCTTAAGTCAACCTTCATAATAATTAAAGCTTCATCAACCTTCATAATAATTAAAGTTTTATTAACCATCTGGCAAAAAATATCAGACAGAAACGCACACATAAGACATCCCTAAAGTTGAGATTTACATTCATTTCACCAATCATAGACAACCAAAACATGCATTCAATAACGACTTATTAAGTGCTATAAACTTCGGTATCATGGTTAACTTCTGCCAACCAATGTCATCTATTGGAAAAAAAATTGTGCATCAGATTAACTATCTAACAATCTTAAAAAGTCTCAAATGATGATATAAGCCGTCAATTCAAAGATGTTGAAGAAAATAGAGAGCTTTGATCTTGTATTTGAAGGCCAAAATTGTGCGGAGAATGATGAACTTTCCTTGAGAAGAAAATATACACACCCACGCGGACACATAGTGGGCGGAGAATAATAGTCCACATGTGCATATTCGAGAAATCCAACATAAACACAACACTCAAACCTTTATCCCACTATAGTGGGGTCGGCTCTATGGATCCATTGTCGCCATTGTGTCCTATCTTTTGTCATACTCTCACTAATGCCTAAGTACATCATGTCTTTCCTTATAGTTTCATTCCAAGTCTTTATTGGTAATTGGTCTCCCCCTCCCTCATTTAACATGCAATCTTTACAAATCATTTTTTCCATTTTGTGAGTCATAAAATAATCAATTTGTGTCTTATTTGGTCCGCTTTTAAACGTAATTAAATGTTTTTCCCTTTTTATGAAAAGCGCATTTGACATAATTATCTCATGTGCTACGACAAAACCTAAAATGATTCATCATTCTTCATTCCTTTCTCCAAATCCAAATCTTCCATGAATAGTTATATAATCTACATTTTCCTTCTCTATATGTCCATTTAAGTACTATAAAAAAAATCTTCTCTTTGTGGGATTTCTATTAATAAATCATCCAAGTCATTCCAAAATTGCACTTTAATAGCTTCACTTAATCCTACTTGTTGCGCGTAAGCACTGATCGAAATCCAACATAAACGTTTTAAAAAATTTGAGGCAAAGGGGAGGTATATAATCTCAAACCTTAAGGGCTCATTTAACCAAACGGATTTCGTGTGGTGTAGACCCGTGAAAGCCGGACGACCGTCATGATCCGGAGCCCGCTATTGAAATCCACGTGAAATCCACAATTTTGCGCACAAGGTTGGCGAAACTCCCGTAATCTCAAATATAACAGATGCAGTTGATGAAATCCTTTTTACTATTGCAAATATAGCCTTTTCTGCAATGTCAATGTCTATAAGAGGACTGAAAATAAAGCAACTAAACAGAGCGGTGACCATATCATATAAGGGCCTATATCATAATATGTCATCATCCTTTTTAAGGCATCTTGACTATGTGCTGAGCATTGGATAAGTTCATCCTTCCTAGTTATAAGGTATTAGAGATGAAAGTCTCCTAGCCTAATCCTAGCGGGGTCAATGATGGACTTTTTGATCCTACTCCAAGATCTGTTTCGACAAAGAAAACTGGACGACCATCCACAGGGATCTTGGCACAAGTTCAATGTGCATTCCACAGTGGCGGTGTCTGTCTGATTTTGATTTTATTGTGAGGACTCCTACGGAAAATCTGATTACGACATTGTGCAACTAGTTGCTCCTATTCGCCGACTACTTGCAAAATGTTTGGAAAATTGCTTCTAGCCAATGTATTTTGTTTGCTTCCTTGATGATTTTGACAAGAATTTTCCCTGTTCACGACAGATCTCCATCTCCAGGTGTGATTATGGAGGATTGGTTGGGCCCTCTTGTAACTTTATTGCATGAATTGTTCTTGCGGCACAAGGAGTTACTATAGCCATTTCCCACAGGTAATCATGTATAATTCTTTGAGGTCTACCATCGGGAGTCTAGAGGAAAAAACACTTTGAATCAAACTGTAAAACTCGAACTCGTTTTGTATAAATAAATAAATAATTGGATTTTGATAAAGAAAGAAATTCCCGATGATGAAAACTTTTTGACGTCACGCGTTTATTTTCGATGTTCGAGCTTTCGGATGGATTTTGCTACGATTGTTTCGATTTCTTTCAAATTCGTCATTTCAATTAATTTGGCGTATGAAGTTGGGATGGTTACAGATTTGAATGTGTGCTGGCCAGGTCTATTCTTTCCTTTTTTCTGTTCTTGCTGGAATTGAATTTACTGGACCCTAGAGGGCCGGCTGTTTTTTGTTTACTGCTGGGCTGGCTGGACACTCATATCTTTCTATATATCTATATAATCTAAGGCGGTGGACACTCCTCTTATCTTTATCTCTTCTCTCCTGATACTTTCATTTTTCATTTCGGCGCCTGGAGCTTCTTACAGAGATACTAGGGATGTTGATGCCCCTTATTCTTGCTTCGTAGCTGCTCCTTTTTCTTGCTCAGTCTTGCTGTTTGGTGTTGCTGCTACCTATTTGCTATTGTCGCTAATCTCTTGGAAAGACGCTGCTCTCGTTTCCTTGGCCGACAACTTTGGGACTGCATCTCCACGGTGAGCTTCCTTCTCGCTTCCCTGTTTCTTATGGTTAAGAACTTATGCTATGTTGTCCGGTTAGGGCCTTTCCGATTATGGGTTGATTAGTGTTGAAATTAGAATATGGATTTCTTCTTGTTTTTCCTTGGCCGGCTACTGCGTTGTTTGACTGATATTGGTTAGTGCAGCTATTACCCGCCTGAATTGTGTCCTTGCATCTGTTGTTGGTTGGATTGTGTCACCAAAGTGAGTCCTTCCCTAGACAACTCCAAGAGTTCATAGTTGTGACCGTCTTAGGAGTCTATTCGTGTGTATTTTCGGCGCAACCATAGAGTAAATGATTTCTTGATACTGCAGAGGATGACGTCCGGTGATAAATGCGATGAGAATCCTACGAGGGACAAGGACAAAGGAAAACTTGGGGTGAGTCCTTACTACGTTGATTTTCCAGATTAGATGTTTTACACTATTCTTCTCCGAGTTATGTTTATTTGAATAATGTTGCCTTAGATACGAAATGAATATGAAAAAGATGAAATCGTTAGAAGCTATTAGCGAACCACAGAAATCCTGAGGGGAAAATGCATATAACTATATACGCGTTGACACATTGAAATGAGAAAGGTCAGCCTAGTAGGGGGGGGGGGGGGGGGTAAAGCCTCGGACCCCTGCACCTCGTGAGGGAGGTAGAACTCTCACACCTCGTAGGAGCGGTCGAACTCATACAGATTTTGAGGTATGACTTGTCCAATTTAGGAGGCGTGGAAGCCTATTGCGTGTATGATCGCCCTAAAGCGGACATTGATAGAATAGCCGATGAGTCCATATTTGAAGAAAATAAAATAGACCTCGGCATTTCGAGTCAACGATTAATATGAACTCTGAGCTGAATTAACTACAGAAACTGATTAAGAATGAAAAGAATAAGAAAAATATTTCTGTTTCACAGTACCTTTCATGTTTAGAGACATACTGTTTTGGTACAGATTTGAATAACCGTTTATACCCGCTGACATTCTTATACGATTGCAGGGCAGTTAAAAAAGGTAAGGAACTCACTTAGTTTCTTTAACTAATTGATTTTTATTTTTCCTCTTTAGGATCAAGATACCAGCATACCCGTCCAACTACTTCCCTATAAGGCATCAAGTACTTTGATATATTTATTGATGATTATTCGTGATGTACCAAGATGTTCTTGATGCGCAAACGATCGAGCCATAATGGAGTGGTGGGATGCAAGAACCGCCATCTCCTCGAAGTCGATCGAGCCATGATGTTCAAATAAATGTCCTAAAAATGTTATGGGACGATGCCATCCTCATAGCCAGTCATCTCATTAACATGCATCCATCTAATGTTCTTGAGAAAGATACTTCGTTTCATGTTATGTATCGGACAAAACGTTGTTTACCTTACCTCCTAGGATTTTTGGGTGTTATGTTTTGTTCATGCAAGGGCATCGACCATGGAAGCTATACATCTCTTGAGGAGACTCATTGACAACTACCGAGAAAGAAAACAAGATTTGCATATGTTGTTTATTGATCTTGAGAAGACTTATGATAGAGTTCCAAGAAAGGTGTAAATGTATCGTATATTGACAAAATCAAAGATATGTATACCTACGAAGCATAGATACACCAAAAATAGGGCCGTACCCGTACCAGGTACGTTTCCGGAACGGGTACGCGTATCGGACGGTCCGGTTCGTTATAATCGCAATTTAAGGGTTTTGGCGCTCATTTTAGGATTTTAGGGTTTTAGGGTTCTTCTTCTTCTTACTGTTAGCTTCTATTTGTTGTTACTCTTTGCTTAATGTTTGCTTAATGTTAATTGCTATTACTAATTACTAGTGTTAATCTTCTTCTTCTATTTGTTGTTACTATTTGCTTAATGTTACTTGTTGTTATTATTTGTTTATTGTTAATTGTTGTTACTATTTGCTTAATGTTAATTGTTGTTACTAATTACTAGTGTTAATGTTAATTGTTGTTACTAATTACTAGTGTTAATGTTAATTGTTGTTGCTAATCTTCTTCTTTTACTAGTGTTAATGTTAATTGTTGTTGCTAATCTTCTTCTTTTACTAGTGTTAATGTTAATTGTTGTTCCTAATGTCTTCTTATTTTACTAGTGTTAATGTTAATTGTTGTTACTAATGTTAATTTTAATTTCTTCTTGTGTTGTTACTAATGTTAATTTCTTCATTACTTATATTAATTAGTTCTTCATTAGTTCTGTTCATTAGTTATGTTAATTAGTTCTTCATTAGTTCAGCTTCAATTTTTTTCATTTTTTCTTATTACAACAATTATGTCTCAATCACAATCTCCTATTAGTGTCACTGGTTCAACTTCTACCTCAGCAACAAGTAGATTTATTTCTGATGATGCAAGTAGGGATGATTATGCGCCACTTTGGGATTATGTATCTCTTATCCATAGTAGAGAAGTTGATGGCGGAAACAGAAAATGGAAATGAAATTTTTGTGAGATAAATTTCAGTGGTTCGTATTCTAGAGTAAAGAGTCACTTGCTAAAAATATCCGGAAATGGTATTAGGGTATGTCCAAAAGTAACTCAAGAGTATTTAAAGGAGCTTCAAAAAGTGGTTGCTACATCAGAAGAAAAATGCAAACTGGCTCCCAGGGTATTATCGTTTCATAATGCAAGTCAAACTTCTCAAATAGTTGGGGAAACGAAAAAAAGAAGAGGCGGGCCTATTGATATGGCTTTTCAAAATAAAGCTAGAGATGAGTTAAAGAGTCATATAGCCAGGATGTTCTATTTTGGTGGTTTGCCATTTCATCTAGCTAGAAATCCATATTATGTTAGTTCATATAAATTTTTTGTTAACCACAATCTAGATGGATTTGTTCCTCCTGGATATAATTCTCTCAGAACAACACTATTGCAGAAAGAAAAATCAAAAATCACTAGAATGCTTCAGCCAATTAAAGATACGTGGCCCCTAAAGAGAATCAGCTTAGTCAGTGATGGTTGGACAGATGCTCAAAGAAGACCTTTGATTAATTTTATGGCGGCCTCCGAGGATGGTCCTATTTTTTTGAAGGCAGTTGATGCATCAGATGAGTATAAAGATAAACATTATATTGCAAATTTAATGATTGAAGTTATTAATGAAGTTGTTGCCGAAAATGTTGTACAAGTTATCACTGATAATGCACCAGTGTGTAAGGCAGTAGGAGCAATTGTAGAGGCACGATTCCCGCATATTTTTTGGACACCTTGTGTTGTGCACACTTTAAATATAGCATTAAAAAATATTTACGCAGCCAATAATACTGATCGTTGTGCAACAGTTAGAGAACAATGCGGATGGATAACTCAAGTGGCTAATGATGCTCAATCAATCAGGACTTTCATAATGAATCATCAATACAGGTTGAACATGTATAACTCTTTTGTTTCACTGAAGTTACTTGCAGTTGCTGAGACACGATTTGCTTCCACTATAGTGATGTTGAAGAGGTTTAAACTTGTGAAGATGAGCTTACTTAATATGGTTGGATGTCCCGAATGGAATATGTATAGAGCAGATGATGCCGAGAAAGCTCTAGAGGTAAAAACATCATCTATAGTGACAAATGGTGGGATGATGTGGACAAGATCCTTGATATAACAAGACCCATATATGATATACTTAGGGTTTATGATACAGACAAACCTAATCTTCATCTGGTATATGACATGTGAGATTCAATGATAGAAAATGTGAAGCTTGAAATATATAAACACGAGAAGTTGACGGACTTGGAAGCTCATTGCTCTCTTTATGAGGCAATTTATGATGTCATCGTTGATCGATGGACCAAGAGTTGCACACCACTACATTGCATGACTCATTCTCTTAATCCAAGGTAATTTTTTTTCTTATTTAATATTAAATATTTACTATGATTTATTTATTTACTATATATTTTTATTTGTAGGTATTACAGTTGAGAATGGCTTGAAGGAGGGCCAAATAGAGTTACTCCAAATACAGATGAGATTTCTTTGGAGATGAATAAATGCTTAAGAAGATATTTTTCTGATGTGGTGGAGAGAAATATAGTAATCAATGAGTTCTCTAGGTTCACGGGATTTGGTCAAGCTTTCAGTGAGTCAGATAGTTTGGAGAGTAGAGCTTCATTATTGCCTAAAGATTGGTGGAGTTACTATGGAACTTCGGCACCTAAATTACAAAAAAATTGTTTTGAAGTTGTTAGGTCAACCTTCTTCATCATCCTGCTACGAGAGAAATTAGAGCACATACTCATTCATTCACTCATTGAGAAGAAACAAAATTCTACCACAACGAGCTGATGATTTGGTGTACGTGCATAGTAATCTACGCTTATTATCGAGGAGAAACGAAATCTACAGTCAGGGAAGGAGTAGAATGTGGGATATAGGACGAGATGCATGGGCAAATCCTTTTGATGGAATTGGCATGTTTACGGTTGCCAACTTGTCTTTAGATGAGCCAAAAATTGAAGATGTCTTGATCTCAAACAATATGGAGGAAGATGAAAAAAATGAGTGATGAACATCATTTTATTTGAAATAATTATGAATTGTTTATGTCTAAGTGCTTAATGTTATATTGCATTAGTTATGAACTTGTACTTCAATTGATTATTTAAGATTCATGTTTTATTGTTTTGAGAATTTATAATTGTATTTGTGATATATGCATATATATTTATTAAATTTAATACAATGTATCCCGCCGTACCCGTATCCTTGATTTTAAAATTTTGTCGTACCGTCGTACCGGATACGTATCGTACCCAGTACCCGTACTCGTACCGATGCTTCCTAGATGTATATAAATTCAATGACAAGGGTGAGGACATCTAGAGGATTAACATAGGAATTCTCTATCATTGTTGGCTTACATCAAGGTTTGACTTTAAGCCTTTATCTCTTTACCCTTATCTTAGATGAGCTCACCGGACATATCAAACAAGCAATACCTTAGTGTTTATTGTTTGCGGATGATATTGTTTTGGTTGATGAAATGCGCGAGACACTTTAGAAAAGAAAGGTTTTTGGTTGAGCAGGGCAAAGACGGAGTATATGGAGCTTAAATTTAGCAGTACAAGAAAGAAGATTGACTTTGTTATTACTTTGGGTGATCAAGATATTTCTCGTAGTGAGTGTTTTCGATATCTTGGATCAATAGTTCAAAAATAAGGAGGTATTGATAAAGATGTGACACAGAATCCAAGTGAGTTGGTTGAAGTGGAGAGGTGCGTCAGGGATCTTATGTGATCGTAAAGTACCATTAAAACTTAAGGACAAGTTTTACCGTACTGCAATTAGACCAGCGATGCTCTATGGTTCTGAGTGTTGGGCAATGAATTGTGTACATGAGCAAAAAATGGGAGTTGCGGAGATGAGAATGCTTAGGTGGATGTGTGGACACATGAGACTGGATAAAATTAGGAATGAATGTATCAGAGATAAGACAGGAGTAACACCAAGTGCAGAGAAGATGCGAGAAGCTCGACTAAGAAGGTTTGGACACGTACGAAGGACACCATTAGAGGCACCTGCTAAACGTTGTAAGAGTCTAGTCACTAGGCATGTTAAACGAGGGAGGGGTAGACCAATAAAGACTTGAAATGAAACTATAAGGAAAGACATGATGTACTTAGACATTAGTGAGATTATGACAAAAGATAGGGCATAATGGCGACAAAGGATCCACATAGCCGACCCCACTATAGTGGGATAAAGGCTTGAATGTTGTTGTTGTTGGTGGTGGTGTTTTGTTCATATCTTGGGCCTTGACTTTTCGTGTGGGAAGCTTGATCCGAGGTCTACTACATGTATCTTTCTTGGCTACTCTCGCACCCAAAAATAGTACAAGTACTACAGTTCTACCCAAAAATGCACATTCGTGCATAAGGATGCAACTTTTCTGACTATACATCTTATTATTTGAGTGAGACCGCTATCATCTGAAATTATTCCTCTCATGTCTCAGAATCCTTCCCTCATCACTGCAGATACTATGATCATCAATAGATCGGAGTCTCAAGGTCATGTTCTTGTCCTGACCTCCATGTGGCTACTCCCTCTCCCTAAGTTCCTTCAACTGATGGTGTTGAACGTGGCCTTGCCTCCTCGAAGGATCATACTGCTCCACAAAGGTAAAAGAGTGTGCACAAACCATCGTATTGTTAATTATCTTTCTTAAGAGACCCTGATTACTGAGTTCTCTAATTTCCTCGGCAAAGTGGAATATCATTGCACCATTAAAAATGTGAAAGAGACAATACCAACACCAATGTGGAGGGATGTCATGCTAGAGGAAATGAAAGCTTTAGAGATTAGCGGGAGGTGGGCCATGGTAGCTTTACCTACGGGTAAATAAGTGGTTGGGTGTGATGGATTTTATAGCCAAAACCAATCCAGATGGCACAATTACTTGTCACAAGGCTTGGTTGGCGAAAGATTTTAGTTAGACATATGACATAAACTACAATGAAATGTTCTCTCTTGTGGCCAAAATGGCATCCATCAAACTGATCATCTCCCTGCTATCGACTTGGCCCATTTAGTGTATTTCTTTCTCTTTGTATTTAGTCCCACATCTTGTATCTGGGACTCTTCTCTCTCTTCTCTCCCTATATACTTGTACTCTTACTTGTATTTAGATATTGAACAAGGATATACAAGGTTTTACTTGTTTTCCTTTACTGATCGTGTACTTCTCTGCATGGTATCAAAGCAACCGGTCCTACCTCTTGTTTCAGGCGGATAACATTTCCCGCTAACTGCCAGTGCTGCGGCCTACCTCTTTCTACCCGCTACTGCTCTAGCAGTGCGGTCTCCCTTTTTTTCTACCCACGCCTTTTCTTCTCTCCCATGGCTTCCACTTCTCCTCAATTTCCTTGGTTCTTTTATAGCCTTCTCTCATCTGACAAGTGGGACCCCCTGGTCTTCTCGCCGCTTGCTCTACCCGCAACCCCTTGCAATCTGCCTCTTCTTGCCGCCCCTGCGAACAGTTGTCTTTCCGTTGTGCCCTCTGCTCACCCCGTGGCTTCTACCCGTTGCGTTTTGTCTCTTTAGCCACAACGGTCTGCTCTTTCGCGCCTGCCGCGGTTTGCCTTTTTAGCCGCAGCGCGACCTCTCTTCATCTCGGGCAGTCTCTGCTACTCTACTCGCACTTCCCTCTGCGGCTTCAGTCTCCCGGTCTACTTTCCTCTAACCGCAAGGATCCTTCCCGTGGAACCACTTGCCGCCCCTCCTCCTCTCTCACCTTTTATAAACTCTCAAGTCAGCTCTGTGGGACCCACCTTTTCTCTCTTACCGCATGATCTTCTCCTCTTGTCACTACAGTACTCTCTTCTCCAAGCCGCTCCGGTCACTTTTTGTGATCATGCGGGTTGCATGTCGAGCGGACTACTCATGCCGCTGTGATCTCATCGCGAGATCTGTCAGCGGTTTGCCTCATATCTGCTAATTTGTGTGGTTTACTCGGGTCGCGTGGATTGCCGGTTTTCTATCCTAGCCGCTTCGGGCTCCCGCGGTCTTGTCGTTGTCACGATTTGCTCTTGTAGCGTGGGTTTCATCCCCTCAGTTCGCCGCGATCTCTACTCAATGCTGCCTCTCCTCAGTCCGCCGCGATCTCTACTCAGCTAGCTGCTCAAACCGTCGTGGTCTTGCCACCATTTCTCTCTTGTCGCTGGCCTCCTGTCCCAGCTTTGTGCCTAGCCGCTTCTGGTTAGCCGCCTCTGGTTAGCCGTGGATTGTGCTTAGCCGCAAACTGCCGCAGTTGCCCTTTGTTCTGTCGTTGCTGTCCTCTCCTCTGTTCACCAAGGTTGTTCGACTGTTCCTGCTAGTCTTGCTCGCGGCTAGTCTTGCTCCTGGCCGCTGTGCCTCCAGGCTGTCCCTTGTCATGGCCGTCTATACTCCACACAGTGTTCATGCTGACATTGCTGCTTTGTGCACTCAACTACAGCGGCTGCAAGAGCTAACTGGTTGTTCATTTGGATCTGCTGTGTCTATTTCTGATGGGGGTATTTCCTGCTTTGCCCACGGTTCCTCCTAAATTATGGACTCTGGGGCCACACATCATATTACCCCCAACAAAACCATCACGATACTTGAACTCTGTGCATCCCAAGTTCATTACTGTCGTCAATGGGGACACTACTCCAGTCGTTGGATCCACTGACGTGGCTCTTACCTCGTCTCTCACTCTTCACTCGGTTCTTCATGTTCCTGACTCGCCCTTCAATCTCCTATCAATTAGCCGTATTATACAAGATCTTGATTGTTATGTGATTTTCTCTTCTACCTCTTGTGTTGTGCAGGATCACCGAACGCAGACAATCATTAGTGAAGGAAAATTGGTTAATGGGCTTTATATCTTGGACATCCAACCCCCTGTTCTCTCCACTATTAGCTCTATCGATTGACATCGGCGTCTTGGGAATGCCCCTCTGCGCATCCTCTAGAAAGCTCTTCCAAATCTGTCTTTCACTGAATTCACACGCGAGTCATTTATCTACAGAAAACATCATCGTTCTACCTTTTCACCACATTGTACTCGGAGTGGTGCTCCTCTTGTTTTTAGTTCATTCTGATATATGGGGACCCTATAAAACTGTCAGTGTTTCTAGCTATCGTTACCTTCATTGACGATTACTCTCATGTCACATGGTCATTAGTGAAAAAAATGGTTAATGGGCTTTACATCTTGGATCTCCAACCCCATGTTCTCTCCACTATTAGCTCTATTGATTCGCATCGACGTCTTGGGCATGCCCCTCTGCGCATCCTCCAGAAAGCCCTTCCAGATCTGTCTTTCACTGAATCCAAATGCGAGTCATGTATCTACGGAAAACATCATCGTTCTACCTTTTCACCACATTGTACTTGGAGCGGTGCTCCTCTTATTTTAGTTCATTCCAATATATGGGGACCCTATAAAAATGTCAGTGTTTCTGGCTATCGTTACTTTGTTACCTTCATTGACAATTACTCTCATGTCACATGGTTATATTTTCTTCATGATCGATCTAAATTACCTCGTGTCTTTTGTACCTTTATCCTTATGACTTGCAACCAATTCTCTGCAACAATTAAAACTCTCCGCACCGATAATGCTCGTGAATACACATGACATGCATTTACCGACTTGTGTACTGAGTTCGGCATCATCCATCAAACCTCTTGTGTCTATACTCCTCAACAAAATGGTGTCGCCGAACACAAGAATCGTCACCTTCTGGAGGTCGCTCGCACCTTTCTGACTCAAATGAATGTTCCCACCATATGTTGGAATTTTGCAATCTCTACGGCCTGCCAACCGCTTGCCCTCCTCTATTCTCCATTTTCAAATTCCCGTTTCCTTTTTTTTTCCTCCACCCCTATTTGCAGTCACTCCTTGTGTTTTCGGTTGTGTCTGTTATGTTCACAATCATGGCCCCTCTACTTACAAGCTTGCTCCACGTGCAACAAAATATATGTTCGTTGGGTACTCCTTCACTCAGAAAGGTTATGTCTGCTACTCTCCCACTGATCGAAAGACTGTTACATCAACCGACGTTACCTTTCTTGAGGACCAGCCCTATCATTCTCAACCCCTTGACCCTCTACTGCTGTTACCGTCCTCTCCTCTGCGGCCAGTTGTTCCTGTTCCTTCGCTACTACCACCTCTCCTCCCCACGCCATTCCCACCTCAACCACCAAAGCCGTCTATAATCCATGTGTACACTCATCGTCCTTCCTCTTCTTCTGCCCTGAGCCCGTTACCTTCTACTAATGACAGTCTGTGTTCCAATGATCTGGCGGCTTCTTCTATAGCTTACCCTATGGCAAATAATGTCTCTTTACATCGCCTGACCCAAACACTTTGCACCTTTGCTACTTCGTTATCCACTATTTCTGTCCCTAACTCTGTGCATGAGGCTATCCAACGTCCGGGCTGGCGAACAGTCATGGACGAAGAAATGACGGCCCTCTGGGCTAATCAGACATGAGATCTTGTTTCTCTCCCTCCTGGCCAGACTATTGTTGGCTGTAAATGGGTCTTTGTCATCAAGCATGCTCCTAATGGGACAATTGACCGTCTCAAGGCTCGTCTGGTAGCTCGTGGATTTACTCAACAACAAGGTCTCGATTATAAGGAAACATTCTCTCCAGTAGCCAAGCTCAACACGGTTCGTGTCCTCTTAGTGGTCGTGCATCGCTAATAGCCCTTACATTAACTAGATATCAAGAATGTTTTTCTAAATGGCGATCTACAAGAAACAGTCTGCATGCAACAACCTTCGAGGTTTGAGATCACGGGGGAGTCACGTGTTTGTCACCTCAAGAAGTCGATTTATGATCTCAAACAATCTCCTCGGGCATAGTTCGATAAGTTCAGCAGAGTTGTGCGAGAAGTTGGTTTCACTCGGAGCTCGGCTGATTTCTTTTTGTTTACTCGACATCACAAAAGAGGCACCGTTCTCCTTTTAGTGTATGTCGATGACATCCTAATCACAGGTGATGACTCAAAAGACATACAAATGATCAAACAACACCTGAACTCTGTCATTCAAACAAAAGATCCGGGGAACCTCCGATACTTTCTCAGTCTTGAGATCGCAAGACGTCCTGATGGCCTTGTCTTATCTCAAAGAAAGTACCGTCTCGACCTTCTTCAGGATGTCGGCTACTCTGGATGCAAGCCGATCAAAACTCCTATGGATGCCAATCATAAGCTGTGTGCACATGCCTCAGATATAGATCTACTTCTTCCAAATCCAGAATACTATCGACGTCTCGTTGGAAAACTAATCTACCTAACAGTCACAAGACCAGACATATCCTTTGTTGTTGAGGTTGTCAGCCGGTTTATGCATTCTCCTCGGATGTCTCATCTACAGGCCGTCAAACGCATCTTGAGATATCTAAAAACAGCCCCTGTTCGAGGGCTGGTATACAAAACTTCTTCTACTTCAACATAGGTTGCGTATTCGGGTGCAGATTATGTTGATTCCCTAGATGATTGACGCACTACCATCGGATTTTGTACTTCTTCTACTTCGGAGGTCACCTTGTTACCTGGCGCAGTAAGAAACAAGTTGTGGTTGATCGATCTTCAGCTGAAGTTGAATACCATTTGATGGCGTCCGTTGTATCCGATCTTACATGGCTTGAAAGTCTCCTAAATGATATTGGAGTAAAACTCTTCTCACCAGCTACCTTACTCTGACAGTCAAGCTGCTATACACATAGCTAAGAATCCGGTCTTCCACGAAAGAACGAAACACATTGAAGTTGATTGTCACTTCATTCGGGAGAAAGTTCAAATGAAGAAGCTGGAATTGAGACATGTTCCGGCTACTAACCAAGTTGCTGATCTTCTCACTAAGACCCTACCTAGTGCTCTATTTTACAAGTTTTTGTCCAAGATGGGTGCCTACAACTTTTACGCTCCCGCTTGCGGGGGAGTGTTAGAAAAGACTATGTAAAGGCTCATATAATGACCCATTTAGTGTATTTCTTCCTCTTTGTATTTAGTCCCACACCTTGTATCTGAGACTCTTCTCTCTCTTTTCTCCCTATATATTTGTACCTTTACTTGTATTTAGATACTGAACAAGGATATACAAGATTTTACTGGTTTTCTTTTACTGATCATGTACTTCTCTACAAAAAGGAACACATGAAGCGATCACCTGGCTTTGTTGCTCAGGGGAGAGTGGCGGCTCAATTGTCATTTAAAGCAATTGATTGTTATATGGCCTCAAGCAATCTACAATGCCAGAATTGGATGAGTATTTCATTTTAGCATAATTTGGTGTGATCAAATATACGATAGATCTAGTTCATGTGAATGACATTGTCATTATGGGCAGTGATGATAAAGATATTAAGGAACCAAAGGCCCAACTGAATATTCAATTCCATATTAAAGACTTGGGAGAAATGAAGTACTTCTTAGGCATTAAAGTGGCAAGGAACAAGAAGGAAATATTCTTCTACAACACAATTACACTTTTGACATCTTCATAGAAGGCAACATGCTGGGATGTAAACCATAAGAAACTTATATGGATCCTAAGGTTAAACTTATGAAACCAAAGGGGTTGGGCCCATATACATGGATGCAAAAAGATACAGACGTTTAATGGGAAAGTTGAATTACTTAACTATCAGTCTATCACGAGTCAAACATCTCGTATCTTGTTAGTGTTGTGTCAATTTATCACAAGCCCAAAGACCTTACATATGCAAGTTGCAATTTACAGCTTAAGGTACCTGAATGGCACTCCAATAAAAGGAGACAATGGAAGGATTTATTGGTATTGAATGGGAAAGGGGCCCTGATAATAAAAAGTTCACAACATGATATTGCATATTTGTAGGAGGAACCTAATGTTCTAGAGAAGTAAGAAACAACATATTGCTACAAGATCAAGTGTTGAGGCCGAATACAGAGCAATGAATCAAACAGCTTGAAAACTAATGTAGATCAAACATTATTATAGGAATTTCAAAAAAAGGTAGCATTTACTATAGATCTCATGTGTGACAATGTGGTTGTCATGCACATTGCATTTAATCCAATATTTCACAAGCATACAAAACATATTGAGATTGATTGTCACTTCGTGAAAGAGATTATCGAAGGGCGTGTTGTTGCAAAAATCATCAAGACAGAATACTAGCTAGGAAATATATTTACCCAATCTCTTACGAGAAATAAGATCAGAAGCAAAAGAAATTGGGGAGTGTTAATATTGTGTTTCCCTACTCTAGCTGGAGGGGGCGTAAGAGGAGTGAGATAAGGCAACTAAACTGTGGTGGCTATATCATATGAGGGACTATATCATAATATGTGATCATCCTTTCTAGGGCATGGTGAATGTGTGCTGAGCATAGGCGACTTCTCCTTTCAAGTTACAATGTCTATAATGCATGCAAAGTACAAAATAAAAAATAAAAAATGTGTTCTATAACACAGAATCATGTGCAATTTGATGACATTACTAAAAAAATGAAAACCAGCCCACAAATTATATTTCACTGGAAAAGAAAAAAACACTCGTTGCAGCCAGTTGAAAAATAATGTCCTGTCAAAGTATGAAAAAGCTAATAACAAAGCAATGTGCTGGTTTTTCTTTATGTACAATAAGCATAAAAAGAACTCAAAAGTTCTTATCTTAAATTAAGATATTAAAAGGACCAGCTATTAGAATGTGACGAAAGTTCGAAAATGTAAATTTTGCAGCAAAATACATAATCCAATCGAATGAGTGCTGTTATCATCATAACAATATAGGAAGAAGCAAATGAATGGAGGATTAACACTAATAATTAATGGAATCTCTAATGTTTCATTTTACCACATCTCCAACTCTATGATCAACCATCAATATCAATAAAAACACATAATTGAAATTAGAAACTAACACAGCCATGAGGAATTGTAAAAAGAGGCAAGGGATCAAGTTATCATACCCTGGTGACACTGAATGAGAACGAGAGGAAAGAGATTCTGAACGAGATCTCGATTTACGTATAGGAGACTTGCTGTAGAATTTGGATACAGTATTTTTTAAGAGAATCTCAGTATTTTCAAGAACAAATGCAAATAAACATGTACTAACCTTCTGCTAGGGCTCCTGCTGCGACTGTAACTTCGACTACGGATAGGGCTTCGTCCATTGGAACGACTAGAACTACGGCTTCTAGACAAGCTTCTCTTGGAATCATATTCTCTTACCTATGAAAAACAAATGACAGTTTTAGGCGAACAGTGAAATTTTAAAGAAACCTTGTAATAGAACTCACCCTTATATATGATTTAGAGAACGCATTTCGAAACACAGAATCGTCAAGCTTCCTTATCTATAAGACAACAATTATAAATTGTTCACAAATCTAAAAAAAGTTACAGTTACATGCAAGCATAAACCATGAAAGAATTATTGGTACATCTTGGGTGAAAAAGAACAACTTACCGCATACTTCATATCATCATAGTTTGTATAATCAACAACACCGGTCGTCCCTGCAAAAAGTGGAAGCTGGTAGTTGAAGTGCATATTATCGTCTAATTTGGTAAACACAATCACTCAAAAGGGAACTTATAATTACTATATAATAAATTAAAACATGAGATAAGGGAGTCAATAAAATATAAGATGGTAAAGATGGAGCTAGAATGTGGTGGAAAGTGCGGGAGAAATAGCCGAGCATTTCTAAAATATGTAAATATTAACCTATGTAGCACAAACACATTTAAATGGACACTTTCTTGTGTTATACACTGCATCAAACAGAATATGATCACATCAAGGAACATGAATGCTTCAAGTAGCATCTCATATTAATTCCTAAAAAACTAGATCACGTTGTGGGGATCCAAGTGGCAATTTTAGCACCATGTGAAGAGTTGTTAAATAATTTCCAGACAAACTTCAATATTAACTTCATTATAAACCCATCTTATTTTATATTTTCTCATCCTTTCTGTCCCAATAATATAGTACAGTTCTTTTAAGTAGCATGCACTGTATTCATAAGTGCAGTCCCATGAATGCGTCATGTTTGTGTGTATGCCTAAATATCATAGCCACTCACAGCAACGCAAACATCAAAGGAGAACTAAAACCAGGATAATCGGCAAAACAAAAAATCAATGATAAGCATCATCGAATATTGATAGCCGAACAGGTGTAGATCCCAATGCAGTGTCATGCCGATGACATTAGAACTCCAATCATCGCACAATCTCCTCCCATGTGAAAATATTTTAATTTTATTCAAATTTAAATATATATACATGTTTATTTTATTTTTGTTTTATTTTATCAATTTATATTTTATTTTTTCTATTAATTAATTTATTTTTTGCATCGATAATAACTGTCCAAATTATTTTGATGCTGTCACGCTACAATGCTCCCTTATTCTCTTAATAATAAAGAGTATAGATTGCGCTGACTTTCTCGCGCTAGTGGTTAGGATGAAATATTAACCAACAGTAGCGGGTTTGAATGAATGTAACTATAAAACTAGGAATGAATGTATCCGGGATAAGACAGGAGTAGCACCAATTGCAGAGAAGATGCGAGAAGCTCGACTAAGATGGTTTGGACACGTACAAAAGAGACCATTAGAGGCACCTGTTAGGCGTTGCGAGAGTCTAGTCACTAGGCATGTAAAACGAGGGAGGAGTAGACCAATAAAAACTTGAAATGAAACTATAAGGAAAGGCATGATTGTCTTAGGCATTAGTGAGATTATGACAAGATAGGGCACAATGGCGACAAAGGATCCATATAGCCGACCCCACTGTAGTGGGATAAAGGTTTGAGTGTAGTTGTTGTAGTAGCGGGTTTGAATAATATACAGTAGAGAATAAATTTTTTTTATCCATTTTATTTTATTTTATTTTAGTATAGATAGATGTAAGATGACAGAAGATTGATAATAGATATGATCAATGATCCTAATTATTTTGATGGTGTCACACTACAATACGTCTTAACTGTCATAGTATATGTAGAGAGAAGTCAAAACTTGTATGTATTGATTGTGTAACTAAATACAAGGAGAGAATACAATTATATAGGAGATGAGAAGAGAGGAAAAAATCCTATACAAGATGTGGGACTAAAGAAGAGAGAGTACAATGGGCCTATTTTGGGCCTTTATACATGGGCTTTTCCAACACTCCCCCGCAAGCTGGAGCATACAAATCGTATGCGCCAAGCTTGGACAGACATTGATAGAAGAGGGTACTAGACAAGGCCTTTGTGAGGACATCCGCAACTTGTTCAGTACCCGGAACATGTCTGAGGTCGATCTTCTTTAGTTGAACCTTTTCCCGGATAAAATGACAGTCGACTTCAATATGTTTAGTTCTCTCGTGAAAGACTGGGTTCTTGGCGATGTGTATAGCAGCTTGACTGTCACAGAGGAGAAGAGCTGGTGAAGGAAGCTTTACACCCAGATCGGTGAGAAGACTTTCAAGCCACGTTAGTTCCGACACCACTGATGTCATAGCCCGGTATTCTGCCTCGGCTGATGATCGAGCAACGACCGCTTGTTTCTTGCTCCGCCAGGTGATCAGATGTCCTCCAAAATACGTGCAGAAGCCACTGGTGGACCTTCGATCATCGAGGGACCCAGCATAGTCAGCATCCGAGTAGGCTACCAGAGTCGGAGTAGAAGAAGATACTTTGTACACCAGTCCTTGTCCAGGAGCCTTTTTGAGGTATCTGAGAATGCGTTCAACCGCCTGAAGATGAGAGCTCCTGGGGGAATGCATATATCGACTGACGATACCAACAGCGAAGGAGATATCTGGTCTGGTTACTGTGAGGTATATCAATTTCCCAACTAGGCGACGGTAATACTCTGGATTATCTAGTAGGGTATCGGAGTCAGAGGCCTGCGCGCATAACTTGTGATTGACATCCATTGGGGTGTCAATTGGCTTACATCCTGAGTAACCCGCGTCATG
Source organism: Platanthera zijinensis (assembly GCA_039513925.1). Classification (NCBI taxonomy): domain Eukaryota; kingdom Viridiplantae; phylum Streptophyta; class Magnoliopsida; order Asparagales; family Orchidaceae; genus Platanthera; species Platanthera zijinensis. Next base: position 32,700,045 of record CM077080.1, on the reverse strand, counting down.
AAGAAGGTCAGTGCAGTACTTTCGCTGAGAGAGGATCAACCCATCTGACCGTCTGGCGACTTCTAGGCCCAAGAAGTATCGAAGGGGACCCAGATCTTTCGTTTGAAAAACTGTGCTCAGATGAAGTTTGACCGCCAGTATCCCATTCGAGTCGTTCCCAGTAATAATGATGTCGTCCACATAGACGAGTAGAAGGACGGTCCCTGTAGATCGGTGGCGAGTGAAGAGCGAGAAGTCGGCGGAGCTTCGAGTAAAACCAATCTCCTGGAGGGCCTTACTGAACTTGTCAAACCATGCCCGGGGAGACTGTTTGAGACCATAAAGAGCCTTTCGAAGATGGCAGACTTGAGACTCCCCCGTGGTCTCAAACCCGGGAGGTTGTTGCATATAGACGGTTTCCTGGAGATCACCGTTCAGAAACGCATTCTTGACATCCAGTTGGAGTAAGGGCCACTGGCGGTGTACCGCAACAGAGAGGAGAACCCGGACTGTGTTGAGTTTGGCCACCGGGGAAAAAGTCTCCTCGTAGTCGAGGCCCTGCTGCTGGGTAAAGCCACGAGCCACAAGGCGGGCCTTTAGGCGGTCAATAGTGCCGTCAGCAGCATGTTTAATAACAAACACCCATTTACACCCAACGGGTTTCTGACCGGGAGGGAGAGGGACGAGAGTCCAGGTCCGGTTAGTCCAGAGAGCAGCCATTTCCTCCTCCATGGCAGCCCGCCAGCCAGGATGTTGGAGCGCCTCCTGCACAGAATTAGGAACAGAAACCGAGGAAAGAGAAGTAGCAAAAGTGTGAAGAGGGGGAGAGAGGCGATGGAGAGAAACGTAATGAGCCAGAGGATGAGCAGTGGATGTCTGTACCTGATCGTCCGGGCGCGGAGTGACCGTGGTGGAGGCGGACTGCAGTGGGGCCATAGAGCAAGGGGGGCGACGAGTATAGACCCGGATGATGGGAGGTGCGGGTGGTACAGGAGGTAGAGCTGGTGGAACCGGTAGCAACGGCGTCGTAACGGGGAGAACTGGTCGTGGGATGGAGGGAGGTGAAGGAGCCGAAGGGAAAGGAGTAGGGAGAGAATCCGAAAAAAAAGGTTGAGTCTCGCGGAAGGTGACATCCGCAGAGACAGAGAGCTTTCGAGTAGCAGGAGAATAACAGAGATACCCCTTCTGAGTACGAGAATAGCCCACAAAGATGTGTTTAGCCGCCCGGGGATCCAGTTTGTCCGAGGGCGGGCCCAGATGGTGGACGTAACAAGTGCTACCAAAGATACGGGGTGGTAGAGGGAAGGGCGGAGTTGAAGGAAACAACAGGCTGAACGGAGTAGCATAGTGGAGAACGGAGGAAGGGAGACGGTTGATGAGAAAACAAGCCGTGGAGACCGCAAAGTTCCAGTAATGCTTGGGCACATGCATTTGAAGCATAAGGGAGCGAGCTACATCAAGTAAGTGACGGTTTTTACGTTCGGCAACGCCGTTTTGTTGAGGCGTGTAGGCACAAGATGTTTGGTGGAGAATCCCGAATTCAGAGCATAAAGTAGTGAAGTCGTGGCCAACGTACTCACGAGCATTATCCGTACGCACAGTTTTGATAGTGGTTTGAAATTGGGTACGAGTTTCAACGATAAATGCACGAAAAATGCGAGGAATCTCGGAGCGATCACGAAGTAAGTATAGCCACGTCAGGCGAGAATAATCATCAATGAAAGTAATAAAGTACCGGAAACCAGATATACTAGTATGTTTATAGGGTCCCCATACATCAGAATGCAACAAATCAAACGGAGCAGAGCTCCGGGTACAATGAGCAGGATAAGATGAATGCGGCTGCTTGCCGAGGATACAAGACTCACACTGAAACAGATGGAGAGATATATCAGGGAGAGCCCGCTGGAGAACTGGTAGAGGAGCGTGGCCAAGACGGCGATGCCACTCGGTGGAGGAGACGGAGGAGAGTATGGTAGGAGGCGTGTCAAGAAGGTAGAGCCCGTTCCGCAATCCGCCTTTACCAATGGTAGTCTGCGTCCGGCGATCCTGTATGACAAAAGAAGACGAAGTGAATGTCACGGAGCAATCCAGATCAGCAGTAAGGCGACCAACAGAAAGTAAATTGAAGGGGGAACTCGGAACATGAAGAGCCGAGCGGAGAGGAAACGACGGGCTGAGAGAGATGTCCGTCGATCCGGAGACGGGAATAAGAGCGCCATTTGCCACGGTGATAGACCGCGGGTGAGGAGAGTCCAAGTATGTGGCAGGCTGCTTGGACGTAATGTGATGAGTGGCACCGGAGTCCATGATCCAGGACGAACCGGTGGAGAGACAAGCCATACCTGCTTGGGAGACGAAGGTGGAGGCCAGGGAAGCAGGAGGCGGGTTGAGCAGGCCCTGGAGGTGCTGGAGCCGGAGCCGGACGGCTTCAAGGTCCGGAGAGGCAGGAGAGGAGGCATCTGCGGCCACCGAAGCCGTCGGGCGAGGAGGATAGCCATTCTTGCGGTAGCAGGTTGCTTCAAAGTGACCGTCCTTGCCGCAGTATGAACACTTCAGCCGCCCCCTTCCACCACGTCCGCGGCCCCGAGAGCCAGAGCGGCCACCACGAGCAGAGGGAGGCGAGGGAAGCAGGGGCGGAGAAGCCTGTTGAACAAAAGCCGAGGAAGTTGGTGCAGGAGTATCCGGAGGAGGCGTCACGCGGAGGAGCATGGAACAGATCTCAGACAGGGATGGAACGGTGGAAGAGGCCAGAACCTGAGCCCGGATAGACTGAAGGTGAGGCGGAAGACGGGCCATCATAATAGCAATGCAAACCGCCTTCTTCTGAGCGCGCTGGGCAGCATGATCCGTGGTAGAAGGCTGATGCAGAATCCAGGCCTCGGCCAGAGTCTTAGCCCGAGCAACAAAGGACGTCATGTCCGGGGCGCCACCGGTGTCGAGAGAAACGAGATCGGTGATGATGTCGTAGAGGTGCTGAAGGCTGTCCTTGCCGGAGTATAGAGAGTGCAGCTCATCCCAGATAGACTTGGCCGTCTCGTGATACATGGCCATCTGATATGGCTCACCATCCAAGGAGTTGAGAAGCCAAGTCTGCACACGACCATCGTTGCGGAGCCACTCGTCCGTAGGGGGATCCAGGGAAGCCTGGGTGAGGTAAGACAGGAGACCCTTGGCCTGGAGAACCCGACGCACAGAATGCGCCCAAGGGAGAAAATTTTTCTTCCCGGAGAGAGAGATGGTAGTGATGCGTAGTTCATCGCGCAGGTCGGTTGGACAAGCCGGGCGGTCTGCGGGCGGACTAGCCGCCGGGCCAGTGGAGTCAACAGAGGAACCCATGGTTCGGGAAGGGAAGCCGCGCCGACCTGGAAGGAGACCGCAGCGAACTGATCAAAGGCCGCAGCGAACTGACCAAAAAACGCAGCGACCAGGGAGGAGGCCGCCGGAGAAGCTGGCCGCAGAGGGAAGCAAGGGCGGACAAGCTGGAAGAACGAACCCGCACGGTCACGATGCGAACACCAGCGGCTATACAGGCCACGACCAGAGCGGGAAGTCTTAGACCGCGAGAAGGCGGCGAGAATGAAGAGACCGCGAGTAAACCAATTCGAGCGGAGAGGAGAGAGAGAAGCCGCGAGTAGAATATCAGGAGCGGCAAGAGGAAACAAGCCGCAAGAACCTGAGACCGCGCGGATAGGAGGAGAAGCCGCGAGTAGATTAACTCGAGCGGCGAGAAGGAGCAAACCGCAAGGAAAAGACACCGAGCGGATAGGAGGAGAAGCCGCGAGTAGACTAACTCGAGCGGCGAGAAGGAGCAAACCGCACGAACAGGCGCCGAGCGGGTAGGAGGAGAAGCCGCGAGTTGACGAACTCGAGCGGCGAGAAGGAGCCCGCAAGTAGAAGATGTCAAGCGGATAGGAGGGGAATTCGCGCGGGCAGAACGAGAGACCGCGCGAGGAGGATGGAGGGTGGGGTCCACGAGAGAAGGGAGGGAAACTATAAAACGGGGTGGTAGGAGGAGAAAAGAGAGAACCTGGAGCCAAGGGGAGAGACAGCGGACTGTCCGTCGAGCCTGCGGACAGCGAGCGAGTAGCCGCGGGTAGACACAAAGGGAGACCGCTGGAGAGCCCGCTGGAGACCGGAGACAATCCGCGAAGAGGCCGCCAGAAGGCGGCGGGTAGAAGAGGTTAAGACCAACCTGCCTCTGATACCATGTAGAGAGAAGTCAAAACTTGTATGTATTGATTGTGTAACTAAATACAAGGAGAGAATACAATTATATAGGAGATGAGAAGAGAGGAAAAAATCCTATACAAGATGTGGGACTAAAGAAGAGAGAGTACAATGGGCCTATTTTGGGCCTTTATACATGGGCTTTTCCAACAGTATATATAGTATAGACGAAGTCTTCTCTTTTAAACAAGTATCAAGTGACTAACACAGCATTTACTATTTGGGTGGAAAGAATCATTTGGAAAAAAATACATAATTGAATGAGATTCTATTTTCATATTTTTGCATTATACAGTATCCATATAGTGTAAAATGTAACTAGACATGAAATCTAATACACCAAAGAGAAGTATATCTGAAAATAGGAACTCAAGGTAAAAAAAGCAATGACTGTAAAACACAAATTTCCAAAAAGGTGCAATTACAAGTTCGAACTGTGCCAATTAGTAAAGCAATTCCATTAATTTAGGTGCATGAAAATTCCTGAAAATGGAATAGCAAACGGCTCTGATAGACTTGCAAAGAAGCATAAACAACAACAACACTGAACCCTAAACTTGCAAAGAAGCGTACAAGGTAAAAAAGATGTGTACTGTGAGAAATCACTAATCCAACCACTTGCACTGTATAATTACAAAATTCCTGAAGTATTAAGGCTTTATAAAAATAGTACTGCAGATAAGCTCACCACCACCATCACGGAAAACTTGAGAGAAACAAACATCACCAGCTCGACGCATGTGGTCCTGATCAGGAAGTGAAATATTCATAAGAAGATTTTAAAAATACGGGAAATGAAAATTCAAATGAACACTAGAGTGAGCACAGTGAAATAAAACTAACCTTTAAGTCTTGCCATGATGCAGAATGGGGTAAGCCAGAGACCATAACTGCATTATAAGTGATCAATTAACATGAAAAATGATGCAGAGGAAAGGGAAGAAAAAGATCCATTAAACAACAAAACCTAATTAAACAAACCTCTATAGTCTGAACGCCTCGAAACACCACGGCTACCACTGTAACTGCTATGGCGATCATACGATGACGAGTGACCTCTTCCACCATGTGCCAGTTCTACCTGCAATATCTATGTGATTAACTAAAGAATTTGCATTCCATTATTAATTCAATTTACACTCTCATTTTTTCCTTCAAAACAAACAAAACAATAAAACCAACAAGAGAAATGCTTACACGCAACCTATGACCATCAAAATTATAGCCATCACGACCACGAATAGCATCTTCAGCATCACGGGCATCTTCAAACTGAGAAACAAGAATCATAAAGAATGTCAGGAATCATAGAACAATAGAACTACAATTTGTTATGTCAAATATAACACGTCAGAATATTGTGTGCCAGCACTCTTTGCAAATCAGATATTTGGTGATAGCTAGTGTGTTACCTCAACAAAAGCATAACCCGGCGGCCTTGGAGGAACCTTCAGATCAACATCGACAATATGTCCATACTACAACGAAATACTTCACAAAATCACCAAAGGACAATATATTGTAAACATTTGGTAGAAAGTAGAACTATTCAAGTATATTCATGTTCATCTCCTTTATATACTGAATTTGCTGTCAATGTCAACTTTGAAATTCCATCTCTAGCTATCCTATAACGGTGAGAATATAGATCTTCAGCATGCATTTACCAACTTTCTACGTCAATCCTTATCAAACAGAAACAATTAGGTTTTTTTTTGTAAATATATATTAACACAATTCATAAACCAGCAGTATAATTACTATCTTGCCCCAGTAATTTGAGGTGATATAAATTAACATCTAATTTGTCCCTTTTTGTTGCATGCAGAGTTAAAATGTTAAATCAACATTTGCTGTCAATATCAACTTTGAAAATTCCATCTCTAGCTAGCTTATAACAAAGAGAATAATAACTTTCAACATACATTCACCAACTTTCTGAATCAATCCTAATCAAAAAGAAACAATTAGGGTGTTTTTGTGTAAAAACATATTAATACAACTTAGTCTACAAGTTTGTCCCAGCTTCAATCCTAATCAAAAAGAAACAATTAGGGTGTTTTTGTGTAGAAACATATTAATACAACTTAGTCTACAAGTTTGTCCCAGCTATTTGGGAAGGTATGAATGAACATTTAATTCCTCCTTGCACGTTGCATGGAAAGTAAAATGTTACGTGGACATTTAGGTTGTCCCTGCATGTTGCATGAGAAGTTAAAATGTGAAAACATATTTCACTCTTTTTCATCCTTGTTGCGGGTCAACTCGATGCTCTGGTAGACTGGTCGAAAATTGGACAGTCTTAGCACGGGAGCGGTCGAGCGCGCAAACAGTCAATATAGAGTGAGGCGGCTAGCAAGAGAACTTCTGTAACGTAGAAAACCCCGGAAAGGGGTAAAAACCATGTGGTCGGGGCAGTGTCAACCAAACTTCCATTATATCTTGGTGGCGTTACAAGCCTTTGTAGAAAATTCGAGGCGACAAGCCGCCTCTCGTTATAGTTGTCGAGAGAGAGGCTCTGAGGGTGACAGGCCGCCGCTTGTAGAGCTAAGTATTTTCAACTTGTACAGTGAGGAGAAATGTGCACGTGGTGAAATGTGCACGTGGTGAAATGTGCATGAGGCGAAATGTGCGGGGAGTGAAATGTGTGTGGTGAAATCCCCAAGGAGCATTCGAAGGCCTCTGGGAGATCTTCGAGGATTTTTCAAGTGCGCAAGGAGATCTTCGAAGGATTTTTCGGGAGCTCTCTCGTGCGTAGGAGGCAAGATATAATGAAAGGAGGGTCAGGGGCCCCTTTTATAGTTTTTGAGGGTGACATTTTCGTAAATAAGGGATCAGGGGGGTTATGAGACTATCTGCACACCATAACAAATTTATGTGCATATTATGGATAGTTTTGTGGCTATTTTCACACCATAATTAATCTATGTGCTATACGCACACATGCTATGAATATGGATACAAGCACACCATAACTATATTATTTGTTATGCGCAGACGCCAGACGATTATGCGTACTTTGTTATACGCGCTCCAAAATTTCATAATTTACTATCCATATATTTAGGAAATTTACTACGTGCATACCCATTATGGAGTTTGGTTACACACCCCCAGAATGAGTGGTTACGCCGATAATGGGGGGCGATGGTTATGCAACCACGATAGTTGAACGACGGAGGTTAGGTGGCGGCCGAGAGGCCTTAAGAGGCTGGCCGGCAACAGCCGAGGGACCGGCGGGTGGAGGTTGGCCGGTGGAAGTCTGCAATGAGGCCCGGCCGGCCGGGGCCGGCCGACGGATGGCGGACAGATAGCCGACCGTGTGCCCCCATAGGGACGGCAGCTCGGTTGACCGAGGGGGCCGGCCGGCCGGCCGCACGGCGCGGCGGTGGCCGGCCGCAAGGCCAAGGGGATGCGCATGCAGCCACGCGACCAAGGGGTCGCGATGCCTCACGGACGCGTGGTGGCGGCTGGCCGAGCGGCCGGCTGCACGGCTTTGCGGCCGCCTTGAGGTCGCGGCGGTGGTGTGATTGTGCGGCTGCGCGTGGAGTTGCACGCGCGGCGGTTCGGTCGGTCATGGCGTTAGTGGGGTTGACTTTGGTCAACCTCACTTGACCTTCATGTTTTCCACTAAATTAGTGGGGAATATAAGAACTAAGGCTATCCACAGCCCGGAATTCCTATAAATTGAGGGAGCTCATATCAATCATAATCCCTCAAAATTAAATTTTACTACTCAAATTACTGTGTGCTCCTTCTTCATTGCGTATCCTCAAATCAACCAAGTTTATTTTGCAACGCATTTTCTTCACCATATGACATTCTTACAATTCTTCTAATATAATCATTTCTCTATCTATCAATCCTAGCTTTTCCACACTTCCAGCTTACTCTAATTTCAGGTATTGTTCAACTGTTTGCAATAACATCTTTTGATGCGGTGTGAATCCGCCTAGGAGAATATAACCAACCTGAGCGCCGTCAAGTAGCGATAGGCGTCCTGGAAATCATTAGGGAGAGGGACTCAGTTGGGTTTAGCGACCACAGGCGCCTGAAAACCACCAAGAAAGGGACGAGATCTAGAATCCTCCAGAGGTAAACCCTAAGCCAAAAGAAGTTTGCTTCTTTTCTTTCTTGATTCATCAAAGGATCCCTACAACTATACCAAGGGCTGCCCAATATAGTCGGCTGAACCCAAACCAAAAAACAAAACAATAACCCGCTAAAAGCGCACTGCGCCTCGCGCCACGACGGCACGACGCTAACCAAAACAAAACAACACGAGAATTTAAAATGCAATACTAAATTAAAACAAACTCCATGAGATCATCCACCGCCTGCCCTCCATCAGTCTCCTCCACTTCGACAAAACTCTCCCTCAAGTTATCTTCTGGGTATCGTTGCTCTGTTGGGGGATGAGACTTGGTAAGATAATTGATGGAGGGCGAATACATAAAGCTTGATCCTCTGGCACCATGATTTGGCGCCAGAACATGGCTGATAACGCATTACAGCGGCTGGGGACGAGTAGCGGTGACACTGTCCAAAAAACAGGCGCCAAAAGAACCGAGTCTGGTGGTGCTGGCAGAGCAGGGGAGGGCAGCATCAGAAAGGCACCCAAAGGAACAATGGTCGGCGGAAGGAATGGGGTCTGGCAGTGTTGGCGAAGCGGAGGTGGGTAGAAGCAAGGTGGTCGGAGAGGTCACGGTCGGCAGAAGCGGCCGCAAGGTAGCCGAAGGTAGTGACAGACTAACAATGCAGGAGACGGCAAAGTAGGAGGCAAAGCAAGTATCGACATCAATGGTGGAGGCGGTGGCACAGCAACCACCATGGAGAGGGGTGGAACATCCATGGCCGGAGGTGGTGGAAACTACGGAGTGGCAATCACCATGGAGAGGGTAGGCGAAGCTGCGATCGGTGGAGGCAAAATAATGACCTCCGGGGTTGGCGGCGATGCGTCGGTGGACAAAGAAGAGATTGGAGGAAGCAGACCTGCGCGGGGTGCAGCCAGACTTGCGGCACAATCGGCGAACTCAGCGTGCATGGACGCCATGAGCCCATCGAGTCGCTCGAGCATTGCAACAACAGTGGCGACGCTAAGCGACATGATGAGATATGAGATATACAATTAATTGACTAACTAATTTGCTATATAATTAATTAGGTAATGTGATAAAAAGAAAGAGAAAAAAGAAGGGGTGATGTGAAGCGGTGGTGAAATTCAGAAGAATAAATTTAAAAAAGAGAAATAAAAAAGAAAGATTGTCTGTTGGGACTGGCGTCGGAAGAGTTAAAAAAGGAAACCTATGCATGCGGTGCAGGACTAGAAGAAACAGAAGGGGTGGGGCTCAAAGAGATTGAGCAGAGGAGTTATGTGTGGAGGAAAGGCGGGGTTGATGGTGAAGCCGATGGATACAGTGCTCCGGGTGGCGATCTGTGGGCAGTTTGATGAGTTCGTCTGCATCAAGTGAAGCGTCATATGAGAACGATGGAAACCGCCACAGCTGTCGCTAGGAAAAAGGAGCAAGCCTGCGATGGGAGAGGCAATGAGGAGGCGCGCGGTGCATGCGGTTCTAGTATATGGCTGCAGGAATGGAGGTAATGTCGGATGTGCTGAAGTTGTACGATGACGGAAGCGATGGAGGAATCGATGAGGAGCCTCTGATACCACTTGATGTGGTGCAAATACGTCTGCAAGAAGATAACCTACCTAAGTGTCGTCAAGTAGGGATGTGTCCTGGAATCCATCAGAGAGAGAGACTCAGCTGGGTTCAGTGACCACAGCCGCTTGAAATCCACCAAGAAAGGGGCGAGATATGGAATCCTCCAGAGACGAACCATAAGCCAAAGAAACCCTATTTTTCTTTCTTGCTTCATAAAAAGGTCCCTACAACAATACAAAGGGTTGCCCTATATAGCCGGTTGAACCCTAACCCAAACAAAACAACAACCCACTAAACGTACACTACAACTTGCACCATGACACGCGCGCCAAAATAAAACAACACAAGAAATTAAAATGCAATACTAAAATTAAAACAAACTCCATGAGATCGGCCACCACCTGCTCTACGTCATCACTCTATGCATTGTTTTTTCTTTGTATTTTTAGCTTTTGATGATCCTTTTTTCTTTCTATTTCTCTAAATAGAAATTTATTTATTTTTAGATAATGTGCTACATGAAACAAGATGTAAAAGGTTTTGATAAAACAAAACTCTAAAATGCACAAATGAAGATAATTTTGTCGTGTTTTGTTGTTTTTAGATCATTTTCCTTTCAATGAGTTTCCAGGTAAGCGAGAAATAAATTTCCTTGAAATACCATAACCCTAAGCGTATGATCCGTAGTTGATGTAATTTTCTAATCTCTAGTCTCTGCAAAATTCCAGTGTCGTAGGATTTATGATCTAAGATTCTAGGACTGACATTCAAAATCAGGCCCAAAGAGGTGCAGTCTCAACTTAAGGATATGCTCATTACTAGGCTCACGGATATTAATACAAGATTCCTAAAGTAGTTCATTCTATTCTCAAATTCTTAGAGGAATTCCAATCAAAGATAAAATAAAGTAGTATGTCAGTAAGTAAATGGTCACTTTCAAGATGATATGAAGTTTCGGCTAAATCAAAATCAAATGTAAGCTCCGGTGCAGGAACAAGTACAGGTTCAGATTCATTGTTCTTTTCAAGTTCTAATTCTTGTGTAGGCGCTAAGCCTATGATATGAGTCATGATTAACCATATGCTCAACCTTGTATGTCCATTCATTCTTATTCTCCACTTCCACAATAGAATTTCATCTGGCATATAATCACAAAATTCTATATCAAAATCACGAACAATATCATCATATAAAGAATTGTGAAAACAATAATATCTTCCAAAAAAATTTCTATTATTAATTCAAGCAATTTCATATCAAATTCACCATTAGAAAAGAGATAATTGTAAGAACTTCAAAATCATCCTCTAAAATATTTTTTAACATGATACATTTCAATATCCCGATGATTGACATAGATCAAATTTTCATGTGTAGAATAAACAATCTTGTTGGCAAATTGAACAAGATTGATTGGCAAGGTTCCGATCATGCCTTTTAATCTTTTGATTCATATGTCTCTCATGATCGTTCAACCCAAGAAGCTTTTTACTTTCTCTTTGTATCTTGGTTATTCCTAAATATGTGCCAATATTTTTGATGTATAATACAATCTAATGTGATTTATTGACATTCAAAGAGTTCTTGTTGCCTATTAAATAGTGGTTGCCACTTTTCCTCCATAATTGGAATTGTGCTTTGCAAACTATTGACATGTTAGATGTGATATGATAACTTTTGTGTTGTATCAAATAGTTCTTGCCACTTCGGATCGTATGTCGGGTTGTATTTATATAATCTGATCATTTATTAGCCATGAGAAATCAAATTTGAGGGCTGATGTAAATACCAAGCAATAAAATATCTAGGATCTACTAAAATGCAGGAAGATGATATGTGTCATGGAAAAACGGTAAGCAAAAAATTTGTACAGCAAAAGCACTTGTGGAAATAAAATTGTGCGGGTGATTTGACTACATAAAATATTAATACAGAACAAACACGATTATCACTAATACCATTTGATCACTATTCACTTGTAGTTGCAATCCGGTGGTTATGCGATGCAATTTTAAATGTAATAGAAGAAAATTTGGTGACACCAATTTACGTAAGGCTACGTTCGTTTGTTAGGTTTTATACGGAGGGAATTGGTTTTGGTCAAAACCCTCAATTTGTGGGTTTTGGAAATGAGTCAAAACCTTCCTTTTCTTGTTCGTTTGGAGAAGGTTTTGAGATGACCGAATCTACTGTTCATCATCTTCTCCAAAACCCGAATCTACTATTCATCGTCTTCTCAATTTGCTGGCGAGAAGCTTTGCTAGAAGTGGAATGCCGGTGAGAAGTTGGAAGTCGGAGAAACTTCGTTGGTGAGAAGCTGGAAGCCGGTGAGAAGTTGGAAGCTGGAACGCCGGAAGTGGAAGCCGGTGAGAAGCTTTGCCAGTTAGATCGGGGAGAAGCTTTTCTGGAACGCCGGTGAGAAGCTTTGTCGAGGAGAAGCTACAGTGTCAAAACCGTGCCAAAACCGACCTAAAGAGATGGTTTTTGGGTATAGAAGGAATTTTTAAAGAGCAAAACCCATGGATTTTGGGCCAAAACCAATTTCCTCTCTTAAAAAAAGCAAACGAACACAAGAATTGGAGTGCCATGGGTTTTGGTCAAACTCCTTCCTCCAAAACCCATAGGTTTTTCGTGAATGTCAATTCCTTCCTAAAAAACGTCAAACGAACACCAGAATTGAAATCGAAGGTACCCAATTCCAATTCCTTCCTCCAATTACTGCGAAACGAACGCAGCCTAAAGGAATTAGAGAGTAACTATGAACAATTTTAAGAAAGATAAATTAGCTCGAGGCACAACACATACCCACAGATACGCAAAATGAAATAGTCAATAAACACTAAAGTAACGACTAACATGTGTCATAAAGAAATCACTATATAGAAAATAAATACAACCGGCAACAAAATTCCTTAAGAAAATTCTAGGTTCAATTAATCTAGATTATGCAGAGGCAAATCAAAAGGTATGGACAATCTTATCGGTGGAGAGGAGGGGAAATGGTAGGGGAAAGATCCAGAGGACGAGAATGACTCTTCATGCAAACGTAGCAAAGAAGGCGGCAACTCGCAAGGAGAAAAACATTGTGACAGGGAAGGAAGAAAGTAAGAAGACGTTGGGTGTCATGGAGAGACGATGGAGAATGGGAAATCTAAGAATTGGTGAGGAAGATGCGCCACAATGGGAGAGGGAGAACAATGTTAAGTTCCAAGAACACAATCTGTGATGCCGACAACTTTAATAGGTAATATTATGTGATGCCGACAACTTTAATAGGTAATATTATATGAGTCATTGAATGTTAAATTGCACGCAATAATTTCCTTGTAACAACATCAATTTTTAAAGCGAACGTAATATGTAATTTGTAATTAAATGACGCACGCGACAACGTAAAAAACAATGTTAAAAATGTGACGACGTACTATGTAGTTTGGGCTTAATAAGTACGTTACTAAATTTAAAGTCATTACAAAAATTAAGTTAGGTTAATTACAGATCTACATTACGTGTGTTAAGTGTTATTATTATATATGGTTGGTGGGAAAAGAGGAATTGGCCGGTCCAGGTATGACTCGCGCGAGAAATACACATACATGTCACGAAATAGCGGGGTCAGGTTACACCTTAAGTCGAGGAAAAATCAAGCCTAGCTCATTTCATTTTCACGCGCACGGGAGACTTCTGCTCCGCCCTAGCTGACATACGCCGACTCTGGTTCAACGCCCAAATCAACTCCCACTCAACTCCTTTTCAGTTTCATGTGAATTCGTGAGTACGAACTTGCCGAAAAACCCTAATTTGGATTTTCTTGGATGTTTTCGTTTCCTTTTCATGAATGAGGTTAGTTTAAGTTTTTTAAAGGAATTCCATTCAAAAAAAAAATACTTAGTGGTAGGATTACGATTTTTCAATTATTACGTAGTTCAGAGGATGGATAAGGGCTGGTATCGGGTGTGCGTCACGTATATGTATTTCACACAAAAGTGGTGGTATTGTGGAAGGGTAGGTAACGTATAGTTTGATTACGGTTGATTTGGAGGAAATAGGTCAATTGAAACCTGCATAAAGGCTTTAAGAGGCGGTAGGTAGACATCTTACAATTTAATTTGAAGGCGTCAAACTAATTTAGGGCAAATTCCCTTCTTATTTTGTTAAGGAAACAACCTATCAACATGTATGGGGATTGATTTTGAAGGATCAATGTGACAAAGCATAGTTAGGGTGATTCCCGTATAAATGTAAATAAGGGTAGCAAAACCTAGGGTGTAGAGCTCTAATTTTGAGTTATTCTCATGTAAGAGTTTAAGATTGGAAAGTAATTTGATAGTGATACTTTGTATAGGATATGGCATTTCGAGGAGGCGGGACTCGGGAGGAGTAATGAATCAAAAAAGATAAGGAAAGGGAAAGGTCAAGGTGACTTCTTAGTCCCTTATTTTAATTTATTTGCTTTTATGTAGATTGTGTTATTTAAATACAATAAAGCTTCACCATGAATTAATGTTACAATAAGCAGAAGAAAAAGATGACTAATTCTCTAATCGTCAAGATGAATATAAAAAAAGATAATAATATGAACGATGAATCGATGCAATGAAATATGTTAAGAATGAACCCAACTAGTGGGGGTGGGGTGTGAATCTACTCACATCATGAAAGTAAAATGAAAAGTAGGTGTGCGAAAAGAAAAGGGCACACAACGAATACATGAAAGTGCAATATATAAATACATGAATAAATGAAATGTCAATGTATCCTTAACATAGCCCAGTAAAGAAAATAAAAACGACGAATTGTCCAAGATGTAAAAGAACACGTGATACAAAAAAATATGTAAAAGAGTGTTAAATGAGCACAATAAGACATGCAAAAGAAGACGCAGAGAATGAAACAAATGGCTAATTATGAAATGAAAGTCAACAAGAACCTAAAATTATAAAGTATGTCTAATAAATCTACCATAGGTAATTAAGGAAAAGTAAGAAATTTGTTTAGTCCTTTGACTAATTAGAAAATGAAACTAAAACATGTCAAGGAAGAGGCCGCTCCTGCCATAGTGGCCATCCAATAGCAAATACTACACAACAGAAAAAGAAGTATAGGTTATGGATCGAAGTATTTGCAGCAGTATGGGAGGTATTGGATAAAAACATGGCGAGATGCAGAGACCCAGACTATCTGCATGTGGAGTTTCAATTTTTCTTCATGTCAAGTCTATCCAGCGTAGTTTATATATGATGCCCATGTACATGTATATGTAGTGGTGTGATGCAGTAGTCAGTTGTTATGCATGTGACAGTTTTGATAAGCCTTTTCTTTTGTATGTAAAAATGTAGGACTATCTTTTGTAATATGTATCAAAACTATCAATGAAATAAAAGGATTTATTTTGCCATGTCCTTTTCTTTTTGCACTCTCTCTATCATGAAATGAAAAATTATGTGTACGCTAAATGTTTTTATCTGGTGCCTCTGATAATAAAATGATAATAAACAAGTTAAATTGTGGCGATAGCTGAGTAAAAGGGTAGTTACACAATCCAATAAAATTCTTCAACCAAAAACAATCTCATGCTTGCTTGTTTTCTGTTTTCCATAATATTTTGGTTCAATTTTTACACATTAATGAAGGTAGTGGATTGTAAGTGTTGTAGTGGGCCTAATGGCCAGCGGAAATGTGTGGGAAGGAGTGACAGAATCAGTCCTTCTGTGACAAGTAGAGGTAGTTCTTAAGTCCAATGTCAAATTATTTCAATGGAAATAAATCATGTATAGGTTGAAAATCAAGGCTAAAGCTCAAAAGATGGCTAGGAAACTGAATTTGTCTTGATCCCACCAAATCAATAGAATATGGAACATGCATCGCATATTCATATTGTTTTTTATTTTTACTCGCGCCTATATCGTACATCTTTAATTTACATTTTTTTCTCGCATTTTCTTTGTGTAGTGCATGTCTACGCGCACGCTAATTTATTTATTGTGCATGTACTTTTTTTGTATAAGTGTATAACACTCATTGTGACAACTTATTAGGGTGATCATCCAATAAGTCCATGAATAAAAAAATCCGTCAAATTAGGTGACATGTTAATTAAGGCAAGCACAACAAAAATAGATATATTAAATCATATTTAAAATTAGTTAATATTGAAATGAAAATTAAGTATATTTTATTTTTGGAATTAAACTACGGTGATAATTACTAAAATGGAAGATCCTTTGAAAATCTCTTTTTGGTCCTTTAAAAAATCTCCTACTTTAACAATAACTTCCTTTTAATTTATTAAAATGCTTAGAAACATATTTCCGATTGTCTGCCCTCCCTCCATAGATGAGAACCTGGAAAAATTCAGAAACAAACAATTGTATTTGTTTCCGAAATTCTAGCCTTGACCTTTCCTCCCTCATGCGACGATAAACCCTAAACCAGCTCCCAGCTGCCAGCATCTCTTCATTGGGCCTTGCCACTGCCTTCGTCAACTCCTTAGGGCTCCGACGACCTCTCCTCGACCATTTCCCGATGAAGTAGACAGAGCTGCTGCTAGTTCCAGCATTTCTAGACTTCGCAAGAGACCAAGACCCGCTTTCCTTGTCTTGTTTATCTTCCAAATGCATCTACCCTCTTCGTCTGACTCTTCCCTACTAACCATTCGGATAACTGCTTCCCTTTTGAGGAGTTCTTATACTCCCACGCGCAATCAATGATCATCCAGCCCCTCCTTCATGCTCATCCTCCATTAGCTTCTTATGTCGCCTCCATCTGACCTCTACGTCCTTTGTCTTAGTCAGTTCATTCAAGTTGGAAGCGGCGTTGCGCCTATGAGCCCTAATCGTATACTACCTTGCTCGATTATTTTGAGTCTAATGTTGTGCTTTAATTTAAATTATCTTTAATTTAAGAGCTTGTCTAATTAACATATAACTTGTTTGTCATTAATTTCAATATCCCTATTTTTTATTCTTTAATTTCATGTATGTGAAATGTTAATTCATATTACTGCTTGTGGAATCTTGATTCATACATATTTTGGGTTCAAAAGTTGGCATTTATGCGCGTTTACGAACTCTAGATCAACTGTCACTTGATATTATTCGAGAACGTCTCTCTTGAGCTGCATATATGAAAGATCACAACACTACCATTTCAAAACAGTTTTGAGGTTTTTGATCACATCAAATAATAATATACCACTACATCTCCTTTATAAAATAAAATGCGCAAAATAAAATGTAAGCAAATAAATGTGTGAACTAAAAAGTTTGCATAAAAAAAATTCAAACATAAAATGAAATCAAACATTGGCAAGCATCTGAATACATCAACATTGGTGGGAAATCACTGTAAGATATATAAATTCAAGCACAAGAAACGAAGAAAGCAATACCAACAACAAAAACAACAAACTAGGACCACAATCAAACAACGAGGACCAACAATGGCTGAATAGGAAATAGGCAAAAGGGGCAAAGGAAAGACACCAAGTAGATAAAGCAACCAAGTTAAGTCTCGATAACTTTCTTCTCTCTTTTTTTCTTTTCAACAACCATCTAACAAGTAATACAGCGAGTAACTAAGAGCATGTAAACAAAAAGAATGGTACATGTGGTACAAAGAATATGTGCCGATAATGAGAGAAACTGAAGATCTAAACAAATTGTAGAAGAATCAAGTTTAACTTTAAGGATCTTTACATGAGGAAACTCAAGAATATCTCTTAAATCATCTGTCATGGCAATTAAACTCTATAAAAGTAGGGTCTTCGGGATATCTTTTGATTTTAGTATTTGATATGAATCGTAGCTCTACAACAAACTACGCTCTAAAAATAAACTCGTGTTTCTCTGTCTGGAATGCCTATGGCCCTATAAGGAGGTAAACCATGTCTACTAATTGAATCTTTAATGTCCTCAAAGTTTGCTAAATTGAATCCAACGAGTCGATCAAAGATGACAAAATTAGGGAACCTTGCTCAGATTTACTATTGTTCCCTCAAATTTCATTCAAATGATAATTTCCACCCTAAAGCATGTACAAGACCATTGTTTGAGAGTGTTCCTTTATGCAAAGATATAATCAATCCTAGGATTTGCAGACATTAGAAACTTCAATCACCCAACACTTAAAATAAATAATGTCCTTCAACTAGGAAGCTATTATGGTAAGGATAAAATAAATATGCCATGAATCACTGCTTCCTAACAATACTTACAGGGATAAAAAACCCCAAAGGCCCAAAGGCAGAAGTCTACTACAAGCATCCAATCTTTTTACAATTTGTTTTCTCCCTTGCTAATGAAAGATTAATAAATTGCACAGCAGAAATTTCAAAAACAGATGACTGATAAGATTTTTTTTAAGACTACAAAACTGAATCTCTGCATCCACAAAATTAAACTAAATATGAGTCAGACCGCCGAAAAGCAAAGACACTTAACCCTATATGTATGTAACAAGTATAAGCATAGGATTATGCCACATGTCTCCATTGACAAATTTGATTTTATGTTGCTTTCTAACACTACCACATTCAAATATTATTTTGTTAGAAAATACCATAACACAACTACCACAATTTTGTGTTCGACCCTGGGGGAATTATTAGCTCAACAAACCTTGAAGTCCTATTTGGTTCACGGCTCATTCTAACCATAGCAAAATAAGTCTAATTAGGGTTATAAATAGGATTGATTGATTGTAATAGGTGATTAAGAAAAAAGTTAATAAAGTGTTTCTTCAGTTTCTGCAGCAAGAACAATGAGATAATTTAATCTTTGGTAAAGAGAAAACCTCAAAAACAATAACAAATGTGAGAAGCAAAAAAGAAGATACCTTGTAAAACAAATCCTCAATTTCCCTCTCACGAATATCACCAGGAAGATTGCCCACATAGATAATCCTGCTTTCACGGCCACTCATATTTCCTGTAATGTCACAGGCGTAAACAACTTGCGTGAAACTTAGATATTGAAGCAAAAGACTATCCGATGCATTCTAACGACGAGTTTCTGCAAGTGGGGGAAACGGGGATCCAAATCTGGATGCATCGAGAAAAGAAATCTAGCCTAAAAAACGAGCATGAGAGGTCGTGAAGATTGAGAAGGCGCAGTTTCTCAGAGTGGGAGTAAACCTTGGTGCCGAGACGACGCAGTTTCTCAGAGCCTCCCGTGTTAACCTGCGAGGGTTAGGTCTACCCGGCTTTTATATTTAGCCAGGAGAGAACCCCCAAGGCCAATTTGTAAATACACTTGACGGCTTTTTAGGGTTGCATGTATATTGCAATTTTGCAATCTTTGGGATAATTTCTTTGGGTTTTTTTTTTTTTTTTTGACAATGTGCTACTAACATGGGCTCTGTTTTGCACAGCTTTAGCGGCTAGAAAAGTTCTTTCCAGCTCATTTTTAGTCGTCAGAGCTGTTTTTTCTCTGTTTGTTTTCACAGCTCTTCAAAATCGTGGATCTAAAAATCACTCTTCCAACTCTTTTCTAGAATCTCTCCTGACCCCTAGTTTCGTGTTATGACTTATGAAAACAACTCAAACAGATATTTTCATATTCAATTAATAATCTAACGGCAAAAATCAGTGCGGTTACGAATAGCAATTTGAGCAAGTCACAGACAAAATAAAAGCAATCACAATC
Source organism: Platanthera zijinensis (assembly GCA_039513925.1). Taxonomy (NCBI): domain Eukaryota; kingdom Viridiplantae; phylum Streptophyta; class Magnoliopsida; order Asparagales; family Orchidaceae; genus Platanthera; species Platanthera zijinensis. The sequence goes on along the minus strand of CM077080.1, from coordinate 32,680,529 downwards.
AAAGAACATAGAAATTTAAAGTGGTTCACCGAATTTTGGGTACGTCCACTGCGCAGACAAAAAAATCTCTTTTACTGATAAACACACGGCTACAAAGAGAGTAAGGAAGAGAGAGATCGGAATTGCCCTACGAGGAATACGAAAAAGAAAATACCACAGTCCTTCCTCAACTCTAACGACAACACCCCTTTCGCCAAGAACGTTAGCAATCTCGCTTCTTAAGAATCCGACCGAGAGTGGCAACACCAGATAGGAATACGAACGAGCACCGTCGTGGCCGAGGAAGAAGAAACCGTGTGAAGAGGGTCATGCACTTCCCTTGAATTTTCCTCGAGACCTTCAGCCGAAAAGCACCACTATAATGGGAAGAAAACGTGTGATTGACACTTGTTTGTCCTAATACCTTCAAAGGGAAAATCGGCATCTCTATTTATAAGCATGAACCAAGCCCTAATCAAACCGGATAGAGGGGGTCAGCTATATGCTTTAAATAGAAGATCAATATCCTACTATTTGTGTTCCTTCGTTAAGGGGGATTGGAAAGTTCTCAAAAAACAATAATATTGTTAGGATATTGGTTTCCAAGGATGAAACCACTAATGATGTGGTTTCCATTTTCAACCTCGGTTGGAAGGATGCGGCATAGAAATGATTTCAAAAAATAATATCGTCTCTGATTAGAAAGAGGCGGCATATGCAACAATCTCTTCTTTTACGTCTCTTCCATGATATGTTCCATTTTGCTGAGATAACTCCAAGATGCTCTAATGATCTCCAAGAGCAGATGCCAAAGAAACCAACCGAAAGTACTTTCGCCAAGAATGGATCAAAAAAAAAATCTTCTTCAATCGTGGGTAGCACACAAACCGGGTTGATGTGGCTGTCTCAGAAATGCTTGAATTGCTCCACCTCTAGCAGTGGTCACTCTTAGCAAACTAAACCTGTCAAAAATTTTGGCCTGTGATGTGTGAGCGAGAGAGGAAATGACAAATGCAGACGCATTAACAATAAATGCAAATAAACTTACCTCAGCACAAAAAATGAACCTCTATAAGAACTAATCAAAAGTTGATTAGACACACTCTAAGCTTATGTAGAATGAAGGAGCAACAAGGAAAAAGCTTAGGTAATTATGGGTATCAAACTGCATTCACAAAATGAAATTTTTGACCAGAAAAAATAACTCAGAAATAAAAGTTGTAATAACACAAATACAAAAAAAAAAAATATGACAAGATGAGGGGAAAAAATAAACATGAGCAGATGAAGAAATAATAATCATAAAAACAAATAAAAAAGGACGTAAATGCAGGAAGCCCAAAAACACAAAAGACAGAAAAGTGATAGGTGAGAATACACTAGAGGATGTCTTATTCTGCATCCTCAAGGCATGAGGATGATACAGACTTTTCATATTTATCACCAGGGGTCTTTTCTTTTTCTTTGTTCTGAAACTTCCAAAAATCCTTGATTTCATGACCCTTCTTTTTTTAGTAGTTGCAGTGAATGTCTGAAGTGTCCTTAGACTTTAACTTGTCTCATCTGCCTGAACCAGACTGACCCCGAGAGTTTAAAGTTGAAGTTTCAGCAATACCTTAGTCTGACGACATCTTACGAATATCATTTGAGAGTAAGGCTGCAATGACCTCTTTCATATCCAAAATATCCTTACTGTAGGTTTAGGGTAATGAACATGCTCTCGTAAGACTTTGGAATAGAGTTCAGAAGAGTAATTATCATGCCCTCTTCCTCCCTTGATATTCATGCTGAGACATTCTGCTAACAGTTTATTGAAACTATTCGGGTGGTCATGTAGAGAGGAACTCTCTTTCATGTTAAACTTGTACAACTGCTACTTGAGGTAGATTTCGTTGGAGAGAGACTTGGTCATATAAATACTCTCCAACTTTGCCCAAAGACCAGAGGCAGTCATCTTTGAAAAAACTCTATACAACACATCATGTAAGCAAAGTTGTATGGTAGACAAAGCTTTGTGATAACGCATTATTTAACTTAAATTAATAGAACAAAAATATTAAGTTTTAATATATAAAAATATATATTTTATCCTAATTATATAATAATTTGCTTTTGTTTCTTATAAACTTAACTAACGTTCTTTTATTTTATTTTTGCAGGCTTGGGAGAATTTTGGCACGTCTTAAGGAAAACCTGTTGCAGAATATTATTGATGTTGCGCGCCCCTGTTGATGGAGATTTTGTTAGAGTCGTCGCTGTTAGATTTTGTGGAGTTCAGCGGACTGGCGGATTGGTACAAACGGTCTGGTGGTTTGACAAACTAGCGGTTAAGCATGTCAGGTTAGCGATTAGCGGACTAGTGGCTTGGTCCAGGCGGTCTTGTGGTTTGATAGTCTAGTGATTAAGCCTAGTAGACTGGCGACTAGTGGACTGGCGGATTGGTCTTGGCGGTTTGACTGTCTTCTAGTTGAGTGATTTTGGAGGCTTGGCAACTCTGTTGGCGGACTGATTCCAGCAGTGTTGTGGTCTGCCTCTAGCGGACTGATCAGAGAGTCTAGTTGGTCTGGTGCTCATTGAGGCCGCCTCCTTGATAGTTCAAGGCGACTTGTTCTATTCGTTATTGTAAGTTGGCAGACAGGAGACTGAAGTCGTTGTAGTTAGAGGCCACGGTCTAAGCAGATGAAACTGCGATTAGAGGCGGAGCTGAACCTACGAATAGAGACTTTTGTTGCAGTCTGATGATCAAGAAAGCTTAGTTCCTGGAGATTGACGGATAGGAGCAATAGTCCGCTTATATTATTTTCGGATCATTAGCCGCAGACTGAGTAGAGACCAGCGGATACATGTGCGGAGCAGACAACATGTCTAACCGCTTAAGTTGTGGCGATCAGAAAATTTTTGTCCGCCTATCCGCATGTTCTATTTAGTGGTGCACATAAAGCCCGGCGGGCCCGGGCTTTTCCCAACCGGGCCCGGGCCGGGCCTAAGAAGCAACCGGGCCGGGCCGGGCCGGGCAATGCCCCCTGGGGGGGGGCCTGGTAAGGCCCCCCAGGCCGGCCCGGGCCGGGCCCGGGCTTAGCCCGGGCCCGGTTATTATTTTAAATTTTTTTTTTATAAAAATTTATATACTATTTAATTTTATATAAAAATTTAAAAAATATATATACAATTACAAATTAATAAATTACCCTAAAAAAAAAAACACAACAACTGAACAACATAATATTGAAAAAAAAATTTATTAATAATTAATGTAATGAAATTATACAAATTTAGGAATGTGTAAAATTTACACTGTAAATATACAAAAATTATGAAATTCTAAATTTTTAAAAATTACAAATATCAAATGACAAATATTCTAAATTATTAAAAATTAGAAAATTACAAATCAAAAAAATACAAAAAGTTGCCTAGTAGCCCTAGTTTAAATTGATCGCGTCCATCTCGTCTTCCATGTCCGACGAGCTATCCTCGATCGCTGAAATATGCTGCTTTCTCTTCATCGCATCCAGGTGGTCCTTGTAGCATACACTACAACAAATATGGACATCAGCCACGTTTTTAAGAGTCGTTGGCGACGTTTTTCAAACGTCGCTAATGTTGTCGCGACGCTTTTATAAACGTCGCACAAGCGTCGCGAATACAAGCGTCGCCAAAAGTATTCGCGACGTTTTCACTATCCGGGTCGCCAATACGGTCATGACATTAGCGACGTTTAAGGTTATAAACGTGGCGATCTTTGGCAAGCTTTAGCCACATTTTTTTATAAAAAATGTTGCAACTTTTAAAATTTTTTTGGCCACGTTTATTAAGAAAACGCCGCCAATATTATTTAATATATAAAAAAATAAATTTTGATATTCTATTACAGTTGAACTGATTAAGCAATGCAAACTGAAAATAGGCATTTCTTGAGGAAAAATATCTAGACTTAATTAGAAATATATTAAGAGTATCAATCAATCAATATGAAGATATACATTCCATAATAATCTTGTTTTATTTTACAATAAAAAAACAAAATTATCCATGAATTACAAAGTTTTAACAAGAAAATCTATGTTCCCCTAAAGAGTACACATTAGCTTATGAAGCATAATCATGGCCATCACGAGAACCAAAATGCGGATTCCACCTCCCAAAATTCTTGTTGCGACTTGCGATCATAACGACATAGTCCATTTTATAGTAATTAGATATAACCTGCAATAAAATAATTTAATCATTAGAAATATTGTATATCAAATAAATCAGACACGTATCTCTTCTTTTTTATCATAAAACGAAAGTTAAATAACTCTACTATTTTTATGATCAAATATTGACAGTAGCAGTAATCCTTTTTTACAATGATAAGCTATTTAAATAGATGTTCAAGTGTTTGATCTTGGTATGATATATGAAGGCATATTGTTTGATAGCAAAATAGAAAACTGCTCTATGGATCACCCAAAAACTCTCCTAACCTGAGAAGGATTGTGGAAGTGGGGAGCACGTCTATGGGTGGCAATCCATGTCTCATATCACCACCTTTGGGAAAGTTCACTGTTAACATTGAGATAAATATATGAAGAAGTATATTATGGGTCAAAGTTAATTGTTTAACTTCTACAAAATTGTATTAGGCAAACCCAATCATACCCGAAAAACAGAAATGTTAGCCAAGAACGAAATCTCAATCAATCCAAGAAATGAATTATGCAACAAAGTTAGAAACTGAAAATATAAATCAAATTGGAAACAAAAATTGAAATGTATATGACGGACGAAATCACATTGAAATAAAAATTAAAAACGGGATAAGAAATTTCATTAGTTTGGATGAAATTTCATAAACCTGCAGGAGTATTCCTTATGTGGTGCAGAAATAAAAGAGAAGGTTGTAGATCTACCTGGAGGAGGTGTCCGAGGGCACGAACTTTTAACCTTGGATGAGAATGCAATGGAATTCGGCGGCAGCCTGCTTGAAAGGGTCTCCAATAAAAGGCTCCTCTCAACGACACGAACTTCTTGTCTGTGAATAAGATCAAAATCTTCAGATAAGGAGGGATTATGGGGATTAATGAATCGTAAATATCCAATATATATCGTCATTACCTGGGCGCTTCCTTCTCAAATGAGAAGGACCGCAGCTCTCTGCCATCCATAGATCGGATTAGACAGAAAGTTCAGAAGATAAACAAATCTAATAATTCGAAGACAGGTTCTAAAAGGAAACGTATGGATTAGTTACCCATGGATCAGAAGAAATTTATCTCTGAGTTTGTCGCCAACGCCGATGGCGTCCAAGACGCGCCACCCATTCTTAAATAGGGTTAGTGAGGTCCCTCCTGTGCGGAGCGAATCCCCTTGCTCCAGAACCAGTGATCGGACGCCGAGCCTGAAGTTAATAGAAATCCAGTTATTCCTGTGCAGGCGTGATGAAATGGGAAGGGGGAAGTACCTGTGGAGAGAGAGGGCGGTGGTGAGACCTGCGATGTCGGCGCCGACGATGACGACATCTTCCTTGCGAGGGATTGGAGTGGATGATGCCCTGGGATTAAGAGATCGCCGCTTGGTTTCTTCTCTTGTCGGGAGACGAATCGAGGAGGAGGAGGAGAAGGGCGCTGAGAAGGTTCTCATCGACATGGATTGGATTCAGAGTCGGAGACGTAAGGTCCAGAAAATCCGGGAATATCGTCGTAGGATGCATGAGCAGGAGCGGCGGAGGAGACGAGGGGGTTGTCATGGTTTTAGGTTAGAATGATAATCGGGATGAGGGGTTGTCGTGGTTTTAGGTTAGAAATGGTGAGGGAGAGCGTGGGGTGGTTTTAGGATTAAGGAGAGAAAATAAAAACAATTAATAAAATTAGTTTTATCAGAATTAATATTAACAGGTTTTAGATTAGATATTAACGTGACCAAAATTTTAGCACCAAGTTTTGCCGCTCATAATTATTAAAATTGAAGGGAAAATTATTAGACACGTTTTTATATTAAAAACGTTGCAAAAACAAAAAACAATGGCAACGTTTAAACAAACATCGCCAAAAAAACGTAGCCGATGTTCATATTTGTTGTAGTGATATGCAGATCTCGAGCGATTCTTCGCTTAGCCGACTTCTCCGCTCGTTTAAAACCCTGCCACTAAGAGAAAAAGCAGACTCCGAAGCTACCGTGCTAGCTTGGATCGTTAGTAAATCTCGGGCCATATATGCCATAATAGGATATGTATTTACTTTACCTTTCCACCATTTTAAAATATCGAAATTTTCTAATTCGTCCGTGCACATAAAATCGCGAAATTGTGTTTTTGTGTACAATCCTAATTCATTTAAACTACTAGATGTTGTGCGCGCTTTTTTCCTAGAAGCTAACTCTAACATTTTATTTTTAAAACTACTAGATGTTTTGGGTTGCGACACATCCTCTCGGGGCCGCGACCCATATAAATTATCGTAATAATTATAACATTGAATAAAAATAGTGTTAAAATTTAAAATACTCAGATTATCTAAATCTGAATTATTTAGATCTACGCCTATATTGTTATTTATTTCTTCAATAAAATTTTCTACGCCGTCTACGCTGAAAAGAGGATTCAAAGCGGCGGCGCATGAAAACATAACTGGGATTTCTCTATAATATTTTAAAAATTTTATTTCCATTATTTTTATTAATTCGATCCATCCGGCGTGTTGTTTAAAATAATTTAATTTTTGTGAAATATTAACAATATTTTCAATAACTAGCGTGCTAGTAGGATAATATACGCCCGATAAACTATTTGTCGCAGTATAAAAAACTTCTAACAAATCCATGTAATTTTCTAAAATTGCCCAATCGGACTCGGTTAATTCGTGTTGACCTAACAAAGTATAAAATTTCATTAATAGTATTTTTTGGCGAATCGCTCGTTTTAACATTATATATGTAGAGTTCCATCTAATTGACATGTCAAATAGAGGTTTTAAAAATTTGTGACCTTGACCGGTTACGAATTTTTTAAAATCTTGACGTCGTTGTTTAGAACTATAAATAAATTGTAACATTAAACGTATTTTATTAATGTATGGTTCCATATAGGACAAACTATCCTGCACTACTAAATTTAAAACGTGACACGCGCAACGAGTATGAAAAAAGGCGCCGTTTAACATAGGTTTCAAATCACGTTTTAACCACTCAATTGAGGTGGTATTATTTGTGGCGTTATCGAAAGAAATACTCATAATTTTATCTTTTATTTTAAATTCGCGCACACATTTTGAAATTATTTGATAAATTGCCTCACCGGTGTGCGGGACTTCGAAACTTTCAAAACAAATTATTCGTTTATTTAGATCCCAGGAAACGAGATCGACCCAGTGACACGTTATAGACATATATGATAATCCTAATTTTATACTACTTGTCCAAACGTCGTTCGTTAAACTCACTCGACCCTCAAATTTTTCAAAAAAATTTATTAAAATTTGTTTTGCTTCTAAGTAATATTTAAGCGCGTCGCGTCTAATAGAAGATCGACTTACTTGGTGATATTTGGGTTGTAGCCATTGGTGAATGTACTCGGTCTCTTCTTCATTGTCGTAGTGGTTGAACGCCAACCCGCGTCTGATGATATTCTTCACCTGCAGCTCTCGCTGCCGACCTTGATCGTATGTCCAGATTTGTCCGGATGCCGATAATTGCGCCTGGGTCGACTCGGGAGGAGCTTGTTTGGCTGCGCAAGACTTAACGTGTCTTGCGAGTGTCGAGTTGCCAGCGGTCGAAAGTAATTTCGAGCACTGTTTGCACCTCGCCTTTTGCTCCGCGCCGACTTGTACTAAGTCAAAATATTCCCAAACTGCCGCCGTATGCTTGTGCTCCACCACTTCGTGAGCGACGGATGAGAAAGACGACGCCTGCGTTGACGACATGCTCGCGAGAAAAAATAAATAGAGTTGAGAGAGAGAGAGAGAGGGTGGGAGGGTGAAAGGAAGAAAGGAGGGGGGAGGGGGGGGGGAATTTATAGTTTTTAAAAAAAAAAAAAAATAAATAAAAATTATTTAAAAAAAAGCAGCCACTTGGGCTGCAAATAGCAGCCCAAGTGGCTGCTTGGCAGCAGCCAACGGCTCTTAGAGCCGTTGGTTGCTGGCTGGCAACCAACAGCTCTAAGAGCCGTTGGTTGGAACTTGGAACCAACGGCTCTTAGAGCCGTTGGTTCCAGCAGCCCGGGCTTTTCCCGGCCCGGGCTAAGCCCGATGACCGGGCTTTGCCCGGCCCGGCCCGGGCAAAGCCCGGTGACCGGGCTTTGCCTGGCCCGGCCCGGGCCGGGCACCGGGCCGGGCAGTGGCTTTAGACTGGGGCCCGCAAGGGCCCCATGACCCGGCCTGGGCCCGAACCGGGCTTGGCCCGGGATCGGGCCTACCGGGCTTTTCACCGGGCCGGGCCGGGCCGGCCCGGTGAGCCCGGTTTTTTTGGACACCCCTATTCTATTTTAGTCTCACATTGTCTGTTGTATTTTCTTTCTTTCTCTTCTCCCTATAAATATGGAGTCATACCCGTGTAACTTAACCTTTTTGTGAAATGAAGAGCATGTTATTTAGATTTTCTCATATGATATCAGAGCTCACCCGATCCTTGACGACTCTGGTTTTCTAACCGCCCGTTTTTCTCTTCTGTGATCCTTGCGGACTCCGGTTTTCTAACCGCCCGTCTTTCTCTTATGTGATCCTTGCAGACTCCGATTTTCTAACCACCTGCCTTGCTCTTATATGATTCTTGCGAATGCTTGTCTACGGTTTCTACGGACTTCGGTTTTTCTAACCGCCCGTTGTACTCTCCTAACCGTGCAGTTTCTTTTTTTTAATCGTCTTCTTCATAACGGATACCGAGTGTTCTTCCTCTACTTTATCCGCGTCTTCTTCTCAAATCGCACATAGTGTTTCCACTCCGTCTGGTAATCTTGGAACTGCTTCCAAATTGACTGGCCCGAATTATCCAGACTGGAGTGTTCTGTTTATATTCTTCTTGCGGTCTCAACGCAAATGTCATCATCTCACTGATGACCCTCCCGCTCGAGGGTCGGCTGCCTTTGATGATTAGGACGTCAATGATACTTTGGTCAAGACTTGGCTTGTTAATAGTCTCTCTGATGAGTGCCTACATATTATTCGACATGATGAGACCGTTAAAGCGGTTTGAACTCATCTTGCTGCTCTGTATTCTAAAAGCTTGATTAGGTAGTATTGGGATGAGGATTAGATCATAATTCTTCATCTCTATTTTTTAAAGTTGCATTTCGATTTATTTCTGATTAATATATGATTTGTGAGTTTATATTGTTAGTATATAAATTTCGTGATCTAATTGGCGTCCTAGTAGCCGCAAGGCTCGTAGATACTTTAGATCTCTCGGAAATAAAGAGTGTATTATATTTTCTTTAAGAAAAGAAAATATAATCTTTTTGAACTTTTGGATTAATTTTTATACAATTTTGATTTATTTCAGATTTGAAGAGATTCTGTTTGAAATATTTTAAAATTAAGCCTCTGGCGAGTGGTTATTATACTTTTCAATCATCTAATCGAAATGAAATTTTAAAGATTAGAACGCATCTTTTATAATCAGATTTTCAAGAACCCAGAATCAAGTGCTAAGGTTTTTAAGTCTGATTTTTCTCCTAAGTTGTTTTTATTTGCAAAATTTTATTTTTCTAATTCTAACCTTTTTATTAGATAAATTAATAGGAATTTTGTGTGAGTACAATTACTCGACAGAGCCCGGGCATATACGATATTTTCTTATACTATATTTTGATAGGTACACTTGTCTACATTGAGATATTAGTTTGGATAATTTTTTAAACGAAAAATTCTTATCACTCTGAGATCCAAATCCTCTCACATGCAATTAGTAACTTCAACATCCTTATGAGCTTTCCCTAATAAGACACGATGTAAGTCTTCCCTGATCGGTAAAGCTTTGACATTGACCTGCCACTGGCAAAAATTGTGCTTCTCATCGAACTTCGCAACTTCAAACTTCGCACTGGGCGTAAAAGAAGCCATAAAAAGCAAACCGAAAATCTGCACTGAAACTGAACCTCGAGCCGACCTGATTAATTCACAGATCAAGATTGGGAAGATTGTGAGCAAACCAATGTCGTCACTTATTGTTGACCAAACTCAAAACAGAATGTCCAATCAGTCACAAATCGAACTTGGCTTCGTTACCACTTGTTATGAAAACAGCTCAAACAGATATTTTCAGATCCAGTTAATAATCTAACGACAAAAAATCAGTGTGATTACAAATTAAAGAGCAATTTGAGCAAGCCACAAACAGAAAAATTAGAAGCAACCACAATCAAAGAACACCGAAATTTAATGTGGTTCCCCAAATTTTGGGCACGTCCACTGCGCAGGCAAAAAAATCTCCTTTACTGGTAAACACATGGCTACAAAGAGCGTAAGAAAGAGAGAGATCAGTATTGCCCTACAAGGAAAACAAAGACTCCGTTTGGGAAGACTTATATATTTTCACCGGTTAAGCGGTTACATTCGCATGAACCGGACCATAATTAAAGTCTGGTTCATGCGGTCGTAAGTGCTTGACCGGTGAAAATAAGTCCCCCCCAAATGGAGCCAAAAAAGTAAATATTACTGCCCTTCCTCAACTCTATCGACAATACCTCCTTCGCTAAGAATGTTGGCAATATCGTTTCTGAAGAATCTGGTCGAGCGTGACAACAACAAATAGGAAGACGAACGAGCACCGCCGTGGCCGAGGAAGAAGAAATCGCATGAAGAGGGACTTGCGCTTCCCTTGGATTTTTCGTGAGACATTCGGCCGAAGAGCACCACCGTAATGAGAAAAAACGTGTGGCTGACACCTACTTGTCTGAGTACCTTCAAAGGGGAAAACCAACACCTCTATTTATAAGCATGAACTAAATTTTAACCAAACCGGCTAGAGGAGGTCGGCTATATGCATTAAGTAGGAGATCAATCTCCTGCTATTTGTGTTCCTTCATCAAGGAGAATTTGAAAAGTTCCAAAAAAACAAAAATATTGTTGTGATATTGGTTTCTAAGGATAAACCCACTAATTGTGCAGTTTCCATTATCAACCCCGATTGGAAGGAGACGATAAAGGAAAGATTTCAAAAAATAATATCGTCTCTGGTTGAAAAGATGCGACATATGTGATACGCCTGAAATAGATTTACGTATTATACGCAAGTGTATGTACCAAATCAAGTAATATATAATGAGTTAAGATTCTTCCCGCGGAGAAGTGATTAATTTAGCGTTCGCAAGTACTAGCTCTACCTTTTTTTTAAAATTCAAGCGAATTAGTGAGAGTGAATTTTGTCAATGGAAAATTTAAAAGAACATAATAACAAAATTAAATAACGATTACTTAAGAATACTTCTATGAATATGGAGAAATAATCTTGTACGTTGATTTCTTTTACCTATTGTGATGAGTTTTTAGAGTGAATCATTATGAAATGCTAGATTACTATCCTGTAATGATTTAAAAGTAGACATCATCATCTCTCGATCTCTGAATTTCATTTACCATAATTTCTATAGTTATCTCTAACTTAGGTCGAAAAAGAAAACATAAACACACAAATCAATATTGCTAACATAAGATGAAATATCTTTTTCTCTTTATACTATATTGAAATTTATGTTACACTTACACCACACCTCTCTCGAATCTTGCAGTGCAGTATAAATATGAAATTTGTCTAAAGATTTACACAACTCTTCTCTCAAATCTTGTCGCGCAAAAGAAGGGATTCAACTCTAAAATAACGTAACTCTTCTCTCGAATCTCGCAACGTAATTTAGAAGAAGAATACTTAATCTAAAATTTCCACAAATTGAAAATATAAATCCAATAAAAATAGTTTTTCAAATAATCATAAAGGAGGAATTAAAATCATAACATCACAACAAGACAAAGTACTTTTAATATACAAGACTTAGAAATTTAGTTCATACTTGAGGAAAAATGACACGCAATTAAAAAGATCGTACAAAACATGATTAGAATCAAACGTTGTAGAAATTCTTCTCCAGATTTTTGCTCTAGTCGTCGACCTTCTTTGTCTCTAGCTATTCCTCCTTTGAATGATGAAGATTATTATGATAATGAGGATCCCCAATTAGCTTGACCGAATTTTCCCTTCTTTCTTCTTTATATTGCTGACCAACCTCCTCTTTATTAGTCTCTCAATTTGCTCTAGTCAAAGATTTCAAAAAGATCATTTTCTACTTATTCGAAATTGTCCTTTTAATGAAAATTTCTTTTAATCAAATTTTGTAAAATTTCAAGCTCTTCTGGATGATAATTTGGTCATTTATTGCTTGCCAAAACTGAGTCAAGGTTCCACATTTTTAGATTTGAAATCAGTGTAATTTGAATTTTAAATTTTAAAAGTTGGATCCAGACTTGTTGTAACAACTAAAATAGGTTATTGCAATAACCTGGTCAGACCAAAAATATAAGTATAGTTTTACTTCTCCAGATCGAATTATTCAGCATTTCTAGCAAGAAAATATAGGAAATTTAGTCATATTAATCACAAATAAAATAAATATGAATTTATTTATATTTTTACTCATTTAAATCATTTTTCCTCATTATGATAAATATTGAATCAGAACAAAGCGCTAGATAACTTCTTTTTGGCAAGTTAACACACCTTCACACTTAAACTTTTGCTAGTCCTGAGCAAAGATATCATAATAGATTGAATGAAGGAATAATATCAAGATGTAAATCAAATGATCTTTTTTACTTGAAAACAAATTAATCAAAGCGTACTCAATAAATTCGTTTTACTCAACTGATATGTTTACCAATCAATAATGGCTTAAACATTCACAATTTTATTAGTTAGATAAAAGATAAAGCTCAAGTAAAACTCTTAGTGCGATACGTGCTTTTCTTTAAAATTAAATTTACTCGCATGCGATACTTTTTAGTGAACCTCCACATTAATAGAAAATGATAAAAATAAGCTAAATCTACGATTTAACCTTTATAAGAGTTAGTAGTTCAATTGAAAGTAGGATTGTCTTTGGCTTGGTAGAAATTTATGATTAAATTTTGATAGTGAAATGATAATTCACTAGTTAATAATCTTAATAATTCCCCATATTATGAGATTTAATTCTCAAACATCACAGATATATATATATGCTAGTAGTTGAGATTTTTTCAAGTAGACGTACACACACTTAGGTCGCATATCACTATGACCTTTATTCTTATTTTTTCTTTTTTTTGATCATAGTTAGGATCATTCCAAGCATGTTTTCACATACCTAGCCGCATTTGACTATGATAAATTTTCCTCTTTTTTATATGATCATAGTTAAAATCATTTCAAGTAGGTGTACACATACTTAGGTCACATGTCATTATGATATTTAACCTTTTTTTAGAAAAAAAGAGATTAAGCACTCATAAATGACTAATTTACTAAGATGCAACTAGTAAGAATGTATAGAAAACATAGAATAATATGTATCAAAATGAAAAAGGTTCAAACTCAAAAATTTTAGTGGATAATAAAAAAAGGATTAACTACTCATTCTCATGTCTTGGCTTACATCATTAACTCAGTTTTTGCTCACTCATCCCAATTATTTTTAGAAGGCAATATCAAAACATTGCATTGGAAGTAAACAAAAATTTTATGCATAAAATAAATACTTAAGCGAGCTTTATCAATAAAAAATCTTACTAACTTCAAATTCATTAATTGAACTCTTAAAATTATTTAGTCATTACAATTAATTATCATTAAATAACTAGAATAGTTTATTGATTGATAAAAACAGGAATTGATATCATTAAATTCGTGATCAATCTGGACCTCCACTTGAAGTTTGTGTAATTACAGCTTGCACCCCTCTAACTTTTGAAATTACAAAAACCTCCCCTCAATGTTGCATTTCACAACATTCATGCACAAAAGTACCCTCTTGGAGTAAATCTTCAAGGGGGTCTTTTTGCGCATGGATGTTATGAAATGAAAACATTGAAGGTGGGTAATTGTGATTTCGAAAATTAGAGGGGGTGCAAGATATAATTATACAAACTTCGAGGGGAGGCCCGGATAAATAACCCTAATTAATTATTATTTAAGCATAAATAAGAGTGATATTTAGAAAAGATATTATTTTAAGCATGAAAAACTAGTTTTTTTATTTATTTGAATGAGAGACCATTTAATTAATGAGAATAAAATAATCAAAATTAAATGCTCCCCTGAAATCCGCAATCTGAAACGTCTTTCCATCTCTTTCCTTTCATACACTGGAGGTGAAATGAGATCAATGATTATGTTGTTAAGTCTAAATAAAATGTACCTGCAATAGTGAGAAAAAAAAACAAACTATAAGAGTAAATTGAAACAAAGGAATAAATAAACAAATAACAAGAAAGCAACATACAAATCTTAGTTGTCTTCAATTAACATTAAAAAAAATAAAGATACTAAATAAGTAAATAACGAATACTCCTAATTACTACTTTATCACAACAACATGATTAGTTATAGACTACTTTAAAATAATAACTAGAAATAAAAGTAAATGGTTCGGAGACCCAACACTAGTGGTGGAAAGGATGGTCAATCCTTCATCCCCAAATCTCTTTCTTTTTTTACTTCTTTTTTTCTTCCATCTTTTTTAAGCATATGAATATCGCTTGTCTTCCTGCAGCCAATCCTTTAAGGAAAACATGAGTGATAACGGTGTGGTGAAATAAAAAAATAAATTAATTCCATCACCGCAATGTACTTTTCATGCCAGAATTGCCTTTTAACATTATTCAAATACGGGTCAATAAACTCAAACTCATGCAGGGGTGCATTAAAATTATCATGGAAAGGAAATAAAGGTGGATCGATAGTGACAAAGACAAGATAAGTGAAAAGAGCATAAAGTTGTACTACCTTTTGTGTGGGAAAATAATCTCAATCACAACGAGAAGAGCTCCCCACCATGATTTTCATTTCAAATTCAGCTTCCAAAATATTTGACACTATTGAATCCTTTTGCACATGTTTAAGCAAAGAAGGGTGGTCAGAAAATAAAATAAATGAAAGACATAAATATTTTGTAATCATGGGAGTGATCCAGATTTCACTCCTAGCAAGTTCTAAGAATTGATTGACGTCGATATCATAAGTATCATAACAAGGAGGACCCGAGAACTTAAGTGTCTCAGAAGTGAGTTGGACCTCCTCATCTAAAGAAGAAGCGTTAACCTCCTTATTAGAAAGGATATCATCTTCATCCCACCTCGACACGTCATTGTGTTCCAAAGAATTATTCCCCTCATCAGAGAGAACATCATCTTCATCCCACTATGGCGCAGCCTCAGGTTCTGGGTTATCACTCTATGCAATATTTTTGGCATAACCGATAAAAATAGGTATAGAAAATTCGTGCAAAGAATATGAAGGAACTGTGGTGATAGCATTATCAGAGAATAAGTAGGTTGATTCGTTCATGGGTGAATCCAAAAATGCAATGAATGTGTAGAAAGAGATAGCTTCATGACGTCGTCGCATTAATCATCAGCGGGCATGATGGATATACCCACAATTCTTCGATCCCTCATAGATAAGGCGGCAATGTGTATATATCATCAAAAACATAAGGAATGCCAGAATGAGAAGAGGATGAGATTATTTGAATTTTAGGTTTGTTATTCTTCTCTCTTTTGCGTTGAAATGCAACATAATTTTTCAAAGCGTGCAATGTACTATGACAAAATAAACATATCCTAACATTACTTCTTGACAACCAAGGGGTCGAGTCATAAGGTTGTGAAATTATTTGTCGTGGGGACATAAGATTATAATTATTTGTCATACAATATTGGAGACGTAAAGATTTAGATTCTCTGTGTTCTGCGAGATACAGACGATTCTCGGTGTTGAAACCGAAAAATCGGTCTCTGTGGAGTTCGCCCCTTGGGGAAGGGGTGACCGCGCACCTACTGCCCTCAAGCGAACGATCTAGGCATAAGACTAGGAACACAAGGGACAGACCCAAGGTATCAGCGTGGAGGTCCCGCCGCATACCCGGAAGACTAACAAACTCTTCCCCTCCCAAGCCAAGGGCTGAGCTAAGGCACCTTCGGAGGGCTCTCTTGGCCAACCAGAACATCTAAGGAGGATCTCAAGATCCACTTCTTCTTAACTAGAGATTCCACCTCGGGTCTATGTAAAATATTCCCCGCCCGCCTTTTTAATGGCGTAAAACCGCCCAGCAGCCCTACTCTACGTAGCCCCAATTGGGCCGCTAACATCATAACAAAGGCCTTCTAGGGCCGCCACAGAGCATCACAGATATTTAAAATTACAGGAATATAAATTCCATACTTCGGCACGCAGACCGGCAACATAAACAAACTAGGCCTTCTTGGGCCGGCACAAACTGGGGGGCTTAAGCCCGCTACTTCCCGCTTGCTACTGCAGCACCTGTACGCCAACATCCCGCCAAGCGACATCAAAATAAATACCGGCTCCACCTCTGCCTCGGGGCGGTGATACTTATCTCCCAAGAGCAAATAATAAACAACTTCCACAGGGTTTTCCCCGGGAACCCCAGAACATTACCAATCCGGCTTACACATCCAGATGGGCTTCACACAGCATGCCTAAACCCGTACTCACAATTCCGGGTGCTAATGCAATTAACTGCGGGGACGTACACGTCAACCCGTCGGAGAACATCCTTTCCCCACTCGTCGGTGGAGAGGTGGTTCCATGCAAATATGAAAATTAAGGGCTTCACCTGCCCAAGTAGAAACATCGTTACCCTTGATGCGTGCTTGGCGGCGGTGCCGGGAGAGAAGCTCCTGGCTAGCTTGGCCCTGGGTAGCTGCGGCGGTGGCCGATCTCCACTCCAGACCGAACCCTGCTGGGAGATGAGAAATCCTCATCTTCCTCTTAATTTTTCTTGGTGGCCGAGCCTCTCGCCGGCGGGGGGAGAGAAAACCTCGATCTCACTCACAGTGGCGGATCCGAGCTCCGGGCGGCGGAGTTACGCTGTACGAGGTTGATCTCGACTCCAAGTGGCCGGATTTGCCGCAGGCGGCGACGGGAGAGAGAGACTGAGAGGAGGGGCCTACTGTGCTGCTCCAGGCAGAGAGAGGAGGGCGGCCGGGCTGTGCTCCTCCTTGCAGCGACGACCTGGAGAGAGGAAGCAACTCGGGCCTTGTTTTCCCGGTGGCCGGAGAGGGAGAGGGAGACGGTGAGCTCGGGCTCGGCCCGGGCTTGGTGCGGTCGGCGACGGAAGAGGAAGGGAAAGGGCGGCGGGGCTGGCGTCGGGCTGCTCCAGGCCGAGAGAGAGGGACGACCAGTTGCTCCTCCAGGCCGAGAGAGAGAGAGGGGGAGCGGCGGGTCGCTCCAGGCGGCCAGGAGAGAGGGAGAGGGGAGGCGGGGGCTGGCGTCGGGCTGTTCCAGGCCGAGAGAAAGGGAGAGGGGAGGGGCGGCGACTGCCTTCTTCTTGGCCGAACCCTAGGTTGGGGGGGGGGAGATGTTGCTGCCCCTTCTTTTATTTCTCTCCCTATATATATAAATATATATATTATAATATATAATAATATATAACATATATATATATATAAATATATATATATTATATAATATATAACATATATATTAAAAGGCCTATACACACAAAACCTCCGCACGCGCGAGCACCCGCACGTCCTCGAACAGGGACGCCAACCCGTCGCCCACAGCACGCCCCGAGGCTGACATTTGGGGAGGGTCTCACTCGCCCGACTACGGGGTTGTACACAATCCCCGCTCTTTTCGAGGTTGGTACAAGCTCGGAAAGATTCATCCAACCCTACGTATCCGGCGAGTGGGAGCCGACCCAAAGAAAAAATTTGTGAGAATTCTCCATTTGGGTATAAAGGGAGCTCCACTCCAGGGCTTACTTTTCACATAGTTCCGCTAGAGGCTCTAGCACGAATATCAGTAGCCCGTGTTTTTCCTCCTAGGCTCATCATCAACGATACACGCAATATTTAATATACTGCAACATAACAAAAAATCAACTCTTTTCAAGCTCTCTCCCTTTCCCCCCAGGTGTGCCTACAGCTCTGTCAGCTAGTGAGAGCCTGACAGCGAGTCTACCCGGGGCCGAGCAGCACTCGGGGTCCTACAAAATACCCAAATTCTTCTCAAACCTAAAACTGTCTCCCTTTCCCCCCAGGTGTGCCTACAGCCCTGCCAGCTAGTGAAAGCCTGACAGCGAGTCTACCCGGGGCCGAGCAGCACTCGGGCTCTCTTACCCCCAGGTGAGCCTACGGACCTGCCAGCTAGTAGGAGCCAGGCAGCGGGTCTACCCGGGGCCGAGCATCACTTGGGGTCCTGCACAATATCCAAACTCTTCCCAAACCTCAAACTGTCTCCCTTTCCCCCCAGGTGTGCCTACAGCCCTACCCAGCTAATGAGAGCCTGAGCAGCGAGTCTACCCGGGGCCGAGCAGCACTCGGGGTCCCTTACCCCCCAGGCGAGCCTACGGACCTGCCAGCTAGTAGGAGCCAGACAGCGGGTCTACCCGGGGCCGAGCATCACTCGAGGTCCTGCACAATATCCAAACTCTTCTCAAACACCAAACTATCTCCCTTTCCCCCCAGGTGTGCCTACAGCCCTGCCAGCTAGTGAAAGCCTGAAAGCGAGTCTACCCGGGGCCGAGCAGCACTCGGGGTCCCTTACCCCCAAGTGAGCCTACGGACCTGCCAGCTAGTAGGAGCCAGGCAGCGGGTCTACCCGGGGCCGAGCATCACTCGGGGTCCTGCACAATATCCAAACTCTACTCAAACACCAAACTATCTCCCTTTCCCCCCAGGTGTGCCTACAGCCCTGCCAGCTAGTGAAAGCCTGACAGCGAGTCTACCCGGGGCCAAGCAGCACTCGGGGCCCTTACCCCCCAGGCGAGCCTACGGACCTGCCAGCTAGTAGGAGCCAGACAGGGGGTCTACCCGGGGCCGAGCATCACTCGGGGTCCTGCAAAATACTCAGATTCTTCCCAACCACCGAGTGACATCTAGCCCTGCCACCTAGGTGAGAGCCTGACAGCGGGGTCCGCTCGGGGTCTGGTAAACGAATACTTCGATCGTCCACATAGATTGTGACGGGAGCATTGCCACTCCAAATTTCATAACGATGTCTACAGAGAATCGTCCGGGCTCCCGGGTGATACTATCGGTTCAGTCAGCTAGGTAAAAGCCTGGGAGCGGGTGTTGAACATCCTCCGAGCTCAGCCCCAGGGTCATAACGACTCCCATCGAGACCCCTGCCCTGCCAGCTTGGTGGGAGCCTGACAGTAGGAGAATCGATACATAACCTCAGAGCGAGAAGACTTAGAAGATTTGCCTATCCCGGGTGCTACCACCAGGCCAGTCAGCTAGATGGGAGCCTGAGGGCGGGTGTTGAACATCCTCCGGGCTCAGCCCCAGGATCATAACAACGTCCATCGAGACCCCAACCCCGCCAGCTTGGAGGGAGCTTGGCAGCGGGAGAATCGAGACCTAACCCCAGAGCGAGAAGACTTAGAACATTTGCCTCTCCCGGGTGCTACCACCAGGCCAGTCAGCTAGATGGGAGCCTGAGGGCGGGTGTTGAACATCCTTTGGGCTCAGCCCCAGGATCATAACGACGTCCATCGAGACCCCGACCCCGCCAGCTTGGAGGGAGCCTGGCAGCAGGAGAATCGAGACCTAACCCCAGAGCGAGAAGACTTAGAACATTTGCCTCTCCCGGGTGCTACCACCAGGCCAGTCAGCTAGATGGGATCCTGAGGGCGGGTGTTGAACATCCTCCGGGCTCAGCTCCAGGGTCATAACGATGTCCATCGAGACCCCGGCCCTGCCAGCTTGGAGGGAGCCTGGCAGCGGGAGAATCGAGACCTAACCCCAGAGCGAGAAGATTTGGAACTTTTGCCGAGTATAACTGGAGGGTAGGCTCCCTCACTTTGAACTCCACGTTAATCTGGGAGAACACCACCAAGGAGTCGGTAAGAACCTCCACATCATGTACCCCAAGTTCTCTGGTCAGGCACAGTCTCGCTATAACCGCCTCATACTCAGCCTGGTTGTTGGTGATAGGGAATTGCACTACTACTCGAGGACTTGACTTTGCTCGAGGTGGAGACATCCTGCTTACTTAAGAGGTGTTGGAGAGTTAATTGCACCGATGCTTTTATAAATGGAGAATACATTCTCTTCATAAGAGAGACGATTTGGAAGTCGTCAAATCGGGAAGCTGGCGTCTGAGCCTGTTCCTAATAATTCCTCCGATCGGAAGAGAGATGCAATCGGGGGGACATAGGCCGACGTGCAAGGGGGGAGCTGATCTCGGCCGTCAGTGCATAGGCTCGGTCTTACAATAGCGCTTAAAGTCCCGAGACATCGTCCCATCATCCAAACTAGGCTATTTAAAAGGAACGGGTTGGACGTTTGGCTTCCGGAATCGATCGCGAGGCTAACCCTTGAAGCCCTCAAAAGCTCGAGGCGAATTAGCAGTAAAGAGAAAACTTGACCGTTACTGAATTACAAGGAAGAGATAATATATTACCATTAGGGAGGGAACCCTTTCAGGTCACCCCAGCTCCAAATACCTCTCAGCCGCTCTCTTACTTGATCTTGAAGATAATAACCTCCAGGTTTCTCGTTGATGTAATAGGTGAGGATACACATGTTTTTACAGGTAGAGGCCCTTCAAACTGGTGCAAATCCTACCCCAAATACTATGGGATTCCAACAACAACTATAGGAGGGGAAAACTCCGAGTATGAGGACCATACATACAAAATGTCTGTGCATGACCTTGGTCGTCTCTTGGTTCCCCTTCTAAAGCCATGACATTCACTTGAGATTTTCCGTGCTGGCCACTCTCCACGCTCACCGCACAAAAATGTTGAAACCGAAAAATCGGTCTCTGTGGAGTTC
This sequence comes from Platanthera zijinensis, assembly GCA_039513925.1. Lineage (NCBI taxonomy): Eukaryota > Viridiplantae > Streptophyta > Magnoliopsida > Asparagales > Orchidaceae > Platanthera > Platanthera zijinensis. Next base: position 32,659,581 of record CM077080.1, on the reverse strand, counting down.
GACCCTTGGGGAAGGGGTGACCGCGCATCTACTGCCCTCAAGCGAACGATCTAGACAAAGACTAGGAACACAAGGGACAGACCCAAGGTATCAGCGTGGAGGTCCCGCCGCATACCCGGAAGACTAACAAACTCTTCCCCTCCCAAGCCAAGGGCTGAGCTAAGGCACCTTCAGAGGGCTTTCTTGGCCGACCGGAACATCTAAGGAGGATCTCAAGATCCACTCCTTCTTAACTAGAGGTGCCACCTCGGGTCTATGTAAAATGTTCCCCGCTCGCCTTTTTAATGGCGTAAAACCACCCAGCAGCCCTACTCTACGCAACCCCAATTGGGCCGCTAACATCATAACAAAGGCCTTCTAGGGCCGCCACAGAGCATCACAGATATTTAAAATTACAGGAATATAAATTCCATATTTCGGCACGCAGGCCGGTAACATAAACAAACTAGGCCTTCTTGGGCCGGCACAAACTGGGGGCTTAAGCCCGCTACTTCCCGCTTGCTACTGCAGCACCTGTACGCCAACGTCCCGCCAAGCGACATCAAAATAAATACCGGCTCCACCTCTGCCTCGGGGCGGTGATACTTATCTCCCAAGAGCAAATAATAAACAACTTCCACAGGGTTTTCCCCGGGAACTCCAGAACATCACCAATCCGGCTTACACATCCGGATGGGCTTCACACAGCATGCCTAAACCCGTACTCACGCTTCCGGGTGCTAATGCAATTAACTGCGGGGATGTACACGTCAACCCGTCGGAGAACATCCTTTCCCCACTCGTCGGTGGAGAGGTGCTTCCATGAAAATATGAAAATTAAGGTCTTCACCTGCCCAAGTAGAAACATCGTTACCCTTGACGCGTGCTTGACGGCGGTGCCGGGAGAGAAGCTCCTGGCTAGCTTGGCCCTGGGTAACTGCGGCGGTGGCCGCTCTCCACTCCAGACCGAACCCTGTTGGGAGAGATAAGAAATCCTCATCTTCCTCTTCATTTTTCTTGGTGGCCGAGCCTCTCGCCGGCGGGGGGGAGAGAAAACCTCGATCTCACTTACAGTGGCCGATCCGAGCTCCGGGCGGCGGAGCTACGCTGTACGAGGTCGGTCTCAGCTCCAAGTGACCGGACTTGCCGCAGGCGGCGATGGGAGAGAGAGAATGAGAGGAGGGGCCGGCTGTGCTGCTCCAGGCAGAGAGAGGAGGGCGGCCAGGCTGTGCTCCTCCTTGCGGCGGCGGCCTGGACAGAGGAAGCAGCTCGGGCCTTGTTTGTCCGGTGGCCGGAGAGGGAGAGGGAGACGGTGAGCTCGGGCTCGGCCCGGGCTTGGTGCGGCCGGCGACGGGAGAGGAAGGGAAAGGGCGGCGAGGCTGGCGTCGGGCTACTCCAGGCCGAGAGAGAGGGACAGCCAGTTGCTCCTCCAGGCCGAGAGAGAGAGGGGGAGCGGCGGGTCGCTCCAGGCGGCCAACAGAGAGGGAGAGGGGAGGCGGGGGCTGGCGTCGGGCTGCTCCAGGCCGAGAGAGAGGGAGAGGGGAGGGGCGGCGGCTGCCTTCTTCTTGGCCGAACCCTAGGTCGGGGGGGGGGGCAGATGCTGCTGCCCCTTCTTTTATTTCTCTCCTTATATATATAAATCTATATATTATAATAACCTGGTCAGGCCAAAATATAAGTCCAGCTTTACTTCTTCAGATCGAATTCTTCGACATTTCTAGCAAGAAAACATTGGAAAATTAGCCATATTAACCACAAATAAAAGAAATATGAATTTATTTAATTTTTACTCATTTAAATCATTTTTCCTCTTTATGAAAAATATTGAATCAGAATAAAGCGCTAGATAACGTCTTTTTGAGAAGTTATCAATATGCAACAGTTTCGCGCTCTAAAAAGTGATCTTTGACGACATCGAGAAGGACCCGATTCACCTCTACCTCTTCCTGATCCCAGGCGACATTGATGCCACTACGATAGCGAGCCAATAGCCTGCTCCTTTTCCAACCATCGTCTTCTCCGGCTATTTGGATCCCATCCCGACCTCGCCTTCATCGTTTTTGGTCATTTTCGTTAAGCTCCAGCGAGTTTCTCCTCTCTCTAACCAGCCATTACCGAGCCTTCCAAGTCAAAATCCAGTCATTTCTGAACCCTCCTCTTCCAGATCCAGTCGATTCCAAGTCTTATTCTTTCGGGGATTTGCTCTTCAGAGCTTTGCTCTTCCATATTCTGAGCTCTGCTCTTCCCCTCGATGCCCTAGCTCGTTGCTCCCCAGGTTCTCCTTCGGCATATCCGCTCGACTGAATCTCTTACCCTCGATGCCTTAGCATTCTGAGCCCGGTTTTTCTACCAAACAATCTGCAACTCTATCTTTAGAGATTCTCTGAGAGCTCTTTCTAATAGCTCTATTTCATCAATAACTTTTACAATCGCCAGAGCTGTCCCAAACAGAGCCATAAATTATGACAACTTGTTTAGAGCTCTCTCAATAGCTCCAGATGTTAGCTGACGTCCGGGATCATTAAAAATTCACGAAATTTATCATATAGTGGGATTCGTCGTGCACAATATGATGTGCACATAATACTTTTGCACGGGCCCATAATATGGTGTATTTTCATTAGTCCCGGACTTTGTCCAGAACACGAACAGGATAAAATCCTCAATAGCACCCGTCTTTGTTCGATTTGATTTGTGGAAATTATCAATAAACATTTAGAACTGTTGCGGACTAACTCGATGCCCCGGTCGGACCGGATTTACTTAGACCGTCTTAGCTCACGAAGCGGTCGAGTGCGCACACAGTTAATGAAAATAGAAGATTGACACAAGGTGTGATGACGTGGAAAAATCCCTGAAATGGGTAAAAAACCGTGTGTCCGGGTCTTTGCCGGTCAAATTCCACTAGCTTCTGGTGATTACAGTATGTTTGGTGAATCAGGGCGACATGCTGCTCCCGTTATAGCTTGGGGGAAGAGAGAAAGGCTATGGCTCCCTGCGGGCAACAAACTGCGCCGCGGAAGTGACTTGGACGTTGGAGTGCGCGAGATGATCCTGGTGCTCTGGTGCTGGTATGGTCGCGCACGCGCTTGCTGGTGACAGATGTCTTCTTCCTTTGGCTTCCTCGAGGACTTGGGCACTTTTCTGCTGGCCACGTGCTGGTGGAGCGCTCGTAGCCGCTGGTGGCCGCTGGAAGTTCACAGCGACTAGAGGCCGACTCGAGGGAGGAGGCAGGATAGCTCTCACCTGAGGAAGAAGAAGACAACCCGGAGAAGAGAAAAAAGTGAAGAATGAAGAGGCCCTGGGGTCCCTTTTATAGCCTCCGGGGGAGGATCATGGCGGGCCCCACCACTAAAGTAGTGGGTGGTTACCCTCTTGATCGGATGGACATGAGAGCCTCCCCTCGATCGGATGGTGGGGAGGTCGTCCACGGCGACGGGCCGCCACGGCGGCAATGGTGGCCGACCGGGTGGCCGGTGGCGGAGGCGCCCGGTCTGGCGGCCGGTGGCGGAGGCGCCCGGTCTGGCGGCCAGCGGCGGCGGCCAACCGGGGGCCGGCGACGGCTAGGCCGGCGGCCGGCAGCGGTACTATCGGCGGCCTGCCGTGGCCGGGCCGGCGGCGGCTAGGTGGCCGGCGGCGGCTAGGCTGCGGCCGAGGCCGGCGGCGGCAAGGCCGACCCTGGTCACGTCGCGGCTAGGCCGGTCGTGCCTGGGCCGCGACTAGGCTTGTCGTGCCCGGCCGCGGCTAGGCCATCCTTGGCCGGCCGTAGCCAGGCCGGCGGCCTACCGCGGCCACCCCGCCGGTGAGGCCGGCGGTCCGGCCGCGGCGAGGCCCGGAAGGGGGCCGGCCGCCGGTGGTGGTCAGGCTGCCCGACGATGGGGGTCTTCCCTGCGGCGGCGGCCCTCCTCCATGGGGGGAGGGAGTGAGTCCCGCCCCCCCCCCCCTCCCCATGATTCTCTCCTCATGAGAGTTCATGGGGGGATGGCCCACCCATGATCCACTTTGGGAGGAGATCATGGAGGGTGACTTTCTCTCTTATAAATGATGGTGGAACCCATCAATTGCCCCCCAAATATTTGCTATCCGAGAGCGAAGTGAGCGAGAGAGGAGAGATTTCCTTGCTTCCTGCTGTCATGACGGTTTCCGGTAAGAAGGCGGCGGTGGCGGCCAGTGCTTCCAAGGTATTCGAAGGGAGGTCTGACGAACGACGACGACACATCGATGCACGAAGGCTGGGCGCGTGCATGCCGCTTGCGCGTGCATGCCGCTCGTGAATGCTGCGCGCGCTGGCGGTGTGCGCTGACCGCGCTCGAGCAGGCCGGCCGTGCGCGCACAGGCCGGCCTCGCGCGCTGGCCGCGCGCGGGCGCAGGCCGCGAGCAGTGGAGAGAGGCGATGAAGAGAGACATGGTTGGCGAGAGGATGGGCAGTGGAGGGCGGTACCTGATCAGCAGGTTGCGCGCGCGCACGAGCAGGCCGCACGCGTGGATTATGCGCGCGTGGGCCGCGCGCGCACAGGCTGTGCGCACGCAGGTCGTGCGGCTTGGTTGTGCGTGCCCTTGCTATGCGCATCCTTGCGTGGGCGTCCTCTTTTGCGTGCCACGTACTTGGGCCGTGTGCGCTAGGACATGCGGCTCCAAGTCTTTATTTTTAAGCTGACCTTTTACTTTTTGTTGTGCGCAGGTTTCGAAGCGCTCTATTGGCCTGATGTGCCTGCGCTCCTCTTTGACCGATGACGGTGTTGATATCTGGAGGGCGAAGTACAGGCTTCTTGTTGATTTGTAAGTGAGGATCCCGTGTCCCGAGGAGCGGGTTTAGAATCCTCCTCGTGGTTGGTTGACGATTTGCGAAGTCTCCCAGAGGTCCGGATTCCGTTTTCCGCCATGCGAAGAGGTGATTGAGATCTTGAAATTTTGCAGAGTGTCTATCTCTCAATTTGTTTCGGCTGGAATTGTCTGAATCATGGGCTTAGTTGCCTTCTTCCGCAAGCATGGGGGCCGGTTTTCTTTAGACCAATTCCGAGATTGGTGCGATGTACGTTCTGATGGTGGCGTGCGAATGGAGGTACGCAACAACAAGGTTTGGTTAAAGTTTTAAGCTCGCAAAGACCGTCGTCATGACAACACTTTGTTTGGATATGTCAAGAATTCATGGGGTATTCCTGAGGTGTGTGATGCGCTTCCCGACCGCTGCCGCCGTGTGAGGGGGAAGGAGCGGGATTTTTCCCCGGTGCTTGGATTTTTTGAGCCTCGCGAGCTGACCAACCATCTTTTCAACATTTATGTTTATGTGGAGGAAAAACGATTGCTACGATGTCATCGAGTTGTGATTTCATTGAGCTCTGGATGTCGAAGAAGCTAATGGATGTTGAGCTCTGATGTTGTCGAGCTCAGACATCATCAAAGAAGAAACTGTTGAGCTCCGATGTCGAGCTCGAGATGTCGCCGAAAAAGAGAAGATGAGGACTGTGAAGATTGGGAGCGGTACTAGAGGAGACCTCCCCATGCTGGATGTCGTCAAACATGTAGGAAATCCGGAGCGCCGAGAAACAGAAATCCGAATAAAAGCAGTAACAAAAGAAAACAGAGCAAGCACACAAACACGCAGATTTCAGAGATTCACCCAAAATAGGGCTACGTCCCCTATCCCTTCTCTTCTCAGTTCTTGTAATCACCAAAAACAAATACAGATTACAAAGGTTTCAAGGATCTAAATCGATCCTACCTTAACTCCTGCTTCTGGACAAGAAAATAAAAAAAGGAAGAACCCCTTCTGGACCGCCTCTAACAAGAAACCTCGTATGCGCCTCCAAAAGGGATATCAGACGTAAGCCGTCGTCTCGATCGTATCCCTAAAAACAACCGGAATACGCCTTAAATAGGCTACATCACAACCTGATCGTCGAACGCCGAACGACGTTCGTTGAACGTCGAACTCAGCTCGACGTTCGACGAACGTCGAGCTGGGTTCGACGAACGTCGAACCAAGTTCGACGAACGTCGAACCAAGTTCGACGAACGTCGAGCTGGGTTCGACGAACGTCGAGCTGGGTTCGACGAACGTCGAACCCAATTCGATCAATGGAAAAGCAACTCCGCCAAAAAATTTTGGGCCGGGGGCGTTGCCCCCGCACCCCCATCGGGGACGCTGTCCCCTGGACCCCTGCCCGTTGTCTCTTCCCTTCTCAGTTCTTGTAATCACCAAAAAGAAATATAGATTACAAAGGTTTCAAGGATCTAAACCGATCCTACCTTAACTACTCCTTCTCCCGGACAAGAAACAAAGGAAGAACCCCTTCTGGATCGCCTCCAACAAAGTCCTCGTATGCGCCTCCAAAAGGTATACCAGCCGTCAGCCGTCGTCTCGACCGTATCCCTAAAAAAACCGGAATACGCCATTAAATAGGCTTCAACACAACCCGATCGTCGAACGCCGAACGGCGTTCGTCGAACGTCGAACTCGGCCCGTTCGACGAACGTTGAGCTGGGTTCCTCCGCCGGGGGCGGCTGCCCCCGGACCCCCGCTGTCGTTGGCGTTAGATATGTCGGAGGGGGATCACACTTCGATTCCTCTAAGCTCACGTGGGCTAACCTGGTGTGAGAAACAAGAGAACCGGAAGTGTTCCACAACCCCAACAAAACACGATGGACTGGAGGGTTTGGGAAGGATTTACGAATAGAGGGAGTTTAGGAATCGGGGCTTTTACAGGCTGTTCGAAAGGAAGGCACAAAAACAAGTGAAAATAATACCCCGGTTACGTTTGACCCAAACTGAACAGAGCTGCGCCGCTTAAACCAATGGACTCTAAATGCTGATCATTGTTAGTGGCAAGTGAATCATTGTGTTCCTCAATGAACTTCCTAACAGTCAAGTTTCTGTCATCTATCATTCATTCCATAATATTTGACAACACTATCTAGATTTTTAGGCATTCACTTCTATCCACTTTATGGCGACAATATTCTATGGATTTGAGAATGTGTCAACCGAAGCTACTCGATGCTTTTTGTGAAGGCTAAGATAAATTTTGTGTGTATAGTCACAATATATTTTCTACATTCTTTTCGAATTTGAATAAATGGAAATACTTGATTGGTGTTCACAACCTAGATTTAATATAAAGTTGATGAGATCCCTCAATTTATAGGAATTTTGGGATGATATTAGCGAGAATTTCATGACTTTTCACTAAGTTAGTGGGAAGTTATGAGGGAAACCACCGCGCGCGTGAACCGCGAACCCGATCCGCGCGCCGACCACCGTCGTGCCATCCACTAGATGACCGCCGGAAGGTCACCCTCGGCTGGGCCATCGGCCCCCTCCCTTGGCCACGGGCCCACAGCGCGCTGCCGCGGAGCCCGCGCGGACGGCTTCCCCCGGCCGGATGACCTTGGCCGCGTGCCACCGGAGTGCGGACGGGAGGCCCTTGCGGACGGCCGCTTTCGGTCGCGCGCTCGCCTCCCCCGGCCATCCACCCATGACTGCGCGGCTGCGGCGCATGACCACAAGACCCCTGCGGCTGGCCTCCTTGACCGTCCGCCCTCGGTAGTGCGCCCGCGCCCACGACCCCCCCCCCCCCAACTGGCCGCCCTCGGACGTGCTTTCGCGGCCCGCGCCCGCGAGGCCCCCACGACTGGCCTCCCATGGCCGTCCTCCGTCAGTCGTGCGCCCGCGGCGCGGCCCGCCCCCAGTCGGCTCCGATACCAGCCAGCCCTCACCGGCAAGGTCTTACCGCTAGACAGCCTCCTTGTCGCCAGGAATAGACTATGCTTGGGCGGTCGTACGGCACTAGGAGCAAAGCTAAGACCTGGGTCATCACCGTACTGGTCTAGGAACCATAAACCACATGCATGACTGCTTGTGTCTCTATATGTATAGAGATATATTAGCAGTGATAATTGTTTTCCATTAATTAAAACTACGAGAAGGGTACAACTTTCAACAAAGGTATATTGTCATGAGCGGTGTGTGACGGCAACAATAATTTTGGGTCTAAGGTGGCGTTTGGTTAGACTTATGACCTGCGGTGTGGTTGAAACGCACCGCTATTTTCAGCATAATCTGTGTTTGGCACGGCTTATTTTAGGAACTCCATTTTGCTTCTTCCGCCGTTTAATGCATAACCCAAGCCGCTGATTTTTTTTGCGTTCAGCCGCAAAAGCTCGAGCCTCTCCTAATCCGCTCTCCCCTGTCGACGACGGCGGAAGACCGTGCTGAACGGCGCGTCTACCCCCTTGATCCCGATCGCTCCTCCCGTTCTTCGCGGAAGGAGAGAAATCCCCTTCTTCGCCGAAGGATAGAAAACCCTCGCTCCTCCCGTTCTGCGCTTTCTTCTTTTTTGCTATTTTCTTTTCTTTTTGGAGGGCTTTTAATGGCGAGAGGACTGGGAAAGCAACAGTAGAATAGCTTTATTTGTTTTGGGATTGCGTGCATGTGTATTGCCAGAACAAGTGGTTGAACAAAGCAGATGATCTCGCGGTGAAGAATCGTCGGGACAGTCTAGGGGAGCAACAGTAGAATAGCTTTTTTGCTATTTTCTTTTCTTATTTGTTTTCTTCTCTGTTTTTGAGGGTGGATCCTTTGGGATTTGTTGTTTGCTCGAGGATGATGATCTCCCGGTGAAGAATCGTCTGGACAGTCTAGGGGAGCTTCAGGTATTCCTCCCTGAATCTATTTCTTAACCTTCCTGTTTTTGGTAGCTTAAGTTTTTGATGATTTGTCATTGACAATGAGCTTTGAGTTTTGCATGGCTGTTATGTTGAAGAAAAGATTGAGCGTTGTTAGTAGGAAGACGGGTCTGATGTCTGATCACATTTCACTTCCTTCCACTACAAAATTCATAAACAGACCCACAGTTTCTTCTCCGATTCCATCATAATTTAAATGTTTGGTGCTTAAAATTTTTTAATTTTTTTTTTACTAAAAACTCTGTTTTGCATCCAAACAACTTTTCGAAAACTCCGTTTTGTAAACTCTGTTTCACCCAAACAGTTTTTTAACAAAACTGTGTTTTCCAGAATCAGCACTTTTTCAATCAGCAACAGTTCATCAGCAGCTTTCCATCAGCAACAGCCCAAACAAACAGAGCCTAATTGGTGCTTTCAATGGTATATTGTCACTAAGAAGACACATAGCTATAGCCTATAGCCGAAAATGCCGCCGCACACTCGGGCTCCGTTTGGCATGGTGGCGGTGGCCGGTTATGGCCATGAGGGTTAAATTGCCTTTCATTAACGTCCACCTAAGAAACTTCACCCACTTTTATGTTCAGACGGATGATGTTTGTTAACGAATGACGGTTTAACTCATGCGTTTATGACCGCCGCTAGCAGGGGCGGATCCAGGATTTGAAGTAAGGGAGGGGGCCCAAAAAAATTATGAATCAAAATATAATAAGCAAAAAAAATTTCAATTTGAAATTTTAGCATTAACAATAAAAGAAATATTACAATATGAATGTTACCTTATTTTAGTTGTACAGGATATTTTTTCAACTCATAGAATTCATCAATGATCACATCTTTCTCGATCTTTTCTGCTATTTCTCGTTCTATGTAGAGAGTCATACAATTTGCCAGAAATTCATCCTATATTTTGTTGCGCAGTTTTGTTTTAATAAGCTTCATAGAAGAAAATGACCGTTCTGTAGTCGCTGTTGAGACCAGAAGTGTCAAAATTAGCCGAATTAGCTTGTCAACAAGATAATAGGTATTTGATTTCTTCGTTTCGGCTAATTTCTCACAAAGTTTAGAAATTGTTGACAAGTTCTTTAAATCTGAAAGAGAAAGAACGTCTAACTGATAATGCTACAGCTGAGTATTCAACACATAAATATCTTGCTCACTGAAATCTTGAGGGTAAAAAATCCTTGCAAGAGCGCATATATCTTCAATATTAAAATATTTATATTCAACACTTAGATCTAAAATCATACTTAGACGAAGCAATTCCATAGAATTTTCATTAAATCTAGAGTTCAGCTCCTGCAACACACAATCTATTGTGACGTTAAATATATCTACTCTAAAATGTTGTTCCACAGTAATGATATGACGAGGAGTTTGAAACTGACGATCACTGTATCTAGCATTCATTTCCGAAATTTCGACTTCATTTTTTTCACAAAATACTTTTACAACCATGCGCTCGGGCTTATTGAAAATATAACACGGTAAACAATATGTAACATCTTTTGTAGGTGAATATTCCAACCATGCGAACTTTTCAAACCAAGAATACTGAAATCTACGTTTATGTTCACCAGAACAAGGATACTCTTGAAGTTTGTGCTGATAAGACCTGACTTTGAGATACAATCGACGCTTTTTATCTTGTTCATTTACTGGATATTCCCAAATTTGAGGACGTAATCCAGGATCACGATCGAATATGAGAGGTGTATTAACAACCAAATTTGAGGACGTATCCATAATAATTGATTCTGTTGATGTAGGTTTCTCACCTTCAGTTGATATTATATAATTTATAAACATAATACATTAATTTCAAAATTCAAGGGGGGGCCGGGCCCCCCCTTGCCCCCACCTGGATCCGCCCCTGGCCGCTAGCCCGCTACCATGCCAAACGGAGCCTCAATGTGAACTCCAGCTGATATGTACCCTAGAAGGAGAAAAAAAAAAGATGAGTTAGATGTAAATTATTAATTGGTTCATCTTAATTACAAATATTAATTGTATATTTTAGTAAGAAAATAATACTCATTATTGTATCGTCCTCCTTCATCAGCCCCATCCCAATTTTATCTTCAAACTTGTCAGTCTCGAAGGAGACAGAGAGGACTTGAACATCTCCATGCTTCAAGCCGAAGCATTCTTTTCCCCTTTTTTTTTAAAAAATTATTAATAATAATTACTTATTATTATTAATTTTAAAAGTCTTCTCTTGCATGTGAAAGCAATCGAACGGAAGAGTTTGGCCGGCAATTGAAAATGGACGGGTTATAATAGCAAAGCTATGACGAAAATCATGCGTCATGTCTACTAGTCTGCTTCGCCGAAAGTCGTATTCGGTTTTTAAGCTCCACCTGTATATTTGCACGTGACAAAAATACATTTACGTTAAAATTAGGTCTTTTGGGGTGTGCCACATAGCCTTAATTACATTATAAAAATTCTGTAAAAATTCCTGAAGCGGGAGTTAAGGTGGTCCCAGGAACATTCAATCACAATCGAAATCAAATAAAAGACACCAACAACAGAAGTACAAGAGTTTTCAATTGAAATTAACTTCAATTACAGGGCGAGGTATATATTGCAAGACATGATTTTATAATGTAAATCAGGCAACCAAAAACAACAAGTAACCGCGCAGACTGATTCCAGTAAACGCACAAGTCGCCTACTCGCCAGCTGAGTCCGTCGAGACCGCCTAACCGCGGCTAACTGCGCGGAGAGCTATTATTGCAATGTTGAAAGAGCCCGAACAGAACCCGCTGGTTGATCGGACGAACTGCTCTGCTTATCCGCAACTCTGAGGAAGAGACCAAGCGGCAAAAACCGCGACCTGCTGCTTAACCACTGACCGTATCTTCCACACCAACGTTCCTTTAGTCGTTTAGCCGTCTGGTGTTAGCCACACAACTGTTCACTGTTTATTTATTTTGACTCGAGGGATCCTATTTATAGATGTGAGGAGGAGTGTCGTCACCACCTACAGTCATGGGAGAAGCTACAGTGTTTATAAGGTGCTTATCATTTTACAAAAAAATCAATTATTATTAACAAAAAACCAATCAGATGGTTCAAAATTTGTTGAAAGCTCGGTTCTAGTTAAGTTTAAGAAATAAATCGCGTGAGACTGCAAAGAAAAAATTTGAAAAAGAATTTTTTTTAATTTAAAACGACAAAGAAAAAATTTAATACTTTACATAGACTTTAGACTGCGGTTTTATGAAAAAACCGCAGTCTAAAGTAACTTTAGACTGCGATTTTATAAAAAACCGTAGTCTAAAGTATTATATTTTGTACATAAAAATCGTGTCTTTTTAAATAAGACCTATTATATGACATTTTTAGGAAAATTGTTCAACTCAAAAGTTTTAGATCTCGTCAAGACCTACAACTTTTATGTTAAACATTTTTCCTAAAAATGTCATATAGTAAGTGTATTTTTAAAAATGGCGGAACCCGGGCGGAACAATGCGAATCACATTGTTCGGCCCGGGTTCCGCCCATTTTAAAATTATACCTATTAGATGACATTTTTCGGAAAAGTGTTCAACATGAAAGTTGTAGATCTTGACGAGATCTACAACTTTCATGTTGAACACCTTTTCTAATAATGTCATATAGTATGTCTATTTTTAAAAATCACGTATTTAAGGAAAAAAATTTAATACTTTACTTTATACTGCGGTTTTATGAAAAAACCGCTATTTAAAATAACTTTAGACTGCGGTTTTATGAAAAAACCGCTGTCTAAAATAACTTTATACTGCGGTTTTATAAAAAACCGCAGTCTAAAGTATTATATTTTTTTCATTAAAATCACGCCTTTTGAAATAAGACCTATTATATGACATTTTTAGGAAAAATGTTCAACATAAAAGTTGTAGATCTCGTCAAGATCTACAACTTTCATGTTGAACACTTTTCCTAAAATTGTCATATAGTAGGTCTATTTTTAAAAAGGGCGGAACTCGAACGGAAAAATGCGAATCTACAACTTTTATGTCGAACACTTTTCCTAAAAATGTCATATAGTAGGTCTTATTTCAAAAGACTCAGTTTTAATGAAAAAAGTATAAAGTTACTTTAGACAGCGGTTTTTTCATAAAATCGCAGTCTAAAGTTTATGTAAAGTCTAAACTCGGGCGGGACAATATCAATAAAAGTTGTTTTATCATTATAGACTGCAGTTTTATCATAAAACCGCAGTCTATACCGTAGTCTCCAACTTGGTTAGAGTATAGCATAGAAAAAGATGTTGCTTATTGCCTATGCTGTTATCTCTTCAAATCTGAAAACAAAGAGCATGTTGGAAGTAGTGATGCTTTTGTTATAGAAGGATTTAGAAATTGGAAAAGAAATGATAAACTTCAATTATATGTTGGGGGACCAAGTAGCATTCATAATAATGCATTGAAAAGTTGTGAAGATTTGATGAAACAGGATCAACATATTGAGACAATAATGAATAAACATATTGATCAAGATTGTAGTGACTACAAACTTCGCTTGAAAGCTTTAATAATTGATGCACGATTTCTATTACGGCAAAGACTGACATTTCGGGGCCATGATGAATCTTTTGATTCACATAATCAGGGAATTTTTTTGGAAACTTTGAAGCTGATGACGAGCTTAAATGAAGAAATGAAAAGAGTTTGTTTAGACAATAGTCTTGGTAATCTAAAGTTTATTTCATCGGATATTCAAAAAGATATTGTCTCTGCTTATGCAATGGAGACTACCAATTTGATAATTAAAGATCTTGGAGATGCTTTGTTTTCTATTCTGGTCGATGAAGCTCGTGATGTATCTGCAAAAGTGCAGATGACAGTTGTTATACGTTATGTTAACAGACATGGTCAAGTGATTGAACGTCTATTGGGAATTACTCATATTGTTGATACAACATCAAAATCACTATTATCAGAAGTTGAAGCACTTTTAATGAAACATAATTTGAGTTTGTCAAGAATCCGTGGTCAAGGTTATGATGGAGCTAGTAACATGCAAGGAGAGTTTAATGGTCTTAAAACACTAATTTTAAAGGAGAATCAACAAGCATATTATGTTCATTGTTTTGCATATCAACTTCAATTAGCACTTGTAGATATTGCAAAAAAAACATGAATATAACATCTATTTTTGAATTGGTTACTAATATAGTGAATCTGGTGGGCGGATCATGTAAACATCATGATATTTTGCAAGAATAACAGTACAAAAAAATCAAGGAAGCGCTTCAGAATGACGAACTTGCTAGTGGTCAAGGCTTAAATCAATCAACTACTTTAAAACGAGCTGGAGATACACGTTGAAGTTCACATTATAATACTTTGATCAGCTTGACAAATATATTCTCTGCAATTATTGATGTTCTTGACATTATTATCAATGATAAAAAATTAAGATCAGATCAAAGATGAGAAGCACACACTCTTCTTATAAAGTCAATACAAACTTTTGATTTTATATTTTCACTTCATTTGATGATCAAAATATTAGGGATCAAATATGAATTATCTCAAGCATTACAAAGGAGAAATCAAGATATCGTCAATGTTATGACATTAGTTAAAATATCAAAATATCAACTGCAACTGATGAGAGATAATGAATGAGATTCCTTGATATCAGAAGTTTCTTCATTTTGTAAGAAACATAATATAGAGATTCTAAACATGGATGTAACTTATGTTATTCCAGGATGATCATGTTGAAATGTTGAGACAACAACTACTTTGCATCATTTTCGAGTTGGTTTATTCTATCCAGCAATAGATTTACAACTTCAAGAACTCAACAGTCGATTCAATGAAACCAATACTGAGTTGCTACTTTGTGTATCTTGCTTAAGTCCAACTGATTCATTTGTTGCTTTTGACAAAAAAAAGTTAATTCAACTTGCTTTGATGTATCCAAAGGAATTTCCAACAGTTCAACTTTCTACAATTCAGCTTGACAACCAATTAGAAACTATATCCTAGACATGAGATCAAATGATGATTTTACAAATTTGAGAAGTATTGGAGAACTTGCTGAAAAGTTAGTTGAGAAGAAAAAAAAAGTATATTCTCATGTTTATATTCTTATAACTTTTGCACTTATATTACAAGTTGCAACAGCGACAGTTGAAAGAGCGTTTTCTGCAATGAAGATTATCAAGAATCGTCTCCGTAACAGAATATCAGATCAGTTTATGATGGATTGTTTGATCACATATATAGAAAAATAAGCATTTAATTCTATCGATGATAAGAAGATCATGCTTTGTTTTCAGAATATGAAGTTTCGACGATAAATATTATTAATGTTTCATCAGATGTCTAAGTATTTTAGGTAAATATTTAATTTTGTAAGGTATTATGTATGAAATTAGATTTTCAACACTAACATTTTACATTGTGTTTTGCATTTTTTATTTTTTTTAGGTTTTAATACTTTGATTGATTTTTTAAAATTTCATAATACAAATTTTGCCCACCTTATACTTTAATCCTGGCTTTGTCACTGCCTACAGCGATAGGATAACCGCTCATCAAACCTGTCGACTAACACCTTGTATCCGTACAAGCGGATACCAACACCAGTTCGTCAGGTCACGCCAATCAGCACTGTCGGATAGACGACCAGTCCGCCTAACCTCGTGAACACTGCTAGAAGTCTGCATATCCGCAGCCCGTGACTTGGACAATCCGTCCAGCCAATACTGCCGAACTCGGCGAATACCAGAGCAGTCTGTACCATGCGAACTCGGCGAATACCGAGGAGTCCACACTAAGGCGAACTCGACGAGCTTGGCAAATAACTGGACTTAGTCCCACCCGGATCAAGTCCAACAAACCATATGGTCTCTAATCGTCTTAACCATGCCACCTAATATCAAGATCGCGCCCTACTGAACATCTCCAGTCCGCTACCATACAGACTGCTCCATCAGTCAGCGCGACCTCTAGGCAACTTGTCCACGCGACTGTGCTTACTCCACGATCCATCATCCAGACCACAAGTACAGATCCGTGTCGGACACCGACGAGCTCTAAAGAGTCTGCACATCAACCCAACGAACTTTGATCTTCCTCGCCCGAGAAGGCACCAACGACTTGGCGGTAAGCCACCCCAGTCTGCAACTACCCGACTGCCTTCTTGCGAATCAGAGAACCTGCTGAACAGGACGACCTCCAAAGGAGTCCGCCACAAACCCGCGAATAAACAAACTTATCCGCCCGGTTACTCCACCTGTCCACCATAGTGTTTACTGGTCCAGGCCGCCAGAGAAGAACCACAACTGAAACCGGCTGCCCGGCTAGGCTATCCGCCAAAGCTATCTGCCTAATCCGCGCGATCTGTGCGGACTCTCCAACCTGTCCATCCGACTTGCGCAAAACTTCACATTTCAACAATTTCAACATATTCAACAATCCAATATTTTTTCTCTTATTTATATTTGTTGCGGGTCACTATGATTTCCTCGGCCGAAGAATGAAATCTCCTTAGCTCTGAGTCGGGTCGGGCGCGTAAACAATCAAATAAGACCAAATAATAATGACAAGATGTTTTATTGTCGTGGAAAACCCAAAAATGGTGAAATCTCGCGTGGACGGATCTATGTCGGGTCAAAATCCACTAGTTATCTTTGTTTACAAGTGTTTGGAGTTCCTCATTGGGTGATATTTCGCCTCTACGTTACAAGTTTTGAGTATAAAGAGAAGAGGAGAAAAACTAAGTTCACAGAGATTTCACAATGCATCCTTGAGAGCGTACGCGAGAGCGTTCTCTTGTGCATTCTTTTTGGCTCACTGAAGCGTCCAAACGAGCATTGAGCGTTGAGAGTACTAAAGAGGGAACGTGGCGAGTTCCAAGCTAGCGGAAGAACGGTCCAAGTCATACTTTTTTGCCGGAAAACCTTAGAGCTCTCTCTAATTTTTAGATTTGTTTGTTTTCACATTAAAGCTTGGAGCCTTTTATAGATTTTCTGGAGGGTCGTGCTAGTAATTGAGTCGGATCAAGTCTTTAGTTGGCAAATGACGTTACTCTGTTTCGGTCATCTGGATCACCAATTTTTACAAAATGACGAATATGCCTCCCATGCGACTCCGAGCGGTCCGGACAAGTTGCCAGACGACGGCGACGGCCGGGGCGGCTGGAGGTAGCCGGAGGCGGCGGCTGGCACGCGCAGTACGTGCATGTGGGCTACGCGATTGCGAGCCGACGCAAGGGGCGCGCACCAACACGCACACTAATGTTGGTTGCGCGCGCGCTTGCGGCTCGGGTTGACCGCACTTTCACGCAAGGGATTTGATGGCGCATGCGGCGCACACACACGATGACCATGCACGCACCTTGCTAGAGGGTTGACCGCGCTCGCAAGGGCCGCGATTGCGCGCTCGGGTAGCGATTGCGCGGTCAGGCCGCGCGCGCGCGGGGGCTGGTCGTGTGTGTTCCGTCTGTTTGCGTGCGTGCTGTCTGCGCGAGTGTGCTTGATTACGCTCCCTTCTTGAGGTGTCTCCGAACCCTTAAACGAGTGCGGCTTTGTGCACGTGGCATGCTTGGCCGAGTCTGTTGGGTGTGGTTCCTATCCGAGTCGGTAAAAACCACCGGGCATGCGCTAGGATTTCGCTTCGAGAAGGAAATTTGCCAAAAAAATTCATAGCCTGGAAAAAGGTTGCAACGTCCAAAAATAATTGGTTGCAACGTCCAAAAATAATTGGTTGCAACGTCCAAAAATAATTGGTTGCAACGTCCAAGTCTCGGTTTGACAAAGCAGGAGCAGGCGCAGGCGCAGAGGTTGCAACGTCCAGAAAAATAAGGTTTCAACAACTTGGGGGCGGAATTAAAATCCTTTTTTTGAAATCTGGCGCTGAATTAAAATATGAAAAGGTGCGCCTCTTGGGAACTCTTGGACGTGATTTAGGAGATAGTTATGGCAAGGAACATACAACACCAAAATCATTCTCTGAAGGTGAGAGGGTGTAGAGAGGAGTTTTAGATTTTCGGTGGAAGAAGAAAAGGTGATCCTGCTTTTGAAGAAATCGCCTCCAGCTGCCGCCCGTTCGTACGTGGTCCTCCTCCGACGCCGGCGTCCAGATTCCGCTGCCGTTACCGGCATCCAGATCCCGCCGCGGTCACCGTCTAGATATTGCTGTCGTCGCTTGCAGAGATTGCTGCCGTCGCCCGTGAAGAAATAAGATCGGGCCACTTGTTGTCGGCCCTTGTTCGTGGCTTGGAAGTTGAAGACGGAGTTGGAAGGGGCTGTGAATAGCCGTCCTTCTTCGTGGTTTTGCGAACGTCATCTTCGACTTGGGGACGGATTGTTCAATCCGTCCGGGTAACACTTCTCAGCTCTCTTGTATTTCTTTTTCAATCTTGTACTTGTGTGTGTGGATTGGAAGGAAGATTGTGTATCCTGTGTGGATTGTATTTGTGGTGGAGGAGTGGAGATCCTGTGTGGATCGGTGGAGGGAAAACCTGTAATCTGTGCGTGTGATTTATCACACATTTTTAGTGGAGGCTTTCCGGATTGGACTCCGATCGTCTCGTGGTTTTTCACTCAATTGGGTTTTCCACGTTAAAAATTCTTTGTGTTTTTCTGTGTTTTGTTGCCTTTATTTCCGGCATTGTATTGTTGTTTCTGATTGCATACCGTTGAACGCGGTCGCACAGGTGTTCGCTCAAATTTGCAATAGGTGCTCTGATCAAGATTGTTCGCTCTCTTTCCCAACAGAGTCGACAGGTTCGAGAGTTTGGTCGAAGGCCATCAATATTTATCTACTTTAATTTAATTTGCTTTTGTGTAGGTTTATTAATTATTAATCTCTCTATATTAATTCCAAATGTCTTAGTTATCAGTAATAAAATATATTTTAAAACCTGTAAGCTTCTAGAAGCATTTGAAATATCATTTTAGGATCAGGATAGAGATGATCGTGACCCGGATACCAACTCCCACATAAATAAGACCACGTGACTAATCCGCCTGTTCGGTATTCTTACCGATATTTTAAAGCATTTTCTTAGCATTTAATGTTTTTTTATTTCTCTATTTTGTGCTACACATAATTCGTTATGCAGCCATGCAGGTGAGAGATTTCTTTGTGAAAATTAGTGCGTTGAAATTAAATATATATATGATAATATTAAGTATTTTTTTACCAATTATATATTTCTAATTTAAACAATTGTATTGGAAAAAATAATATATTCAAATACTCATAATTTTCATGCGACATTCATAATTTAAGAATTTCACTTTTATTTATCACTTCAATGGTTATCGGAGTCGGATCCGGATCCATATCCGTATCCAATAAAAGTTGTATAAAGCTGTACGGTTTGCCGTTGAACTTCATAGCAGAAGCTTTCCCGCCATTCGGATCAAAATTCTGAGAGAGAGAGAGGGAAGAGCAAGAGCAGAGATGGGGTTAAAGCTGTACGGATTGCACGTGTCTACCTGCACCGCCCGTGTGTTGGCCGTGATCGAGGAGCTCGGCTTAGAATACGAGCTCGTCCCCCTCGACATGAACGCCGGCGAGCACAAGAGGCTGCCTTATATTGAAAAAAATGTAAGTGTACTAAATTTTGCTCTAAATCATGGATTAATTGACCCATCTTCATCCATTCCATCCATAATTACATTAGGGTTTCTTCCATCCACTTAGAACTGTATTTAAATTACTTCTCCGTAATAATTGCAGCCGTTCGGCCTGATCCCTGCGTTGGAGGACGGAGATCTTGTTCTGTTTGGTGAGTGATCTGATCTCTTCTACGATCTTCTTAAGCTCCGTTTATGGGGACTTATTTCACCGGCAAAGCGGTTACGACCGCATGAACCGGACCTTAGTTAAGATTTGATTCGTGCGGTCATAATTGTTTGACCGGAGAAAATAAGTTTCCCCAAACGAAGCCTTAATTGCTCTTCTGTGCGTTAATACTTGTTTTGCATTAGAAAATCTCCCGCCAAAAAAATTCAGGCAAAAATCAAAGTTGTCATGTTTTTATTTTGGGCACCATCCCGTGGGAATGCAATTTGCCAATTTTTTTTCTAAATGAAAAAAAAAATATTTTGTAATATTTGATAATTTGAGATGTATTTTACGAAAATCCTGTAATTCAAGAGCGCATATTGTCAATTAGTGGTTTATTAATTAGCTTGATTTGATTTGCGTGTGACAATGAGCAGAATCTCGGGTGATCACTCGGTATTTGGTGCGAAAATATGGCAAGGAAAGTGGGCTCCTGAGAGAAGAATCACCTGCAGACGCCATAGCAATTGACCAGTGGATCGAGGTGGAGGCGCAACAATTTAATGTACCAATCTCCTCCATTTTCTACCAACACCTCGTGATTCCTCTCTTCTATGGCGGCACCACGGACTTGAAGGTGGTGGCGGCGGAGGTGGAGAAGCTAGGAAAGGTGCTCGATGTATACGAGGCCTGGCTCTCCAAGACAAAGTTTCTCGCCGGCGACTTCTACAGTCTCGCCGATCTCCACCACCTGCCATACGTCCACTACCTCTTCACAACCACCCCGCACGGCTCCCTCATCCTCTCACGCCCTCATGTCAAAGCGTGGTGGGATGCCGTCGCCTCCCGCCCGGCATCCAAGAAGGTCATAGCAGGGTTGACTTTATCCCTTTGACCTCAATGGAGGGCGTCGTCCGGATTGAGTGAATAAAATTGTTGTTGGTCCTCCACTTGTGTTTCTCAAACTTTGCTTCTATATCATTTCGAGTTTTAATTTATGTAGTTTGTGCTCTCTTGTGTTTGTGTTATATATTTGGCAATAAAAATGTGGGACCTTTTATATTTGAATACTGTCCATGTTCAAATTCTTGGATAAATAGTGGTAACTTGCCCTGTTTGTATCGGATAGGGAATCTCTTTATTTGGGGTCTTAAATAGAGGTTCATTTTTATGGTGTGGATGCATTCTCATTTGATTTTATGGTGCATAATTTTATGATTACAAAGAAAATATAAAAGGGTGGGGTTACTGAACCCGTTGGATAAGGCAAAAATACATTTGGATCGTGAAATGTATAGCATCTATTTAACTCCTGTTTCGGCAAACTTAACGCTTCCGGTAGACCAGACTAAACTAGGCCGTTTTAGCCCGTGGAGCGGTCAAACACACAAACAATCACAGAATAAATAAAGAAGTACAGAAGATAATTTTAACGTGGAAAAAATCCCTCAACTGAGTAAAAAACCACGTGACCGGTTCAGTGCCGGTCAAACTTTACTATATTATAATGTTAGACCATACTGAAGTTTGACTGGCATCGGACCGGTTACATGATTTTTTACTCCGCTGAGAGGTTTTTCCACGTTAAAATCGTCTTGTGCACTTCTTTAGTTACTCTATGACCGTGTGCGCACTCGACCGCTCCACGGGCTAAGGTGACCAAATTTAGTCCGGTCTAGCAGGAGCGTTGAGTTGGCCGCAACAACTCCAAATGAAAACAATCCCACTCCTTTTGTACCCGGCCGGTATATATGGGAACATCATTTCCCGAATGACTTATATTCTCGAAACCGCAATTGATCAAAGTATTCATGTATCAAATTCATCAACTTAGAGTAGAAGGGAGATCCAATGGTAATCTAAGAGCTTGTGCATCCTCAAAATCATCTACTTAATTATTCTTAATAGTAAATTTATTAAGCTCTCTTGTAGTAAATGCAAAGTCGGAGCTAGGCAATCATCTTTCTCCTTATAAATAATATATATTGGGATTCCCAAGGTGACAAGCTCAACCGAATATATATAGCCTACCAATAGTTCTTGCAATATATAGTAGTATATGTTCAATCGGGCTAATTCTGTAGAAGCAGTTCTAAAAGGAGACCTCGTGAGCTGCTAATAGCATCCGATAGTAACTCTTATGCACAAGTCCACATCATGCAGTGGAAGGGCATTCACAAAACTACGAATATTACCATAATTTTTACCCATTTCTCCGAAGCCCACAACCAGTCTACAAAAGCAAAATTATTTATATTAAATAAAAAAATAGATTTGTTGTGGGCTACCCGGCCTTTTCTCCGGTCCAGATAATCGGACCGCCTTACCTCGGAATCGAGTCGGGTGCGCAATCTGTTAAAGAAAATCGCAGCAATGAACAAGAGAAGTTTATGACGTGGAAAATCCAAAAACGGTGAAAAACGTGTCTGGAACCGTGCCGAGAAAAAATCTACTAGTTTCTTGAGGTGTTACGGAAGTTGACTTGATCTCGGGGGCGACAGAACACACTATCTGTAACACCCCAAAAATATTTGGAATTTAGACTGGGCAACACGGTCTGGGACACGGGCGTGTCCCATGGCGTGTCCTGCTCTGTATACTCGAGTGGGTCTCGAGTAGGACTCGAGTGGGCCTCGAGTGGGCCTCGAGTGTTTCTCGAGTGAGGCACACGGCCTGGGACACGGGCGTGTCCCAGGGCGTGTCCTTCACTGTGTTGTCGCGAGTTCTCGACGAAGTGCAGTCGACGATCTTCGAGAGGCGACACGGCCAGGGACACGGGCGTGTCCCAGGCCGTGTCTTGCTCGGGTTGGTAGCCGGGCTGTGTCGAGTGAGGAACACGGCCTGGATTCCAGGCTTGTTTTGGGTGACACAGGCGTGTCAAAGTTGACGCGGGCGTGTTGGGAACCCGTGTCCCTTTCGGGATTTTTAGTTCTTTGTTGATTGAGGGGCACGCCCCTCAACACGGGCGTGTACTGATTGACACGAGCGTGTCAGGAGCTGACACGGGCGTGTCTGAGCCTGTGTCCTGGTCTGGATTGAGTCGGTTGTGTGCCACTTAAGGTTCACGGCCTGTGACACGGGCGTGTCACAGGCCATGTCAGCCCAAGGAAGATGCTTTTCAGAGCGAATCGTGACTGTTCATTTCCTTCAAATTGGATCCATTGGTTCCATCTCTTTCATACTGTTATAAGACCGAGAGTTGAAGATAAACTCTCATCTTTTGTTGGTCATTCTCTTTCTAAAGAGATTGAGAGAGGGGAGAGCAAGGAAGGAAGAAGGAGAAGGATTCCGGCCGCCGGTGGAGCTTCGGTGTTCCGAGTCGCGAGCCGAGTTCAGTTCCGTGAAGGCAAGGACGTTGCAATGCTTTTCATCCGGCTAGATTTACATGGCTCCAAAGCGATCGTCAAGGGTAACGATCTCCTTCTTGGACAAGTTAAGTCCTACTTTATGCATGTGCATGAAATCCTCCACCAAGAGGTGGAAAGCGTAAGCGATTCTAGCGGGTTGATAGTTGATATCCCCGGTTGAGTCTGCATCTAGATCCGGAAATATGTAGTACGGAATAGGCATGCTGTGTGAAGCTCATCCAGACGGTTAGTCTGGATTGGTAATGTTTATATTGCGAACCGGAGAAGACTCCGTGTATGTAACGAGTAGGTTACGGAGTTTGTGAGGATACTTGTGAGCTTCTTGTATTGTATGCTCTGCATGAGCTGTATGCGATGTGGCCGTGAGAGCCATTCTTTGGGATTGTGGAGCCTTTGTGGCATTGGAATTGTACGCTCTGCGTGAGCTGTGAGCTGAACCGGAAAGCGGTACTGTGTTATGAGAGATCGATTGGTATCAATGCAAATGGGGGGCTGCGGGCCTTCCCGGTGTGTTACAACTACTATTGTAGGTCGATCTAGGGGTACTATGTACCTGTATTGTGAGCGGTCGATTGGTGGCAATGCAGAGGGGGGGGGGGGGGGGGGTTTCCCCGGCTTGTTACACTACCGGTGTAGGTCGATCTATAGTGCTCATTGGTTGCCGTGAGGAGAACGCCTCTGAGTGGGATGGGCGAGAATGTCTCCAACATGCGTGTTGTAGTACACTAGTGCCCGACCAACAAGCTAATAACCTCTAATCGGTGCTGGGATCCAGGAATGATTCAGTACACCGTAAGCGTGCCCTGAGTGCACAGAGCGTCTGACATGAATGTCGGCGTTTGTGATGTTGTTGTGCGTGAGTGCACTTGTTGTGATATATATATATATATATATATATATTGTGATTGCAATGCATGTAGGGAGGGAACCACTGCCCCGGGTAAGCGGTAGGGTCGTTATAATTGGTCAGCTGAATGCTGACCGTTGCTTTGTTTATCACCCTTGGGGTGGACGTTCATATGCATGTGCTGTCCTTGCTGATACTGACTTGGATTGAGCGGCTGAAGCCCTTGCTACTGCTTCTTGTAGGCCCTTGAAGACAGTGCGAAAAATTGGATTTCATGTGTGGCCGGTCTGCGTGTCGATGTATGAAACCACCTCTTATAAAGAGAAACATGTAAGGCCTTAAGGCCGTGAGCGTTTGTGTATTTGTATACATTTCTGGTGTTATATATAAATGTGCTATTTATATATTTAGTGGACATTCATTGGATGAGTTCTTATAAGATTTAAACTTCTGCTAGAATGCTCTGAGTTAAGATGCGAGTAGAAAGTATTTGATATTCACACGTGATTCCGTCGTTTGTCTGTGAAATATGGCATTGGGCCCCGGCCGAATCCTCTGTTATATTACATGTGATGGATGGAGGCGTTACACTATCCTTAGGGGCATCATACATTTTTGATTGCTTCCGACGCACCATCCTTAGGGGCGTCAGACGTACATATTTGTGGTGACGACGATGGTTAGGCAATTGAAATGTAGTGCGAGTACCGTATGTGATTTTTTGCACATTTGTGATTTCAAGTGATAAAGGGGCACTGTATCATCGTTGGATATTATGGACGAGAATAATATGGGAGGGGCTATGTTAAGGTGGTACCAGATGGAAACAATATTTAAGTGGTTGATGTGATGAGTATGTGTCGGCGGCGACAACGGAGCTCAACGAAGACACGGAGCCTCCACTGGGGGTGATTCTCGGGATACTGGAATCATCTTTCTTCTCCCCTCCTTACCGGAGCCTCTGCGGGCCTCCTCTCTTCCTGCATCTGAGGCCTCTCCTGCCTCCTTCGCTCTTCCACCGTCCTGGGCTCCTCCTTCTTCCTCCGCTCCTCCCTCCTCTTCTCCACCTGCCTCTCCGATATCCTTCCCGACCTCGCCTTCGAAGGTCCTGCTCTCCCACTCCCCAACGATTCATCTCCATCCAGCCGCGCCAAGAAATCTTTGTTCCTCTCCTCTCCCTGGACGAACGTATTCGCCCCGCTCCACCATCTCTTCGAAGGACCTCAATCTTGGGTTTCGATCCCAACTCCATGTTGAAGAGACCCTGCTTCAGACCAAACTTCAGGGCCAATATCAGGGTGAAGTTGTCCACCTCCTTTACCTCCAAGACCTCCTCCGGGAAACGATCGATGTAGTGGACGAGACGTTCGTGCTGCCCTTGAACGATCTTGAAGAGGGACGTTGCCTCCTTCTTCCTCTTCTTGGATGTCGCAAACCTCGCCATGAGGCCCCGACGCAGATCGACGAAGCTGTAGACAGAACCGACTGGCAACCGGTGGAACCAATCCCTCGCATTACCCTTCAAGGTGATGAAGAAGAACCTGCACTTGAAGGCGTCAAATATTTTACGGATAGAAACCACGTTCTCAAACCACTAGATATGCCTGATCGGTCATCCCTGTCGGAATAGTAGGTAAGGACGAGCTCTCTGAAACCCTCAGGGACTGGGCTGCGAGGATTTCATCATAGAAGGGCCTCCTCCCTTCCTGGCGGTGACGAGTTTCATTCTTGCTGGTATCATCCTCATACTTGCTCCACGGGTGCGTATCACGATACCTCGCCGACAGCTCTGGCTCTCGGAACCTAATCCCTTGGCTGCTCGCTGGATGGTGTCACAACTGCATCGGTCGCTCCACTCTCGCCCAAGTGAGCTCCTTCCTAGCTCGCCTCGGCGGCGCTTCCTCATCCGGCGGTGTCACGCGACGGGGCGAGGTCGTCGTGACATCGGGCGATGAGAAAACCCGGCGAGGATGGTCATCTCGATCCTCCTCGCGAAATCTTCGAAAGCAGCTACGGTCAAAAACTCACCACCTCGCGCGGGGCTAACGGAACCTGCCGAGTTGCCGACTAACTCTCCATGCTCGCCACCACTTGCCATCTCGCCAAACTACAAAACAGTCCACCTCGACTGTGATCCACGCTCACCGCACTAAGTGTTGAAGCCAGGAAAATTCTTAACCTCAAAATTCAGATCAAGGCAGCCTAAGGTTACTAGCTCAGAGTAAAGCTAGACGGTCAGGGAGACTTGATGAAGAATAATGGAACCTGTTAAAATTTGATATAGCTGAAGACGGGAAACCAGGCGCAGGAACACTCAACCTATCCGAACCCAAATAAACTAGATGCAAACCAGAAGAGCAAGAATCTTGTACTAAACAATCTTTACAAGGTGAGAGTGCGAGACATACATGGCGAGACATGATTCGCCAAAATACCCAAAGGGAAAGCAGAAACAATACAAGGCAAAACTAGCCGAGCTGATTGATGAGGTAACCGCCGGCTCTACTGCTATCCGCTACGGAGTCCGCTCAACCCGCCTAGTCGTCAGACCGCAACCAAGCCACGCAGACTGCCCGTTATTCCAATGCTGAACTCTAACCGCCGATTTACAAGCCGCCTAACCGCGAGGTCGCCTAGCCGCTAGATCGTGCAAGCTGCTGCCAAACTGAACCAAGCTACCAGAAGCGAACAACTTATTGAACCCGGAAACTAGTAATAGAAGAGAGATCGCCTAGCCGCTACCCGCGACCTGCTGTTAATCGCTGGTTGCTATCCGCAGAGTCCGCACTGTCCCTGATCGTAGTCAGAATCAAGTCCCGGCCTTCCCGCGCTATCCGCACAACCTACACAGCACAACCCGGTTAATCTTCTCAAACTGCACAGATACAAAAATCCAGTCCACAACAACTATCCGCGAGTTCACTTACTGTTCATTCGCTTTTCATTAATGTAACAGGGGGTCCAATTTATAGGCACGATGAGGCGTGTGGTCACCTCCCTAGCCGATGGGATAACCGCCCCATCCCGCGGCAAGAACTAAGTGTTTCCGCAAGCCGCAAATAATCATCTAGTCTGCAACGACCTATGCCAGATAGCCAGCCCGCCAAGTAGCATCACCAAGACCGGGAATCTACCTCTATCCGCCTTGTCGCCAAAGGCCTAGCCAGGACGCCGCCACCTGTCGAACTCTACAGTAACACCTTATCCGCATATCAACGGACACAGCTCCAGTCTGCACGCCCTACGGACTCACCTCCAGTCCGCGTATCCCGAGCACGCAGCCAAGGCACCAATGTCAACTGCAAGACTCATCGGACAAGGAGAACAGTCTGCATGCTCAGGCGGACACAACACCAGTCTGCACTCCCAAGTTAGCAATCAAGGCACAACAACCAAGCTGCTCAACTAACGAATACAGCTCCAGTCTGCACGCCTTGCCGACTCAACTCCAGTCTGCATTCCCCAAGCTCGCAACCAAGGCATACGACACTGTTGTCGAGCTTAGCGGACTGAGAAGTAGTCCGCGCTTAATTGCGCGATCTCCCCGGACTGAGCCAAACCTGGACTTGGTTCAGAACTAACCAAGTCCACACCACCGACCATAAGGGCCAGTCCACACTTACTGGCAGACACTGGATTCATTCTGCCAATCCCGATGAACTCCCGCACCTTTCCGCTCTAACCGGCGAACCCTACGGCTTCCACCAGTCGCACCAACAGAGCTAGACCAAGACATCTGCCATGCCGGTCTGTCGAGCTCCAGCCCAGTCCGCATCTTGCCGGACTCCGCGGATAGAGAAGCTATCCACCCGTTTACCTTCTGGGACCAAACCGCTAGCTGAGCACACTCCGGCCTGGTTGGCCGCCACCTCTATTCGCATAGACCGCGCGAACAAACCGCCCAGGCCACCAATGAATAAGCTGTCTGCAACAGCTCTGCCGACCTGGCAAATCGCTAGTCCTGTCCACATAGACCGCACATACAGATCGCCCAATCACCCATTTTCACTTCACCATTTTCAACACTCCCCCTTGAAGTGAGAAGTGGTGAGCAACCCCAGCAGTTCCCGTAACCTTGCACCTAATCCCTTTGAAAGTGCCTTCGAGGAGATGTCTGAGACATAGTCCCCGCCCCACATATCCTGGACCATGAGGGATCCCTCAAGCATCTCCTGAAAAGATTAATGCTTACCTCTGCCTTCTTCTTTAGCTTTGACCTCCACTTGTGCTTCACAGGAGTATCACCAACGATCTTAGGCACAAGGCCCCAAGCCCCATCTCCTCTGAGAGTAGTCACCTCCTCAGCCTTGACATCATCCACCTCCTTGACTCCAATGGTGTCATCACAGCTAGAAGACACTCGCTCGATCTGAGGGCCTGCGAGAAAATATGAGACCACGCTCACCGTGTTTCCTCCGTAATATCGAGCAGGTGGGTTGGTGATCCTCTTCGATCTCTAAAGAACCTGATTACTGCTAACCACCTCCATTGCTCCTTCTGAACCAGCTCCGTTCCCGGGCAAACCTGGAACAATGCTCTCCTTGCTTCCCTAATAAGAAACCATCGCACTGGAACCAGAAGCACCTGGAACAACGCTCCCCCTGCTATCTGAACCAAAAGCCTCCGCTCTTGAACAAGAACTGCTCGGAACATCGCTCCCCTTGCTACCTGAATAAGAAGCACCTGGAGTAACGATCCCCCTGCTTCCTGAACTAGAAACAACCGTTTTCGAGCCAGAAGCACCTGGAGCATCTCTCCCTCTGCTTCCCGACCCAAACACCTCTGCCCCGGAGCTAGAATAACCTGGAGCTTCTGGTGACACAGGCAACTCCATTTAAACCTTAGCAACAGCCTCCTCCAACCCACCATCTGACCTGCTCATCTCTAGCTCTACATCTGAGCTATCCCAATACGACTTCAGCTCATCGAAGACAACGTCTCTTGACACGATAAACTTCTTCATCATAGAATCCATACACCTCCATCTCCTCTTCTGCTCATCATACCCAACAAAGACTAACTTTGTCTTGAGAGCATCCAGAGCGTGTACATAGCAGGAAGATCCAAACACCCGAAGGTACTTCACGCTGGGCTTTATCCTGAACATCAGATCATATGGAGTCTTCAAGTTGATCGGACTCAGAGGCATCTGATTGATGACATGAGCTGTGCAGGCCATCCCTTCCGCCCAAAAGGCCTTAGGAATGCCTTTGCACTAAAGCCAACACTTGCAGGTCTCCGTCAAACGACAGATCTTCTAATCTGCTACTCCACTTAGTTTTGGATTATGTCCACAAGAAAGCTCCCTTCGGATTCCATGCTTCCTGCAAAAGTTAGAGAACACGGTTGAGCCGAACTCACCTCCGTTGCCTGTTCTCAACTTCTTGATCCACAGACCAAGCTGACCCTCCACAAGCTTCTTGAACTCCACAAATAAACGGAATGCGTTCGACTTCTCCTTCATGAAGTACACCCAAGTATACCTCGAGTAGTCATTAACCAATATCAGCATGTACTTGTTGCCTCTAAGACTGGCGGTTACGGTCGGTCCCACCAGATCACCATGGACAACCTCCAATGGTGCCTTACACCTGGACTGCGCCTTATCAAACGTAAAGTGATAAACTTCACCATGATGACATCTCGCGCAAGCTTGATCGTCGTCGAAGGTGACATCCTAGACAAGCCTCTCACAAGGCTTCTCACCGTCATTGCTTTCAGCTTGTCCATCCTCACGTGCCCCAGTCATTCATGCCACATAGCTACACTATCACTGGCCTTCATCTGACCAACAATAGAACTTGTTGACGACTCAACCAAATCCTTCCCTTTGCTCCCAACATGAGCGACATTCACCGAGTGCAGGACAACCTTACACTCCTTCTTGAGGTGACCAGGCTGTTTGCATCTATAGCACATTGATCCTTCCTTCCTCTTCCCATCATGCCTAGGAGAAACACTCCTCTCTTGGTGATCATAAGTAGAGGGAACAACCTCAACAACCAACTTCATCTCCTTGTTGAACAACCCATTGAGGGAAGTCCAAACCTTCGCAGCTGACCGACATCCACCGATGTGGTCCAAGAGTTCCGATGAGATAACCTGCTTGAGAATAGACTCTGCTTTCGCGTTTGTCTCCTTCCAAGCTCTCATCACTTCAGCATTGCAAACAGTAACCTCTTGCCTTCTGTCTCTGCAAAACACCTCCCAAAGGTCCTCGCCAAGAAGATAGCTTTCCATATATGACTTCCACTTTCCAAAGTTAGTCCATGTAAGAAGCTCTATTCCAAGATCCCTTGCTAAATCACCTTCAATTGTACTTAACCCTGGTTCACTTAGACTCACAGAAGCACTGAAGCAAACTTTCAGTTGATCCACTGCACAAGCCTCTGTTCTCTCTGATACCATGTTAAAATTTGATATAGCGGAAGACGGGAAACCAGGCGCAGGAACACTCAACATATCCGAGCCCAAATAAATAAGATGCAAACCAGAAGAGCAAAAATCTTGTACTAAACAATCTTTATAAGGCGAGACATGATTCGTCAAAATACCCAAAGGGAAAGCAGAAAAAAAATACAAGGCAAAACTAGCCGCGCGAACTGATGAGGTAACTGCCTGCTTTACTGTTATCCGCTACGGAGTCCGCTCAACTCGCCTAGTCACCAGACCGTAACCAAGCCGCGTGGACTGCCCGTTATTCCAATGCTGAACTCTAACCGCAGATCTGCAAGCCGCCTAGCCGCGAGGTTGCCTAGCCGTCAGACTGCGCGAGCTGCTGCCGAACTGTACCAAGCCGCTAGAAGCGGACAGCTTATTGAACCCGGAAACTAGTTGTAGAAGAGAGATTGCCTAGCCGCAACTCGCGACCTGCTATTAACCGCTGGTTATTATCCGCAGAGTCCGCACTGTCCCTAACTGCAGTCAGAACCAACTTACTGTTCATTCGCT
The DNA here is from genome assembly GCA_039513925.1 of Platanthera zijinensis. Taxonomy (NCBI): domain Eukaryota; kingdom Viridiplantae; phylum Streptophyta; class Magnoliopsida; order Asparagales; family Orchidaceae; genus Platanthera; species Platanthera zijinensis. Next base: position 32,629,009 of record CM077080.1, on the reverse strand, counting down.
TTTCATTGATGTGACAGGGGGTCCTATTTATAGGCACGATGAGGAGTCTGGTCACAACCCTAGCTAATAGGATAACCGCCCCATACCGTGGCAAGAACCAAGTGTATCTGCAAGCTGCGGATACACATCCAGTCCGCTGCGACCTGTGTCGGATAGCCAGCCCGCCAAGTAGCATCACCAAGTCCGGACAACAACCTCTATCCACCTTGTCGCCAAAGGCCTATCTAGGACGCCGCCACCAGTCGAACTCTGAAACAACACTTTGTCCGCCTATAAGCGGACACAGTTTCAGTCCACATGCCCTGCGGACTCACCTCTAGTCTGCGTATCCCGAGCCCGCAGCCAAGGCACCAATGTTAACTGTCAGACTCAGCAGATAAGGAGAACAGTCCGTATGCCCAGACGAACACATCACCAGTCCGCACACCCAAGTTAACAATCAAGGCACAACAGCCAAGATGCTCAACTAGGCGGATATAGCTCCAGTCTGTATGCCTTGCGGACTCAACTCCGGTCCGCATTCCCCAAGATCGCAACCAAGACACACAATACTACTGCCGAGCTTGGCAGACTGAGAAGCAGTCCGCGCTTAACTGCGCGATCTCCCCGGACTGAGCCATGCCTGGACTTGGTTCAGAACCAACCAAGTACACACCACCGGCCACAAGGGCCAGTCCGCACTAACTGGCGGACACTAGATTCAGTCCGCCAATCCCGGCGAACTCCAACACCTGTTTGCTCTAACCAGCGAACCCTGCTGCTTCAACCAGCCGCACCACCAGAGCTAGACCAAGACATCTGCCATGCCGGTCTGCCAAGCTCCAGCCTAGTCCGCATCTTGCCGGACTCCACGGATAAAGAAGCTATCCGCCGGTTACCTTCTGGGACCAAACCGTTGGCTGAGCATACGCCGGCCTGGCTGGCCGCCACCTCTATTCGCATAGACCGTGTGAACAGATCGCTCAGGCTGCCAATGAACAAGCCGTCTGCAACAGCTTTGCTGACCTGGCTAACCGTCGGTTCTGTCCGCATAGATCGCGCGGACAGGTCTCACAATCACCCACTTTCACTTCACCATTTCAACAGCAACAAACATGACCCTAGATGCTGCGGCAGGAAGGTCCCGCCACGTACTTGGAAGCTTGAAAGAAGCTACCCCTCCACAACCAAAATGACATAGTAGGGAACGAGGGAGACAAACTGATAACTAAGTCGCGAGGTCGCGACCTGGTCTATATGGAAAAGGAATCTAAAGGCTCAGCTGGTATCCAAGATGAAGAGCTCGCGAGATCCTGACAAGGATTTCAAGTGCCTCACCTCGTACCCCTAGGGCCCTATTTACAGGGAAATCCAAAGAGAGAGGGGGGGGGGGGTATTTATAACCCACCCCGGTGACCAGGCGACTTCCTGGAAGAACTCGCACGGTTGGGCGAGTAGCTGGCCTAGCTAATCGCCTCCTTGGTGAGTATGCGAGGGGGGCTCGCCATACTCGCCTAGGCCTTCTACTGCCTTGCGCGTTGACTCTGACTTCTGACTTGACTTGCTGACTTTTACCTTTGTTGATCTGGCTCTGGTGTCTATCCCGACGAATACGGGTTGTACAATGAGAATGCTAACTAGACCGGCACGAGATACATTTTATTTAAATTGAAAAAACATGATGAAGGATCAAGCGCATACCCAACTGCACCAAAAGCCCGGACTGTTGGAGAGGGTGCTACTTAATTTCTTAAATAAGTAGCAAAGCGCCACAGGTCAAGTGAAGGAATGCCGGACCCAACAATCCCCCCCCCCCCGGCGTCCAGCACAACCCGTCGGCTCAGAGGTGGGGTTACCACATGGCCCACATGGCTCAGAGGTGGGGTTACCACATGTCCACGGTTTGCCTGACCCGCCGGACCCACACAGGTAGAAGGGAAAAATCAGGATTTAATAGTGCCCCCCCCCACCCACCCACCCCCCCGGTCTTGAACCCGTGACCTCCTCTGATACCAATTGAAGGATCAAGCGCATACCCAATTGCACCAAAAGCCCAGACTGTTGGAGAGGGCACTACTTAATTTCTTAAATAAGTAGCAAAGCGCCACGGGTCAAGTGAAGGAACGCCGGATCCAACACATGACACCTATTATAATTGTGGTCTGTGAAGACAACATTACGTATATTCTCGTGTGTGTATAGTCTTAGGAACGAAGGGATCAAAAACAACGAAGAAAAAAAGAAGAAATCAACGCAGCAAATAGATTTACGTTGTTCGACAACCTTTCCTACATCCACGGCCGCACTAGGGTTTCTCTCTTTGTTTCTTTCAGTTTTTCAGTTACAAAAATGATAAACAAGTCCTTTTTAAACTTGAAGTTTAGGGCTATCGTAATAATAAAATTACATAAATATCCCTGCCCACAAAATGCTTCAGGGACGCTGCCAGCCGAACTCTGAAACAACACTTTGTCCGCCTATAAGCGGACACAGTTCCAGTCCACACGCCCTGTGGACTCACCTCTAGTCTGCGTATCCCGAGCCCACAGCCAAGGCACCAATGTTAACTGCCGGACTCAGCAGATAAGGAGAACAGTCCGTATACCCAGGCGAACACATCACCAGCCCGCACACCCAAGTTAACAATCAAGGCACAACAGCCAAGATGCTCAACTAGGCGGATATAGCTCCAGTCTGTATGCCTTGTGGACTCAACTCCAGTCCGCATTCCCCAAGCTCACAACCAAGGCACACAACACTGCTGCCGAGCTTGGCGGACTGAGAAGCAGTCCGCTCTTAACTGCGTGATCTCCCCGGACTGAGCCACGCCTGGACTTGGTTCATAACCAACCAAGTACACACCACCGGCCACAAGGGCTAGTCCGCACTTACTGGCGGACACTAGATTCAGTCCGCCAATCCCAGCGAACTCCAGCACCTGTTTGCTCAAACCGGCGAACCCTGCGGCTTCCACCAGCCGCACCACCAGAGCTAGACCAAGACATCTGCCATGCCGGTCTGCCAAGCTTTAGCCCAGTCCGCATCTTGCCGGACTCCACGGATAAATAAGCTATCCGCCGGTTACCTTCTGGGACCAAACCGTTGGCTGAGCATACTCCGGCCTGGCTGGCCGCCACCTCTGTTCGCATAGACCGTGTGAACAGATCGCTCAGGCCGCCAATGAACAAGCCGTCTGCAACAGCTTTGCCGACCTGGCTAACCGTCGGTCCTGTCCGCATAGATCGCGCAGACAGGTCTCACAATCACCCACTTTCACTTCACCATTTCAACAGCAACAAACATGACCCCAGATGCTGCGGCAGGAAGGTCCCGCCACGTACTCGGAAGCTTGAAAGAAGCTATCCCTCCACAACCAAAATGACATAGCAGGGCACGAGGGAGACGAACTGATAACTAAGTCGCGAGGTCGCGACCTGGTCTCTATGGAAAAGGAATCCAAAGGCTCAGCTGGTATCCAAGATGAAGAGCTCGCGAGATCCTGACAAGGATTTCAAGTGCCTCACCTCGTACTCCTAGGGCCCTATTTATAGGGAAATCCAAAGAGAGGGGGGGGGGTATTTATAACCCACCCCGGTGACCAGGCGACTTCTTGGAGGAACTCGCACGGTTGGGCGAGTAGCTGGCCTAGCTAGTCGCCTCCCTGGCAAGTATGCGAGGGGAGCTCGTCATACTCGCTCAGGCCTTCTGCTGCCTTGCGCGTTGACTCTGACTTCTGACTTGACTTGCTGACTTTGACCTTTGCTGATCTTACTCTGGTGTCTATCCTCGACGAATACGGGTTGTACAATGAGAATGCTAACTAGACCGGCACGAGATACATTTTATTTAAATTGAAAAAACATGACACCTATTATAATTGTGGTCTGTGAAGACAACATTACGTATATTCTCGTGTGTGTATAGTCTTAGGAACGAAGGGATAAAAAACAACGAAGAAAAAAAGAAGAAATCAACGCAGGAAACACACAGATTTACGTTGTTCGGCAATCTTTTCTACATCCACGGCCGCACTAGGGTTTCTCTCTTTGTTTCTTTCAGTTTTTCGGTTACAAAAACGATAAACAAGGAAGTCCTTTTTAAACTTGAAGTCTAGGGCTACCGTAATAATAAAATTACATAAATATCCTTGCCCGCAAAATGCTTCGGGTACGCTGCCCCAAACCCCCCAGTCAACTCAGCGCGGAGTTGGATCCGTGAAAAACAGCGGATGAATCGACAGTACGAACATTCAATAAGAATTTTATGAAATTCATTTTGCAATTGAATTCTGCCCTTGGAGCGAGCAGCCTAGCAACAAGGTTTGAACTGGACCTTCAATTCAAATTTTATAGCTCTAATTCCATCCAAAAATCAAAATTAAATGAACGTATCCTTCAAATATTTTTTTCCTGATGCTTCTTCAACTCTTGACTTTTTTATTATTAGTTTCCATTATTATAAATACTTTTAATATTATTATTATCAGAATTCAAAGTCGTTTCTAGGAAAAGGAAAACCGGAAAAGTCGGCAAAGCGTGCTCCTACCCATCCAGCCGATCTATCTTAAGAATTTTCTACGACCTAGAATTTTATCGTTGACTTGGGCTCCCTTAGGCAGGGTGTTGGGCCCGTGGGCGGTGGCGGTCGTAAACACATGGGTTGAACCGTCGATTGTTAACAAATATCATTCGTTTTAACATAAAAGTGTACGGAGTTCCTTAGGCTGGCAGAATTACGTTTCCGCCCAGTTTTCTGGGTGCGCCTTGGAGTAAATCCCTAAGGATCCCTGCTGCAATCTACCGCGTAGAAACCTGAAAACAATCAAAGGCACAGAGTCTTCTCCGGCTACTCAGGCAATGCAACATCACAGATCCAGACAAACACGTCTGGGTAAGCTTCACACACAATGCCTATGTCCGTACTACGATTCCGGACTCTAAACAAGGGGGATTTTACATATCTACCACAAACTCACCGCACACTCGCGTGAGAGGATTTTCCTATGTGAAGGAAGAAGAGCTTCACATGCTCAAGTTGAGAATCGTTACCCTTGAAGTCTGCTTTAACGCCATGAAAAACTAGCCGGATGAAAGGCTTCGCAAGGGATTTCTCTCCACGGATCTGGTCTCAGTTCTCAACTTCGTGCTCCGAGGCTCCACCGGCGTCTGGATTCCTCCCCTTCCCTCTTCCTTGCTCTCTCCTCTCTCTGACTCCTTAGAAAGAGAAAACTTAAGAAGAAATGAGGAATTAATCCTCTATTCCCGGACTTAAGAAAACAGGAACTCATCTGGGCCGTCAGATCTTGTTTAAAGAAAATAAACGGCTCAGATTTGCCTAAAATTTCTTAATCCCGGTCCGAACACGGCTTTGCACACGGCCGTGTCCCAGGTCGTGTGCCTCGACCCAGACATGATTGTCGAGGGCAGAAAAGGACACGGGTTAGGACACGCCCGTGTCCCAACCTAACACGCCCGTTTCGAGTCATCAACACGTCCATGACCAGGGGCCGTGTCGCACATAACCGCCACGCCAACCGTCACGTCCCATAGTGGACACGGGTGGCGACACGCCCATGCCGAATCTGACACGCCTGTGTCATACATTACACGCCCGTGTTCCGGCCGTGTCCCTCAGTCAATACAGGACCAAACTTCCAGAGGAGTACACGGCCATGTGACACGCCCGTGTCACATGCCGTGTGCCTGACACGCCCTGTGACACGCCCGTGTCACAGGCCGTGTTCACCCTACCAAGACCTGAACTTGGTTCGAACACCGCCCGTTTCACTTTTAAGTTTTGGGGCGTTACACTCAACATGTCACGCAAAAGCCCGCACGACTGAACATAGGAAGTGACAAAGACAATACACAAGCCAACAATGCCAAGCGCGCATACGACACGGATGCAATTAAGTGATCCCTCATCACCAACACCATCTTTCAATGTAGCACCTGCTCGAGAGACGGAACCCCCTGCGTCCTTCGCATTACACAAAGCCCCTCGCCGAGGGCATGCAAAAGTTCAACAACACGCACATCCCGTCACGATGGACCTACCTTTATAGACATTATCTCAGGGATCGCTCAACTATCTGGCACCGCTCCACTCCAAGGCTCCAAGACTCTCTGTGTTTTGCAAATGTGAAATCATGCATCATTGCAACATCCCGAAGCACAGGCGTCATCAATGGCCTCCGCCTCCAGAAGCTCGTCCCAACTTCTGGTAGGAACGAGCACTGAATCATTCTAGGTTACATCATGGAAACTAACACCATGTTCTTCCACGACTTCTAGTGGCAGCAAGCCTGCAGGTCCTTCCGCGACGTCGAGATAAGGGGGCAGAACATCGCACCACGTCGCAATAACTCACCACCAGCATTAACGCCCAACAGCAGCCACACATGCAATCGCGCATCGCCATGCACACACATCCGTACAGGAAGGATGCAAAATGCAATGCGCTTCTGCACCAACGCTGCACACAAAACACAAAGTAGGAGGACATTTCCACGATGCACTACAGATGCCACGTAACCAACGAGGGCAATGCTTAAGTAGTCAATCGTAGTAATCGCCGCCTAGGCATCCCCCACAAAACCTTTAGCCTGTGAAACAGACACGGGTGGTTCCAAGACGCCAACGTTCACATCAAGGTCCGACCAAGGGGATATTTTACGATGCAAACCGAAGTAATGTGTGACACGCACATACTGATATGATCTTAAGTCCATAACCCCAAGACCAAATGTTCAAGCTTAGAAATTTCAGAGCTCGTCATTTTGCGGATCCCGAACCATGAAAATTTGAAGGCATTTGATGGGGTTCTACCTGAAATTCTCGAGTCAAACCGGGAATACCTCAACCAAGGAAGGTAAGTAGACCCGACCAAGCGAGTCGCACTCACCTCAAAGGCCATAAAGCATCCCTAAAGGGGGGCCTAGTAAAGCACGGACACCCAAGCAATCACGCAGGAATGACCACCCCGAAGGAAGGGGCGCAACAAGACGCACATTGCCGCCTCTGGCCTCCATTGACTTTTTCTAAGGCCGGAGCGCTTCCATCGAGGCTATGAGGACTTAGTTTCATTTTCATTTTTGTACTTTGTAGTTGTAACGGAGGCAGTCTGTCGCCATCCGAGATCAAATCTCAATCCCTGTAAACTCAAAGGAACTAGTGGATTTTGGCTCGGCACAGATCCAGCCACGTGGTTTTTCACCCTTTCCAGATTTTTCATGTCAAAAAAATCTCTTGTCATTTACTGATGTTTACTTTGACTATTTATCCGCGCGGTCCAATTCTGAGCTAAGGCGATCCGATTTCTTCGGATCGGGGAAATACCGAGTGACCCACAACAATATATATACACACACATATATTTTGTTGTACTAATAGATATACATATTTAGACAATTTAATAATAATAATACTAATAATAAAGTATATTTTATAATGTTCACGTAAAAGACTTTTCCATAGAATTGATGTCAAGGGTTGTGAGGACATTAACAAAAAGTAATTCTATATTTTTCATAGTTGATTTGAGTATATTTTATATAATATGTCCTTTACATAAATACATATATACATATAGAATTACTATAATGATACAATGTAATTTTTATAATCTATAAACACTATATAGAAAGAAAGTTTCCTAGGACCATGAACTTAATCTAAATCATTTGGTTTAAAAAAACGGATGTGCATTCGGTTCGGATCCGTTTCCAAATCAAATTTCTCGACAATTCTTTTCATGGATGGGAGTAGGGCGACAATGAAGGAGGCGGGTTGCGTGTGTTTGATTTGCAACTATCCTAATTTTTTTTTTATAAATTTTAAATAAAAAATAGTCTTCACATTTCCAAAATAAATTTTGTACATAACAATCACTTTTATATATGGAAGGTAGATTTTTTAAAATCTTTGGGCCTATGGCCTTCCTAAAAGTAGTCATGCTCGACCTTAAGCTTATCCTTCTCTCTTTTAAGATATGTACAGACACACACGAACTTTTTTGCACGGGCTACTCCCGTACTCAAACTTTTGGGCGGTCTTCGACCGCATCCAGACGGGCTTCACCCGCCCTAGCACGGGCTTTGCCCGTGCTTGATACTCCGGCCGGCATTCAACCACATAAAACTGGGCTTCACCCGCTTCTACGCAATTCACCAGCTTGACGCCGCACCCGCCACTCGTGCCCCCCCAGAGTCTTATGGTTGTGGTTCGATTTTGTACACGCGCTTCGGGGGGGGGGGGGGAGTGGCGGGTGCGGCGCCGTGCTGGTTAATTGCGTGGAAGGGGTTAAATCCGCTTCTATGAGGTCGAAGGCCGTCCGAAGCATCAAGCACTTGCAAAATCCGTTCGGAGGTGGGCGAAGACCGCCCGGATGCGGCCGAAGGCCGCCCGAGAGCTTCGAGCACGGACGTAGCCCGTGCGAAGAAGCTCGTATATATATCGTAATTATGTTTAAATATTTTTTTTTAAAAAAATAATTTTAAAAAGGAGTAGTTTGAAATTATGCCTTAAGTATTCTCGACAAAGAAAAGTGGACAAGAGTGCTCCAAATCTCCAACCCATTCAGCCGTTTCCATTTTATATTTTAAGATTCTTTTTCCCCAACATTTTCTCATTGACCAATGAGGCAAAATTAACTTTTGTAACACTGGAGATATTACGATAAAAAATAAATAATTTATTCTGATGAAAACTATGTGAATCAATTGGAAATTTTTATTTTCCTATATTTCTTAAGTATTTCTAATTTCTTTAAAATACTTAAGTATTTCTAACAGCGCATGTAGTAGCTGTGAATATTTTCTAATTGGTTGATTATTAGAACTAGGGGTGAGCATACAAAATAGCAAACCGCAAAAACCGCCCGCACCGAATAAATCACATCAATTTTTAAACAGTACCGTGTAGTTTCGACGCGGTTTTGAACTTTTACAAAGCGAGCGCGGTTCGGTACGATGCGATTTTCTGATCTTGAAAACCACAAAAACCGTACTGCACCGAATAATTATATATTTTTAACTTTTATAAAACATAACATATCACATACATCTAAATAAAAGAGTAATTTATAAGTTATTAATTAATAATAGTAATTAGCTAATTATATTATTGCAAATAATTATTTTTTTGTTATAATTGTTTGTTCTCTATTGATTTATTAATGAGTTTAGTTTAATATGTTTTTAAAAATATATTTATTATATATTTTTCAAGATAATATAACTCGTATAATTATATTTTATCCAAATTTTACAACTTAATTTACCTCATATTATTTGTTGGTGTCTATGTTATCGCATGCTAAAAACATCACCGAAATCACAACCGCGCTGCAAAAATCCGCACAAAATCAAAACCGCGCCGCACAATTTTGGTGCGGTGCGGTTTTACTCTGGCCAAAACCGTGCTTTTGCGTTGCGGTTTGGGCCAAAACCACACCGCACTACACACACCCCTAATTAGAACCATTTATGCAAACATTTTATTTTTATTCGCCCCTTCTATTGATCAATATACATTGGGAAGTGTATATTTAACGGGGTTCCACGTGAAATTTCTAAATCGAAAAAGGAAGATTTCATTCAAGGAAACTGAGGAGAACTAACCCGGCTGATCAAGCCCCGCACACCTCAAATGCCCCTAAAACAGCCCGGAAGGGGAGCGAAGCCAAGCGCGCGCGCACACGCGAACATCGGGCATGCGTCCGCGCGAGGGGCGCATGTGCTTGGGCAAAGTGCTCGTGCGGCCCAACGCGCCCGCGGCCGGCACTCTATCGATTTTCATTGATTGTTTGCACGCCTGTTCTAACTCCGAGCTAAAACGGTCCGATTCTCTGGACCGGAGAGGAATTGGATGACCCACAACAATATTAACCGTATGACTCGCTCTACCCTATGCCAGTATGTTTTTGACCGTAAAAATATTTTATAATCATGGTCGAAATTGACCGCGATACATCTTAACGTTTCCTTCATGAAATCATGATCGACATCTACTCTTGAAAAGTTGATCTTGTCGCAAACGGGCTGAATATATACCATGTGTATGCTGCCTATGCCAATGTAAGATAAAAAGAGGAGGTGATATTGCATTTGGCCCGCACGACTTAAATTAGACCGAACCGAATCGATATGAACCCATTAATGTGTCCATTGGACCCAACAAGTATTTGGTCAAAGGAAGTAACCATGTAGCACATTCTAGATGAAGAAGTCTCCAGCATCATAAATTAATTATTTTAAAGTGAATTGAATACTCTAATTTAATATTGAATTGAAATTAATTCTTGATATGGCCATATGGGTGGAGCCGGACTGCCGGAGAGGTGGAATAATACATTGTCAATAAAACTTCGGCCATTTTTAATGTTTTTTTAATAGTGTTAGGTGTTGGTTATTCGCACTTTTTTTCCCCATTTTTCGCGCCTTTTAGAAATACGTCTTGTATTCATTTTTACGGAAAAGTGTTAACACCAAAGTTGGATACGGATCCAACTTTCGGAAACACTCCGGATCCGTATTTCTAAAAGATCTAGGTGTATTTCCAAAGTACGTCTTGTACATACATTTTCAGGAAAAGTGGATTGTAGATCCGATAAAATTAGTATATAATATTTTCAAAAGACGCAAAAAATTAGGAAAAAAAAATTTGCGAATAACCAAAACTGAGGGCAATCACCTTTTTTAATAAGGGTTATTTTACGGATCACACCAGTGATAAAATTAGTATATAATGATCGGAGGGCAGGGTTATTTTACTCGCACCAGTCACCAGTCCCATCTAAGAATCAAAGATCAAGTGTTAGAGAAGAAGCGTAATAAAGAGCAGAGATGGGGATTAAGGTGTACGGATCGCCGGTGTCAACCTGCACCGCCCGCGTGCTGGCTGTCATCGAGGAGCTCGGCTTGGAATACGAGCTCGTCCCCGTCGATCTGAGCACCGGCGAGCACAAGAGGCCGCCGCATATCGAAAGAAATGTATGCATGTTTTTGCTCTTTTAGTAATCATCATGGATTAATGTTTTAGGGCTTCTTCTTCGATCCCCTTAGATCTGTATTTAATCTACGCTTCTGTTTTATTTTCAGCCCTTTGGACAGATCCCTGCGCTCGAAGACGGAGACCTTGTTCTGTTTGGTGAGGGATCAGATCTCTTCTCCGATCATCTTAATTTACTGCTTTTCCCTCGAGTTTCTTTGATGCTTGCATATGATTTTTTTTTACTGAAGGATATCGAACTTTGAATGCTAGAACACTCCATTAATTAGATCTAGTCACTGTTCTTGGTGATCTGGAAGGATTGACATTAGATCTAAGCTATAAATAGGATCTTACAACCTTTAAATTCCTTAATCGGATGTTTTTATCTGTGCAATCATCATGGATTTGCATCTCTTGCTAAGAGATCTTCCACATAAAAAAATATTGAGAAAACGCCCAAAATAGCTATGTGATAGTCAAATCAATCGATGTTTATGCATGACTGAAATCGTTTGTGTGATTTTGCGCAGAATCTCGGGTGATTACTCGCTATTTGGTCCGAAAGTACGGCAAGGGAAGCGATCTGTTGAAAGAAGACACTCCGGTTGAAGCTGCAACAGTGGATCAGTGGATCGAGGTGGAGACGCAGCACTTCAACGGGCCAATCTCTGCCGTCGTCTTCCAGCACCTCTTCCTTCCGCTCTTTTTCGGAGGCACCACCGACGAGAAGGCGGCGGCCGCGGAGGCGGAGAAACTGGGGAAGGTGCTCGATGTCTACGAGGTCAAACTGTCCAAGACCAAGTATCTCGCCGGAGATTTCTACAGCCTCGCCGATCTCCATCACCTGAGCTACGGCCACTACCTCATCGCCGCCACCCCGCACGGCTCGCTCATCCACTCCCGCCCTCATGTGAAGGCGTGGTGGGATAGAATCACCTCCCGCCCGGCCTCCAAGAAGGCCACCGCAGGGTTGGTTTTAGCCATCTGAGCTCAGTGGAGGGTGTGGATTGAGTAAATAAAGACCGTCTGATCTCCGTGTCTCATCGGACGGTTCGTTAACGCCGTTAGTCCTCTGTTTCTCCAACGCCCTTTTCGCAGTCGTTTTGAGTCTTTTAAACAGACTTTTGCTTTTCGTTTGAAATAAAATTGAGTTAGTTTTAAATTGCTGGGAAATAAATTTGTCGGCACCACAAAATTACTCTTATGATAACAAAAAAATAAATACAGTTTGATGGAAATTATATATACACAAATTTAGTTATACATAAATTTGAAATGTGAAATATAAACAAATCTATGAAGATTTGAGGATAGGAAGTGATGATAAAATCATTACAATTGATGAATTCCCTAAAATAGGTTCGGTTGAATTGTATGGATGTTAACCTCAATCGGCTCGCCGACACAGTTCCAACATGCTCAATCTCATGCAATTCTGAGTCCGTTTGGTCTTATAATTGAACATCAAGACACTCGTTCACCCATATAATTGCATAACCAATCATATGGTGCGAATAATAAAATTTTCTCATTGGTGTGCAAATAGTGAAATTTGTTAACATGAAGTGCAAATAGTGAAATCTTGCATCATGAGATGCAAATAATAAAATCCTCAAAAAAGGTTTGTATATAGCAAATAATATGGTTATGATGTGCGTGTATCCGTCATATGAGTACGCATCATATAACAACAAGAGGCAACGTGACCAAGTAAAAAGGGGTTTAATGTCATTTACATGCTCAATTAGTATTATAAATAGGGGTTACTGTTTGTAATGAGGATGAAGGAACAGTCTTCTAGATTTCTTGATCCCCCATCTTCTCTCCCATCTCCGGTCAACCTTCCCGGCCATTCTTCTTCTCTCTTAGCTCCGGCCACCCCCTCTAGGCCATTTCCCCCCTTATTACCTGGTCACGTTGCCTTTTGTTGTCACACATCGTTACAAAATTATATAAATGGGTGTATGCATAGCACATAAATTAGATGGTGTGTAGATAATCATATAACCATCATAAAGATCACTTATTTACTAAAATATCACTCTCAAAAACTCTAAATTTCCAGATTCAGGTCCCAAGGAGGATTGGTTGCTAACGGAATGTGCTGGTCTGGTTTGTCCTTTGAGGAGCTCATTGAAGGACTAATTTAGGTTTCGTTTGGGGCAGCGTTTGGAGCTCTCCGTTTGAGGCAAATATTGTGGCATAGCGGGTAATTAAATGGCCGGCTGCAGCGTTTGCTCCGTTTGCATCCGCCGTGTCATAGGAAATGGAGGAAAAAAAAGAGATTCTAACCGCGACCTCCCCCCTCTAATTTCAAAAGTTCTCTTTCTCCTCCCGCTGTCTGAGCAAAATACCAAACCAAACAGAAACCTTAAGCTCCAACCTGATCCACGGGGTGGAAATGTTCCAGGTGGAACTGAAAAAGGTGAGCACAAATCAGCCTGCTTTTTTTTTTTTTGAAGAAGGCGACACCAACTGAAAAAAAGGATGATCCCATTATTTTTCATGGTGGAGTGCGGTGCCAACCTCTCGCTCTTCTCCCTTGGCATCCGCGGCACCCACTACAGAAAAATTAGAGGCGGATTTCTTTCCCTCACGGCTCAGGCGGCACAAAGACAGCTGGCGGAGTGGCCTGTTGAAGGAGTCGGCGACTGTTTCGTCCAGCCGTGGAGGTAGCAATGGAAAAATAAGAAAAAAGTAAAGTTTTTTTTTCTCGCTCCACCAGGCACCAGTTTCGAATTGTTTTTTTTTGGTAATTTCTTGTTTTCCCCTCCCTTCTCACAAATTAAACAGACAACAATAATAAAAAAAGAAACTCCAGTTTGTCTTTTTCGGCAAAAAGACACTACAAGAACCAAAATAAATTGTTTGGACTCTCTTTCGGCAGTACATGAGAGTAGAGGAAAAAACAATGAAGCTTTTTTTTCGGTTATCTTTCTCCACAATATAGCAGCTGCCTGTCAACGGACCCGTTAGCATAAATAACACGCATGATGGTATACAATTTCATAATACAATAGTTAATAGTTTACAACTAATTAAATTAATGATAGTGGTAATTAATTGATAAGAAGGGGGGGTCGGTTTCAACTATTTGGACCGGCAATTTTCGGTTAAAAGGGTACAGAAGTGTCCGTGTCACTCCAGGATAAAGCGGCGCCCGCTTTCTGGAAATAAAATAGCGTGCCGGCTTTATTCTTCTCTCCCGATTCCCGCACGAGTTCCAGGCACAAACACTATCCTTGGAAATAATTATTTGGAGGCTGATGGTTTCCACCTCCATTTATAGGAGAAAAAACCCCCCCATGATCTCCTCCAAAAGTGGATCATGGGTGGGCCATCCCCCATGAACTCTCATGATGAGAAAATCATGGGGGAGCGGGACCCACTCCCTCTCCCCATGGAGGGAAACCGCCATCTAGCCGAACCACCTGGCCGCCTAGCCAAGCCGCCGCCGTCTCCCCGCCTCGCCAGGCCGACGCCTAGCCGGCCTAGCCGCCGCCTGGCCGCCCGGCCAGACCGCCGCCTGGCCGACCTAGCCGCCTGGCCGCCTGGCCGCCGCCTAGCCGACCTCGCCGCCGCCGCCTCGCCGCCATGCCAGGACGCCGCCTAGCCGGCCTAGCCGCCGCTGTCTCCCCGCCTCGCCAGGACGCCGCCTAGCCGGCCTAGCCGGCGCCGTCTCCCCACCTAGCCGCCGCCGCCTGGCCGCCTGGCACCGCCGCCTGGCCGCCTTGCCAGGCCGCCACCTAGCCGACCTAGCCCCCGCCGTCTCCCCGCCTAGCCGCCGTCCGATCGCTATAAGGCCTTCCTCGCCGTTCGATCAAGAGGGTAACCACCCACTACCCCACCACTTTAGTGGTGGGGCCCGCCATGATCCTCCCCTGGAGGCTATAAAAGGGACCACAGGGTCTCTTCATTCTTCACTTTTTCTCTTCTCCGGGTTGTCTTCTTCTTCCTCAGGTGAGAGCTCTCCTGCCTCCTCCACCGAGTCGGCCACCGCTCGGCGTGAACCACCAGCAGCCATCAGCAGCCACCAGCGGCCGCCAGTGATCACCAGCTACTACCAGCGGCTATAAGCACCCTATCAGTGCGTTGTCAGCAAAAGGACGTCCAAGACCTCGAGAAAGCCGAAGGAAGAAGGCATCTGAAGCCAGCAAGCGCGTGCCGCCCCGAGCGTACGCGCCAGAAGCACCCCGCACATTCCCACGTCTAAGTCACTTTTGCGGTGCAGTCTGTTGCCCGCAGGAAGCTATAGTCTCTCTCTTCCCTCAAGTTGTAACGGGAGCGGCATGTCGCCCCGATTCAATAAAAATACTGTAATCACCAGAAGTTAGTGGAATTTGACCGGCACAGACCCGGTCACGTGGTTTTTTACCCATTTAAGGGGTTTTTCCACGTCATCACGACTTGTGTCTACTGTTCATCTTTATTGACTGTGTGCGCGCTCGACCGCTCCGTGAGCTAAGACGGTTCAAGTTAATCGAATCCGACCGGGGCATCGAGTTAGTCCGCAACAGTTTGACGCCGTCTGTGGAAAACATTCCCAACATCTTTCAGAAGACAAGTCCCTCATCTTTACCGCTTCCAAAGCTCAGATTCAATGATGAAGAGAAGTACCTGCACCACTGAAGGATCCGCACTTGGCGGACACATCGAACCAACACGATCTCACTCACTAGTGGACGTGCCACTGACTGCCGAAGTAGCTTTCGCCCCCGTCACCGCCTTGGAGGGGCGCGTCCGCCAAATGGAAGAACAACAAACGAAAATTCTTGCATTGCTCCAAAACATGGGAGCACCTACTTCTCCCCCGATGCCGTCGACCCCAGCAAATCCTCCGCTACAACCAAACCCGGAAAGGGTCCAAGAAGAGCCCGAGGATTATTCTGACGCCACCAGCTCCACTCACTCAGCTCAATGAGGAGTAAGAGCAGATCATCTTCATCACCATCTTGCCAACGACGTTCGCCCCCTCCTCTCGAAAGGTTTACTCGGGAGGAAATTCGAGAAGTTATAGCTTAAGAATACCGCCAGGCTGGAGGAAGAGACTTTCATGCTCACCGACCGCTCTTCCAAGGCTCCCCCTTGACGCCGCAAATCCTCGACCATCCCATTCCACATGGATTCAAGCTTCCAAACATCGAGACGTTTGACAGGACCGATGATCCACTAAAACACATCAACCACTTCACCACCATCATGAGGATTTACAACGCTCCAGACCAAATGCTCTGTCAAGTGTTCCCAGCAACACTCAAAGGATAGGCCCGTACATGGTTCCATTCCCTGAGAACTGGCACCATTACCAACTTCGCAGAGCTGACCAGGCAGTTTGCTGACCAGTTTATCGCAAATAGGTGAATTGTTCGTGATCCCTCACACCTTTTAGGTATTCGACAAAATGAAGGAGAATCCCTCAAGGACTTCTTTCGCCACTTCACCTCTGAGGCACGTCAAATTCCGGGCGTCGAACCCGAACTTCTCAGAGGCGTCTTCCTTGACAGACTCCGCCCCAGCGGCTTCTATTCAGCACTCATGAGGGAGACTGTGCCCAATTATCCAGATCTCGTTCACCGGATCGAGGCCCAGATAGCAGCCAACGAGGCTATTGAAGCGCACCGCCAGCAGTTTGAAGGAAGACAGAAAAGGAAGAAAGAAGAGGAACTGAATCTCACAAGACAAGAAGAACGACGTCAGAATGAGCATCGTCGCGACAGCCGTCGGCGTGTCCTTCCAGGGAATGGGGGGCAACATCCACTTCAGGAATACACCCTCTGAATACCGCCCGCACTAATGTGATGTATGTCATTCAGAATGATCCGGCCTTCCAACGACCAAGAGCACCGCGGCCAAACCCCAAGGCCGACCAGACAAGATACTGCGAGTTCCACCGTGCAACGGGTCATAACACCGAAGAATGTGCCGGCCTAAAAGATGAAATTGAACGTCTTGTCTGCTAGGGGCTCCTCGGGAGATTTTTGGAAGGACAAGCGCAGATCCCAACACAAGAAAACAGTGGAGGAAGGTAGATGGTGGGCAACATACAGACCATCGCCGGACCCCCAACAACGAATACCTAGGATGGACGCTCTCCCCGACACAGGATGACCCTCTAGAGCACACCTGCAGCCGGGAATTTACATCGCTCCATCCCTCCGCATTTTTATCTTTTATTAATGATGTTCCATCATCTTGTTTTTGTCACCTTAAAATAGTAAAAGTCACGAGCTCAGGCTCGCGCAAATCATGGTTATTTCTAAAATACAATATCATATTTGTTTTAAGATAAAACTGTGCTTACAAACCGAACAAGCAGGTTTTTCACCAACATTGCCTCTCAACGTCATGCCGTCGCTTGGGCCTTCCCCCTCGCGATGACACTCGGATCGAGCACTTATGTTCTCCGTCACCCGGATTGAGCACTTACGTTCTCCGTCACCCGGATTGAGCACCTACGTTCTCCGACGGTTGGATTGAGTACTTACACTCTCCGAAGCCATTGCTAGGGACTGCCCCCCTTGCGATTGCACTTGGATTGAGCACTTACATTCTCCATCACCCGGATTGAGCACCTACGTTCTCCGACGGTCGGATTGAGTACTTACACTCTCCGACGCCGTCGTTAGGGCCTGCCCCCCTTGCGATTGCACTCGGATTGAACACATACGTCCTCCAGCGCCCGGATTGAGCACCTACATTCTCCGGCGGTCGGATTGAGTACGCGCACTCTCCGACGCCATTGCCAGGGACTACCCCCTCACGATTGCACCCGGATTGAGCACTTACGTTCTCCGGCACCCGGATTGAACACATACATTCTCCGGCGCCCGGATTGAGCACCAACGTTCTCCGACGGTCGGATTGAGTACTTATACTCTCCGACGCCATCGCTAGGGCCTGCCCCCCTCGCGATTGCACCCGGATTGAGCACTTACGTTCTCCGTCATCCGGATTGAGCACCTACGCTCTCTGACGGTCGGATTGAGTACTTACACTCTCCGACACCGCCGCCAGGGCCTGCCCCCTTGCGATTGCACCCGGATTGAACACATACGTTCTCCGGCGCACGGATTGAGCACCTACGTTCTCCGACGGTCGGATTGAGTACGCGCACTCTCCGACGCCATCGCCAGGGGCTACCCCCTCGTGATTGCACCCGGATTGAGCACTTACGTTCTCCGACACCTTGATTGAACACATACGTTCTCTGACGCCCGGATTAAGTACCTACGTTCTCCGATGGTCGGATTGAGTACGTGCACTCTCTGACGCCATCGCCAGGGGCTACCCCCTCGCGATTGCACCCGGATTGAACACTAACGTTCTCCGGCACTCGGATAGAGCACCTACAACGGTCGGATCGAGTATTTACATTCTCCAACGTTACTCATCGTGCAACCTTGCAAGGGTCTGCCCCCTTTCACGACAAAACTGTGGACCTGAATCGTGCACACTAGGCCACGGACAGGAGCCGTGCAAACTAAGTCACGAGTCAGTCTCGTGCGGGCAAAGGCCGCGAGTCAGTCTCGCGCAAAACAACATTACATGTCAAACTTACGCGAAACAGCATGAACTTTGCCAAATTGGGTACCATTCTGGAAGCACCATCTCTGCATCCGGGAACCTCGCCGCAATAAGTTTCCCCTTTTGACCTTGTACAAGAAATACTCGATGATACACCTTGGGGGCAACAGAAACTCCGCATCTCAGCGATCCCTTCCCTTTGGCGCTTAGTGCGCCATGAATGTTACACCTTGCGCGCATCGCGTATGCACCGTGCATCACGTACGCATCACTCGCTATCCATCGCACACATTACATACCGTGCACATCATACCGTGTGCACACGTCATATACCTTGCGCCTTGCAGACAAAAAAGCGCAGTTGTGCATATCGCGCCATGCGCGCGCAAAGTAGAAATGTACACCTCACATACGGCACGCCCATCCACACACAAGGTCAGACCCGACGTACGCGCATCCTGCCCGCACGGCCTTCACGCCCGCTGGGTCTGCGCGTATCCAGGGCCTGCGCGCGCCCAGGGTTAGCGCGCGGGCACAGCCTGCGCACGCCCAGGGCATGCGCGCGCGCAGCCTGCGTGCGTGCTAGGACCGGCGCGCGCGCAGCCTGCGCGCACTGCCTGCGCGCACGGCCTGCGCGCACGGCCTGCGCGCACCCAGGGGCCGCGCGCGCCCAGGGCCAGCGCGCGCGCGTAGCATGCACACGCTCAGGGCCTGCGCGCGCGCAACCTGCGCGCGCCAGGACCGGAGCATGTGCAACCTGCACGCGCGGCCTGCGCGCACGGCATGCGCGCACGGCCTGCACGGGCAGCCAGCGCGCGCGGCCCGCGTGGGAAGCCAGTACGCGCGCGGCCTGCGCCCCCGGCCTCGCGCGCAGCCTAGGCGCGCAGTCTGTGCGCGCACGGCCGATGTCTTCGTCCACGCGATGCTTAAGCATGCACGATCCGCCTTGCCGTCCTCGTCCGCCGGATCATCCTCCAAATACCTTGGAAGTACTGGCCGCCGCCGCCTCAACCTTCTCACCAGAAGCCGTCATGATAGCAGGAAGCAGGGGAAATCTCTCCTCTCTCACTCACTTCGCTCTCAGATAGCAAATATTTGGGCGGCAATTGATGGGTTTCACCTTCATTTATAGGAGAAAAAGCCCCCCATGATCTCCTCCAAAAGTGGATCATGGGTGGGCCATCCCCCATGAACTCTCATGATGAGAAAATCATGGGGGTGCGGGACCCACTCCCTCTCCCCATGGAGGGAAACCGCCATCTTGCCGAACCACCTGGCCGCCTAGCCAGGCCGCCGCCTAGCCGGCCTAGCCGCCGCCGCCTCCCCGCCTCGCCAGGACGCCGCCTAGCCGGCCTAGCCGCCGCCTGGCCGCCCGGCCAGATCGCCGCCTGGCCGACCTAGCCGCCGCTGCCTGGCCGTCTGGACAGGCCGCCGCCTCGCCGCCGCCTCGCCGACCTCGTCGCCGCCGCCTGGCCGCCTCACCGCCTCGCCAGGCCACCGCCTAGCCGGCCTAGCCGCTGCTGTCTCCTCGCCTCGCCAGGCCGCCGCCTAGCCGGCCTAGCCGCCGCCATCTCCCCCCTAGCCGCCGCCGCCTGTCCGGCCTAGCCGCCGCCGTATCCCCGCCTAGCCGCCGTCCGATCACTACAAGGCCTTCCTCGCCGTTCGATCAAGAGGGTAACCACTCACTACCCCACCACTTTAGTGGTGGGGCCCGCCATGATCCTCCCCTTTAGGCTATAAAAGGGACCCCAGGGCCTCTTCATTCTTCACTTTTTCTCTTCTCCGGGTTGTCTTCTTCTTACTCAGGTGAGAGCTCTCCTGCCTCCTCCACCGAGTCGGCCACCGCTCGCCGTGAACCACCAGCAGCCACCATCAGCCACTAGCGGCCGCCAGTGATCACCAGCTACTACCAGAGGCAATAAGCACCCCACTAGTGCGTTGTCAGCAAAAGTACGCCCAAGACCTCGAGAAAGCCGAAGAAAGAAGGCATCTGAAGCCAGCAAGCGCGCGCCGCCCCGAGAGTACGCGCCAGAAGCATCCCGCGCATTCTCACGTCTAAGTCACTTCCGCGGGTCAGTCTGTTGCCCGCAGGAAGCTATAGTCTCTCTCTTCCCTCAAGTTATAACGGGAGTGGTCTGTCGCCCCGATTCACCAAACATACTGTAATCACCAAAAGCTAGTGGAATTTGACCGGTACAAACCCGGTCACGTGATTTTTTACCCATTTAAGGGGTTTTTTCACGTCATCACGACTTGTGTCTACTGTTCATCTTCATTGACTGTGTGCGCGCTCGACCGCTCCGTGAGCTAAGACGGTTCAAATTAATCCGGTCCGACCGGGGCATCGAGTTAGTCCGCAACAAAGGCTAAGGATTGTTGCAACTTTCACTAAAATTGTGAAAAAGTACTAAAATAAATTAGGGCAGCAAACCCCTAACCTTTGACCTAATTAGGTTAAATGGAAACAGTCAAAATAATTGTGTTGTAATAAACAATGTTTAAATACATCGATTTGATGTTCTTAAAATACTTAAGGATGATATATTATAGGTAATGACATCTCATGGAAATGAGAGACGCAACGATAGTGACATGAGTGATAAAGGCAAAGGGAAGATCACTATGAGTTCTTACCATTTTTATAATTACTCTCATTTCGCATGAATATTATTGCTAAGATTGTTTTATGTTGAAAAGAAAAGAAACATAATTAATCATGTAATCATATAAATGAATAAGACAAATAAAAGTGAATAATGTGATGAAAAGAGCTAGGTTAAAGGTGAACCCAACTAGTCGATGTGGGGTGAATGTCCCCCCAATGTATAATGGAATGAAAATAAGAAAACGCGCGAATAAGAAAAGACACGTGAATGAAAGTGTGCAAATAAGAAAATGCACACAAGCGCGCTATATAAATGTAACGAAATGTTAATGTACCCTTAACGTTGCCTGATAACAAAATGTGAGTATAAGAAGAAAGGAAAAAGGTATCAACAATAAATATATGAGGTCAAATGCAAATAACATGAAAATAAATATAAGTAAAATATTATACAAAGAAGAAAATAATAAGAAAGATGATGAATAAGAAATATTATGAAGAAGATGAATGAGAGACAACGTAATAACAAAGAAATTCAAAATAAGAAATCCGTCAAATCTAATAAGGCATTATAATAATCAAGAGAACAATAAGAATTCATTTAGTCTTTTAGCTAATAGAAATTGTAACTAAAAAAGGTCAAGGAGGAAGTCACTCACGGTAGCTCTAGTCGTCCCCCCTTCACGGCGTGAGAAGATACACAAAATATGGGTCAAGGTCGTCACCGCAGTCTTCGGAGTTCTGAATGCCCACAAGGTTGTCTATCGTGATCCTGATTGCCCTCACGACGAGTTCAAGTTTTGCTTCTGGTAGTTTGTAGTGTGCTAGTTATATAGTGTAATTTTTGACATGTGGCCATGTATATATTTTGTTATAGTCCACTCATACATGTGGCCCAATTTTGAGATAAATCCTATTTTTGTATACATATAAATTGGGTTATCTACTGACGATGATGTACTATATGACGTTATGTTGGACTGTACATGTTCATAAATAATAAACATGTTTTACTTTTTTGCATAGTTCTTCTGTACTCTGTAATTATAACTGCTGAATTAACTGCTAAATATTCAATTAACTGTCGTCTCTGTGAAATGAGATTATGAAAATTATTATGAAAATTGTAATGGTAGTTTAGAACGTGGTGCCGTTACAATTAAATGGTATCAAAACCAAGATTTGAACTTTCGGCGAGATAAGAGTACATATGATGTAAGTAAAACAAATTCATGACAATGTAAATCTTCCTATTTCAGGAACTCTACTGCACCTATTTGAGCAGATGACAAAGAGACGAACTAGAAGGGAAACAAAGTTGCATGACTGAAGAAAGATATAGAGAGAGGTCAAATACGCCTTTATCAGAAGTCATGCAAGCACTAGCAGAAGCTATTCAGATGGACAATACTGATGTCGCCACATCACAACCACTAATATCATGTGATCCATATATGAAGCAATTCCTAGACATGAGGCCGCCCTTATTTCAAGGTAGTTTTAACTCCGATGGAAACCGTAGGCTGGATAAAGAGGATCGAACTAATTTTCAATTTATGAAATGTCCAGACGATCGAAAATTTATTTAGTCGTCTTCTTGCTGGAAGGAGAGGCTGATCGATGGTGGGACAGTCTGAGGTAAGGGAGATTTGCTGGACGTGAGAATTGTGATATCCTCTGGGCCGAGTTCTTGAAGGAATTAATTATCTGGTTTGTTCCTCCGTCAGAAAAGCAGATGCTTCAGGAGAAATTCCTTCGCTTGATGCAAGGAAGTCGCACAGTTCTTCAATATGAAATTGAATTCGCACAACTTGCATATTATGCTAGAGATATGGTCGCCAAAAAAACGATCTTTGTTTTGGATTCCAATTGGATTTACGAGAAGATGTGCGTGCACATCTAATCTCATAAAAAAAAATTACTGCGAACTGGTGAAAACTGCAAAGCTAATTGAAATGGATGTGGAGACTTCGCAAAGATGAATGAAGTTTCAAAAGAAGAGACTTCTAGAGGGACAAAGTATAGATTCCTCACGAAGGAGTAGAGGTTCAAATTGGAAAAGAAAGAAAGGAGGTCCCCAAACGCAAACTCGAAGTGATAGTGGGGACAACAGTAACACTATGAAGATCCTATGTCCAAAATGTGGGAAGAATCATTTTTGTGAATGTCTGAAGGGGACCGGGGTCTGTTTTAAATGTCAGAAGCTTGGACATCATCGACAAGATTGCCCATTGTATAAAACATTACCTGAAAAGAATACCAGGAGTGGTCCAAGCTAAGTACCAACATTTCATTACCTTGATGTTTCCAGTACGGTTGATAGAGTTGATAAAGGAAAGGGTATAGAAACATCTGGATCCGTGGTGAAAACCAAAGAAGAAAGACAGGTGCAGCCTATGGTCTTCAATATGAACCAACAGACGGCCAAGACTGATGATATAGTTATCATATGTCTGATCTATGTTCACAATCACCTTCTAAAGGTATTATTTAATATAAAGTCTAGTCAGTCCTTCATATCGACAAGAGCAATTAAACAATTAATGTTGGAACTATATATGTCTCTTGATGAATTGAGAGTTAAAATGCTCAATAATACTGAGATGAATACAAGAGTTTGATGTGCAGTGTGGCTAACAATTGATAACAAGCATGTAGAAGCAGATGTTGTGGTTCTACCCCTATCTGAATTTGATATCATTCTAGGGATAGATTGGTTATCAAGATATGAAGCCATCATCAACTGTAAAAGAAGGAAATTACACTCAGATTGAATAATCATACACAGTGTAATTTTAAAAGAATAGATGAAGTTTCAAAAATCATTATATTTTCTTTAAAGGCGATGAAGAAACTAAGAAAAGGTTGTGAAATAACATTAGTGATGATTAAGGGAAATAAGGTTGTGATATGTGAACCGATTGTTGTTCCAGTTGTGTGTGATTTTCTCGAAGTATTTCCAAAAGAATTACTAGGGATACCCCCACCAAGGGAGGTTGAGTTCACCATCGATTTGGTGGAAGGAGCAACCCTAGTAGCAAAAGCACCATATCGTATGGCTACTAAAGAATTAGCAGAATTGAAAAGTCAACTACAAGAATTACTTGATAAAGGTTTTATACGATCGATAACTTCACCATGGGGAGCTCTAGTGCTTTTCGTTAAAAGGAAGGATTGTTTGTTTCGATTATGCGTCGACTATCAGGAACTAAATAAGTTAACAATTCGAAACCAGTATCCTCTACCTCAGAGTGACGATCTATTCAATCAATTGGTTAATGCAAAAGTCTTCTCAAAAATTGACTTAAGATCTGGATATCATCAAATGCAAATCAAGGAAGACGATATTTATAAAATCGCCTTTAATACGAGATACGAACACTTTGAGTTTGTAGTCATGTCAGTTGGATTGACAAATGCGCCAACTGTTTTCATGGACTTAATGAACTGGGTATTCAAGGAATTCTTGGACAAGTTTGTTAATGTATTTATCGATGATATTTTGATATATTCAAAAGATAAGGGTGTACATGCAAAGCACTTGAAGATTGTGTTGCAGATATTGAAAAATCGCGTCTTCTATGCAAAGTTTTCAAAGTGTGATTTCTGGTTAAATGAAATATCTTTTTTGGGCCATGCCATCACAGAGTATGGATTATCTGTAGACCCAGCAAAAATAGAAGCAATTATGAATTGGCCAAAACCGACTACTGTCACAGAAATTTGGAGCTTTCTCGGGTTGTCAGACTATTACAAAAAATTTGTAAAAGATTTTTCAGCGATTGCACTACCACTTACTAAACTAACCCGACTGAATGTTCTATTTCTTTGGACTGAAGAATGTTAGAAGGCATTTGATGAAATAAAGATTGGATTAACCATTGTACCAGTGTTAGTCATGTCACGTGACATTGAGGGTTTTCAAATTTATAGTGATGCATCCCTGAAAGGCCTTGACTATGTTTTAATGCAGAACGGTAAAGTCATAGCTTATGTTTCGCGAAAATTATAGGATTCTGAACGTAATTACCGAATCCATGATTTGGAGTTAGTAGCTGTCGTATTTGCCCTAAATTATGGCGACATTACTTATATGATGCTCAATGTGATATTTTTACAGATCATAAGAGTTTAAAGTATATCTTCTCTCAGAAAAAAAATATACGTCAGAGACGTTGGTTAGAACTTATTAAAGATTATGATGTTGACATCAAATATCATCCCGATAAAGCAAATGTAGTTGTGGATGCATTCAGCAGAAAACATTTAACATCTATGATTGTTCCACTAACAAAGCAAAAAGAGTTGTTACGGGAATTGCAAAACTTAGAATTGCTCACATGTATAACTACCTCCCAAACTCAAGGCTTACTCTTTCAACTGATGGCAGGGCATTCCATTAAAGAAAGGGTAAGGAAGGCGATGAATCAAGATCATATATTTGTGAAAATTCTTAAAAAGGTAAAAAATTAACAATTAACTGCTTTTATAGAGAATGATGAATTATTATTTTTGAATGAAAGGTTGTGTATTCCTAATGTTGATACACTTCGAACAAAAATACTTTATGAAGTTCATAATACAACTGATTCGATTCACCCTGGAAGAACGAAAATGTACCAAGATCTCAAGTAAGACTTCCGATGGTCAGGAATGAAGAATGTTATAATCCAATATATTATCAAATGTCACATGTGTCAACTTGTGAAGACAGAACATCAAAAGCCTGGCGAATACTTACAATCATTAATTGCATATTCCTGAGTGCAAATAGGATGATATAACCATGAAATTTGTCATGGGACTACCAAGGAGTAAAACTGGGAACAATAGTATATGAGTGATTATTGATCGACACACGAAAGTTGCGCATTTCATTCCCATGAAAAATGACAGTCCAGTGCAAAAGTTAGTCGACCAATACATCGATGTTATTGTAAAATATCATAGAATTTCTCGATCTATCATGTCTGACAGGGATGGACACTTTACACCAGATATTGGAAGCTAGTACAAAAAAAATTGGGAACAAAAGTACTATATAGTACTGCTTTTCACCCCCAAATTGATGGTCAGTCCAAGCAAACCATCCAAATATTGGAAGATCTATTGAAAATTGTCGTACTCAATCTAAGGGATCATGGGAGAAGTACTTATCACTAGTGGAATTTTCTTATAATAATAGTTATCAGTCAAGTATTCATATGACACCATTCGAAGCATTATATGGGCGAATGTGTTGTACCCCGCTAAGCTGGGCAGAGGATAGGGAGTAGATGTTGTTCTCGAAGAGCCAAGTGGATAAAATGAATGATAAACTTACACTTGTTGTGAAAGATTGAAAATAGCTTAAAACAGACAGCAAAAGTATTACAATCTCAGTCATCGAAGTGTAGAATTTAATATAGGCGATATGCTATGCCTTAAAATAAAACCCTTCAAGAGAGCTTCACGAATTTGTCGACTATGGGAAGCTTAGTCCAAAACGTGGGGCCATTCGTCATCTCTGAAAGGATTGGACCAGTGGCTCACCGCCTAGTATTATCCGATGCTCTTCAAAACCTTCATGATGTGTTACATGTTTCTTCATTAAGAAAGTATGTAGCTTATCCGGAGAAAATAGTTCCCTCTGAATAGATTCAAATTGAGCCAGATTTATCAAGCCCAACTGAGCCGTTCAAGATTATAGATTGACAAACTAAGCAACTTCGAAATTGAGAAGTTCGATTCGTCAAAATTTGGTGCAAAGGGCATAGTATACATGAAGCAATGTAGGTAAAAGAAGAAGCAATGAAAAATCTTTTCCCTCAATTGTTTGATGTAATTTCAAATTAAAGATTTTCGCGGACGAAAATCCAATAAGGGGGCAGGGGAATTTGCGATGTTGTTAGCAAAAATAACAGGTATGATGATATAGAATTTCATAATACAATAGTTAATTAATAGTTTACAATTAATTAAATAAATGATAATGGTGATTAATTGATAAGGAGGAGTACCAGCTACAACTATTTGGACCGGTAATTTCCGGTTAAAAGGGTACATAAGTGTGCGTGTCGCTCCAGGATAAAGCGGCGTCCGCTTTCTGGAAATAAAATAGCGCACCAGCTTCATTCTTCTCTCCCGATTCCAGCATGAGTTTCAGATGACAGACGAAAGAGCCGCATAAAGCCGATCCTTCCTGAGAGCTCATCTCTCCTTCGATTTTTCTGACTTCTCCTTCGATTAAGAGATATTCTCTTCCTCTCTACTCCTCTTGTTTCTATTATGATTTTTTTTGCATTGATTGAAAGAAGTAGGAACCCTAGGGTTTGAGGATTTTAGGATTTCTTTCACTTATTTTGTATGAAAAGTTTTTGTAATGACTTATTATGCCCTAATCTGTGATTTTAAGTACTTTTGGTGGAACTCTAGTTGAATTCAAGTTGGTTTCTGAAATTGAACTGATTCTAGAGTTGGAAAAAGAAACCCTAAGAACTCTTAGTATGAATATCTCTCTCAAATGAGCAAAAAATCATCCTCATTGTCTTTGGGTAGCAAATTTATTGAGGGAAAACACTAAAATTGTAATCCAAATAATTATTTGGAGGCTAAGGATTGTTGCACCTTTCACTAAAGTATTGAAAAAGTACTAAAATAAATTAGGGCAGCAAACCTCTAACCTTTGACCTAATTAGGTCAAATGAAAACTGTCAAAATAATTATGAAATAATAAATGATGTTTAAAGACATCGATTTGATGTTTTTAAAATATTTAAGGATGATATGTTATAGGTAATGACATCTCATGGAAGTAGGAGACACAACGATGATGACATGAGTGATAATGGCAAAGGGAAGACCACTGTGAGTTCTTACCCTTTTTATAATTACTCTCATTTCGCATGATTATTATTGCTAAGATTGTTTTATGTTGAAAAGAAAAGAAACATAATTAATCATATAATCTTGTAAATAAATAAGACAAGTAAAAATGAATAATGTTATGAAATGGAATAGGTTAAGGGTGAACTCAACTAGTGGAGGTGGGGTGAATGTCCTCCCAATGCAGAATTGAATGAAAGTAAGTAAACGTGCAAATAAAAAAAGACACGTGAATGAAAGTGTGCAAATAAAAAAAGACACACAAGCGCGCTATATAAATGTAACGTAATGTTAATGTACCCTTAACGTTGCCCGATAACAAAATGAGAGTATAAAAAGAAAGAAAACATGTATCAACAATAGATATATGAGGAGAAATGCAAACAACATGAGAATAAATACAAGTAAAATAAATAAAGAAGAAAATAATAATAATAATAAGATGAATGAGAGACAACGTAATAACAAGAAAATAAGAAATAATAAATCCGTCAAATCTAATAAAACATTATAGTAATCGAGGGAACAATAAGAATTCATTTAGCCTTTTGACTAATATAAAATGTAACTAAAACCGGTCAAGGAGGAAGTCACTCCCAATATCTCTAGTCACCCCCCTTTACGGTGTGAGAAGATGTACAAGATATGGGTCGAGGTCATCACCGTAGTCTTCTGAGTTCTGGATGTCCACAAGATTGCCTACCGTGATTCTAGTTGCCCTCACGATAAGTTCTAGTTCTTCTTCCAGTAGTCTGTAGTGTGCTAGTCATATAGTGTAGTTTTTGACCTATGACCATGTATATATTTTGTTATAGTTCACTCATACATTTGGCCCAATTTTGAGATAAACCCTTTTTTGTATAAATATAAGTTGGGTTATCTCCTGACGATGAAGTACTATATGACGTTATGTTGGACTGTACATGTTCATAAATAATAAACATGTTTTACTTTTCCACACAGTTCTTATGTACCCTGTAATTATAACTGTTGAATATTCAATTTACCTGACACCTCTGTGAAATGAGATTATGAAAATTATAATGGTAGCTTAGAACGTAGGGTCGTTACACCTGTCATCATTAGAAATGATGCATGTCTGGAGTAATTGTTCGATCGTCATTGGTTTGAAGAAGGGTTGTTTGTTTTCGAATCAACAATGCAAGGAAAAAAGGATTTCTCCTGCTGCAAGCTGGCAAATTGTTGTTTTTTTATTAACTAACATAAATTTTTTGTTGTTTTGTGTTTTTTTGCTTCCCATATTGTTCTTTTTGTTGTTGTTGAATCAATAAAAAAAGGAAGACTCCGGTGCAGGTTCGTTAGATAGTAGAATCCACGATCCATCATACTTATTCCCATCAAGTGGAAATTGATGTTACCAAGTTCTAAAAGGACAATTTTGGCATGTGGCGATGTGAGGTGATGGATGTGCCATGCTCTCTAAATTTGAAGGATGTTCTTGATGGTGATGATTGTCCTGATGAGATGACAGTGAACGCATGGTTGAAAATGAATCAGAGTGCTTGCGGGTTGATCCAAAATTGTGTAACACAAGAGATCAAATATGAGGTTATGTTGGAAACGTCTGCAGGAAACCTTTGGAGATTGCTGGAGAATAAATATCTCACGAAGAGCATGGAGAATTATCTTCACATGAAATGTTTATTATAAATATTTCAAATGAGGCGTGAAGTCTCAAATGATGAGTTTTTGTCTCTCATTCTTGGGAAGGAGGTGTTAAAGTATAGTGAGGTGTGTATGACATTTCTGAATCACGAGTTCCATCGTAGGGATAAAAAGTAATCAAAGGTGGAGTCGGTTGAATCACTTGTGTCTCATCGGGGCAGATCTGAGGAAAAAAACACAAACTCAAGAAGAGTAATAACTGTACTCAGAAGTGTGGCAATTCACGTGGTCACAGTCTTGGGTGTAATTAATGCACATTTTGTTTGGAGATGGGTCACTAGAAGATGGATTGCCCAAATTAAAAGAGAAAAACTAGGGAGGTTCCTCAGAGGCGAAGACCCATATTACTCAGGAGATTACTAGCGGTGGCCGCTACAAGAAAACTGACATTTAGTGACGAAAATTTTGGTCACTAAATATTGCGGTTTGGTCACTAATGGTATTTAGTGACCAAATTTAATCTGTCACAAGATGATTGCAAAATGCCCGTCACTAAAAGTATTTAGTGACCAGATTAATTTACGTCACTAAATGTATGTTTTTAGTGGCGACTAATTTTCTTCACTAAATGTTCAGATTTAGTGACCATTAATTTTCGTCACTAAATATATATTTTATGTGACGACTAGTTTCGTCACTAAATGTGCATTATTAGTGACAACTATTTTTCGTCACTAAATGTACATTACTGGTGATAACTATTTTTGTCACTAAATATATTTAGTGACCAAATTTATTTAATCACTATTTGTGCAATGCAATAATAACCAATTTTAATTACTAAAATGCAATAATAAATCAATTATCCATTTGGTAAAAAAACTCATGAATGAAAAGTTAATGTTTATTTTAATTTTATTAATAAAAAGGTGGGAGATAGCCCAAACCCCTCATACAGACTAATAGAGCTATTAACTCGATTAAACTCAATACGTAAAAAATTATATATTAAACAAGCATTACATCAATTTTCTTTACATGTGAATACATAAAATAAATAAATATATCACACACTAGTCGGTGTAACTTTTTACACTCTTATAGTTAAGATTCTTGCTGCAAACTGATTCCGGACTGCAAGGACATCCCATCTCATTACAATTAGTCCATCAGCTAGTCACTACTCACAAACTTCGTGTACAGTCATGTTAGGGTAGAAGGTTGGCATTGTAAATTTCTCCGTGTTTCCATATTTCTTCATTTTAGCTTCTTCCCACTTTCTTGTATTGTCAGGAACTCAGTTTTTTTTCAGATTTTTTATGCATGTAGGCATTGTGTGCATTTCTGAATTATCGCCAAACAATTTTTCCAATGCTCCTTTTTGATCCATGATGAAGCACTGCATGTGAAAATCAATAAGCAAGGTGAACTTATCTCAATCTATAAACTATTACATGTCATGTAGTCAAAATTTCAATTTTTATGCAAAAAATGTCTAAATCAAATTGATGTGGTCAATCAAGCAAAAGGAACTTGTAGGAAATCTATCAAATAAAAACCTTAATCAAACCTGCTCTGAAATCAACCCCAGATTAGCAAAGAAGGCACAAAACAGGCAAATAATTTTAGTAGAAATAGTCCCAAGCAATATACTAATACTATGACTGTAATAAGAGATGATGGGTCATTAAACTTACATGAAATAAAGGAAAATTGTTCTGGAAGCATTCGAGCAGCACAAAAGTGCAAAAAATAGCAACAATGAACTATAACTTCAATATGTAGTCATAAGAACCTTAGTTTATTCATACGCCATGAAATAACCACTTTAATCACCTAAACTGCATACATACTACTCCTAGCAGCACCATCAAAACCTACACATCAAATAATATTAAAAATGTGAGAGAAAGTTAGTCTAAATGAAGATATAAAAATTTAAGGACTCATTTGGTAGGGCATTTTCCCGCCGGAGCTAGAGCAATCGCCGCAATAAGGCAGGAAAACAAATGCCCCTGTGCGCGTGCGACTTTTACTCCCCGCAAACCTTCACAATATCCCCCAACCGCCCCGTCTCCAACCCCACCTCTCCACCTCCGTTTGCTCCCACCCCGTCATTTTCTCCTGCCCCGTCTCCCTCCGCCTTTCCAAATGAATCCTAAATTGAATGAATAAGAAAACCAACCACAAAGGTTATATATAATATAAAATTTCTTTAAAAGGCAATCTTAAGTGATGCAGAGTAAGTCGTGTGAAAATTGTGGTACCGATATGCCAATGTCAATCTTAGTGTTTGTGATGCAAGATGGACTCTAATAGATGCAGCTAAAATGAAATGTAAAGGATTTTAAAATTAATATCCAGAAATAAGAGTTTTGCCGTGTCGATTTTATAAGCGATTCAAATTAACGCAGAGCGAGTATTAATTTTTTGTTCCCAAACAAACCACGCTAGATTACCCACGAGGTGCTTTCTACGATATAATTATGCTAACGCATCAAAGTACCCAAACAAATATGTAAAACGATGACTGCTAATATCTAAAATATTAGTAGGGGAAAAGGAGATGAACACGATAAATTCTTTTAAACGAAGGAGATGAAGATGCTGAAACAAGAAAAATCTTTTCCGAAGGAACATTTGGTGAATGACATTGAAGATATTACGTATATGACAAGTGGGCGCTCAAGAAAGCCTTACATAATGAGGTAACTTGCTCAGTTTATCCCACAGTTCTAACATGAAGAGCAATGGTTCATGATTCTCATAATCTAAGAAATCAACAGATTGAGTGGGCACTAAAAAATCCATGGAATATGAGTCTTCCAAGCTTGAAGCAAGACAATATATCGACTATTATATAGATAATGATGTTTGGATTGGCAAGTAGATATACAAGCAATGCAGTTTGCTTCATAACTGCAATGCACAATAATAATATCTTTTTTTTCTTCTGGTTTTGTGGTTATATTAAGGATGTACAATATCAATAATTCAAAATACTTGGAACTCGCCACATTGGAGAGCAACAAGTTGCATGCAATGCTCACTAGAGAAGAAAGTTAAGAAAG
Source organism: Platanthera zijinensis (assembly GCA_039513925.1). Taxonomy (NCBI): domain Eukaryota; kingdom Viridiplantae; phylum Streptophyta; class Magnoliopsida; order Asparagales; family Orchidaceae; genus Platanthera; species Platanthera zijinensis. Next base: position 32,596,349 of record CM077080.1, on the reverse strand, counting down.
GAGTAGCAGTTTCCATCAGATTATTACCATCCATGTTCCTCATGGGCAATTAACTTCTTATTTCGCATTACTAGTATGAATATCAGTATATATAGTTTTTTGCTAAATCAATTATCTCTTAAATGAGTAACTGTAAATTGTTGTTTTTTGGGGTTCAGAATTTAGGGACCAAGGAATGGATGACAGTTTGTCTATACAAGAAAAACACCACTAGACAGAGAAAGATGCAATAAGATACATGGACAAAATGATAGACGATGCTTTTGCTGAATTAGCACTCTGAAGCCCAACAAAAGTATTCCACATTTTTACCGCAAATCGATCTTTGAACACGGTAGAATTATACGATTTTATCTAAATAAGGTTCGTAATGACCACAATTCTAAAACAATTAAGTGGCTTTACACCTCGGTACTCTAGATCAGTAATATCATATAGAAACATGTAATATAATACTGATATAACTTATAGGAGGGGGAAAAGGAGTTGAACACGCACATTTACCCAGAGCAATGGCGGAGGCAGCATAAGTCTTAGAAGTAATTACCTGGAGTTGAAGAGAAAGACGGGCGCTAGAACTTCTCGTGGAAGAGCATAAACAGAGAATGATCCAATGTGCATAGCATAAACAAAGGGATTTAGTTACCGGACAAATAACCTATTTGCATTTACAACTGCAATAAGTGTGAAATTTCAGTGAATTTTAGGGTAAAAATAACATTGTAAAAAACATGGAAAAACTCACAGTGGTATTTGCCAATCAGATTGGTTCATCCCCTTGCTGTTTGCAGCTAGAGTTCAAAACAATGAGGCAATGGAAGAAGGGATAAGACTAACTGAGTAAGGAAATGAATGAAATATCTTGAAATTGAATCCATTTCAAAATCACAGAATGAAATAGCTTACCTCCCTTGATTTCACGAAACGAAGTGGTGTCCTGCTTGTCCTCGTCGTCGGCTCGTCGGCTCGCCGAGGTCTTGTCATCATCCTACACAAAGGAGTTAGGGAATCAAGATGCTCGTCTTCATGGCCAATGCGCCGTCGAGGTATCGAGGAAGAAGGATGGAAGAACGGGGAAGGGCTAAAGAAGTTAGGGCAAGAAGAGTCACATTGCCGTGATCAAATCACACGGAGGGTTGGACGATTGAAGAGGTCAGGGAAACCTGAAAAAACACTTAAATATAAATATAATAATGTTTAAATAAAGGACGTAATTTATAATTTGCTAATATAAATAATTTCATTTATTTAGAACTTTTATGATTAGTAGCAAATTTTTTGGGTCATAAATAAAAAATATAGTGTCCATCTTATTTAGGGTCACTAAATATTTTTGAAACTTTCTTTTTGTGACCAATTATATATTTTGTCACTAAAAATATGTTTTTAGTGGACAAATATTTTTTTTTGTCACTAAAAGAGTGCCTTTAGTGAAGAACTCTATTTCATCACTAAAGAGGTGTTTTTAGTGACAAAATATATTTTGTCATTAAATTTTCGTCACTAAATGTCAGTTTTCTTGTAGTGTGGTGAGCCTGATGTTTCTCTTAATGACACTTCTCAGTGTTTATTTATTGATGATTCATGTTGAATTCTAGACACTGATGCTACCTATAACATTTGTCCAAATCCAGAGTGATTATGTATTTACAAGTCTTTAAATATCGGTGTTGTTATTATGGATAACGATCAGACTTGTCGTACTATTGGTTTTGAGAGTATTCTGGTTCAGATGCATGATAGAACAGTGAGAGAGTTGACAAATGTCAGACATGTTCCGGATATCAGGAAAAAATTATTGGTCTGTTGGGGATTTAGAAGCCAAGGGCTACAAGGTAATGATCAAGACAGGTGCTCTGAAGAGCCGTAGCAGAACATTAGTTTTCATGATAAGAGTTTGACACCACAACCTATATTATCTTCATGAGAGTACAATCACCAGGACTGTAACCGTTGCTGATGATTATTTGGATGCCACTACTTTATGTCATATGAGATTTACTCATGCTTGAGGCTTCTCTCTAGGCTTTATCAAGACAAGGATTGATTAAGGAAGCAAGAAGGTGCAAATTGGATTTTTGGGAGGATTGTATGCTTGACAAAAAATGCGAGTATCTTTTGGCACTACTGTCCACAGTACAAAGGGTATTTTAGAGTATGTTCATGTAGATGTTTGGGCCAATCGATGCCAGTATCTTACAGCGGTTAACTATACTTTGTCTCCTTTATTGATGATTATTCTAGATATATTTGCAGTGTCTTCTGGAGATATTTGTGACCTGGAAGAAGTGGATTGAGACTCAGTCTGACAAAAGGATTTGATGTATTAGATCAGACAATGAAGGAAAATACACATCAAATGTGTTTTGCAAGAGTGTGAGAGATCATATATAGAGCATCACTTCACTGTTAGGGAGACAGTGCAGCAAAACGGGGTATAGAGCGCATGTATCGGACTTGGGTGAAGAAGGTTTGATGTATGTTGTCATTTGGTGAACCGTCTATTTTCTGCAGCTATTGGAAAGAAGACATCAAAGGAGATGTGGTTTGGGCATCCTGCAAGAGACTATGTGCACTTGAAAGTGTTTGGGTGTTTAGCTTATTATCATGTAAAGAATTATAAACTTGAACTATAGCAAAGAGAGTAATATACACTGGCTTCAGGCGCAGTGTCAAGGGCTACAAACTGTATGATTAGGCCTGTAAGCCAAAACCAGCCAAACCACAAAATCGAACCAAACCATACGGTTTGGTTCGGTTTCAGTAGGTCGCGGTTAAACCATACGGTTCGGTTCGGTTTATGGTTTTGTGTGGCAAGCCGAACCGAGTCGAACTGAACCGAACCATTGTGTATAAAAACATTTAATTTATTCATTAAATTTCATTAAACCATTCAGTTAATCATATAACAGTTAATTACATTTCATATTTTCATTAAATCATACGTTAAAGTGTTAAAACTTATGCTTTATAGTTTTAACTTGTGCGGCAAACAGTTAATTATATTTCATTAATGACTAAACCCATGGGCGAACCCAACACACACGGGCGTGATTTTTCGCGGATTTCACCTGGCGATATAGAACTCATTTTTGTTGGCTGCTTCTCTCTCGCGAGTCTCGATTTGCCCTACCCCGCTTACTGCGCGCCTCTCTTTTGTCGTTCCGAGTACCGCACACCATTCTTACTTCTTCTCCACCTTCGTCGTTTTGATCTCGGATCCCGTGTGGAATGTTTCATTCAGAAATTAGGGTAGAGGCGTAAGGAGACTGAGTGATAGCCGCAACTGCAGTCTTCCCGCATCCCTGATCTCAGATCTCTAGTCTAGATATTTCTCTAATCTAGATCTTTCTCCAAACAAACAATGTTGATGAATATTTCATTTTCCATTCATTTGATTTTGGAGTCCTGAAATGGTTAGGTGATAGGAATTGTGTTCAGACAGTACATTCATGTTGGGTGGTTGAGCCTCATTCATTGCATCATCCCTAATCTCTATTTATAAATCTTTAGACTTTATCACATTATTTAAACCACCAAAACCGAACTACACCAAACCAAACCAAACCATTCAGTTTGGTTCGGTTCGGTTTCAATGTTTGAGCGATTCGGTTCCAAATTTTTTAAACCACATAGGGATGGTTCGGTTTGCGATTTTGCTTACAAACCGAACCAAACCGAACCATTACAGCCTTATGTATGATTATGCAGAGAGATAGATTGTCATTAACAGAGATGTTACTTTTGATGAGGCGAGTTTGTTGAATCCTCGAGACTCAAAGCTGGTAGCGAGTTCCATGCTAATCACTACTACTATTCAGACGGAGTTTAATGTGGCTCCATTTATTCCACCAGTTCCCTACATTCTTGACTAGGTATACGATGAGACTGTTGATTAGGTATCAGGTATTGATAATCAGGAAGCGGAGGAAATAAATGCAGAGAGTCATGTTTAAGATTCTATTGCCAGGAGCTGGACTAGAAGGCAAAATGTCTTGAAGCCAACTTAGTTGAGAGACCACATTACATTTGAATTTTCAACATCTAAGGCTGAAGTACCTAGTCATTTTAAAGAGGTTGTAGAGAGTTATGAAGCAATTTTTTGAAGAGAGGCAATGGATGAAGATATTTCTTCTCTTAATAAAAATGTCACGTGGAAATAAGTGAAGTTACCTCAGAGTAGAAAAATAATTGGGTGCAAATGAGTGTATATGAAAAAAGAAGGATCTCATGGTATTGTTGATGTACGTTACGAGACAAGATTGGTGGTCAAAGGCTTTGCTCAGCATGAAAGTGTATTGATTATGACGAGGTATTTTACCCAATTGTCAAGTATCTGTCGATCTGTGTTCTCTTGGCTTTAGTAGGGCAGTATGGTCTGATTTTAGAGCTGCTTTATGTGAAGACTGCATTCTTATACGGATATTTGCAGGAGATCTATATGAAGCAACCACCTAGATATGAGGCTCAGAGTGATTTGATGTGCAAATTAGACGAGTTATTCTTTTGATTTGAAGCCGTCACCGAGACAATGATACAAAAAAGTTTGATCAGTTTATGTTAGGACAGAACTACACATAGAGTCAATATGATCATTGTCTATATTTCAAGAAATTGGTTACTAGTAAGTTATCTATCTTCTATTGTATGTTGATGATATGTTAATTGATGCTTCAAGTTAGATAGAGATTGATAGAATGAAGAGACAACTCTCAAAACAGTTTGAGATGAAGAAGTTAAGTGTGGCTCATAAAATTCTCCTGATGGAAATCTGTAGGGACAAAAAAACTTAAAAGGTTTGACTCACTCAAATAGCGTACATTAAAAAGGTGTTGAAGATTTTTGGGATTGATGACATTATAAAGGCAGTGAATATACCATTGAGAGCACATTTTTAATTGAGTGATGACTTGTGTCCTAAAGACGACCAAAAGAGCAAGAGAATGAAGCTAGTTTCGTATACTAGTGTAGTGAGAAGTTTGATGTATATCATGGTTTGTATAAGGTCAGATATTAAATAAGCTATTGGCATAGTAAGCAGATTCATGACTAATCCATGTCAGGGTCATTGGCAAGACATTTAAGAGGATTATGAGGTATCTCAAATGTAAAGTTGTTGTCTTAATGTATGAGAGACAACAGTCCAGTGTTGGGTTGTGTATGTGTTACACCGATTCAGACTATGCAGGTGATATCAATAGGAGCAAGTCTGCGACTGGATATTTATTCACTTTGGAAGGAGGTCCAATGAGTTGGAGGTTGACTCTATAGTCGATAGTGGTTTTATATACAACTGAGGCTGAATACATGTCAGTGATAGAAACTATGAAGGAGGCCATCTGGATGCAGAGCATATTGGATGATCGTAGTGTAGAGCATAAGACTTAACTATCTTCTGTGACAGTCAGTGTGATTTTCTTGGCGACAAATCTAGTGCATCATGCTCGTGCCAAACATATTGATGTAAGATATCATTTTGTCCGAGATTTGATCGAGACAAACGAGGTTCTTTTGAAGAAGATTGATACCAAGGAGAATCATGCAGACATGCTTACGAAGGTGCTTCCAGTTCAAAACTTCACATATTACAATTTTTTTGTAAACGTTCGAGCTCAAAATTGAGTGTCTTGAAAGACATTTTTGAAGAACTACGCGTGACTTGATCCCATGAGAGCGGAGTGTCATTTCATATTTGCTTTGTTTCAAATAAGTGATGTGATGAATATTGTTGTTTTGAGAGTGTATTTTTGTCATTTGTGTTTGCCATAATTTCCTCTATAAATAAAAGAGGTTAGAGCTTTTATTGAGTGTGAAGTTATAATTTGTATTAGTCTCTCTTTTTCTTCCTCACCGGTGATAGTAAATAGCATTTCCCCATTGACGTAGACGTTTCTCACCGAACCACGAAAAACACATTGTGTTGTTTTGTTTGTTGTTGTGTGATTTTGATTTTTCCGGATCGATCGTTATATGAATGTTTATGCCAAGGTCGAACTCTCAAGGACGATCGCGCGCGACATCATTTTTGCCATCAAAAAGACTATCTGCACATCTAAATCATGCATTCCCTGTGGAGCAGAGTATGTGTTCTCCATGGGCAGAGTCCAAGAATTTAATAAACTAATACACGAATTCGATAGCACAGATCAGAAGCTACCCAAAAAGAGATACTTCAAAATTGAGGAATTTATACGACATCATTTGATTATAGCAGAATATTAGAAAATGAAGGATTTTTATGTGTTATTCCAGTAAGATGCTGCTTGACTGGGCCAACCTTCTGAGAGTGAGGACTGAAGAAGGAGAGATTATTAGGACCGGGCTCCGTCCCTAAATCTCTGTCCGGGAGCGATAGCAGTTTGCCGCGTGGAAGAGGTGAAGGTAGTGATCAAAAACTAAAAACACTTGGGGATTAGTGAACCCGTTTACTTACCCCGCAAAGAAGGAACCCGGAGTCCGGTCTCCGGATGCAATTTTTCCTGAAGAAGGGGCTGAAATGCCGCATGATGGGCACAGTGTAAAGCATTATGGGGTCGCTCCCCAAAATCACGTGATTAGGGGAGAAGTGGCCACCCCGCTTATACGCCCTAAACCAAAGAGCACGTTAGGCGGTGTGGACTAAACCATCCATTTTAACGAGTCGCGACACACGCTCGGACATCACCGTCCATTACACGTGGCGCACTGAACACATAGCTGGAGAAAATGAAGGATCATGCCTTGCCTTTTTTGCTTTGCAGTTCTTAAAGCGGCCACTATAACTTCATTTGAGACAATAATTCAGTCCATTAGCTGATGCTTTACATAGAAATTTTGCCAAAATAGCTGTTTAGAGACAAAATAATATCAAATTTTTTTCTATGATAGAGGTTCTTTTTGAATTTCTCCATAAAACTAATAAATCATGGAATCCATTTGCTACAAGAATCATTTGTTTTTGTTGACTGTATTTCATCATCTTCTTCATTATCAATGGCAGCCGGTGGGTCCTCCTCTTAGGTTGAGTTTTTTCATACTTAATCTTCTTTCTGAGTTGTTACCATTAAAGCTCTATTAGAATGAGTGTTCCAACGCGGCCGCACCCCCCACGACCGCGCTCGTGGTCGCGCTGCGCGGTCGCACGCCGCGCGGTCCCGCCCCGCGCGCGGGCGCGCCGGCAGCTTCCGCCATCGTCAACGCCGCCTCCAGGCACTTTGATAGGATCGCCTGAACTGTCCGGGGGTACTCTCGTCATTTTGGCAAAATTGGTGATCCAGGTGTTCGAAACGGAACGACGTCATTCGCCAGCACAAATCACTCCCCGGCGCAATTACCACCATAACCCTCTAGAAAACTATAAATAGACCCCCAGATCTTCATTTGAAGACAAACAACTCCAGAGACAAGAGAGAACTCTGAGTTTTTCCGGCGAGATCGTGGACTAAAGCCGATTCTTCGCGCAGGAATTCTCTCCGCTCTCCTCCTTGCGCTCAGGCTCCAGCATGCCCCAAGTCACGTCAACCGCCTCCGCGAGAGCTCTCCCATCAAGGCTCCACATCAACGAGAGTACTCCCTCCAGAACCTCCGTGCACTTAGAGATTTATCGACCAGAACACTCCCACCCAGGTTTCCGCGAGCTCAGCAATACTCCAAGGCCGGAGCACTTCCACCGAGACTCTCAGGACTTAGCCGTTTTTCCTTTTTTCCTGCACTCGTAACATAGTAGCGGTCTGTCGTCCTCCGAGATCAAATCAAACTCTGTAAAACTCCAAGAAGATAGTGAATTTTTGCTCGACACAGTTCCAGCGACGTGGTTTTTCACCTTTTCCGGGTTTTCTAGGTAAAAAATGGCTCTTGTCATTTGCTGCGGTTCATTTTAACTGTTTGCACGTCCGGTCCAATTCCGAACTAAGACTGTTGAAACCGAAAAATCGATCTCTGTGGAGTTCACCCTCGGGGAAGGGGTGATCGCGCACCTACTTCTTTCCTGCATGCAAAAAGACAAGGAAAAAAAACAAAGAACTGACCCAAGGGCTCGGCGCGGAGGTCTCACCACACACCCAGAAGATCTTAGAGCGCTTCCCCTCCCTAGCCAAGAGCCGAGCTAGGCAACCACAGAAAACGCTAGAAGACTGGGAGACAAGTAAGCATGTCTTCTTATGTGCCCCTTGGGTCCTATTTATAGATTTCTGAAAACGGCCAGCAAATAGCCAACCTCCGCTGTTCTGAACAGCTATGTGCAGCCTAACTGGGTCTGCAAACAGCGTAATTCCGATGTTCTAACTAGCTATGGGCATCCCAGCGAGGGCAAAATGGTAAAAACACATCACAGGGCACAGAGCGAGTAGCCCTCAATTATTTGTACTCGGCAGGGGCGGCGGGTGCTCGATGGAGCTGGCACTCGCTGCTTCTGCTCGGCCTTTGGCGAGTGCGGGCTTGCTCCTGTCCGGCTTGCCTGTCGCGAGTTCGTTGAGCGGGTAGAGCTCGTCAGGAGGTCCAGAGGTCGACGAAAGGCCTAGAGCTCGACGAACAGTCAAGAGCTCGGAGAACAACCAAGAACTCGACGAAAGGCCCAGAGCTCGACGAACGGCCAAGAGCTCGGCGAAAGACTTAGAGCTCGACGAACAGCAAAGAGCTCGGCGAGCGGGGCTTGGCGAGCACAAGCTCGCCTCCCAAAAGCATCCTACCCCGCCCGGGCGAGCCGGGGCTGCTGCCGAGCTCTCTAGGGCGGGTGCAAGCCAGCGGATACCGAGATGTCCCTCAACGCCAAGAGCAAGAAGTGTTGACAAAACTCACCTCACTCGACGCTTAGGGTGAAGGCGTTGAGTGAACTCGCCCCACTCGACGCCGCGACTGAAGGCGTTGAGTGAGCTCGAGGGCTCGACGCCACGGCTAGAGGCGTTGAGTGAGCTCGCCTCTCTCAATGCCACGGCTAGGGGCGTCGAGTGATCTCGCCTCACTCGACGCCGCGGACCTGGCTCGCCTGGGTCTTGGGCTAGACCTAGGCAGTCTGGCTCCTGCCGACCCCACTCGCCGGATACGGGGTTGTACAAAGACGATCCGATTTCTCCGAACCGGGAAAAGACCGGATGACCCGCAACAATATTTATTAAATTACTTATTATTGACTTTTGAATTTGTCAAATAATAGCTAATTTTATACAAATGAGTTTATAACAGATACTCCACTGTCATTTTTTCATATAGTTTTTCCATTTCTTAGGACAGAATTCTCACTGTTTTATTTGCCATCACAGTTTTTCATTGCTCCATTTGCCCCTTCGACATGCCATTCAAACATTGTTTAAGGCTCTGTTTGGTGTGATGGTTGCGATTGTGACAGAGGTGGTTATTAACTGCCTTTCGTGAACGCTCGACCTCACCTATGAAACTTCATTCAATTTATTGTTCAAAACTAGTTTATTTTTTCTTGGTGTTGGTCATAACCATTATTATACCAAACATACATTTTATAATTGTGACGTTCTTTTTTTCAAACTCATCGGAGCAAAAACACCACATCAAACTGAGCCTTAAGTCATCTAAATGGAGGCTTACACATAATATTGTAGTATAACTTATGAATAATATTGAAATCATTGGCTATAACATCATCTTATTTTTGTTTGCATCCCTGCGCACGCAGCAGGGGACTGTGGAAGGGTCCTATCACAGGTCCACAAGGGTGAAATGTAGACAAATCTATTTTTCATTTTTGCAAGGGTCTGCTTTCAGGACTCAAACCTGTTACCTCAGTCGGTGTGCCAAAGCTCCCCTTCAAAAAATCATATATACGGACTTGCCTTCTTCTCCTCACTAAATTTAGGAAGTTCCTTCGCGAGTTTGATGAAGACGCGCACACAGCCTCAAACTTGATTGATCTGTGCTTTGAGTTAAGTTATTTATTTCCAAATTCACCATGTTTGGAGCCGCCTGGTAAACTTCATGACTCCGGAGGGGGCCAAGAGGCAAGTTCGTCATCAAGGTTGTCAGGATCTAGATCCTATATGAGATCGTTTTGAGGTCGGACCAGATCGGATGGTAGGATTGGATCGAAGATCGCTTTATAAAATCTGGATCGTAGGATTGTAAGATTCCATCAAATCTAGGGTCTAGAAAATGCTCCATGCACTTATTTTTCTTAGAGTTTGGAGTATTACAATAATTCTCTTATCATATGCTCTGTTGCTTGTGGATCTAAAGCTTGTTGAGGTACCTCATGAAGACCCTACACATTTGTCCTTGAATCTGGAACTAGTTTTGGGCTTGCATCCTTCAAATTGTTACTGGGGTAATTTCCTTATTTAAAAATTGTCATAGGCTCATTCAGAAATGCAATCAAATAATTAGAAGGCTTTGTAATCAAATTAAAAATTATGGTATAGCTAAGTAAACATGTTATTTGTGATATCAGGAACTTTGGAATTCAGCTTTAGCTATGCCATCTGCCTTTATTTGGGAGATTAATGTTGTTCAAGCTCTGCTGTGGCATGAAATTGTGCTCGAGTTCGAGTCGAGCGGAAGGAAATTGATCTTTCAATTCCTTGTTGTGAATGAACCTGAATCTCTCATGACAAATGGAGTGTTGTCGCTCTCTAGTGAAATATTTTTCTTTCTCATTTTTCCATTTTCATTACAAAATTTCGAATTTTTCTAAAGTCATTTTAACTTGTATATTATTTTGATTTTTTTAAAAGAAAATTTAACATTTTCATTTGTTTAGGGAAAAAAAATTTATTTATGCAAGACTCCGGTGGTTATGAACATCAGGATTAAATTGTCATTCGTTAACGTCCACCTAAGGAACTTTATCCACTTTTATGTTCAAACGGATGATGTTTGTTAGATGATCATTAACGAATGACGGTTTAACCCATGCGTTTAAGACCGTCACCACCGTGCGAAACGGAGCCAAAGTCTACTAAAAATTATTTTACTTCAACTTACAAATAATTTTACATTTTTTTATAAATTAAATATAGGATTATAGTGGCATATATTGAATAGTGAATTTAATAATTATGCAAATTAATATTTATTATAGAGATTTTCTTGGGTAGGAAATAGAGAAATTGGGGACCAATAGGCATGAAGCGCCGTGTGTAGAACAGTTTTTGGATGGATGTAAGATTTTAACAAAGGCTTGATAAAAGGACGGATTTTGTTTAAATTAATTATTTTATAAATAAATGGATATTAAAAATGAATTGTTATTCATACCTCATAAATGTATATTTGTAACTCATTGATATTTGTACCCGAATTGAATATTTATACTCATAATTGATATTTGTACACATGCATAATAAATTGAGAAAAATGATCAGCGCTCCTGAGAAGCTTTAGCCGTGCCCGCACACCATACATGACGTGCGGATATCCAAACCTTCCCTGACGTAACGAAAATCGTCGTCGGCTCAAACCGCCTTCGCCGGCGCGCCAACAGCCATCATCGCCGCCGCCGCACCAACCTCCATCACCGTCCCCGCAAACCGTCATCGCCGTCGCCGCAAACTGTTATCGCCAACACTGCACCGAAACCGTCTCCGCCGCAAACCGCCATCGTCGTCGCCGCAAACCGCCATCGCCGTCGCCGCAAACAGTAATCGCCGTCGCCGCAAACCGCCATCGCCGTCGCCGCAAACCGTCATCGCCGACCCCGCAAACGGCCATCGCCGACCCCGCAAACGGCCATCGCCGAGGCCGCACCGAAACCGTCATCGCCGTCTCCGCAAACCGCCATCGCCGACGCTGCACTGAAACCGCCGCCGCCGTAAACCGCCATCGTCGTCGCCGCAAACCGCCATCGTCGTCGCCGAAAAACCTCCGTCGCCGCAAACCGTCATCGATCGCCGCCGCTGCACCGAAACCGCCGCCGCTGCACCGAAACCGCCGCCGCCGCGAACCGCCATCGCCGCAAACCGCCATCGCCGTCGCCGCAAACAGCCATTGCCGACGCCTCACCGAAACCGTCATCGCCGCCGCCGAGCCAACCGGTATCATGTGTTTTCAGATTCTAACTCGTGGACTTGAGAGTGAGTTATTATTGGACTTAGCTTACTCTGTTGTTATGCGAGAACATACACATTGACATACGACCTAAAACAAACTATTTATAGGTTGACCGACGGCGAGGAGATGGTCGGAAGGCGCGACGGAATAGAGGGCGCCACGGGCGGCGAGATATTATTGGGCGCCACGTTCGGCTGCGGGAGTTTAGGGCTTGAGAGAAATAGAAACGATGTTTGTGTTTGGTACAAATATCATGTAGATTTAGATGGAAAAAATGTTAAATTTTGTATTATTTTGAGTATGAATATCTAATTGTGAGGTGTGAATAACAATTCTCTATTAAAATGATACTTATATTTAATATTCTATAAAATTTTTTTATAAAAAATAATAAACTTTTTCATAAAATTTATTTTTTATTAGGGGCAGCGTCACATGCACATGACGAACTGCCCCTAATGAAAAATTTCCCAGCAAGTAAGGTTTCAAAATTCAAACACGTCCCATGATCTCCTCTCTCTACAATTATTACTTCTATTTTAAAATTTTCTAAAATTTATGAGTTGATTGGGATTGCCAAATAATAAAATATTATTATTCCTGTACTAAACTCCGTGCCCAGTTGATGCTAACTTCACCGGTTCACCAACAGTCTTAAAAATTAATTTTTAATAGATTATTAAGAGTGCTTATATTAGCAATTTACTTTTGGCTATTAGCATTTTTGGCTATTCACAAGTATTGTTGTACAATTCAGTAGTGGGTCCAACGAGCCCGCATCAGCTCTGTAAGCGGGCGAACCCAGGTGGGCAAGCCAGCCCGCATCAGCCAAGCGGCTGAGCGAGCCCAGGAGGGCTACCAGCCCGCATCCGCTAGGCAGGCGGGCGAGCCAACCCGCATCCGCAAACCGGGCGAGCGAGCCGGGGAAGCCGGCCCACCTCCATATAAGAGGCGGGCGAGCCGCAGGAATCAGGACTTGCCTAAGAGGCACGTGACTGGCGAGCTGGCTCGCATTCTCTCCATAGGTGGGGTGCAGATATCCTATATTTAATATAATTTGGTCTGCTAATAGCCACACCCAACAACGGCGTTTCATTGCTGGCAGACCCATTTTGGACTACGCATAGCCATTTAGAACAGCGGAGTTGCGCTATTTGCAGGCTAGACTCAGAAATCTATAAATAGACCTGATGGGGTACCTCAGAAGACAAGTTTTCTCATTCTCTGGTTATATAGCGCTTTCTGAGGTATCCTTAGCTCGGCATTAGCTAAGGAGGAGAAGCGCTCTAAGAACTTTCGGGTGTGTGGAGGGACCTCCCTGCTGCAACCTCGGGTCAGTTCCAAATCCTAAGTTCTCATTCAAGCAGGCTCATTAGGAGAAGTAAGTGTGCGACCTCCCCTTTCTAGGGTCCGAACTCCATATAAGCCGGTTCTTAGTTTCAAAATATTTGGTGTGATGAGCATGGATCGAGGGCAGCACAGAAAATCCTCAGCAAGTTTAATGGCTAGAGACGAGGGACATGAGTCTGATCAGGCTGACTCGTCGTCTCCCCCTCCCCTCGCAACCGTTTGAATGTTCGAGGACTTCAGGCAGGAAGTCCGGAATCTTGTACTCTTCGAACTCGAGGTTCGCGGCAAGTGCTTTACACCTGCCATCCCAGTGGTCGCTGCCCGAGCTCTGGGCGAGAATGCCCCCGTCAGGTGACCTGGGAAGGAAGTCGCGGAGGAAGGCAGCGAGCGAGATCCCCCGGGGGCGAGCACTGTTCCCCGGCTCGGCGAGTGCGGGAAGGACTAGTGAGGTGGAGGCGCGAGATCGTCCGGCTCACCTCGCGAGCGGCGGGAGTCCCTTCAGCGAGCTGGTCGCTTCCGCCCTGATTCTGGATGGGTTTTGTGAGCCGGAGATGTCCTACCACACTGGAAGGGCGATCCGGTACAACACATCCAGTGGTTCGAGGATGTGGTCTTTATCAGACAGATGTCGGACGCCTTCAAGTGTCGGTTTTTTGCCATAACTCTCAAAGAGAAGGCGAGGGATTTGTTCCATTAGCTTCTTGCCAGCTCCATATACAACTTTGAGGACCTGTGCTAGGGGTTCTTGCAGAGGTTCTCAACTTCAAATAAGAGAGGGAAGGAGCCGGAGTCTCCGTTTCTCAGTCAAGTAGGCTTACTAGGAGAAGTAAGTGTGCGGCCTCCCTTTCTAGGGTCCGAAATCCACAGAAGCCGGTTCTCGATTTCAACAATTATTTTTTAAAAATTGGCTATACGCAAGTATGAAAACTATACGCGCTCAAAAATGAAAAAAATGAGGAGCAGAGCACCACCGTCTGAAGGAGGAATGAGTGCTTGAAGATTAGGAATAAAGAAGTACTGCCGCCAAGAGGAAGAGCGATCGTCGAATGTGGAAAAGATAGCCGTCAGATAATGGAGGAGAACGCGTCGGGAAAAACAATGCCGCTCGGAAAATTGTGGAGGATTTGTCGAATTTGGAGCCCTTCAGGTCGGGCGGAAAGCGAGGAGGAAGTGTCGTCGGCGAAATCATAGTTTGGAGGGAAGGCGGAAGCATGCAAGGGACAAAAATGAATAAGAAATATTTTTTGTGCAGTGCTTGCCAATATGAATTCTAAAAATAAAAAAAACTCAAAATTGAGTGCAGATAGCCAAAAGTGAAGTGCTAATATCAGTAACCATTATTAATAGGTACCCAAAAAAATCAATGCTAACTTGATCTCGAGCATAACATTCACAATTTTGCGTCATTTTGAGTCTATTTTGTTAGGGTTAGGATTCCCTCAAGATAGCTCACAGTAGTTCATCAAATTTGGAATGACTATTTATAGTATCTATAGCGTAAAGTATTGCACTAGGTAGACACACAACCCATTAGGTTACTTAAAGTTGGTCTCGACATGCGCAGATGACATATTAATTAATTATCTAACATTCTCCTCCTATGTCTACCGCAAATCCGACATCAGATAGGGTTGTTTGTGCAATATTCAACCAAATATGAATAATTCACAACCGTGTCCAACACATTCAACAAAAATTAGACTTGGACATATACACAGAGAATTATAGGTTCTATTTCAAAATTCATTTTCTGTTTCCAAATGAAATGATTTATGGACTTTTGGGTCCCACAACTATATTTGTATTCTAATTTGAAATGTTACGGTTACAGTTCTTCTAAAGTTAACTGGAAATCATTAAGTTTGAAATGCAACCAATTAATAGAGGAAAAGTCAAAGTAAGTCAAATTGTGTTATAAAATTTGGAATAACACTCACCTTCAAGGTAAGATAGACAAATCTATGTGAAGTTATTAATATCAAATTTGGAATGAAGCAACTCACAAGATTCATGCAAAGCAAACAAAAACATCAACGGAGCACATTACACATACTTTGATAAAGGACCTTAGAAAATCAAAACATTCAACTTAGACTAGACTGGTCTAAATTGTATTTAGTCTCATTTTCCCAATTGTTTTGATTAATCGGACTTTGGACATTTATTTCGTCAATGGACCAGCTAGGTTATCCTTCGAATGCACATCGATCAAAGTGTTAATTATTTTTTCTTTCAGATAATTCAGTAAAGTATGTCTCAGTCATACGTATCTCCTCTTGGAATTAAAGAGAGCATTCTTAACAACTTGAACTGTTGTTTGATTATCACAATACAAACTCAAAGAATTAATTTGTAACCTAAATAAGAGAATGTCTAGAATAAAATTTTTAATCCAGTCTGCCTCTTCATTAGCCAAAGCTAAGGCAAACAACTCAACTTCTATAAATGACAAAGTTATACACGTCTGCCTTTTGGATTTTCATGTAATGACAGATCCACCCAAAGTGATTATATATCCATTAGTATACTTGTTATTCCAACTTTTGAACACCATGAGACATCAGAGTATCCATCCACAGTAAGAGGATAATTAGTATGGTGCAAATCATGATCTTTAGTACCTCTTAGGTATCCCATAAGTCTGTCTAAGGCATCCTAATGCTCTTTGTCTGAGCTATTAATAAAGCGACTCAGTATGACAACAGAGAAGACAATGTTTGGTCTTGTATAACTTGTGGCATACATAAGACCACCAAATATTCTCGAGTATTTTACTTGATCAACGCGAGTTCTTACATTAAGACTCAACTTAACGTTGTGATCAAATGGTGTCTCAAGTACTGGATTATAATCTTTATATCCCTAGTAGAAAGAATATGATTTATATGATGAGTATGACTAATAATGATACAATCCTTGTCCACTCTAACTATTATACCTAGCAGAATATCAACATGACAAAAGTCTTTTATATTAAATATTTTTGTGAGAGTGAATTTAATATCCTTCACTACAGAAAACTTCAAGTGCAGAACCAACATATCATCCACATATAAGCATATAATGACTGTCTTATTAGATTTTGAACAGTGATAAAAGTATTTGTTAGAAAAACTAGATTATAATCCAAAGCTCTTTACTAGTTATAGTGTATTCCTCTGTTCGATCATTTCTAAATTTTTTAATCTTTAAATTTAATGTTTTTTATACGAGATTTTAAGACTTTAAAAATCTCGAAAATTTCATCTTTCAATTTCAATAAGTACACATGATAATATCTAGAGTAATCGTCTATGAATGTAATAAGATATTTTCTTTCCCTCTAATGACATAACTCCGGAAATCAGAGAGGTCAGAATTTATTAATTAATGAAGATGTGTTTCTAGAAACTGACATGAAAGGATTTCTAGTGATCTTAATTTGTGCACACACATCACATTTATCAAATCGAATAGATAGATCTAAATAAATAATGTGACTCTTAGGTAGATTTGTATTTTCCTATAGCTTACACACATAAGTCTATTATTTAATAACTTAAGATCAATCAATGTTGAATTCACTTAGTTAATGTTATCATTGTCTAGGCTAAGTTTACATATTATTGATCATGTACACACAATCAAAGTAATGTGAATTAATCGTTAAAGTTATTTTATCATTTAGGGTTGTGAAGGACATTCTAGCCTTATCTAACAAATTCATAGAAATAAAATTTTTAGTTAAATTAGGTACTACATTAACATGTTCTAAAGTTAAAATTTTAACTGAAGAGAGCATCAGCTCTGCTGTCCCAGCACGAGCCACTTCGGGCTCTCCTTTATTACAGTTCTCTACCTTTTCCTTGATTATCGTGACCCCAGTCAGAAGATTTTTGTCATTTGTCACATGACAAGTAACACCGCTGTCTAACCACCACTTAGATGACACACTATGGTGACTACTCCTAATCATAGCCACAAAATACTTAGGATCAGAGTTATGATCAGCATGTTCCCAACATTTTGTGGGGCTTCCTCCTTTTTCTTTGAAGTCTTACACTCAATAACATAGTGACCTCATTTACCATAGTTGTGGCACTTGCCCTTCTTCCTTTTAAGAGAAGGATTGTTTTGACTTCCAACTATGTAGAGGCTTTACCTTTATGTGTCTGTGGCTTCCGACGATATTTGACAGATCAAGAAACAAAGTTGATAGCCAGTGAGGGCTGACCAACTTGCTCCAAGTTTTTTCCAACAATATTTTGATCCAAAATGTGGATGTACCTTTTGAGTTCATCAAGTATGATCTTTTTCTTCAGTATGTGCATTTAAAACTTGAAGGTAATATATCCACTCAGGAGACATCTTGCTCAGAATCATATACACAAAGATACTGTCAGACATATCAGACTGATTGTCCTCCAGCTTGAGGCGTAAATTTTTCCAGCTCTATGATTTGAGAGGTGACTGACAAGTTAGCACTGAATTTGAAGTTGAAAAACTTCTCCCGAATGAGAGTTTTTGTCTGTTCTTCCTCCTTCTAAAAATACTCGTTTAAGTGATTACATATCTCTTTTGCAAACTTATACGCATTTTAAGTCATGACAAATCGAGGATTCAGGGAGTTCAGGAGGTAGTATCTACAGAAATCCTCATCTTTGCTTCACTAATATTCGTCCACCTCCTCACGGTTCGTGGCGAAATCGCTAAGAATGGTGTAGAAGATCTTACGTTCTTTCATTCTCAGTTGAATATAGGGGTGCAAGTTGAGTTGAGCCGGCTCGAAAGCTCGATAAGCTGGCTCGAAAAAAGCTCGACTCAAGCTCGAGCTCGTAGAGCTCGAGCTTGATTACGAGTTGAGCTCGAGCTCGAATATTATTATTAATGAGCTCGTGAGCCGGCTAGCGAGCTTTTTATTCATATATTTTAAAAAAAATTAAAAATATAAAAACAACTAGGCTCATGAGCTAAAAAGCTCGTGAGTAGCTCGAGCTCGATTCGAGCTCGCGAGCTCGAAGCTCAAGCTCGAGCTCGATAAGCAAGCATTGAGATCAAGCTCGGGCCAGGACAAAATGAGCTCGAGCTTGGATTTTTTTTTTAAACTCGAGTCGTTTGCACCCCTAGTTGGACATGCAGCTTCCAACCGAGGAAGTCAGTAACATTAAAAGACTGCAACTTGACGATGTTATATGCACTCTTCTTCGATCTCTTGAATTTATTTGAACAGAAAAATTAGAAAAAGATCGTCTAATCCTTGCAGAAACGACCCAGTGTCTTCAGATTCAATCTAGAAATTAGTTAGCTCATCCTTTCCGGCTAATCACGGAAAAACTTGATAACTGCAAAAGTTTCCACGACAAAGCTCGGCCAAAAAATGCAAGATTCCGCGGCAATGCTCGGCAAGAGACCAAGATCACTAACTTCAGAATATAATCAGATGGATCTCTTATTGGTTAAAAAACAAAGAAGAAATGAGGATTTGATTCGACCTTGGAATTATTGCGGCCAAAAACAGATCTGATCTACTGGCGGGATCTGGACTATTTTCCGACGAAAGTCCAAAATCGAGCGTTGAGATGGCTGCTCCTCAGAGGTATGTAGCTTTGATCTGCGATAGAACTTTGATTCCTCTATATCTGAATATGCGACACTTCCTGACAACCTAAGACACGCCGGAAGGAGTTGCGTCGGGATCTGGAGATCTCGAACGATAGAGAAGACCTATGTGGTAGCAGATCTGAGTGAATGCAGGAAAGATCCGGCGAGAGGAATCAAAGTCCGGCGAGAGGAGACAAGATCCAGTGAATTCCTCTGATTCAATGAGTGACGACAGTGCGGAGCCGAGATCTTCTTCTTTTTGTTGGAAACGCTTAGCACGCCCACTCGCTCGACAACACCCAACGAGACGCAACAATCACAATTTACTTCTCCACAAGCTCCACACTTCACGGCGAGACTCCACTACTCCGGCGAGATCTCCTTCGGCGCGAGCAGCAAAGTCCGGGCAAAACTTCTACACGCGAGAATAATTAAGGCGAGAACAACAATGGCGAGAACAGCTAGGCTTCCACCTCCTCTTCAAAACTCCGGCGCGATGCAAGCACCACCACGCCGAGACCAGCGAGATGCTTCGGCGAGTCGAGCCGGCGAGTCGGGCCGGCGAGAGCTGCTCCGGCGAGAGCTTTCAGCGGCGGCGGAACTAGTTCCTGCGGGAACTGACAACTCTCTCTCTCTCTCTCGCTTCTCTCTCTCTCCAGCTATGTTTCTCTCTCTCTCCCGTGATGTTCTCTCACTCTCTATTTCTCTCACAATTACTCTCTCTCACTCTAACTCTCTCTCTCTCTTCTCTCTCTCTCTCGCCTATTCTGTCTCTCTCCTGCGGGAGTTCTCTCACTCTCTATATATCTCTCGCCTCACTCTCTCGCTATACTGTTCACAGAAAAGACAAGGGAGAGTTTTTCTGGGCAACTTTTTCTTACAACTCATTACAAGAAGTTATACATATATATAGGAATTGTCTACCAACCAAGTGCCGCCACGTGGCTCTCAACATAACTTTTCAATAAATGCACACTCAAGCTATTCTATCTCTCCTCCGCCATACATAAAATAAATAATAATAAAACATAGTTGACCCCCGGTCAACACCAGCTCAAACCAACAAACTCCCCCTCAAGCTTGGCTGCACATGCCGAGCTTGCCTTTGAGCCTCTCGAACGTCTCCGCTTTCAACGCCTTGGTGAATATGTCCGCGACCTGCTCTCCGGTTGGGCAATACACCACCTCCACTATCTTCTGCTCCACTTGTTCACGGAGGAAGTGATATCGGGTCTCGATATGCTTACTCCTCCCGTGTAGCACCGGGTTCTTTGCAAGCTGGATGGCGGACATGTTATCCACTAACAATGTCGTTGGGCCATCCTGCACATGATGTAGTTTCTCCAGAAGGTTCCTTAGCCAAATGGCTTGGCAAGCACATGCTGCCGCTGCGATGTACTCCGCTTCGCAAGATGATAAGGCTATAGTAGCCTGCTTCTTAGAACTCCATGAGAACGCCGCGGTTCCCATGTTGAACGCATACCCGGAAGTGCTCTTCCGGTCGTTCACATCTCCTCCATAGTCGCTATCCGAGTAGCCGACTAGCTTCAACTCTCCTCCAGATGAGTACATCAAGCCATGGTCCCGAGTTCCGTTCACATACCTCAGGATCCTCTTCGCTGCAGTGAAGTGGTTCTGCTTGGGCTCTTCCATGTACCTGCTCACGACCCCCACCGCATACATGATGTCCGGTCTGGTGAAAGTCAGATACCTTAGACTCCCAACCAGACTCTTGAACATGGTTGGGTCAACACCTTCCTCCTTTGAGTCCTTCCTCAACTTCGTTCCGGGATCGGCAGGAGTGGAGATAGGCTTGCTATTCTCCATCCTAAACTTCTTCAAGATCTCCTCCGCGTACTTCTTCTGCGCGATGAAGATCCCATCTTCTCTCTGCTGTACTTCCACCCCTAGAAAGTAACTCAGCTCTCCTAGGTCTGTCATCTCAAACTCCTTCTTCATCAGCCTCTTGAACTCTTCGAACATCGCAGGGTTGCTCCCGGTGAATATCATGTCATCCACGTATAGACATAAGATCATGATATCCCCGTTCTTCTCCACCTTCATATAGAGAGCATACTCATATGGGCACTTCACGTAGCCATGCTTTTGGAGGAATGTATCTATCCTCCCATTCCAAGCTCTTGCCCCTTGCTTCAGCCCGTACAGTGCTTTTCTCAACTTGCACACCTTCTTCTCCTGGCCCTTCACAACATACCCCGGAGGATGCTCAATATACACATCCTCCTCCAGGTAGCCATTCAAGTACGCCGCCACCGCATCCATTTGCATGATTGTCCACCCATAATGAGCTGCCAGTGCGATGATCAACCTGATGGTGTCAATCCTCGCCACTGGGGCATAGACCTCGTCGTAGTCCACTCCTTCGACTTGCCTGTAGCCCTTCACCACGAGCCTAGCCTTGTGCTTCTCCACATCTCCATCCTTATTCTTCTTTACTTTGTAGACCCACTTCACCCCGAGGGGTTTGTGGCTAGCGGGTGGATCAACCAGCTTCCAAGTATCGTTCTTCTTGATAGAAGCTATCTCAGCATCCATTGCCATTCTCCAAGATTTCTCCTTGGCAGCTTCGTCGTAGGAGTGCGGCTCGCAATCTGCTAACAAACAATATAAAGAAAAATTGTTAAGTGTCGGTGCCGTCTCCTCGTAAAGCTCCTCCAACCTCCTCATCCTAGGTTGAGGACGGTCAGAACTGCCTCGGCTAGTGCTCGCTCCACTAGGACTTCCTCCGTTTGTACTTGTTCCACTTGAGCAGGGGGTAGAAGCTCCCCCTGAACTTCCACTCGGTGGTGATGGTGGCTCAGCTCCACCATCCTCAGCTTCCGCTTCATGACCACCTTCTTCCTCATCTTCAAAGAACATCCCCTTCATGTTCCTTGTCTCCTCATCCCAGCTCCAGCAGCTGTCTTCTTCAAACACCACATCTCTCGAGACTATGGCCTTCCCAGTCACCGGGTTGTAAAACTTGTACGCCTTGCTCTCCGGAGCATAGCCCACGAAGATGCACTTCTCGCTTCTGTCATCGAGCTTCTTCCTCCTCTGGTCCGGGATGTGAGCATGAGCTACACACCCGAAGACCCTTAGGTGCTTCACACTCGGCTTCCAGCCACTCCATGCTTCAAATGGCGTCATGAACTTCACACTCTTTGTGGGGCATCTGTTCAGTAGATACACCGCACATTGCACTCCTTCCGCCCAGAACATCTTTGGTAGCCCCTTCTCCTTCACCATGCTTCTCGCCATGTTCATGATGGTGAGATTCTTCCTCTCTGCCACTCCATTCTGCTGCGGTGAGTACGCTGCCGTCAGCTGGTGTGATATCCCATTCTCCTTGCAGAAACTATCGAACAGCCTCGAGGTGTACTCCCCACCTCGATCTGTCCTAAGCACCTTCAATGGTTGCCCACTCTCCTTCTCGGCCATCGCTTTGAACTCCCTGAACTTGTCAAGGGCCTCAGACTTCTCTTTCAGAAAATACACCCAACACTTCCGACTATAGTCATCCGTGAAGGTGATGTAGTACTTACTTCCGCCAATTGAGGTGGTCTCAAACGGACCCGCAATGTCCGAGTGAACCAGTTCAAGTTGCCGCCTTGCTCTCCAGTACTTTCCTCCTTCGAACGTCTGCCTCTTGAGCTTCCCCTTCGTGCATGCTTCACACACCTTCTGCGGAGGGGAGATCATAGGCAGATCCGCCACCATCCTGGAGTGGGATAGTAGCTTCAACCCTGTGAATCCCAAATGGCCCATCCTATGATGCCATAGCCATGCTTCTTCCTCTTCTTTTGTTCTCGCGAGACAAACCGTCTCTTGAGCATCCATCTTCAGCGTGAAGAGACGGTTCGCCGTCATCTTCACCTTCACGACCTCCTTCCCTTGATCATTCTTCATTGCCAGAGACCCATCCTTCATCTGCACGCAGTAGCCTCTCTCCACTAACTGCCCAATGCTTAAGATGTTGGTCTTCAACCCTGGCACATAGTACACATCATTCAGGTGTACTCTCTCCCCGTTCAGTTTCACTACCACCAGGCCCTTTCCTTCCAAGGAAATCTTTGAAGCATCCCCGAAGCTAACTTCACCCCCACTGGGTTCAAGGTTAAAGAACATCTCCTTATCTCCACACATGTGGTTGCTTGCCCCTGTGTCCAGGTACCACACTTCATTCCTTCCTTCTTCTGCACCTCGGTAGGTTAAGAACATCATTGGGTCTCCACCCCCAGCATTGTTCCCATTGTTCCTGGCCTCCGCATAATGGTTGGCTTCTTCTGTCTTCCTCGGAGTCCAACAGTCATAGCTCATGTGCCCAAACTTGTTGCAGTTGTAACACTGAACTTGGGCTCTTCCTCCTCGGCCTCTTCCTTGGCCTCTTCCTCTTCCTCTTCCTTCTTGCCAACCTCCTTGAGGTCGCTCCGCCTCTCTTTGGAAACCTTGGTTCCTCCCTTGATCTCTACCTCCTCTTCTACCTCGGCCTCTGCCTTGGTGACCCCGGCCACGCTGGCCGCCTCCTCTTCCGGAGCTCTCTCCGAAGTTCAGCTGGTTCTGGAGTGCTTTTCCCAAGCCACTCGCTTCTTCATCATCTTGCATCATCCTGTACTCATGAGCTTGCAATGAGCCTACAAGCTCATCTACGGTCATCTGGGTGAGGTCCTTCGACTCCTCGATTGCCACCACCACGTGTCGGAACTTCCTTGACATGGCCCTCAGTAGCTTCTCCATGAGACTCACATCATCTATCGCTTCTCCGTTTCTCTTCATCTCGTTTGTGAGCGTCCGCAGACGGGTCACAAAGTCTCCGACCTTCTCCGTGGCCTGCATCCTCAACATTTCATATTCACCTCGAAGAGACTGCAGCTTCACTTTCTTCGCCTTGTCCACCCCTTGCATGGAGCGTTGCAACACCTCCCATGCTTCTTTTGAGCTAATTGCCTCCGAGATCTTCTCAAAAGTGGCTTCATCCACTCCTTGGTATAAGGTGAACAATGCCTTCTTATCCTTCTTTCTCGCTTCCCTCAACGCCGTCCTCTGCGCGTTGGTCAATGCTGCCTCTGCTTCAGCATCAGGCTCTTCATAGCCGTCCTCGACTACTTCCCATAGCTCCTTCGAGGCGAGCAACACTTTCATCTGGATACTCCAATTGCCGTAGTTGGTCTTCGTCAACTTAGGGACTTGCCCCGGCATCGCTCCTCCTGTCTCCATCTCTTCTTGTCACCTCGCTTCCGAACTACTCCAAGGGTCGCAACCTCCCTCTGATACCAGTTGTTGGAAACGCTTAGCACGCCCACTCGCTCGACAAAACCCAACGAGACGCAACAATCACAATTTACTTCTCCACAAGCTCCACACTTCACAGCGAGACTCCACTACTCCGGCGAGATCTCCTTCGGCGCGAGCAGCAAAGTCCGGGCAAAACTTCTACACGCGAGAATAATTAAGGCGAGAACAACAATGGCGAGAACAGCTAGGCTTCCACCTCCTCTTCAAAACTCCGGCGCGATGCAAGCACCACCACGCCGAGACCAGCGAGATGCTTCGGCGAGTCGAGCCGGCGAGTCGGGCCGGCGAGAGCTGCTCCGGCGAGAGCTTTCAGCGGCGGCGGAACTAGTTCCTGCGGGAACTGACAACTCTCTCTCTCTCTCTCTCTCGCTTCTCTCTCTCTCCAGCTATGTTTCTCTCTCTCTCCCGTGATGTTCTCTCACTCTCTATTTCTCTCACAATTACTCTCTCTCACTCTAACTCTCTCTCTCTCTCTTCTCTCTCTCTCTCGCCTATTCTGTCTCTCTCCTGCGGGAGTTCTCTCACTCTCTATATATCTCTCGCCTCACTCTCTCGCTATACTGTTCACAGAAAAGACAAGGGAGAGTTTTTCTGGGCAACTTTTTCTTACAACTCATTACAAGAAGTTATACATATATATAGGAATTGTCCACCAACCAAGTGCCGCCACGTGGCTCTCAACATAACTTTTCAATAAATGCACACTCAAGCTATTCTATCTCTCCTCCGCCATACATAAAATAAATAATAATAAAACATAGTTGACCCCCGGTCAACACCAGCTCAAACCAACACTTTTTTCAGCAATAGACGACAAGGAAAAACTAGGAATCATGATCTGAGCGGAGGAAACATGCAAAAAAACAACGAGAACTCTTTCTCCTTTGCAATCTAGAGCAGCCGCGGAAGAACTCATGGAAAAATTGGAGCGCCAGCGGAATCGCAAATCAGAAGCATCAAGTCGCAAAAAACCGAGAGCGTCGACAACAAATTAAAGACCATCGAATAATGATCTCCTCCTAGTGGCGGCAAGCAAGATCGAAGAGCACAACATGGGAAACATGCGAAGCACTGGAGCAACGCAACATCAGCGGAAATCCTAGGAGCCTTAAAAATTATCTTGAGAATGTTAGGATTAGGATGCGCTTAAGATAGTACACAATAATTCATCAAGTTTGAAATAACTATTTATAGTATCTCTAGAATAGAGTCTTACCATCGATAGACACGTAACCCATTAGGTCACTCTGAGTTAGTCTTGACATGCGCGGACATATTAATGAATTATCTAACATGTTTGACCCCTTAAACGTGCATCAGAAAGATTCATGGGGTTCCCGACCAGTGTAATCCGGTTACCGTAACCGAGCGCTAGGGCAAGCGCCCTAACAATTGGGTGTGAAAGGGGAAACAAGCTCCGCCTTCGTCCGTCTTTCTGGCGGGCTCTCAGGCCGTAAAGCCTTGAGATGGGAGCACCAAGATGTCGATGTCCGTGACCTCCGCTTTCTGCCTTCTTTGTCCTTAGAATGCCTCCAAATCAATTTAGATTCTGGTCTTTGAGAGCCGATATCTCTCTCGCCGCTTAATGAAACTCCGTCTGAAAGTGGTGCGGATTGCTCTTAAACAATCGATGATCTAAGTGAAATTTTGACGGGGTGACATTTCCACTAAAATGATCCTTTTGTCTGTGACTCCCATTGTTTTGGACTTAGATAAGAAATTGTCACAGTTAGTGAACTCTTGAGTTGAAACAAAGCTTCCAAGAAATTTTTATAAATTTCTTTCATTTTTTTCGCCGAGGCGACAGTGGGAGGGGGGGAGGGGGGGGGGGGGGGCAATAGCCACCAAAGTTAACGATTTAAGGAAAATGAATTGTGGCATTCTATGTGAAGAACCTTATTCTGGTCTCCTCAAATTATTTGAAAATCGAATGTAGAATCAATAAAAGTGTCACGATAAAGGATAAAGATCCCTAGTACAAAAAAACATAACACCACATTTTATTTCAGTTATATACATTTACTTAGAGATGGAAATTACATTAAATAAGAAATCTAGGTATACTCATTACAAAAGGCACTCTCATAATCCTCGCATGTCGCTTTATGATTTTCTTGAGCTTCCTTGATCCTGATAAAAATCTTAAGTCATACATTTGCTAAATCTTCAGCGCGCTTCCGCTTTGCTTCCTCTGTCAGAGAAACTCTTTGCGATGCACTTGCTGACGCCCGTGTTGCCTAAAAAAATGGTGTCCACAATGGGTTAGTCATAAACATATGACATGTGAGAAAAGAATTTCATGAACTGATATACATACTGACAATGAGAGATAACAATATGCATACATCACAATAAATTAATATTCAGTATTTGCTCTCAAAATTCTCAATGTTTTCTTATCCCCCTTTGATGTTTAGTTACATAAAGTATGAAATATTAAATCATGCAACTTGAATTAGATCCCACCCCTTTAGAGTATACAAGAATACACCGTGACAGAGCCGGACTCGCTCGATCCGCATGAGAGAGAATAACTTTTCCTCGATGAGAAAAACTTTCCCTTTGATAGAGGCCCGCTCCTTGGGTCTTGTTTGGCGTTGCGAGAGGAGACGGGGGCGGGAGGAGACGGTCAGTTGTTGGAACTGGAGGGGGGAGGCAGCCGTTCGAAATGGAACTTTTTGCTCCATTTCTCATGGCACGTCGGGATCAAACACGGTAAGTACCGTCGCCGGCCATTTGATTACCCGTCTTGCAACAGCGTTTTGCCGCAAACGCCTCCTCTAAACTCTGCCCCAAATGAGGCCTTAGATGCAAATAGTAGAGTGGTTAGGCCATGAGAGTGGTGGATAGGTAGGAGCGTTGACTTGAAGAATGTCAACGCCGGCCGGTCCTTTTTAATGATTTTTATTTGGTTATGGCGGTGATTGAATGGGAACTGCAAGGCTCTCCGGATCCAAAAAAAAAACTAGTATTTATTGACATGAAGAGCAGAGCCATCCTCGCAATTAAGTTCCATTTGAGAAGGTAGAGTAAGAAGCAGGGGAGGAAGAAGAAGAAGCAGGAGAGGGGAGAAATGTCGATTAGGCTGTACGGATCGCCGTTCTCAACCAGCACGGCTCGCGTGTTGGCCGCCATCAGTGAGATCGGCTTGGAGGTGGAACTCGTCCACGTCGACCTGTACTCCGGCGAGCACAAGCACGACTCGCATGTCGAAAAAAATGTATTTTTTTTTATATATTTTCTCCTCTGTTAATTCATGGACTAATTACTTCTCTGTGATCATAATTTACTTAATTCTCTGCCATTATTAATTTGCAGCCCTTTGGTCAAGTCCCTGTGCTCGAGGACGACGAGTTTGTTGTCTTTGGTTAGGGATCCAATCTCTTTTCTGCTCATTTTACTCAAAAGTTTTAACTTTTTTTTTTGTAAAAAACATAGAAAGCTGAACTGAATTCATATAGATTTTGGCCTATACGTAATCACGGTGAAATTATATGGTCTGCACATATCCAAAGTCGGTCTGCATAGAGTTATTTTTTATATACATATGAAATGGTTGGTTTATGTGATTGTGGGCAGAATCTCGGGTGATAACGCGGTATTTGGTGCGAAAATATGGCAAGAAAAGCGGGCTCCTGAAAGAAGATAACCCGAGGGACGCGGCGGCGGTGGATCAGTGGATGGAGGTTGAGACACAGCACTTCAACAAACCGGTCGCCACCCTCGTCTACCAACACCTCTTCCGTCCGCACTTCGACGGAGTGGCCGCCGACGAGAAGGTGGTGGCGGAGGAGGTGGAGAAGCTGGAGAAGGTGCTGGATGTCTACGAGGGCAAGCTTTCGAAGACGAAGTTTCTCGCCGGGGATTCCTACAGCCTCGCCGATGTCCATCACGTGCCGTATGGCCACTACCTCGTCACCAGGACCCCGCACGCCTCCCTAATCGACTCTCGCCCTCACGTCAAGGCGTGGTGGGACGCCGTCTACTCCCGCCCGGCGTCCAAGACGGCCACGGAAACCTTGGTTATGACCCCTTGATGTCGGAGGCTGGCCGGAGAGCGAGGGGTGAGTGAATAAAGGCCGCCGGTCCTTGCCGAACGACGGCGGCTCGTAGTTGCAGCTGGCTGATGGTCGTTGATGCGCCTCTCCGTCTGTCTTTAGTTTTCTAGCTATTTGTCCGAATGTAATGTCTTCTCTTTGTGATGATGTATGGGTGAAATAATGATGTGTGCTTGTTTTAATCTCAGTAATCAATATATTTGAAATCCTTCAATGAGACCGACCTCTATTATGTTTGTTAATTCAGTCCCAAATTTTCTTTTAATTTAAGGCTCCGTTTGGGGGGACTTATTTTCACCGGTCAAGCGATTACGACCGCTTGAATCAGACCTTAATTATGATCCGATTCATGCGGTCGTAACCGCTTGACCTATGAAAATAAGTCCCCCCAAACGAAGCCTAAGTTTGGTCTCTAGTTTTGCAAGTTTGGTCTTTTAATAATGTTTGATGGGAAGTAATCATTTATAGCGATCCGGGGTGCGGATAGCCCATTCACCAAGATCCCTACCGAATTAGTGGGATCATGGGTTTGACCCCCGCACGCGCGATCACCGCACACGATCCCCCGCGCGCTCATCCCATTATCCGCACCGTCAAAGCCGTCGTCGCGCCAGGGCCGCCAGCGCTGCCTCTGCCGGCGTCGGGCGGCACGCGCCCATCCAGCCGCGCCAAGACCGCCGCTCGGCCATGGGGCGATGCCCGCAAGGGGCGGACGATCCACGACCGCCTCCCGGACGCGGAACGCCTCCCGCTAGGGGCGGCCGCTCCCCGACCGCCGCCCGGCCGCGGGGCGCCGCCCGCAAGGGGCGGCTGTTCCTCGATCACCCCTCTCCGCGGCTGCGGTCCTCCTTCGCCGGCGGCCGTCCGCCGTTAAGGCGGCCGCCCGTCCTAGCCGGCCTTTCCTAGCCGGCCTTTCCTCGCGATTTCTCCGCCGCAATCGCCACCGCCAATTTTAGGAATACCCACTCACTAATTGAGAAATAATATTATGCAAATAATATTCCCCTAAATCATACTTAAAATTATGTTGTTGGTGGTTACGGTGTGCGGATAGCCGCATAACCACCGTAACCACCTTCTGGAGGCTATAAAAGGAGGCCCATGGCTTCTCATTTCTCACTTTTTCTCCTCCCCATTTTCTTCTATCTCTGTCCAGAGCTCGGTCAGATTCCTCCTACGAGTCACCGCCTCTCCACCAGAAAATTTGGCTAAGTCCACCGTGAAGAGGGCAATTCCTGTGAGACGCTCGCCAAAGTCTCCTAGCTCGCAGCACCCTTCAAGTTGGAACAACCAAAGTTCCGGGCACCTCGCAGCCGTAACCGTCATCAGCGCGGTGCCGACGAGCGTTCATCATCTCCAACATAGATTAACTTCAATTTTCAAGTGAGGCGGTCTGTCGCCCACCGAAACCCGTTGTACTCTCTCTCTCACCCCGGCCCCAAGTGTAATGAGGAGCGACCTGTCACCCTCGATTCTTAAGCTGACTTGTAACCTGAACCGTATAGTGGAGTTTGACCGACACAGATCTGGTCACGTGATTTTTTATCCTGTTGAGGGGTTTTTCCACGTCAAAAATATTGTGTGTGTACAACCCCATATTCGCTAGGAGGGATCCAAGGGCTTCAATGGTCAGGATTGGGCTAGTCTCAGGCTAGCCTCGGGTTAACACTAAGGCATACTTGGGGAGTTCTCGTCCTGTAGGAGCTCTCGCCAAGGGCAGGCGAAAGCTGAGGAAACAAGGGCAGATAGTCGAGCTCTCGGCAGGAGAGATCGTCGACCGACAAGGGCAGATAGTCGAGCTCTCGGCAGGAGAGATCGTCGACCGACAAGGGCAGATAGTCGAGCTCTCGGCAGGAGAGATCGTCGACCGACCGAAGCAGAGGGCCTGACTACGGAAGCTCCCGCCTTAGGGAAAGCTCCCGCCCAGGGCAGGCGAGAAGGCTCTAAGTAAGCCTTCAGTCGCGATGGTTTCAAGACCGTGAGGGGCGCGAATCTCCCGGGCAAGGGGTCTCGCCAAGGTTGGCCCAGTGGGGGGTCCAGCGAGAGCCTTCACGGCCAGGGTTCTCGCCAAGTGGGCCCACGTGGTAGGGCCCGGCGCTCGTAAAGGGGATTATTTTATTATTATTATCCCGAGATAAAATTACCCAAACGCCCTTAGGAGAACAGCGGGATTTGGCTATTGGCAGACCCCTCAGGGGTATTTTAGTATTTTCAGGTCAAAGGAAGACTATAAAAAGACCCATAGGGGCTCTTTGGAAGGCAGGCTCTCATTATTCTCCCACTCTAGTGCCTTCTGAGGAGCTCCCAGCCCAGCATTTGGCTTTGGAGGGGAAGCTCTCAGAGATCTTCCGGGTGTGTGGTGGGACCTCCCAGCTGAGGCTTTGGGTCAGTCTTTTGACCTTAGCAGCCAGTCAAGGGTCAAGATAAGAGAGAAGTAGGAGTCGGCTGCACTTTGGTTTGTGAACATTCGTTGGGGTCATTTTTGGCTTCAACAGTTCTGGTGCGGTGAGCGTGGAAGCAGCCGGTGTAGGAAAATCTCGAGTTAAGTCCCATGGCAGGAGGCGAAGGTGAAGGATCAGGCGCAGGAGGATCCCCCACCCGGGTGGACGAGGCGACGAAGAAGATGTTTGAGGACTTCAGGCGAGAAGTCATGCAGACGATCAACTTGGCCTTCTCGGCAAGGAATGAGTGGGAGACACCGCAGGTTCCGGTGGAGGTGGTTCCGCTGCTAGGCGAGAACGCTCCAGGGCAGCGCCCCGGGAAGGAGGTCCCGGTGGAGGCAGGTGAGAGGGACGTAGCCGCGCGGGAGCTTTTCCCAGGCCAGCGTCTCGAGAAGGAGCTTCCGGCGGATCTGGGCGAGAAGGAGGCGACGGTGCGGGAACTCTTCCCCGGGCATGGTCTCGCGGATCGGTCCAGCCAACCGAGGACGCGAGACGGGCCATCTCGCCAGGCGGGAGGCGAGACCCCCTTTAGCGAGCTCATTGTCTCGGCTCCAGTGCCGGAGGGGTTTCGGGAGCCGGACATGACCTACTACACCGGGAAGGATGACCCGGTTCAGCACGTGCAATTGTTCGAGGACGTGGTGTCCATCAGGCAAATGTCAGATGCCTTTAAGTGCAGGCTTTTCGCCATCACTCTGAAAGAGAAGGCCAGGGACTGGTTCCACCAGTTGCCGGCGAGTTCTATCTACAGTTTTGAAGATCTGCGCAGAGGTTTTTTGTTGAGGTTCTCGACTTCAAAGAAGCGGAAGAAGGAGGCTGAATGCCTGTTTGCAGTAAGGCAAGGGCCGGAAGAGACGCTGGGTCACTATGTCGACCGGTTCCAAGAGGAGGTTCTCCTGGTCCAGGAGGTCCCGGGGTACGCGCTAATGCTTGCCTTCACCCTGGGGCTGAGACCAGGGTTTTTCAGCATGGAGTTGAAGAGGGTGCCCCCTCTCTCTTTTGAGGAGCTCATGGAGAGGGCGGCGAAGGAGATAGACTTTGAGAGGGCAAACCCTGCGTTTGCGAGGAAGCTGGCCAGGTTGGCCGAGGATGATGTGAAGGAGCCGGTAGTGGGAAGGCAGAGAGAGCAGAGAGAGCAGAGGGAGCAGAGGGAGCCGAGGGAAGATAGGAGAAGAGAAGAGCCCCGAGGGCAGGGACAACAGCATGGGGGGGCCAGGGAGCCGAACAACCGACTGGGTTGGAGGCCTCAGGAGGGTCACCCCCAGGGCCAAGGAGGACTTCAGGGAAGAGATAACTTCCGGGAGCAAAGAAGGCTGGAGCAGGGAGGATGGCGACAAGGACCAAGGGGTCATTTCCCACCACCGCAGGAGGCCATGGAGGTGGGAAGAGGAAGAGGAAGAAGATTTCGGGGAGCCGGAAGAAGGGGAGGAGGAGAAGGAAGAGGGGGCAGGGAGGCGTTGCCCTATTGTGACTTCCATCAGGAGGAAGGTCACGCAACGGCCACCTGCCCAGAGTTTCTGGAGATTAGAGGGGCCTGAGTGGCCGGAAGACAAGATCCGCCTGCAAGGATCGTTGAAGTACAACGGGAAGAGGTGGAGGACAGATGTGAAGACAGGATTGCCGTGGGGACCCGAGGAGGGATCGGAGTGATCCACGGGGGAGTGGGGATCGAGGCAACCCGCAAGGGGAGCCTTCAAACCATGTTCCGCCGAGGGGTCGCCTCGACCTCCCAGGCTCCACCCCCAGAGGAGAAGATCACTTTCTCATCCGCGGATATGCCAGACTACGAGGATCCGTTCTGCGACGCGCTTGTGATTCAGACAGCGATAGAAAACTACACCGTCTCCCGGATACTGGTGGATAATGGGAGCTCGGTGAACGTGATCTTCAAGAGGGCCTTCGATGAGATGGGGGTGGAAGGAAAGAGGGTCCTGGCTTCTGATGGACCGCTTTTTGGCTTCTCCGGAGAAAGGAAAGAAGTGGAAGGGGGAGTGGGCCTGCATGTGAGGCTTGGGGGCGTCTCACGGAACTGTCGGTTCGTGATCGTAGACGCCCCGAGTAGTTACAATGCCATCTTTGGACGTCCCCTCATCAGCGCCTTTCGCTGCGTACCCTCCTCATATCCCCAATGCCTCAAGTTCAACAATGGAGGGGTGCAGGTTAGGATCAGGGGGGATCCGAAGATGGCAAGGCAATGCTATGTGACGGCGGTTAATACCGTGTCGTGGATGGCGGAGGCAGAGGAGTTGGAGAAGGAGATGGCTGAGCAGGAAGGGGTTGAGAAAGGGGAGATAAGCCTGGGAGAGGCGATGGAGGTTGTTGAGGAGTTGGCAGAGGTGGAGGAGATCAGCCTAGAAGAGGCGAGAGGAGTGATGGATGAAGAAGAGCAGAGGCAGGAGGAGAGTCTGGAGGAGGCGATGGAAGTTGATGAGGTTGGGGGAGAGGAGCTCGAGTTTGAGCAGGAAGAGGCAAGGGTAAGTTGGGAGCGGTCGGGGCTGGAGCCGGCCGAAGAAGTGGTGGAGATGGAGGTGCTTACAAGAGCGGGGGAGGCGCAAAGGATTCGGATCAGCGGAGGCTTGAGCCTCGAGGATCAGGAGCGGATGCGAGCCTGCATCCAAAGCAACGTCGACATCTTCGCTTGGAGCGCGGCAGACATGCCGGGCATCGACGCGGACGTGTCCTGTCATCGCTTGAACCTGGATCCCAGAGCCCGCCCCATACGCCAAAAGATGAGGGCCATCGCCACCAAGCTAGAAGCCCCCATCCGAGAGGAGGTCCAAAAGCTCCTGGACGCAGGCTTCATCTCAGAGATCCAGTATCCAGGCTGGATCTACAATGTGGTAATGGTAAAGAAGGGAGGAGGAAAATGGCGCATGTGTGTTGATTTTTCGTTATTAAATAAATCATGTCCCAAGGATTGCTACCCCTTGCCTCGGATCGACGCGCTGGTTGACTCAGCCGTTGGTTTTTCTCTTATGAGTTTTTTAGATGCATTTTCAGGTTACCACCAGATCCGGATGCACCCTCCTGATGTCAAGGATGTTTCCTTCATCACGAGAGAGGGATGCTTCAGCTATAAGATGATGCCCTTCGGATTGAAGAACGCAGGGGCGACGTACCAACGCATGATGGATCGAATCTTTCGAGATCAAAGGGGAAGGAACCTGGAGGTCTATGTGGATGACCTCATGGTCAAGAGCAAGGGTGTTGATTCCCACCTGCGAGACTTGGAGGAGACATTTGCCACCCTGCGGAGGTTCAAGATGAGGTTGAACCCCTTGAAGTGTGTCTTCGGGGCTAGTCGCGGGAAATTCCTCGGACACCTCTTGACTCCCGCGGGGGTAGAGCCTAACCCCGATAAGGTTAAGGCTATCCTAGACCTGGAATCGCCTCGCAGTGCCAAGGAGGTCCAGCGCTTGACCGGGAAGTTGGCCGGGCTAAGCAGGTTCCTCTCTCGGTCAGGGGATAGATGTTCCTCTTTCTTCAAAGTACTTCGTGGCAACCAAGCATTCGAATGGACGGTCGAGTGTGAAGAGGCATTTCAGGGGCTGAAGAGACAACTCTCCCAAGCTCCGTTACTTCAAAGCCCGAAGGAAGGGGAGGACCTAGCCTTGTATCTCGGAGTGGGGGGAGAGGCAGTGAGCTCCGTCTTGGTTAGGGAAGAGGGGAAGAAACAGTTACCCGTCTATTATGTCAGCCGAATCTTAAAAAAGGCGGAGCTCCGATACTCCATCCTGGAGAAGCTAGCGTATGCTTTGGTCATCTCAGCTAGGAAGCTTCGCCCTTACTTTCAAGCACACTCGATTAGGGTGGTAACCGACCATCCCCTTCGCAAGGTCTTGGAGGGGGTGGAACATTCAGGAAGGTTGGCAAAGTGGTCCATCGAACTAAGCGAGTTCGACATTTCTTTCGTCCCGAGGCTCTCCATCAAGGCCCAGGCCGTAGCGGATTTTCTGGCGGACTATGTTACCGAGGCCGAGGTTGAAGAACCAAGGCCGCAAGAAGCGTGGAAGATGGTGGTCGACGGGGCCTCAGGAAGGCACTCCCTGGGAGGAGGTGTAGTGTTGGTAAGCCCTCAGGGAGTTACCATAGAGCAAGCAGTGACTTTCCATTTCCCTGTAACCAATAACCAAGCGGAGTATGAGGCTGTGATCGCTGGCCTTCGCTTGGCAAAGGAGCTGGAAATCCAGGATGTGGAGTCCTTCACCGACTCCATGGTGGTAGCATCGCAGATCCGAGGCGAGTTTGAGGCCCGGGAGCCTACCCTCGCAAGATATCTATCAAAGGTAAGAACTATTATTGGAGGTTTCCGTTCTTTTTCTATTCAACATGTTCCCAGGGAGGAAAGCATGACAGCTGACCGGTTAGCAAAGTTCGGGCCTCGGGGTGGAGGTACCCTAACCGAACTATTTCGGCCAGCCATTGAAGAGGGAGAGGTGATGGAGGTGAATCGGCGGTCCTCGTGGGTAGATCCGTTGGTGACCTTCTTGACCACAGGAGAACTGTCAAAAGAAGTCAAGGATGCAAAGAGCTTCAGGCACAAGGCGGCTCATTACCTGATGCTGGAGGGGAACCTGCATCGGAAGATGTTGTCAGGGCTCCTCGCGAGATGCGTAACCGAGGAGGAAGTCCCGAGGATCCTGGAAGAGGTGCATTCGGGAGAATGCGGCAGTCATTCCGGGGGAAGGACATTGGAAGCAAGGGTGATAAGGCAAGGATATTTCTGGCGGACCTTAAGGAAGGATACAGCTGAATTCGCAAGGAGGTGTCGGAAGTGCCAAGTGCATGCTCCTCTGCAGCTCTTGCCCGCCCAAAGGCTTCGAAGCATCACGGCGCCATGACCCTTCGCCATTTGGGGAATGGACCTGGTTGGACCCTTTCCTCCAGCTAGCGGACAGAGGAGGTTCCTTCTAGTTATGAATGACTACTTCTCCAAATGGCTGGAGATCAAGCCGTTAGCCAAGGTAACCTCCCAGGTCATCAGAAACTTCGTTTGGGGGGAAATCATTTGCAGGCACGGATTGCCCCAAGCGATAGTGACGGACAACGGTCCTCAATTCGCCAGTGAAGAATTCATCAATTTCTGCACCCAATTGGGGATTGAACTCAGGTTCGCCTCTGTCCATCATCCTCGGAGCAATGGCCAGGTGGAGGCGGCAAACAAAGTCATCGTCAACTTGCTAAAAAAGAAGGTGGAGAACCTGAAGGGTAGCTGGGTGGAACAGCTCCCTTCCGTCCTGTGGGCCTTGCGAACAACTCCGAACACGGCCACAGGAGAGACCCCCTTCAAGCTCTCTCATGGGTGTGAGGCTGTCCTCCCTGTGGAGTTCGAGGTTAGGTCCCCAAGGGTCGTGGCCGCAGCTGAGGGAAGCGAAGCTTGGAGGTTGGAGAATGAGGAAGGGTTGCGCCTCTCATTAGATATGGTGGAAGAGCTGCGGGATGTTGCCGCCATCAGGCAAGAAGAAATAAAACGGCGAATGGCTCGGTACTTCGATAAGCACATCAGAGTCAAGCAATTCGCCGAGGGGGATCTAGTACTGAAAAAGGTCGACGCTGCGGGAAGGTCGGCCGCGGTTGGTAAGCTCAACCCTAGCTGGGAAGGGCCTTACATAGTAGAGAAGGCTCTGGTTAACGGAGGCTACTATCTCCAGGACGCGGAGGGAAGGACCTTGAGTCACACCTGGAATGGTGATGACCTGAAGCGCTTCTACCCGTAGGAGGGAAAGAAGGATTGTAGTGTTGTAAACAACTGTTGCATTTTCAATGAGTTTATTTCAAAATGTTGACTGTCGCTGAATAGGCAATCTTTATGTTTTAGTTTTAACTGGCTATGATCCCTCATCTCAGTGATAGAATAGGCCTGGTTGAAGGGATCTTCATCAACACCCCGAGCTCGGCTCGGCCCCAGGTAGACCCGCTGCGCAGGCTCTCATCTAGCTGGCAGGTCCGAAGGCTCGCCTGTGGGGGAGAGGTTTGGTTATCTTCATCAACACCCCGAGCTCGGCTCGGCCCCAGGTAGACCCGCTGCGCAGGCTCTCATCTAGCTGGCAGGTCCGAAGGCTCGCCTGTGGGGGATAGGTTGGGTTATCTTCATCAACACCCCGAGCTCGGCTCGGCCCCAGGTAGACCCGCTGCGCAGGCTCTCATCTAGCTGGCAGGTCCGAAGGCTCGCCTGTGGGGGAGAGGTTTGGTTATCTTCATCAACACCCCGAGCTCGGCTCGGCCCCAGGTAGACCCGCTGCGCAGGCTCTCATCTAGCTGGCAGGTCCGAAGGCTTGCCTGTGGGGGAGAGGTTTGGTTATCTTCATCAACACCCCGAGCTCGGCTCGGCCCCAGGTAGACCCGCTGCGCAGGCTCTCATCTAGCTGGCAGGTCCGAAGGCTCGCCTGTGGGGGAGAGGTTTGGTTATCTTCATCAACACCCCGAGCTCGGCTCGGCCCCAGGTAGACCCGCTGCGCAGGCTCTCATCTAGCTGGCAGGTCCGAAGGCTCGCCTATGGGGGAGAGGTTTGGTTATCTTCATCAACACCCCGAGCTCGGCTCGGCCCTAGGTAGACCCGCTGCGCAGGCTCTCATCTAGCTGGCAGGTCCGAAGGCTCGCCTGTGGGGGAGAGGTTTGGTTATCTTCATCAACACCCCGAGCTCGGCTCGGCCCCAGGTAGACCCGCTGCGCAGGCTCTCATCTAGCTGGCAGGTCCGAAGGCTCGCCTGTGGGGGAGAGGTTTGGTTATCTTCATCAACACCCCGAGCTCGGCTCGGCCCCAGGTAGACCCGCTGCGCAGGCTCTCATCAAGCTGGCAGGTCCGAAGGCTCGCCTGTGGGGGATAGGTTGGCTTTTGTGATACTTTGTTCTTAGCCACTTCTACGACACCCCGAGCTCGGCTCGGCCCCAGGTAGACCTGCTGCGCAGGCTCTCATCAAGCTGGCAGGTCCGAAGGCTCGCCTGTGGGGGATAGGTTGGCTCTTGCGATACTTTGTTCTTAGCCACTTCTACGACACCCCGAGCTCGGCTCGGCCCCAGGTAGACCCGTTGCGCAGGCTCTCATCAAGCTGGCAGGTCCGAAGGCTCGCCTGTGGGGGATAGGTTGGCTCTTGCGATACTTTGTTCTTAGCCACTTCTACGACACCCCGAGCTCGGCTCGGCCCCAGGTAGACCCGCTGCGCAGGCTCTCATCAAGCTGGCAGGTCCGAAGGCTCGCCTGCGGGGGATAGGTTGGCTCCTGAGATACTTTGTTCTTGGCCACTTCTACATTACAACGAGCTCGACTCGGCCCCAGGTAGACCCGTTGCGCAGGCTCTCAATAAGCTAGCAGGTCCGACGGCTCGCCGGTGGGGTAGGGGTTTGATTGGTTGGAAAAATACGTGGGTAGGGCCCTGACCTAGACTGAAGGCAAGGCCCTAAAGGTCTCGGCCAATAAGGGTCTCGGCCAGTAAGGGTCTTGGCTCAAAGGTCGCGGCCAGCAAATGTCTCGGTCAAAGGGGGGGTTCTCGCAAAAAGAGGCTCCCGGCGGACCTGAGCAGGACAACTTAATTAACAACGCGAGGTTCCCGCCTAACGGATTTCTAAGAGGTTATCCTAAAGAGACTAAGGGTCTCGGCGGAAGTTCGCGCGGAAGCCATTCGGCAGAACAATATACTTTCAAGCACGCTGAAAATGAGAGATAAAACACTGCTTTACATAAAATTAATTACACAATGTTGGAGCCTCTCGCTCATTACAAAAGAAACAAAAAGAGAAGTTTAGGGGGACGCGCTGTAACTCCCGCTGGTGCTTTCGCTTGAATCCTCGCCAGAGCCCTCTCCAGATGACTCGCCAGCGGTAGAAGACCTCGGGATGTCTGAGGGAGGCGAGTCCGGCGCGCCCGGAGGTTTGGGAACTGGATCGTAGAGCCAAGGAAGAAGCTGGCGAGCGTCGATGGTCGCGCCGTCCTCCCGAAGCAGCTTGACGTCTCGCAGCGTCTCGAGCGTCAGCTTGACGGTTGCCTGAGCGTTGGCCTGGAGCAGCTTATCAACGTCGTACTCTGAAAGGTAACGACTCCGCAGCCTCGCATCTAGCTCTGGAGGCGGGACCTTCGCCAGCTCTGCGCGAAGTTGTTCCCTCAAGAGGACGCTCTCGCAGCGCGCGTTGGCCAGCTCTGCGCGAAGCTCCCTGACTTGGGCAGAATCCTGTGAAAAGAAAAAGAGAGTTCAGCCTGGAAACATCGCACCATCATAACTTTGAAAAACGAAAGCAAGGGTTTGGGAGGGTCTCGCTTACCTCAGCCGCAGGGCGTAGAGACAGCGCCAGTCGAGCATCCGCAAGCTCTTGTTGAGCTTTCGCGAGTTCTTCTCCCGCGGCCTGCCCTCGAGCCATCGCGTCCTCCCTCGCCTTGCGCATATCGGTGAAATTCTTGTCAAGGGAGATGCTTCGGCGCGCACACATATGCGCAAGCTCGAACCCGCGCAATAGAGCCCGGATGGCATCGAAGGCTATAAGGCGGGTGGACATCTGGTCGAATGTGCTGGCATCCTCCCGGCTGTAAAGGCCGTATCCAAGCGAGAAGGCCTCGCCAGTCACATCTTCCCCCTCCGCCCAGCTGGGAAGGAGCGTCGTAACTTTGATCAAGTTCGACTCAGGGTCCCATTCCATCTGAGGCTTCCCCTCCGCGTCGACGTACTTCACGCCGAAGCCAAAGTTCCTGTGCCCTCTCGGCACCTCCTGGGGCGGGACGCTGGCAGAGGTTTCGGCGGCGACCACTCCTCCCCCAGCCTCGCTCGCGGCCGATGGGTTCCCAGTAGAAGCCTCGGCGCGGCTCTTGGCGGCGGCATCCATCTCGATGGCCATCTGAAGGATCGCTTCAAAGGACCTGCCCTCTGGAGGAGGTTGGACAGGCGGGACGGCCGGGGCTTTCCCCTTCTCAAGGGCAGAGGGTTTCGGCCTCTTCAGCGTTCGGAGAGGAGGAAGGGTGACCTTCCGCTTCTTGGCTGGTGGCGGCAAGGGAGGGGCTGGATCTTCTCGGCAGGCGCTGGCGCTAGCTTCCGCGAGCGCAAGGGAGCCTCTCGCTGCCAGACCCTCGACACCCCGGCCTTCAGCGAAGGGTTGGCGCAGAGGGACCTCCCACTCTTCTGCAAAGTTAAAACGCTTTAGCACTTCAGCGCAAGAAAATCTTTGATAAAAAAGGGAATCTGAGGCGAGACCGTACCTTCGCCCGAGTGAACAAGTGGGAGGGAGTCGACGTCCCGCCGAAGATAGGGGACGTCGAACTCCTTGGTCCCGAAGAATTCCAGGATTGCGCTCTCGCGCGATCCCAGAGCAGGCGGCTTGTAGGCAGCGTCCTCATACTGGACGGGCTGAAGCGGGACGTTGCCGAAGTCCCCGCTGACATAAACGAACTTCTCGCCCCAGTGGTGGTGCTTGTTGGCGAGACCGGTAACCTCGAGCAGTTGCCCGGAGAAGAAAACTACCCCCCCCCCCCCTTGGCACGGAAGTTGAATAGCTTCCGGAAGATGGGCAGACTAAACTCGATCCTCTCGGATCGCATATAGCATATGAATGCTATAAGTATCGCGACTGAGTTCGGGTTTAGCTGGGCGGGAACCACCCCATAATAGCGAAGAGCTAGCCGAACCTCCGGCCAAAGGGGGAGGCGGAAGCCCACCTCGAAGTGCTCGAGGGGGATGGCAAGCTCTCCCGCCCCC
Organism: Platanthera zijinensis; assembly: GCA_039513925.1. Taxonomy (NCBI): domain Eukaryota; kingdom Viridiplantae; phylum Streptophyta; class Magnoliopsida; order Asparagales; family Orchidaceae; genus Platanthera; species Platanthera zijinensis. Next base: position 32,555,957 of record CM077080.1, on the reverse strand, counting down.
GGAGTATTCACCCTATCGTGATTCCCCGGGTTTCGCGCCGAGAAGCCGGCGGGGATGTAGCGGTCAACGATCATGTTGTATTCGTCGAGGGTGAGCTTGCAGGAAGGGAAGAGGTGTTTTTGAAAAGCTTCCGCGCAGTGGGCGCGACCCTTGCTCTCGCCAGGCATGGTTGGTTTGTGAGTGAGAGCGAGAGCGGAAGAGGGGTCGAAGCGAGAGCAAGAACGCGAAAGCAAGGAGGGAAGGCTGAGGTTCCGGATCGAAGAAGTAAATGCGGTTGGTAGACTTCTCTATTTATAAGGAAACGTAATCATCATGAATTCATCCGACAGAGAGAGAAAGTGACAGCGGAGTACAGCTGTCAGAATCCGGGCTAACGACGCCTCGGTTCTCCCCCTCGGGATGACAGCGGTCAACGGTCGTTTCGGGTTTCGACGCGACTACCTAGATTGGCGCAAGCCTCCTAGATTGGCGCAAGCCTCCTAGGTTAACACAAACCTCCTAGATCGGCGCAAGCATCCTAGATTGGTGTAAGCGTCTTAATTAAAAAGCCTCGCAGAGCGATAAAAAGAAAAAGGAAAAGAGAGACATGAGTAGAAGCGGGATTCTCGCTAGCGCAAGCTGGATAAAACTTAATTGGTAATAATGTTTATTACAGATACATCGAAAAAAAAAAGATACATTGAGATTCAGAGCGTGAAGGCTAGTAGGGCTTCCAGCTCCATCGTCCCCGTTCTCGTCGCCTAGTTCTTGGGGGCTCCAACGGGTTGAAGTAAGACGATAGCGTGGTACACCCAAGGTTGATCCGCCTGGCGTAATCCCGGATCTGTGAGATGCACCTCCCTGGCGAAGACTCGGCGGAAGGCCCACGCGGGCAATCAGTCTCGCCCAAGAAGAAATCCCGCTCCAGAGCCTCCAGCCTTTGCTCCACAGATTCGCGGAATGCCTTCGCCGCGGCAGTTTGGGCACGGTCTCGCCAGATAAGCTTGGCCAGGATGACCGAGATCTTCCTCCGTCTCCCCTTCGCGCTCCCAGCACTGTTCAGGGTTTCCTCTATCTCGCCAGACGAAGGGAGAGGGGACTCTTCATCCTCTTCTTCCTCGTCTTCTTCTTCCTCTTCTTCTCCTTCTTCCTCGTTGACTCCCGACCGCAAGCCAGGATCACCTGCGAAAGAAACGTGCGAGAATTTTGGTTAAAGCATGGCGATCAACGGTTTTAAAAGGTCTCGCATACCTGCGGTTGGGCGAGAACCGTCAACCAAAGTTGGACGAGAAGGCCCGGCCCCTCCGTTGGTCCCATATAGAAGGTGAAGAGGCTTGCCCAGCCCCGGGCGGAAGGGCTCGCGTGCGATAATCCCGGCCTGGCCGGAAGCAGGAGGGGAGTTGTCTTTTCTCAGGGGACGATCAGCATCCTTGAGAGTAGCGGAAGGTTCAGAAGCCGCCCCTCCCGCCTGCAGGATAGGATTGGCCACCGCAGGAGGCGCTTCAACGGTTCTCGCTTCATCTGCCCGGGTGGTTAGACCCGGGTCGGCGGGAGTTGGCACTGCGAGAAGACGGTTCAGAAAAGAAAAGGTCGGGTCGAAATACTGACAAGGGAAAATGTACCTATCGTTCCGGTTTCGGCCGGAGGAATCCTCTCCAAGACCCGCGTTTGGTCCTTGGGTGAATGAGCGGGCAGGTTCGAAGAATTTGGCGGGATCTCGTCGCCATCGTTAGGAGCGGCTTCCTGCGAAAGCTTGCGTTAACTGTCGGATCCAGTGCACAATCAGCTCGATAGGAACGGTTGAAAGGCTTACCTTCTGCGGAGAAGGATCCCCCTCAGGATTGGGAGTGGGGGAAGGAGGATCCCTGTTCTCGCGGGAAAGGTCCCGCCGGACCACCTTCGCCCTTTTCTTTTCCTTCTTCTTCGGCTCGGACGGCCCGGCGATGGAAGTCTTTTTCACTAACCATGGAGCCACCGCCGCACAGTTAGCCAAGGCCCGCGCTTGGGCAGCGGCTAACCTGTCTTGGAGGTCTTGCGGAAGCGGTTTGGCAGCACGTTTGGGATGCATGGTAAGCTCGCGCAAAAGTCCCGGGGGGGGCGAGAGCTCAGTCGTAAAAACAGTATTTCAAGGGCGAGGCATACGGTCGCCTATCGGTGCGTATTTATAGCCGCAGTAGGACCCACCAAAAGATTCCCCTGGTTAGTTGGCACGTGTCCAGCGAATATTTCGGGGGTTGGACTTGTCTTGTCGAGCGCAGGGCTAGCTCGAAAAGAGCGGGGATTGTGTACAACCCCATATTCGCTGGGAGGGATCCAAGGGCTTCAATGGTCAGGATTGGGCTAGTCTCAGGCTAGCCTCGGGTTAACCCTAAGGCATACTTGGGGAGTTCTCGTCCTGTAGGAGCTCTCGCCAAGGGCAGGCGAAAGCTGAGGAAACAAGGGCAGATAGTCGAGCTCTCGGCAGGAGAGATCGTCGACCGACAAGGGCAGATAGTCGAGCTCTCGGTAGGAGAGATTGTTGACCGACAAGGGCAGATAGTCGAGCTCTCGGCAGGAGAGATCGTCGATCGACCGAAGCAGAGGGCCTGACTACGGAAGCTCCCGCCTTAGGGAAAGCTCCCGCCCAGGGCAGGCGAGAAGGCTCTAAGTAAGCCTTCAATCGCGATGGTTTCAAGACCGTGAGGGGCGCGAACCTCCCGGGCAAGGGGTCTCGCCAAGGTTGGCCCAGTGGGGGGTCCAGCGAGAGCCTTCGCGGCCAGGGTTCTCGCCAAGTGGGCCCACGTGGTAGGGCCCGGCGCTCGTAAAGGGGATTATTTTATTATTATTATCCCGAGATAAAATTACCCAAACGCCCTTAGGAGAACAGCGGGATTTGGCTATTGGCAGACCCCTCAGGGGTATTTTAGTATTTTCAGGTCAAAGGAAGACTATAAAAAGACCCATAGGGGCTCTTTGGAAGGCAGGCTCTCATTATTCTCCCACTCTAGTGCCTTCTGAGGAGCTCCCAGCCCAGCATTTGGCTTTGGAGGGGAAGCTCTCAGAGATCTTCCGGGTGTGTGGTGGGACCTCCCAGCTGAGGCTTTGGGTCAGTCTTTTGACCTTAGCAGCCAGTCAAGGGTCGAGATAAGAGAGAAGTAGGCGTTGGCTGCACTTTGGTTTGTGAACATTCGTTGGGGTCATTTTTGGCTTCAACAGTGTGTTCTACTTATAACATTCGGTGACTGTGTGCGCGCTTGATCGCTCCATGGGCTAAGACGGCCAGATTTAGCCCAATCTACCGGGAGCGTTAAGCAGACAACAACAGTTTGACGTAGTCTGTGAGAAAACGTGTTCCCCCAAAATTCGAAGGAAAATTCCACCCCTTCGGTGATGCTCTATTGACTGAGATGGCAAGAAACAAGAGTACTAGCACCGTCCAAAAAAACTGCAGGAAAAGGCGCATAAGGCACCAGATCCTTCCCCTTCCACACTGATAATCCCGACCAAAGGGAGTCCGTTGGAGAGCTTAAGGACGCATTTGCAAAGCACGATATGCAGATAAACGAACTCCAACCCATATATTGGTCGTTTATCGGAAAGTAAAGCATTCTTCTGTCGCATTACTCAAGCCAGCTAAATTGCCGCAATCATGGGTACTCTCTGCTTTGACCAAACATTCCTTGCACGGGGCATGCGACATAGAAAAAGAGTTTTCTAGCACAAACAATTCCTCAACTCCTGCAACGTCAATCCAAGAAATGGAGGACTGTCACCTCGGTTATCCCCCGTATAGTCGGAATCTCAGAAGCATGAAGCATTACAACATGCTTATCAGGGAGCAAGAGCCGAGTAAACGTTCTCCCCCGATAGGTTCTGATCTACTCTGCTATAACTCGCCGACCTTTTTAGGAATACCCGCTCCGGAAGGCTTCTTGGAGATCGAAAGTTTTGATGGGGCAAGCAATCCTCCGACACATATTGTGTAACACCCCAAAACTTGGAAGGGAAAACGACGGCGTCGTTTTAACCAAGTTTGGTTTTTGGAGCAGGTGACACGGGCGTGTCAGGGGCGTGACACGGGCGTGTCAGGGGCGTGACACGGGCGTGTCTTTCTCGGCAGTTTTCTGAGCCGTGTACACGGGCCGTGACACGGGCTCTGACACGGGCGTGTCATTTGTGACACGGGCGTGTCAGGTGACGTGTCGTAGGCCGTGTTTTTCTCTGACTGGGAAGGTTGGTCGGGGGGGCGTGACACGGGTCTCGACACGGGCTTGTCGAAGGCGACACGGGCGTGTCGGAGGCCGTGTCAAAGGCCGTGTGCTGGTTTTCGAATCGGTCGATACGGCGAATGGGTAACACGGCCATGCACACGGCCGTGTTGCAACCCGTGTTCGGCCCAGTTTTTGTGATTTTAGGTTGAATCGCGTTCGTTTCTTTGGTATGAGATCCAACGGCTGGGGGCTAGATCTGAGGGATTAAACTCGGGAATAGGGTTTGAAACCCTCACTTTTCTCCTATATTTATCTCTCTTGATTCAAGAGAGAAGGGAGAGCAAAGAGTAGGAAGAAGGCCAAGATCCGGCCGTCGGCGAAGCTTCGGAGGTCCGTTTCGCGAGCGGAGTTCAGATCCGCGAAGGTGGGAGCGTTGCGGTGGTTTTCAACCGAGAAATCTTCTCCATGGCTAGGAAAAGGGGACGGAAGGTAACGACACATCTCCTCTTGGTTTTTAGGATTTAGGATGCATGAATAGCATCCCCTTCCTTTCATATTTTGAGCACCGGATCTCTCAAATGAGAGGGATTCGTGTAGCCTTGGTTCAAGAGGAACCTCCTGGTGATTATGTTCATCCCGGCATGCTTTGCATTAGAGATCTGCTCCGTTAGCGGGTTAGGCTTTGTGGGTGAAGCCGTGGTCGCGACCGTTAGTCCGATCCGGTGATGTTGCATAGCGAGCTTCGGGGATTCGGTAGAAATCCGTTGCGGCAATACGCCGTCGTGTGTATGCATTTTCCCCCTTTTAATTGAGTGAGTACTCGTAGTCGGAACCGGACAAGGTTAGCTCCGCTTTGTGCGGTAGATGATTTCCTTGGAGCACGGGAAAGATACGGTATGAATGGTGTTTGGGGTGGGGAAACCTTGGTTTGTGCTGTGCAAAGGCGCGGCTATGTCTCCGTGGTCGGCTGGCTATCCCGTAACGCGCAAGTCATGTGGGGAAAGTGTCCCGGCGAGACTAGCCCCTTGTGTGAGACTGACGAGAATGCCGAGCGGAGGGCAAGCCCAGGCATTGTGGCCAGGAGCGGGTGGGGTCCAGCAAGGCTTCTTAGAATCGGTCAGTGTGAGACGGAACCCTGACGTACGAAGTCAGAGTGTGCGGGCAAGCCCAGGGTATATGATCCTTGTGCGGGTGGGGCCTTTGCAAGGTTCCGTGTGACGGCGTGTGTGTCGTTAGGGACATGGTGGTTCCCTTTTGTTTGCGGCTTTAAGCCAATGGGGAAACGGAAGTACCCAATGTTTGATGTTGTGCTAGAAGCATACGAGCTAGGTTGCCTTGGGTGAAACCCGGGTTGCATTTATGTTGCATAGTAGACCCCTTTCACTTTGTACAAAACATAGAGAACATGTATGCTGTATGAGACATCCAAGCCTGTTTTACCGCTTTAATATATATGCTCTTTTGGTATACGAAGTGCTAACTTGCAGGTGGAGTGGTACCCCGGGGTCCGTTAGGGACGGCCGGGAGGAGATGTGTTTGTTACACAGTAGAGGTCAGCCTTTGCTGACCCACGTTACTTCAAATCCTTACAGGGCAAGGATCGCATGCAGGAGCTAGCGCGACGGGCGAAAAGCCCTAAGCCTCATAAAGTGTTGTCGTGCTTGGCTATTTTCCTTTTCTTGTTTTGCTACTGTTGTTTGACTATGTCCGGCTTGCATGCCGAGGTAGCCTAGGAGTGCTTGACACTTTTATATTTGGACTTTTATTGTGTAAGGCCTTAAGGCCATTTGATACTCTACTGTTAGTGGATAACTTCTGTCTTTTAGTGTTCTGTTTCCGCTGTGTTTGTTTGGAGTTTTGAGATTGGGTAGTTTTCATATCATCTTTTAATACTAAAGCTGTGGCGTCCGTATGTTGTGGGGCCCCGGCCGGACCCATATTATATGGTCTTTATAGGGGAGGTGTTACAATTTGGTATCAGAGCCAGGTTTATCGTTCCAAGGAGCAGTTTCACGGTCGAGAGTATAAGTCGAGTCGCGTCTAAGAAGTTATCCACATAAGAGTATCGCGGGACCATGAGTGTCCTTGTGTTCGAGTCTTGCGATTATAGACTGATTTGTGTTTTCTTGCTTGTGTTTAGAGTGCAAGCAACGAGGCTGGGACCTCGAGGCCAAGAGAAGAGCTCTCGGCAAGTAGTGCGACTGCGCAAGGTCCGCTAGGGATGGGGGTCACACCGGCCGACTTCTGCCGTATGCTTGCAGAAGCGATGGTGGCGGCCCAAACTGCAGCGACAGCTCAGGTAGCAGCTCCCGTTGCTCAAGTAGCGACTCCTGCTACCCCGGACACGGCAGCGACCGTGCCGGTTGAGGAAGCCAGGCGGGCAGAGCCGCAGGCCGAGAGAGTGGTTGTAGGACATGGGGACCGGCAAATGAATTACTTTTTGAGTTTCCATCCTCCAACCTTCAAGGGAGTTGGCACGCCCACAGATGCGGAAGACTGGTGGGCTAGAATTCAGGAGCTTCTGAGGGCAGCAGAGGCGCCAGATGAGAAAAAGGCGGAGTTCGCAGCCTTTATGCTAGAAGGAGATGCCAAGATATGGTGGGTGAGCCATAGTGGCCGACAGTTTTTAGGACGCACACCGTCCATCGAGGAGTTTGGGAATGCCTTCCTGAAAAAGTACATTCCCGCCTCAATAAGGTTAGCCCTCCAGAGGCAGTTTCTACATCTGGTGCAGCGAGACAAGTCAGTGGATGAGTATGTTCAGGAATTTACTCGCTTGGGTCGTTATGCGGGGACGACCATGACAGACGACGAAGAGAGGGACAATCTCTTCTATCACGGATTGAGGGAGAACCTGAGGCAGCCACTCATATCCATGAAACATGCGGGTTTCAATGAGCTGGTTGAGGCAGCCAGGATCTTAGAGAGCAATATGGAGCGATCCCAGCGCCGAAAGGGTTTCACACCCAAACAGGGGGAAGAAAAGAAGTCGGCTAAGTCCCATGGAAAGGTGGAAGGGAGCCGATGGAAGAAGAAGCCTCCCCATATAGGTCGGGCGAGAAAAGTAATTGGACGTCCGGAGGGTCACGCTCTAAGGGACCACAGACGTGTTACAGTTGTGGCAAGCCAGGCCACATAGCAAGATTTTGTACCCAAGGGGGCACTGAGCAAGAGCCAAGGCAGGAGCAGACTGTGCACTCCGGCCCAGTACCGCAGAGAAAGGGAAGATGGCGGAGTCGAGTGCTTCCCGGTTTCAACCAGTGCAGCCAAGGGCCTACAATCTTGGGCAGCAGGAAGCAATCCGCCAATCCGATGTGGTGACAGGTATGAGAGTTCAACCTACACCTTAGATTTCTTCCTTTCAAGCCCTTTTATATTTGTTGCATGTGTGTAGGCTTTGTAGTGGTATCTGGGTACCCCGCTAGGGTACTTTTTGATACGGGAGTGTCGCACTCCTTTCTTGCGGAAAGCTTCATCCGGAGGATTGGAGTTGAGTCCTTCTCAACGGGCTCAGAGTTGAAAGTGCGCATGCCCAATGGGTCATCTATGACTACCAGGGCTAGAGGCCGGATTTGTTGGAGTCTTGAGGGAGTCGACTTCATGTTGGTAGCGGCGATCTTGCAGTTGTCCGAGTTCGATGTGATTTTGGGAATGGACTGGTTAGCGGAGTAGCGTGCCAGTATCGACTGCTTGTCCAAGGTGGTAACCCTGAGGGGCGTGGGGCAAGCGGAAGTCAAGTTTGAGGGCCTGCATGGAGTGGCCTGTTCCCTAGTTTCGGCACTTCAACTAGTGCGAGCTGTTAACCAGGGTGGTGTAGCTCTAGTAGCATTGTTGGAGGTTAGCCTTTCCAGGGTGACTCTTGGAGAAGTGCCCGTGGTGGCGGGGTTTGGAGATGTTTTTCCTGAGGAGCTACCGGGAGCACCTCCTCGGCGGGAGATTGATTTCTCCATCGAGTTAGTGCCCGAGGCTAGACCGGTGTCACGTCCACCATTTAGGATGGCACCTAAGGAGTTGGCCGAGCTCAAGGTTCAGTTGCAGGAGCTTTTGGAACAAGGGTATATCAGACCCAGCTCTTCACCGTGGAGTGCGCCGGTGTTATTCGTAAAGAAGAAGGACGGTAGTATGCGTTTGTGCATAGACTACCGAGAGTTGAATAAATTGACTGTCAAGAATAAGTATCCGATTCCTCGGATAGACGATCTCTTCGACCAGTTGGTGGGGTCGGTGGTGTACTCCAAGTTGGACTTGAAGTCCGGATATTATCAGTTGCGGATTCGTGACGAAGACATACCCAAGACAGCGTTTGGTACGAGGTATGGTCATTTTGAGTTCTCGGTGATGCCATTCGGGTTGACGAACACTCCATCCGTGTTCATGGACTTGATGAACCGAGTGTTTCGCGAATACTTGGACTGGTTCGTCGTCGTCTTTATCGATGACATTTTGGTGTATTCCAAGTCGGAAGCAGAGCACGAGTCGCACTTGAGGACAGTGTTGCAAGTATTGAGAGAGAACCAGCTTTATGCGAAGTTCTCCAAGTGCGAGTTCTGGTTGGAGAAGGTGGCGTTTTTAGGGCATGTGATTAGTGGGGATGGGGTGGCGGTAGATCCAACGAAAGTAGAAGCCATCAGAGAGTGGCCAGTTTTGAGGACCGTGGTGGAAGTCCGGAGTTTTCTTGGACTAGCCGGGTACTACCGAAGGTTTGTGGAAAAATTTTCGCGGATAGCTCTACCCCTCACTTCACTAACTCGCAAGGATCAGAAGTTTGTATGGACCCAAGAGTGCAATCAGGCGTTTGAAACCCTGAAGGAGTGGCTAATGACGGCGCCGATCCTAAGTCTACCAAAGGGGACCGAAGGATTCCAGATTTTCAGCGACGCATCCGGATGCGGTTTAGGGTGCGTGTTGGTGCAGCATGGTAGTGTGATAGCTTTTGGGTCGAGGCAGCTGAAGCCTCATGAGAGAAATTACCCCATCCATGATTTGGAGTTGGCGGCGGTAATTTTTGCCTTGAAGTTGTGGAGGCACTATGTTTACGGTGCGAAGGTGGAGATCTTCACGGACCACAAGAGTCTGAAGTATCTCCTAGATCAGAAGGACCTAAATATGCGGCAGCGTAGGTGAGTCGAGTTCCTTGGGGACTATGAGGTGGCGATTCAGTACACGCCAGGGAAAGCCAATGTGGTGGCGGATGCTTTGAGTAGGAAATACTCGGGGCAAGGAAATTGGATTGAAGCTCACGATGAGCGGTTAAGGCGGGACTGGGAGTCCCTTGGTTTGGAATGTGTGGCAAGAGGCGAGTCTAGCGTGGCTCAGCTAAACTGGATTGAGGTGCAGAGTGACTTATGCGATCGTATTCGGGAAGCGACCCGTGTAGATGAGGAGTTCCAACCCTTCGTGGAGGAAGCTCTAAAGGGCGAGGGTAGCGCCTGGGAGATGGTTGATGGGATTCTGAGGAAGGGCGGAAGAATTTGTGTACCGCAGTTCGGCAAGCTCCGCGAGGAGTTGATGTTTGAGGCCCACTTCACTAAGTACTCCATTCACCCGGGTAGTACAAAGATGTACTTGGATTTGAAGAAGTCCTATTGGTGGCCTGGGATGAAGCGGGATGTAGCTTTGTTTGTGAGTCGGTGTCAAACTTGTGCCTTAGTGAAGGCCGAGTGTCAGAAGCCGGGCGGGTTCTTGAAGCCTCTTCCAATCCCTGAATGGAAATTTGAAGACATCTCCATGGATTTTGTACATGGGTTGCCTAAATCGCAGCAGGGTAATGATGCCATTTGGGTGATTGTGGACCGCTTGACCAAGGTGGCACATTTCATCCCAAACCGGAAGGAGGACGGTGTGGAAAAATTGGTGGAGTTGTACGTCCGCAGTATTGTACGACTTCATGGGATTCCGAAGAGTATAGTCAGCGACCGGGATGGGCGTTTCACGTCTAAGGATTGGCGGTTGGTGCAGAAGAGCTTGGGCACAAAACTCAAGTTCAGTACGACCTTTCATCCTCAAACCGATGGGCAAACTGAGAGAACGAACCGTACTATGGAGGATATACTAAGGATGTGTACTCTCGACTTCGGCAAGAAGTGGGAGGATCACCTCTTCATGGTGGAGTTTGCTTATAACAATAGTTACCAAGCAAGTATCAAGATGGCGCCATACGAAGCTCTGTATGGGAGGCGATGTCGAACACCGATGTCTTGGACAGAGGCAGGAGACACCAAGCTTTTGGGGAAAGAAGTGGTAGCTGACGCTAGTGAGCTAGTGCGAACCATCCAAGAGCGCATGAAGGTAGCTCAAGATCGGTAGTCAAAGTATTTCAATGCTCGCCACAGGCATGTGGAGTTCGCTGTGGGCGACTGGGTTTATCTCAAGATCAAGCCATTCAAAGGCGTTTCACGAGTTCGCCGACTCAAGAAGCTGAGTCCGAGATTTTTGGGACCATTCAAGGTCATCGAGCGAGTGGGAGAGGCAGCGTACCGGTTGGCATTGTCCACGGAGCTAAGTGGTTTGCATGACGTTTTTCACGTCTCCGTCTTGAGGAGAGCCTTGCTAGAGGCCAGCGTGGTGATTGAACCGGCGGTGGTGCCGGTAGGGGAAGACTTGAGGACGCGAGTTCGTCCAGTCGGGATAGAAGATTCGGAGGTTCGGCAACTGCGGAACAAGGAGGTCAGACTCGTAAAGGTCCGTTGGGACAACTGTGGCTGCGAGGAGCTCTCATGGGAGCGAGAGCAGGCCATACGGGAGGAGTACCCCGAGCTTTTCTCCTCAGGTACCGTTTAGAATTTATGTACTTTCCATGTTTTAAATTTCGGGACGAAATTCTTTTAAGGGGGGAAGAATTGTAACACCCCAAAACTTGGAAGGGGAAACGACGACGTCGTTTTAACCAAGTTTGGTTTTTGGAGCAGGTGACATGGGCGTGTTAGGGGCGTGACACAGGCGTGTCAGAGCGTGTCTTTCTCGGCAGTTTTCTGAGCCGTGTACACGGGCCGTGACACGGGCTCTGACACGGGCGTGTCATTTGTGACACGGGCGTGTCAGGTGCCGTGTCGTAGGCCGTGTTTTTATCTGACTGGGAAGGTTGGTCGGGGGGGCATGACACGGGTCTCGACACGGGCGTATCGAAGGCGACACGGGCGTGTCGGAGGCCGTGTCAAAGGCCGTGTGCTGGTTTTCGAATCGGTCGAGACGGCGAATGGGTAACACGGCCATGCACACGGCCGTGTTGCAACCCGTGTTCGGCCCAGTTTTTGTGATTTTAGGCTGAATCACGGCCGTTCGTTTCTTTGGTATGAGATCCAATGGCTGGGGGCTAGATCTGAGGGATTAAACTCGGGAATAGGGTTTGAAACCCTCACTTTTCTCCTATCTTTATCTCTCTTGATTCAAGAGAGAAGGGAGAGCAAAGAGGAGGAAGAAGGCCAAGATCCGGCCGTCGGCGAAGCTTCGGAGGTCCGTTTTGCGAGCGAAGTTCAGATCCGCGAAGGTGGGAGCGTTGCGGTGGTTTTCAACCGAGCAAATCTTCTCCATGGCTAGGAAAAGGGGACGGAAGGTAACGACACATCTCCTCTTGGTTTTTAGGATTTAGGATGCATGAATAGCATCCCCTTCCTTTTATATTTTGAGCACCGGATCTATCAAATGAGAGGGATTCGTGTAGCCTTGGTTCAAGAGGAACCTCCAGGTGATTATGTTCATCCCGGCATGCTTTGCATTAGAGATCCGCTTCGTTAGCGGGTTAGGCTTTGTGGGTGAAGCCGTGGTCGCGACCGTTAGTCCGATCCGGTGATGTTGCATAGCGAGCTTCGGGGATTCGGTAGAAATCCGTTGCGGCAATACGACGTCGTGTGTATGTGTTTTCCCCCTTTTAATTGAGTGAGTACTCGTAGTCGGAACCGGACAAGGTTAGCTCCGCTTTGTGCGGTGGATGATTTCCTTGGAGCACGGGAAAGATACGGTATGAATGGTGTTTGGGGTTGGGAAACCTTGGTTTGTGCTGTGCAAAGGCGCGGCTATGTCTCCGTGGTCGGCTGGCTATCCCGTGACGCGCAAGTCGTGTGGGGAAAGTGTCCCGGCAAGACTAGCCCCTTGTGTGAGACTGACGAGAATGCCGAGCGGAGGGCAAGCCCGGGCATTGTGGCCAGGAGCGGGTGGGGTCCAGCAAGGCTTCTTAGAATCGGTCAGTGTGAGACGGAACCCTGACGTGCGAAGTCAGAGTGTGTGGGCAAGCCCGGGGTATATGACCCTTGTGCGGGTGGGGCCTTTGCAAGGTTCCGTGTGACGGCGTGTGTGCCGTTAGGGACATGGTGGTTCCCTTTTGTTTGCGGCTTTAAGCCAATGGGGAAACGGAAGTACCCAGTGTTTGATGTTGTGCTAGAAGCATACGAGCTAGGGTGCCTTGGGTGAAACCCGGGTTGCATTCATGTTGCATAGTAGGCCCCTTTCACTTTATACAAAATATAGAGAACATGTATGCTGTATGAGACATCCAAGCCTGTTTTACCGCTTTAATATATATGTTCTTTTGGTATACGAAGTGCTAACTTGCAGGTGGAGTGGTACCCCGGGATCCGTTAGGGACGGCCGGGAGGAGATGTGTTTGTTACACAGTAGAGGTCAGCCTTTGCTGACCCACGTTACTTCAAATCCTTACAGAGCAAGGATCGCATGCAGGAGCTAGCGCGCCGGGCGAAAAGCCCTAAGCCTCATGAAGTGTTGTCGTGCTTGGCTATTTTCCTTTTCTTGTTTTGCTACTATTGTTTGACTATGTCCGGCTTGCATGCCGAGGTAGCCTAGGAGTGCTTGGCACTTTTATATTTAGACTTTTATTGTGTAAGGCCTTAAGGCCATTTGATACTCTACTGTTAGTGGATAACTTCTGTCTTTTAGTGTTCTGTTTCCGCTGTGTTTGTTTGGAGTTTTGAGATTGGGTAGTTTTCATATCATCTTTTAATACTAAAGCTGTGGCGTCCGTATGTTGTGGGGCCCCGGCCGGACCCATATTATATGGTCTTTATAGGGGAGGTGTTACATATTGGGCGCTACGAAGCTATCATGTATGCTCACAATGACTCAGGTCATTTTATGTACCAAGCATTTTCGGCTACGCTAAAAGGACAAGCTCGTGATTTGTTCCGTCCTCTACAAGGGGAAGAGATAAATGACTGCGTCGAATTGACAGGCCTCTTTATCAAAAGATTCACTGCTGTCGAAACACTCGTACCTAGAAGTCCAAGCCTATCAAGAACTCAGAAAAGGAAACAAGGAAGCAATCCGCACTCTGAGTCTAAGAAGTGTTGCAAACAAGAAACAAGTGCGTACCAAACAAAAGAGCCTCGCCGACATCAAAATTTCACGCTACTCACGCACCCCAGGATGAGATCTTCCAAGTTATTCACAACCACCCTGCATTGCAAAGGCTCAGACCGCTTGACCCAAATCGAGATGATCTCTCAAGATACTGTGAATATCACCAAGGGCCCAATCATGACACAGAGGAGTGCAATCACCTAAGGGAAGGAATTCAGCAGCTCGCCTGTCTCGGGGAAATTGATAAGTTTCTATTGAAAAAGAAAGAGCGGTCTCATACTTAGAACCTAAAAAAACATTATCGTAAATATTGGCAAACCATCGATAAGAATTAGCCATGTCTTGGTAGACGAGGGGATCACAACCAACATGTTATTTCTGTCAACATTACTTCAACTTAAGCAAACAAACGAGGACCTCAAGCTAAGGTCAACAAACACGCACACTCCTGAGGGCCCTCTAACTCTGGTCATTGGCACCATCAGTCTACCAGTCACTTTAGACGAAGATCCCCTTCAAGCGACTTACGGCGTGGAATTCATATTTATTCAAGCAGAATTTGATTACACCGCAATACTTCAGCGATCACTCATGGACGCTCACTAAGCTCGCTTACGCCGCTTTTATCCTTGATTTCTCGTTCATCATTTTTTGTTTCTCATTTCCTGTTTTTTGTTTGGTGTTTCTTTTATTTTAATGTTGTGAAAAGACGTGGACTACAACTCGCACAGACTATCTCAACTTGGTAAGACCGTGCATCTGGTTTGAATGAGACAGCTCTTCACCAACGCTGCTTTCTACCCCCGTCATCGCTTGGGCCTGCCCCCTTGTGGTCGCACAATTGGCTTGAATCATTACATTCTTGGATCCTCTGATTGAATAACTACATTTTTCGGCAGTCAGATTGAATCATTACATTCTCCGACAATTGGATTGAATAATTACATTCTCTGATAAATTAGGTAAGGCCGCACAATCGGATCGAATCATTACATTCTTTGATGATCGGATTGAATCATTACATTCTCTGACATTACTGCAATCATATGCTTTGTCATCTCCTGGGCCTGCCTCCCTCGCGATAGCATAATCGGATTGAATCATTGCATTCTCCGATCCTTGGATTAAATAACTACATTCTTCGACAGTTGGATTGAATCATTACATTCTCCGGCAACTGGATTGAATAATTACATTCTCTGATCAATTAGGCAAGGCCGTGCAATTGGATCGAATCATTACATTCTACGACGATCGGATTAAATCATTACATTCTCCAATGTTACTGCAAGCTTACGCCTCGCCATAGTGTAACACCACAAAAACCATAAGTCCCAAAATGGGGTCAGGCTGGGTGACACAGCCTGGGACACGGGGCGTATCCCAGGGCATGTCCAGTGCACACAACCTGGGATACGGGCATGTCCCAAGGCGTGTCCTTTACGGTGGGCGTCGAGTTGAGTTCTTGAGATAGCACGGTCGTAGTCGTCGAGAGGCGACACGGCCTGGGACACGGGCGTGTCCCAGGGCATATCCTGCGCGCTCGGGTGAATAACCGGGTAGCGTTGAGTAGCGAGCACGGCCTGTGACACGAGCATGTCACAGGGGCGTGTTTGGTACATGGCTAAGGACACGGGCGTGTTTCTTAGCCGTGTTCTTCTCGGGTGATTTGGTCCTATGTAGAAAGGGTGATACGGCCAGTCACACGGCCGTGTCAAGTTGACACGGGCGTGTCTACCCTATGACATGGGCATGTTGGAGCCCGTGTTCTGGTCTGATTTGAGTCGGTTCGTGCACTGCTTGGAGTACACGGCCTGTGACAAGGGCGTGTCACAGGCCGTGTCAAGTCAAATTTGGACTTTTGGGCAGATCTTGGTCATCCAATTATTTCTATTTGGATCCAATGGCCCAGGTGCTTTCCTGCAGTGATAAGACTGGGGGTTGGCATCTTCTCTCATTCATACCAAGAGAGAAAAAGGGAGAGCTTGGAGGAAGGAGAAGGAGGAGAAGGGCAAGCCATTGGTGGAGCTCCCGCGGTCCGATTCGAGATCCGAGGCTAGTTCTGTGGAGGCAAAGTTGTTACGGTGCTTTCCAACCGGCCAGATTTTCGATGGATCCCAAGAGATCGTCAAGGGTAACGATCTTCCTTCTTGGACATGTGAAGTCCTCCTCTATGCATGAGTAAGGAATCCTCTCCACCAAAAGGTGGAAAAAGTGGGTGATTCCGGTGGGTTGATAGTTGTTATCCCCTGTTGAGTCTGCATCTAGACCCGGAAGTGTGTAGTACGGGATAGGCATGCTGTGTGAAGCCCATCTGGACATGTTGGTCTGGATTGGTTATGTTGCATTTACGCACCGGAGAAGACTCCGCGTATACTCGTGTAGTTAGTGGGGTCGATGGGTTGTGCCTGTGAAGGGGAGTAGCAGGAAGTACTGAAATGTGGAATTCAAGGAAAACGCCCTTATGCTGTTTGTGTTGTGGCTACGGTGTAGCCAGTCCTTGATGGACAATGCAGCCAGTCCTATTTGGACAGTATGGCTATTATGAAGCCAGTCCTATTTTAACAGTGTGGCTATTGTGAAGCCAGTCCTTGGCGGACGTTATGGCTAGTGTGAGCAGCGAGCTCTTAAAAAGGCTTCGTGCCGAACAGGAAAGGTGAAACCGACCCGTGCCTTTAGTGTAGCCTCGAGTACGTTGTACTTGGTGATGGCAAGGCGATTTGAGCAACGGGGGGTGGTTGATCTGTACCTGCGTTATGTCCGTCCGACAGGAGGAACTGAGTGATGGTCATGTTGGAGCGCATAATGAGAGTCTTAGGCCTACGCGCCATTAAGACTAAATGCTCAATACCGTATAAACGGTGGTGTTGACCCTGGTTCGCCGGTGGACCAAGAATGTGCCATGAGTACACGGATCGTCGGGCCGTATGGCTGGCGGTTGTGTTTGCTTGAATGTGCGTGAGAGCACAATATATGCTATATTGATGATTTATGGCTTTGTTGGGGGAATGCTACTACCCCGGGAAAGGGGTAGGATTGTTATAAATTAGTCAGCTTAATGCTGACCGTTGCCATGTTTGCCACCTTCTGGGTGGATTATCCCTGTGTAGGTGCTGGAGAGCCGAGCATGAAGTGAAGGGTTGATGCCCCTGCTGCTGCTGTTGCCGCTCTTGCTGTTGCTGTTGCTGCTAGCCCTTGAAGGCTAGCTAGTTATGCTTTCTTTTATTCATGTATGGCCGGCCTGCGCGCGGATGTCTGTAATCCATACTGTACTAAGAGGAACTGTAAGGCCTTAAGGCCAAACTGTGGTATTTTCTATCCCCTCATTTGAGTGGTTGTATATATAACCTTGGTAATATATATAGTGGATATTTCTGGTATGAGTTAAGCCTACTGTTTATTATTCCGCTAGCATGCTCTGAGTTAGGATGCGTTGGTGGTATTAACCTATGACCTCACTGTCTGTTGGTGGTATATAGTGTGGTGCCCCGACCAGACCTTCTATTATATGTTGTTTAACGGGTGGAGTCGTTACATTTTGGTATCAGCTTGTTTCGGTCTTCCTATTTCGAATTCATGGTCGAATTCTTTTGTGGTGTGGAGAGCACGTGTTTGTGCGAACCGTTGTAACACTAATGAACTCTGGAATATCCACTAAGGAATGCAAATATACTTGTTTGAGGAATCTGTGCGTTCCTACTTTGTTGTTATTGCTTGCGTATTGTGGCTAATGTGTGTCTTGTCCACCCATAGGTGAATCATAGCGGTGTTGGGTAAACTGAGCCCCAGCGCTCTGATGAGAGTGCGCCACCAGTTGAGGTGCCAACACCTCCTCCATCTGCAGAAACTGTTCGATTAGTTATTGAGGCTCTATTTGCGATGATTCGGCCGACCGGCAGGCGCCGCCGACAGTGGTGCCAGATCGTGTTGGTGTCCGACCCGAACTGGTTGAGGTTGTGGATCCGCGAGCAGCTGAACAACAATTGAAGCAATTCATGAGCTTCAATCCACCTACATTCACGGGACTGGGATCCCCAACGCAGGCAGAGGACTGGTTATCGCGATTCAAGCGTATCTTGACGGCAATCAGGACGGAGGAAACTCAAAAGGTCACTTTGGCCACCTTCTTGTTAGAAGGGGAGACGAGGTTATGGTGGGACGAGGTTGAGTTACACCATTTGGCAGGAAGGCAATTGACTCAAGTATCGATTGAGGAGTTCTCTCACATGTTTTTAGCAAAACATCTACCAGCGACACAACGCATTGCTATGGAGAACGAGTTCCGGCGGCTAACGCAAGGAGAAAATAGAATTGATACGTACCTGCATGAATTTACAAGATTGGGACGGTATGCAGGATCAATCTTCGCCGATGACAAAGAAAACAAATCGGTTCTATGAAGGATTGCGGGAGGAGTTGAGGTTCCTGCTTTCTAGTTCAGTGAACCAAGGATTTCAGGCTTTGGTTGATACGACGTGTGCGCTGGAGAAGGACATGAAGCGGGTGCAAGGCAGGAAGGACTTGGCTGTGGCAAAGCCCGAGTTCAAAGCACCCCGCTCTGGCAAATCGTATTACCAGAAGAAGTGGGGCAAGAGGTCCAAGCCTTCTGGGCAAGCTTCTGTGACGGTTGCATCGGGAGCAACGTCGAGGCCGGAGTCTCATACATGCTTTACCTGTGTCAAAGTGGGGCATATAGCCCGTGATTGTCGGGTTGTTCAACCCAAAGGAGAAAAAAAGGCGGGTGCGTCTTATGTTGAGAAGGGCAAAGCAGTGGTTGATTCCTCTGCATCCCAGGCGTAGCCCATAGTGTACAATCTTGGCCAACAGGAGGCTATCAAGGAATGTGACGTCGTCACAGGTACGAGTTAAGATAATGCTTGTTTTATTAATATCATATTTTGTATGTAGCTTGTGCATGATGTGCGTGCTGCATGCTTTGTCCTGATTTGGAACAATCCGACGAGAGCCCTGTTTGATATTGGTGCTTCACATTCTTTTCTGTCTAAGGACTTCGTAGCTCGAATTGGAGTACCGAGTCACGTGACGACAGATTGTGTAAAGGTGCTATTACCGAATGGTTGTGTCATGCTTGCGGATAGGACTTGCGATGTAGAAGTGCATATAGGAAATCAGGATTTCGGATTGATGACATCTGTGCTACCACTGTCGGATTTTGATGTGATTTTTGGCATGGACTGGCTCTCAGAGCAGCGTGCCTTTATTGATTGCAACTCAAAGGAGATCACACTGGGCCAGAATACTGAACTTGAGACGAAGTTTGCTGGTATGCGAGGAGTAGGCAGGACCTTGTTGTCTGCACTCCAAGTTGTCAGTACTGTTCGGAAGGGCGCAGAGTTATTCTTCACGCTTATTCAGGTTGTTGAGCCGAAGGCCAGTGTAAGTGATGTTCCGATTGTGTCGTAGTTTGCCGATGTATTTCCTAAGGATCTTCCTGGGTTACCGCCCTAGCGGGAGATTGACTTCTCGATTGAGTTGGTGCCAGGTGCGAAACCTGTGGCCCACTCACCATATCGCGTTGTGCCAAAAGAAATGACTGAACTTAAAGTCCAATTGCAAGAGTTGTTGGAGCAGGGATACATACGCCCAAGTATGTCACCTTGGAGCATGCATGTTCTATTTGTGAAAAAGAAAGACGGTAGTTTGCGGTTATGTTTTGACTACCGCGAATTGAATAAGCTGACAGAAAAGAACAAATATCCGATTCCACGGATCGATGACCTCTTCGATCAGCTAGCGGGGTAAACCGTCTATTCAAAGTTGGATTTGAAATCGGGATATTATCAATTGCGGATTCGGGAAGGTGACATTCCCAAGACAGCGTTTGGGATACGCTACGGTCATTATGAATTCACGGTAATGTCGTTTGGCTTATGTAATGCGCCTTCAGTATTCATGGATCTAATGCACCGAACGTTTTGAGAGTACTTGGATCTATTCGTAATTGTGTTTATTGATGATATTCTTGTATACTCTCAATCGGGAGATGATCATGCAAACCATTTGCGGTTGGTATTGCATACCCTACGGAGGAATAAGTTGTATGTCAAGTTCTCAAAGTGTGAGTAGTTATGGCTCTCGTCAGTGGCTTTTCTGGGTCATGTGATAAGTGGAGAGGGTATAGCAGTAGATCCGTCAAAGATAAGTGTCATACGTGATTGGCCAGTGATGTCTTCAGTGGCCGAAGTCAGGAGCTTCCCTGGACTAGCGGGCTACTACAGACGGTTTGTGGAAAACTTCTCACGGATTGCTTTACCTCTGACCACGTTGACGAGAAAAGATCAAAAGTTTGTTTGGACGCCAGAGTGCGCGCGAGCTTTTGAAGAGCTGAAGAGTCGTTTGACCACGGTGCCTGTGTTGACATCGCCATGTGGTGCAGACGGCTATGAGATCTACAGTGATGCTTCAGGGAACGACTTAGGTTGTGTTCTTCTGCAATTTGGGAAAGTGATTGCTTATGGCTCACGCTAGTTAAAGGTGCATGAATGGAACTACCTCGTTCACGACTTGGAGTTGGCGGCGGTAATCTTTGCGCTAAAGTGGTGGCGGCACTATCTCTATGGCGTTAAAGTGGATATCTATACAGATCACAAGAGCCTAAAGTATTTGTTAGATCAGAAGGATCTGAATATGCGACAACGGAGGTGGATGGAGTTCCTCGGGTACTACACTTTTGATATTCACTATACTACCGGGAAGGGAAATGTGGTCGCTGATGCTTTAAGTCGTAGGACGCTAGTACAGGAAAACTGGTTGCAGAGGCATGATGAGCGGCTAATCCAGGAGATGGAAGCGTTAGAGATATCTTGTATTGACAAGGATGTTACGGCCGATGCATGCTTGAACTAGACGGAGGTATAATATGACCTTGCAGACAGAGTTCGGCGAGCAACGGAGCTTGATGAAAGTCTCCAACGCTATGCAAAGGATGGTTCTGGTGACCAATTCTCCTGGGATGATGGCTTGTTACGAAAAGATGGTCGGTTGTGCGTCCCAAGTACGAGGAAGTTGAGAGAAGAGTTTATGTACGAAGCGCATTTTTCCAAGTACTTAATTCACCCTGGGAGCACAAAAATGTACAGAGACATGAAGAAGTTGTTCTGGTGGCCCGGACTAAAGAAAGGCATAACACATTATGTGGCGGAATGTCACACTTGTGCTTTGGTGAAAGCGGAATGTCAGAAGCTTGGTGGTTTCCTGAAGCCGTTACCGATTCCGGAGTGGAAGTTTGATGATATTTCAATGGATTTCGTGCACGGGTTGCCGAGATCTCAACGCGGTCATGATTCTATCTGGGTGATTGTAGACCGCTTGACAAAAGTGGCTCACTTCCTTCCAAATAAGAGGGACGATTCAGTGGAAACCTTGGCTAAGCTCTATGTGGAGTAGATTGTTCGACTGCACGGCGTTCCTCGGAGCATTATCAGTGATCGTGATGGACGATTCACCTCAACTGATTGGAGGCTAATTCATCAAATGTTGGGCACAAAACTAGCATTCAGTACGGCCTTTCATCCCCAAACGGATGGCCAAACTGAGCGAACCAACATGATGATGGAAGATATGCTCTGTATGTGCACCCTGGATTTCGGTAAGAAATGGCAAGAATATATTTATCTAGTGGAATTTGCCTATAATAACAACTACCACGCGAGCATCGGTATGGCACCATTTGAAGCTCTATATGGTCGTAAATGTCGTACACCATTAGCTTGGGCAGAAGTAGGCGAATCCAAGCTGAATGGGCGAAAGGAAGTCGAAGAAGTTGCCTCGATAATACACTCTATTCGGGAGAGGCTATTGATAGCCCAGGATCGACAAGCAAAGTACTACAACGCCAAGCATCGGAACGTGGAGTTTACGGTGGGCGATTAGGTCTATTTGAAGATCAAACCCTTCAAAGGCGTATCTAGGATTCGGCGTTTGAAAAAGCTAAGTACGAGATACCTTAGTCCGTTTGAAGTGGTGGAGCGAGTCAGGGAAGCTGCCTATCGGCTAGCGCTTTCAGCAGAGTTGAGTGGATTGCATGATGCGTTCCACATCTCAATACTTCGCAAAGCCGTCAAGGATCTAACTCAAGTAGTTGAGAATGATCGTGTACCGGTCGAGTATGGGCTAACGACGAAGGTTAGACCCATTCGGATCGAGGATTAAGCTGAGAAATAGTTGCGGAACAAGATGATCGGGATGGTCAAAGTCTGGTGGGACAATTGTGGCCGTGAGGAGCTAACATGAGAGCGAGAGCAGACTATGCGAGCTGAGTTTCCCGAACTTTTTGTATAAACTGTTGACCGTGTACATTCTGTTGTAGCAGATCTTTTAGCATGATAGCATTGTGATGTTTGTTCTCTTGCTGCATACAAATTTCGGGACGAAATTTATATTAAGGAGGGGAAGATTGTAACGCCCCAAAAACCATAAGTCCCAAAATGGGGTCAGGCTGGGTGATACGGCCTAGGACACGGGCGTGTCTCAGGACTTGTCCAGTGCACACGGCCTGGGACACAGGCGTGTCCTTTACGGTGGGCGTAGAGTCGAGTTCTCGAGATAGCACGGTCGATGATCGTCGAGAGGCGATACGGCCTGGGACACGGGCGTATCACAGGGCGTGTCCTGCTCGGGTGAATAACCAGGTAGCGTTGAGTGGCAAGCACGGCCTGTGACACAGGCGTGTCACAAGGGCGTGTTTGGTACACGGTTAAGGACACGGGCGTATTCCTTAGCCGTGTTATTCTCGGGTGATTTGGTCCTGTGTTGAAAGGGTGACACGGCCAGTCACACGGCCGTGTCAAGTTGGCACGGGCGTGTCTACCCTGTGACACGGGCGTGTTGGAGTCCGTGTTCTCGTGCACCGCTTGGAGTACACGGCCTGTGACACGGGCATGTCACAGGCCGTGCCAAGTCAAATTTGGACTTTTGGGAAGATCTTGGCCATCTAATTATTTCTATTTGGATTCAATGGCCCAGGTGCTTTCCTACAGTGATAAGACTGGGGGTTGGCATCTTCTCTCATTCATACCAAAAGAGAAAAAGTGAGAGCTTGGAGGAAGGAGAAGGAGGAGAAGGGCAAGCCATTGGTGGAGCTCCCGCGGTCCGATTCGAGATCCGAGGCTAGTTCTGTGGAGGCAAAGCTGCTGCGGTGCTTTCCATCCGACCAGATTTTTGATGGCTCCCAAGAGATCATCAAGGGTAACGATCTTCCTTCTTGGACATGTGAAGTCCTCCTTTATGCATGAGTAAGGAATCCTCTTCACCAAAAGGTGGAAAGAGTGGGTGATTCCGATGGGTTGATAGTTGTTATCCCCTATTGAGTCTGCATCTAGACCCGGAAGTGTGTAGTACGGAATATGCATGTTGTGTGAAGCCCATCTAGACATGTTGGTCTGGATTGGTGATGTTGCATTTACGTACCGGAGAAGACTCCGCGTATACTCGTGTAGTTAGTGGGGTCGATGGGTTGTGCCTGTGAAGGGGAGTAACAGGAAGTACTGGAATGTGGAATTCCAGGAAAACGCCCTTGTGTTGTTTGTGTTGTGGCTACGGTGTATCCAGTCCTTGATGGACAATGCAGCCAGTCATATTTAGACAGTGTGGCTATTGTGAAGTCAGTCCTTTTTGGACAGTGTGGCTATTGTGAAGCTAGTTCTTGGCGGACGTTATGGCTAGTGTGAGCTGCGAGCTCTTAAAAAGGCTTCGTGCCGAACAGAAAAGGTGTAACCGACCCGCGCCTTTAGTGTAGCCTCGAGTACATTGTACATGGTGATGGCAAGGTGATTTGAGCAACAGGGGGTGGTTGATCTGTACCTGTGTTATGTCCATCCGACGGGAGGACCTGAGTGATGGTCATGTTGGAGCGCATAATGAGAGTCTTAGGCATGCGCGCCAATAAGACTAAATGCTCAATACCGTGTAAACAGTGGTGTTGACCCTTGTTCGTCGGTGCACCAAGAATGTGCCATGAGTGCACGGATCGTCGGGTCGTATGGCTGGCGGTTGTGTTGGCTTGAATGTGCGTGAGAGCACAATATATGCTATATTGATGATGTATGCCTTTGCAGGGAAGGAATGTTACTGCCCCGGGAAAGAGGTAGGATTGTTATAATTTTATCAGCTGAATGCTTACCGTTGCCATATTTGCCACCTTCTGGGTGGATTGTCCCTGTGTAGGTGCTGGAGAGCCGAGCGGGAAGTGAAGGGTTGATGCCCCTGCTGCTGCTGTTGTCGCTCTTGCTGGTGTTATTGTTACTAGCCCTTGAAGACTTGTTAGTTATGCTTTCTTTTATTCATGTATGGCCGGCCTGCACGCCGATGTCTGTAATCCATACTGTACAAAGAGGAACTGTAAGGCCTTAAGACCAAACTATGGTATTTGCTATCCCCTCGTTTGAGTGGTTGTATATATAACCTTGGTAATATATATAGTGGATATTCCTGGTATGAGTTCATCCTACTGTTTATTATTCCGCTAGCATGCTCTGAGTTAGGATGTGTTGATGGTATTAACATGTGACCTCACCGTCTGTTGGTGGTATATAGTGTGGGACCCGGCCGGACCTTCTATTATATGTTGTTTAACGGGTGGAGTCGTTACACATAGCCTGGGCCTGCCCCCTCGTGATCGCACAACCGGATTGAATCATCATATTCTCCGGACCTCAGATTGAATAATAACATTCTTCGGCTTTTGGATTGAATCATTACATTCTCCGGGAGCAGGATTGAATAACTACATTCCCCGACAACTAGATTAAGTCATTACACTATCTGGTCTCATCACAAGCATGCATTCTCCCAGTTTTCAGAGTCCATATAACAAAGGCAAGAAAGAAAGGAAACTACGATATCAAATACATATAGCGTAAACGCACTACATAAAATCACCAAAGGGTGATGACAAACATACATCAGACTCAACCGGAAGAAAACAAATGTATACAAGCGTGAAAAGATAAAAGTGCAAGCCGCTACTCGTCAGCTACGTATACATCAGAGTCAGAACTTTAGCCCTTGTCGTCAGAAATATCATCAAAGCTAAGGCTAGACACGTCACACTTCAGGATCCTAGCAACCAGGCAAAAAGCCTTCAGCACTCCACGCCTCAGTGCAACTTTGTGAACATCCTTCATATGATCGTTTTCTAATACGATCAGTTATCCAAAGGAAACCCAAGACTTTGTTTGGGGAGGTGAATCCCGCACAACAATACTAGAAATATTTTGATGCACGTACGTACCGTGCAGGTGTAAATCCGATCATATACGTGGGAAAAATACAATCGTATTTGAAATTAAAAAAATATGATCGTTTTCTAATACGATCAGTTATCCAAAAACTGGGAAACATGGGTAGATCTTGAAATTTCAATAGGGGGGCTGGAAAAAGAGGCGGATATGTGGCCGACAAGGTTGATAGAATAAGGGTCGGTGGAGCTATGATGGGTCCAGCGGTGGCGCATCCGGGAGAGAAAACTGCGGGCCGACTGATGGGTCCACACGGTTTCCCAAAGAGGGTTGGGCTTGATGTAACAAGTAGCGAGCGGCTCGAGAAAAAATTGAAGGTGTGTCGAGGGCTCAAGAAAGGCCACTTTTTCTCGTGCGATCAACAAGGATGACACACACAAGTGATTGAATGGATTCGATCAATAAGGATCTTATGAGGAGCGTGTTGGGATATAATGCGGAAACTATCTACTTTGCGCAACCAAATAAATGCAAGATAGACAAGAATGCACAAAGTAAAATCTTAACAAACTCTGTGTATGTAAATACTATAAATGCAATAATCAAAATATTAAGAAGTGTATCGACGTCCGTTACAGAATACGTTGCGGAGAAGTCAGACTTGCTCGATCTGCGGGATATAGAATATTCTAAACTGCAATCCGCTAGCACATCAGACACACAAGGTTCATTAGTAACCTTCTTCGTCGGATAACGACCAAACTGATGGAATATTTTTCTATTTATTCCAAAAATAAATTATATATGTATATACGAGTGACAGGAACGGGCCTCCGGCCCTCGTGTCCCGCGCGACAGTATCCGGCCAATGGCGGCGGGTTTCGCCTGCCCCCGATGTTTTTTAATCATGTATTTTTTAAATTATTTTAAATTTAAAATATTATATATATAATTTTTGTTAATTATTTTTTTAATGAAACACATATTTTATTAATATTATAATTTTAAAATATTAAAAATTAATATATTCACAAACCTGATTATTTTGATCCAACGGTGGAGATTTATTCAATGTCTTATTTACCTTGCTACTATACTTCTTTTTAATATAGTATAGATATATATATTGTTTCGAAAACAAGTAATAACAGCAGTAAGTTATAGATGTAGAAAATCTTGAACTTTGTAATGGATCTCAATAGAGAAGGAGAGACATAGAATTTTTAGTTTAGAATCGAGCCTTGGTAAGGCGTGTGATCACTGCCCTAAAGAAGTTGCACCACCCTCCGGCAGGGCTTTCAACTGATGCTCACTCCTCCAAGGTACAACACCCGGCTAGATCCCGAAACTCCGATGTGCGCGGACACCGAAGAAGCACAGAGCACCCGAACCACCACTTGATGAAGCAAAATGAGTAGAAAAAGAAAAACTCAAGACAGCAGGAGCTCAAGCGTAAATTTTTATTATATTAAAATAAAAGAAGATAGCGGAATATATAAACTCTGAAACGATTCCTCAAAAGGCGTTATTTGAAATCTCGATAAATAGTAAGCATTAATATTTTGACGGTTATGAATGACAAGAAATAAAAGAAAAGAACGTTGGAAACGTCAGCATAATCAAAGCTCAACGAAACGAAACCGATCGACGATCTGCGATCGACAAAAACCGGTCGACGATCTGCGATCGACCAAAATCGACGGTCGACGATCTGCGATCGACCAAAGTCGCGGTCGACGATCTGCGTTCGACCAAAGTCGCGGTCGACGATCTGCGTTCGACCAAAATCGCGGTCGACGATCTGCGTTCGACCAAAGTTGCGAGTCAAAACTATTTGGAGCAAAATAAACAATTCAATTATATCCCGAATCCCGATTCCCGAATCCGAATCCGGTGCGGTGCGTGCACGCGCGCGTGTGTGTGGTGCATAGTTTCTCCTTATGTTCCTTTTAACAAATAGAGAGGAGGAACTTTACTTATATACACTCCTACATGAAAGGAGGTAGGCAAGGTGAGACTAAAGGATTTCATCCTTTGAGAAAGAGGGGTTCCCTCCAAAATTTGGATTCCCTCCAATTTAATTTTGGAGCTTTTCCCTTTAAATAAGGAGTCCAAACACCAAACACCTAAAGACTCCAAGAAAAACATTTCATTTAAGAAATGTTATATATATATATATATATATATATATCAAATTTCTTACAATCCCCCACAAAAGCGAAAAATCAAAAACGAACTTCATATATTATAATATTACTTATAAATAAAATCAAATACAAATTTGCTTCATCAAGTTATTTCTAATGTAGTGGGTATAGGTAGAGTGGTTACCTTGAACCTATAATTAGTACTTATTTCCTCTACCGAAGAGTATAATGTGACAAAGGCTTTGAATTATAAACTTTGACCGGTAAATTAGATAAACACACAAAAGATTGGTAGTTCTTGGGTTATGGCGGTGTGCGCGTTAATGGTCATGTGCATTCCTTGATTTTTCATGAGGGTTCTTAGGGTGCAGCCCGGATCCTAAAGTCGCGACCTCACGACTACCCCCCACATAGGTGGTTCCTCAAGAGATATTCGTATCCATATCTCGCAAAGGTATATACCTTTGGCAACCATTAAGAACTTGACGTTCATCCTATCATGTTACATAGAGCACAACATCATAGGAATGGGGAGAAGGTTTTCTCAACCTTTAAATATGTGCTCCTAACTACGCTACATCAACGGTTTCATTTCTACCGCATTGAACCCAATTCATGGGATCTCCAATCACATGAGTTGGGTATCCACCGTTGGTAGCAAATCATGTGGGCTTAAGCCTCATTCCCCTCGATGACAATAAAACCTCCCTTCAGGACAATCCCTTAGTGAGATT
The DNA here is from genome assembly GCA_039513925.1 of Platanthera zijinensis. Taxonomy (NCBI): domain Eukaryota; kingdom Viridiplantae; phylum Streptophyta; class Magnoliopsida; order Asparagales; family Orchidaceae; genus Platanthera; species Platanthera zijinensis. The sequence continues at coordinate 32,528,400 of CM077080.1, read as the reverse complement.
ATCAGCCAGATTCAATTCTGACTTTACATAGTTGAGTGATATCACTTCTTTTCTTCTTTGCTTCACTGATTTGTACCTGATTCTCATAAACTTGTTCATTTTAGAATTAGTACTATTAGATGCAGTTAAATCAATAACAGATTTATTATCACAATGCAAAGAAATAGCACGTATAGGTTTTGCAAGAAAAGGAATTTCTGAAAGTAAATTTTTGATCCATTCAGCTTTGGCACATGTTGTGTCCAATGCTATAAGCTCTGATTCCATGGTACTTCTAGAAATGACTGTTTGTTTTGTAGAAGCCCATGAAATAGCGGCTCCTCCAAGGAGGAACAGATATCCAGTCGTTGACTTAACGTCTAACGAATCAGTTACCCAATTGGCATCTGAGTATCCTTCTAGTACTTCGGGAAATCCCGGGTACACTAAACTGTAATCTATAGTTCCACGAAGGTATTTAAAAATTCTATTTAATGCAATCCAATGACCATCACTTAGGTTACTAGTATATCTACTAATTCGACCTACGTCATAGGAAATGTCGGGCCTAGTGCGGTTAGCTATATATAAGAGGGATCCTACCATTTGTGCGTACTTATGTTGATCAATCGGTTCACCCATGTTTTTACACAGTTTTGTGCTAGCGTCATAAGGAGTAGAGGCGAGAGCGGAATCATATAAATTAAATTTATTTAACATTTTCTCAATCAAATGTGATAGAGATAAAGAAACACTAGAATCAGATTTAACTAGTTTCATTCTTAATATGATATTTGCTACTCCCAAATCCTTCATATCAAATTTGGAAGATAGATTATTTTTAGTTTCATTAATTAATTCAATTGTGTTTCCAAAACTTAAGATATCATCTACATAAAGGCATAAAAGGACAATTCTATTTCCGTCTTGTTTGGCATAGATGCATTTGTCAAATTCATTAGAATTGAAACCAAGAAGTGAGACTACAGAGTCAAATTTCTGATACCATTGCTTAGGAGCTTGTTTTAATCCATAAAGAGATTTGATTAATTTGCATACTTTAGATTCTTGACCTTTGACTACAAAACCTTCGGGTTGAAACATGTAAACTTCTTCTAAATCTCCATGTAAGAAGACGGTCTTGACGTCCATTTGATGGATAAGCAACTTAAAGATCGATGTTAAGGCAACTAGAATACGAAGAGATGTTATTCTAGCTACTGGAGCGTATGTATCTAAAAAGTCTATTCCTTGTTTTTGAGCATATCCTTTAGCTACAAGGCGAGCCTTATATTTATCTATGGAGTCATCCGGTTTTAATTTCTTCTTGAAAATCCATTTACAACCTATGGCTTTAGCATCAGGAGGTAACTCGGTTAGAATCCATGTTTTATTTTCAAGTATAGAATTAATTTCTATATTTATTGCTTCTTTCCAAAAAGGATAATCAGATGAGGTCATAGCTTCCTCAAATGTATTAGGATCTCCTTCAACTAGATAGGTGAAGTAGTCCTCCCCAAAGGTTCTTTCAGTTCTAACTCTCTTACTTCTTCTAGGTTCATCATTTCCTAATGGTTCTATAGAAAAAGTTGAAGGTTAGTTTGATCTAGTTGAAGGTTGAGTTGAGAAGTTTAATTTATAAGGGAATTTATCCTCAAAGAAGACTGCATCTCTAGCTTCTATAATAGTGTTATTAGATATTTCACTAATTTATGAATTAGTAATTAAAAATCTATTAGCACTACTATCTGATGCATAACCTATGAAAATAGAGTCTAAGGTTTTAGGGCCTATTTTCTTCCTCTTTGGTTCAGGGATTGCTATCTTAGCTAAACACCCCCACACTCTAAGAATTTGGAGGTTAGGCTTTCTTATTTTAAATAGTTCAAACGGTATTTTATCACAATGTTTTGAAGGAATCCTATTAAGGACAAACAAGGAGGTGAGCAAAGCTTCTCCCCAAAGATTCTCTAGGGCACCGGACTCGGCTAACATGCCATTTACCATATTCATCAAGGTCCGATTTTTACGTTCAGCCACCCCCATTAGATTGAGGCGAATATGGAGCAGTCGGTTGATGAATTATCCCATGTTCTTGGCAAAATTGGGTTAGTTCATTCGATGTGTATTCTCCACCTCGGCCGGATCTAAGTATTTTGATGGAGGTTCCTAATTGATTTTCTACCTCAGCTTTGAAAATCTTAAAATACGGAAAAGCTTCATCTTTTGTCTTTAATAAATATATGTAACAAAATTTGGTGAAATCATCTATGAATGTTACAAAATATTTATTTCCACTTCTAGTAGGTTGGCGGTTTGAATCGCATACATCCAAATGTATTAATTCTAAAGGTTTTGAAGTTCTATCTACTGATTTAAAAGGCTTCCTAGAAAACTTGGCTTGCACGCAAATTTCACATTTGGCACTTGATCCAATATTTATTTTAGGAATTAAATTCAAAGACATCATTCTTCTCATACAATCAGAATTCACATGTCCTAATCTAGCATGCCAAAAAATAGGAGAAAAACTTTGAACTAAAAGAGAAGATATTTGATTAATTTATAAATCAGCAATATTTAATTTAAATAATCCATCACAAACATAGCCTTTATCAATAAAAAGATCATTCAAAGTTATTATAACTTTATTAGATTCTAAAACTATCTTGTAACCTTTCTTCACTAATAAAGAGCCGCTAATAAAATTCTTTCTAACTCTCGGCATATAGAGCACATCATGCAAGGCTAGTGTCTTCCCGGATGTCAACCTAAGATCCACTCGCCCGCGTCCAAGAATTTGTGCCGAAGAGGCATCTCCTAATATCACGCTTCCTCCACTGATGTCCTGAAAGGTGGCAAAGCAAGAACGATCAAAACAAGTATGAACATTTGCTCCGGAATCAAGCCACCAATCTGATGAACAAGTGAGATGAAGACTAGGAGAGTAGTCTAACCTGAAGATAGGTTGATTCGGTGCTTGAATCATATTAGCTTGTGGCTTGGAGCCATGAGGTTTGCCAACCACCGGTTCAGATTTCTTGTAGAAGCAGTTGGTTGACAAGTGATTGGTGCGGCCGTAAATGAAGCACCATTTTCCTTTACCTAGGTTTTGGTTTGAGGAACTAGGCTTGGATTGATTGGGTTTTAGATGACGGGAACCTTGACGGAAAGGTTTCTTGTGGTTTTTTCCTTTGGCTTTGAAGTGATGGTGGGAAGAAGGATTGCCTTGCGATTCTGTGAGATTTACTTTAGGAGCAAGGTCTTTGGGTTTTTAGAATTTTTATTCTTATGTTCTTCCTCCATGCGGATTGCATTTTGGATATGAACATAAGTGAGGTTGGATTGGTCATGCCTTAGCCTAGTGCTAAAGCCGGACCAAGAGTCGGGAAGAGCATCAATAAGACATGCCACTAAATAATTTTCGGAAAGGATTGAGCCATCAGCTCGGATCTTGGACAACATCTCATCTAGTTGATGGAGTTGAGGATTGATTGGCTTGGAAGCATCAATCTTGAATTTGTGGAGGTTGGAAACATTGTAGCGTTCTATACCCGCATTGTCAAGGTTATAGCGCGCTTTAAGTGCATACCACAAATCCTTAGCCGTACGATATTGAAGGAAGACATCGTAAAGGCTATCGGACAAGGCACTTAGGATTCGGTTACGACAATGATATTCAACATCTACCGGATCTCTATAAGGGACACGTCTTACGTAAGTTCTAGTGGTGTTTGCAGATGAGGATGAGGTTGATGGTAGAGACGAAGCAACTGCATTTGCAGCGCTAGGGATTTCAGTTTTTGTAGAGGGGGCATCAAAATGGTAGACAAAAGACCTAGGGTATTCAACCAATATTCTACTTGAGTTTGCCAACAACGAAAACCATTTCCATTAAATTTCTCGGGTTTGATCCCGGCAGAATCCTCAGATCTAAAAGCCATTACAGTTTTCTGAAATTTAAGATATAAATAATAAATTGCTGTACATATGAAAATGAAATTAGACAAAATCATTTTGTGTTTGATTTTATTTATTTGTTTGACGTGGAATTAACAACTTCTTTAGATTGTTGTAATATTTTTCTATTTATTTCAAAAATAAATTATATATGTATATATATTGTTTCGAAAACAAGTAATAGCAGCAGTAAGTTATAGATGTAGAAAATCTTGAACTTTGTAATGGATCTCAATAGAGAAGGAGAGAAATAGAATTTTTAGTTTAGAATCGAGCCTGGGTAAGGCGTGTGATCACTGCCCTAAAGAAGTTACACCACCCTCCGGCAGGGCTTTCAACTGATGCTCACTCCTCCAAGGTACAACACCCGGCTAGATCCCGAAACTCCGATATGCGCGGACACCGAAGAATCACAGAGCACCCGAACTACCACTTGATGAAGCAAAATGTGTAGAAAAAGAAAAACTCAAGACAACAAGAGCCCAAACGTAAATTTTTATTATATTCAAATAAAAGAAGAAAGCAGAATATATAAACTCTGAAATGATTCCTCAAAAAGCGTTATTTGAAATCTCGGTAAATAGTAAGCATTAATATTTTGACGGTTATGAATGACAAGAAATAAAAGAAAAGAACGTTGGAAACGTCAGCATAATCAAAGCTCAACGAAACGAAACCGATCGACGATCTGCGATCGACAAAAACCGGTCGACGATCTGCGATCGACCAAAATCGACGGTCGACGATCTGCGATCGACCAAAATCGATCGACGGTCTGCGATTGACCAAAGTCGCGGTCGACGATCTGCGTTCGACCAAAGTCGCGGTCGACGATCTGCATTCGACCAAAGTCGCGGTCGACGATCTGCGTTCGACCAAAATCGCGGTCGACGATCTGCGTTCGACCAAAGTTGCGAGTCAAAACTATTTGGAGCAAAATAAACAATTCAATTATTCCCCAAATCCCGAATCCGAATCCGGTCTGGTGCGGTGCGTGCGCGCGCGCGCGCGTGTGGTGCATAGTTTCTCCTTATGTTCCTTTTAACAAATAGAGAGGAGGAACTTTACTTATATACACTCCTACATGAAAGGAGGTAGGAAAGGTGGGACTAAAGGATTTCATCCTTTGAGAAAGAGGGGTTCCCTCCAAAATTTGGATTCCCTCCAATTTGGTTTTGGAGCTTTTCCTTTTAAATAAGGAGTCCAAACACCAAACACCTAAATGTTCCAAGAAAAATATTTCATTTAAGAAATGTTATATATATATATATCAAATTTCTAACACAAACCACTTTCCACTACCGGAGAAGCACTGTCGAGGCCAACTGCACTCACACATGCCTTCGACAGCAAGTCCCACCACCAGAGAGAAACACCGCCAAGAACACTGCACTCCCGCATGCCTTCGCCGTCGTACTCGCACCGCAAATACACCTCCACTGATTAAGTTAAACAAAAGGAAGGCAACTATACATCCCAAAGTGAAGAAACCTATGGAGGGACTTGATCAAAGAGTGTCGTGATGCAAAGTTGGCTGAACATCCATGACAGAAACGCAATTTAGCATTGATGGGGGACAAATAAGAGTTAGCATTGATTTGTACGTGAAGACATCTTATTCTTCGAAAAGAGAAGGTGGAGAACAATCATCCAACATGAATCTTGGAGTCATTACTTGTGCCAGACTATCTATGGAAGACAGTGACACTTGTTTAGAACAACGTTTTGCCCAAATCTGAATGTTGCAAGTTTATATTTGTAGCGGTAGATCATTTTTCTAATTATGAAACTTTTATATCAAATGTGAAGGATACTACGGAGGAGATTATCTGATTATTCCTCAAGTTAGCATGCAGTGAAATATTGGGGGTTGCCCAAAAATATTTTGAGTTATCGAGACCCTACTTTATTGGAAAGTTTTGGGAGCTATTCATGTTATTAGGATTAGTGTTGAATTTCTCAACCAGCTTCCACCCTCAAATAGATGGGCAAATCGAGAGAATGAAGGCACTACTTGAGTGCTACCTATGATATTTTGTGAGTGAAAATCAATAGGATTGGGCAAAACTTAAGGATGTGGTACATTTTTCCTATAACTTGCAGCGAAGTGAGACTACAAGTCAGAATTCATTTGAGCTTGCTACTGGGAGATAACCTCTCACACCGCACACTTTGGTGACCATAACAGAAGATGGAAGGAGCTCAGAGATTAGAAGATGGCTAAGTCATGGGAGGAACATGTCGACTTAGCTAGATCGTGCTTGAGAAGACCTACAAGAGATTGAAAAAGTCGGCCAATGCAAAAAGACGACCGATGGAATACTCGTTCGAAGATAAAGTAATGGTGAATATCTTACCACAATAGTTCAAGGCCTTATGTAGCATGTATAAAGGCTTGGTGCGGAAGTACAAAGGCCCACTCTGATTGTGTCTAAGGTGGGTAAGGTTTCATATCACAGATTTATCGATCTCTTTGAAGATACATCTAGTGTTTCATATGAGTATGCTCAAGCCATACTATGGGGATAATGAAGACCTTCAAAGAGGATAATTTGAAAAAGCACCTCCAGTGACAACGAAGTTTCTTGAGAGGACAATAGAAGAGGTGCTTTAAAAAAAAGTGGTTCGTAGAAGAGGTGTGCAGCTCAACACACAGTACTTAATCAAATGGAATGGGTTGCTAGAGTTTGAAATAAAATGAGAGACATTAGAATACTTGTGGCTGTTCAAGTACATTCTTCAGTACTACAAAGCGGTGATAAGGTCACCAAGATAGGTGGGGGAGAATATCACGACTCATCATTTTTGGGGTTAAGTATCGAAAAGATTCTAGAGAAATCTGAAGTCTTGTACATAAATAAAAGCATGAAGATGATGAATTCTAGAGTTGTCTCTTGAGAGCACTCTAGAATAAGATGAATGATTCATGTATCTTGTAAATATTAAAGATGTATCGAATGTCATAGAAAATAGAAATTGTAGATCCTTCCATACTTTTGAGAGAAAACTCTCTGGGGCTTATTAAATGGGAAAACCCCTCACTTATAAATCAACCAAGCTTTGGAGAAGCAATATAGTTCCTTGCAGTTTTTTCACTTGTGAGCTTTATCTTGAGTTATTTCTTCATTGTTCTCTTCATCATCAACAAGATCTTGAAAGAGGCTGACTTAGCTAGATTACGCGGAGTGACAAAAAAATAGTTAAGGTTGCACAGAAGCTTGAAACTAGACCAGTCCGTGACAGGAGGCTTCCCAAGACAACTTAGGCAGTTTATTTTATCAAAAAATTATGACGGAATTGAAAATAAAATTGGGCACAACCAATTAATTATTCACTAATTACATTATTTAATAGTCACAAATATTTTTTGCAACTAGCTTTTTATCACAAATGAAAAATATTTAGTTACAGGAACATATTTGTAGTGGCCAATTATTATTCGTCACAAAAGAGATATTTTTAGTGACAGAATATATTTCTGTCACAAAAATCATGCTCTTTTAAAAAATAATTAGTGACTAAATAGTCATTATCCCATAATATATTCATTTAATTAAGTTTAAATTAATGAATAATAACTATTTAATGATAATTCATTAATCAACTTTTTAACTATAAGTTATAACTATTTAATGCTGCCATAAAAGCGGTAACATAAAAGTGCTAATAATATCTCTATCCTAATGAATGCTCATCCTTAGATGCAAATAATGAAGTGGATGAGAGCTAGGAGAGACTATTTGAAAGAGGGTCTTTTTTTAAGATATTTAATTGGTTATGTCAGTGTGTGAAGGTTGGGACCGCGTTTGCAATCACCGTCGCCACCCTTACTGGGCCCACGGCAAAGAGAGCCTTACAAGCACCAATAATTTGACCCAAAATTAAAACGAGAAATGCTTATTGTAAAGCACGTTAGGCGGTGTGGGATTAAACCGTCCCTTATAACGAGACGCAACACACGCTCGGACATCACCGTCCATTCCATATATGTAGCGCACTCAACACAACCTCTCGCCACGTGCCCCCTGCTCTGATACGTACCATATATGTAAAGCATTGTGGCGTCACTCCCCAAAATCACGTGGTTAGGGGAGGAGTGACCACCACGCTTATACACTCAGGACGAACGAGCACGCTAGGCGGTGTGAGACTAAACCGTCCCTTTTAGCGTGTCACAACAACACACGCTCGGACATCACCGTCCATTCCACGTGGCACACTCAACACTCATTTATATCTAAGATACATCTTACTTTTCACATGACACAATGTGGTTAAAATAAATGAGTTGTATCTCAAATATAAATGTGTTGTATCTCAAAAATGAATGAGTACATTTCTAGCGACTCCCGTTTATAACCGAAACCCGGACACACAAACTTTGCCCTCTGCAGAGTACTTGGATGGATACCCATTGATATTGTCGGATTCTCCTTGGATGCGCAAATCCAGAGTGGTATCTAGGAGGGGAGTAAAACACTCCCCTGCATTTTACGGCAAAGTACGGACATCCAACGACTCGTGTAGATCTCAAAGCGAACACAACTCAAAGCGAGCACATCTCAGATCGCTTTGAGAATCCCTACACTTTAAGATAAACCTCCCGGAGATCCAGATCCGGTACCCACGAGGAGAGTAGACTTGGAGTCAGTCAAACGCCAACCGGTCTTTTTTTAATCTGTTTAATACTTCAATAATTGGTTACGACGACTGTGGTATAAATTTATTGACACGAAGAGCAGAGCCATGCTCGCAAGTTCCAGATAATTAATTAAGAAGGAATAGTAGTGCTAGCTGAGAAGCAGGGGAGGAAGAAGCAGGAGGAGAGAGGAGAAATTAATGTCGATTAAGCTGTACGGATCTCCGTTCTCAATCAGCACGGCTCGCGTGCTGGCTGCCATCTCCGAGATCGGCTTGGAGGTGGAGCTCGTCCACGTCGACTTGTACTCCGGCCATCACAAGCACGACTCCCATGTCGAAAAAAATGTATTCTTTCTTTACATATACATATTTCCTCCTCCATCTATTCATTCTTATTATGTATATTGAAGCATTTCGGGTGATGGTCAAAGTGAAACTATCTCTCCGTTGCTCTTATATATCTGGACCGGGATCCTCTCCATTTCATGCGAAATGGAGGGGATCCAGTTTGCGGAGGAGATTAACTCTTCCAAATCGGACGGCGGACAGGCCATTTACTGTGCTCGCGGGGCCCACTCGCAGGGCCCACTCGCCAGTTCAGTCCGCCGTCCGATTCGCGGAGAGTTAATCTCCTCCACGAACTGGATCCCCTCCATTTCGCGTGAAATGGAGAGGATCCCAGTCCTATCTGGGTTTTATAGGCAAACTCTATAGTTAAAACAGGCGTCGGATATCCCAAAATCCGAATCAGACCTGTTAAACCTCCGAGCTTGTTTATATTCAAGTATACATTAACATTGATTAATTTAATTACTTCTTCGTCATTATTTGCAGCCTTTTGGTCAAGTTCCTGTGCTGGAGGACGGCGAGTTTGTTCTCTTCGGTGAGGAATAATATATATATATATATATATAGATTTTCTTATTTGTTCTTCTTAGGCTTCATTTGGGAAGGTGGTGGAGGTCATGGACATTGGGGTTAAATTGTCATTCGTAAAGCTCACCAAATAAACTTCATTCATTTTTATGTTCAAACAAATGATGTTTGTTAGGTGATTTTTAACGAATGACGGTTTAACCGTTTACGACCGTCACCACAGTGCCAAACAAACGGAGTCTTGTTAAATTTAGGTGATTAATTGTTCATTCATGGAAAAATAAAAGTTTTGATTTTTATTTTGATGTCCCTGGCTTAAATTGATCATGGTAGAGGTACACATGAAATGGTTTATTTATGTGATTGTGGGCAGAATCTCGGGTCATAACACGGTATTTGGTGCGAAAATATGGCAAGAAAAGTGGGCTCCTGAAAGACGATGATCCGAGGGACGCGGCGTCCGTGGATCAGTGGATGGAGGTGGAGACACATCACTTCAACAAACCGGTCGCCACGCTCGTCTACGAGCACCTCTTCCGCCCGCACTTCGAAGGAAAAGACCCCGAAGAGAAGGTGGTGGCGGAGGAGGTGGAGAAGCTGGAGAAGGTGCTCGATGTCTACGAGGCCAGGCTTTCGAAAACCAAGTTTTTGGCGGGAGATTTCTACAGCCTCGCCGATGTCCATCACGTGCCGTATGGCCACTACCTCGTCACCAGGACCCCGCACGGCTCCCTAATCGACTCTCGCCCTCACGTCAAGGCGTGGTGGGACGCCGTCTACTCCCGCCCGGCGTCCAAGACGGCCACGGAAACCTTGGTTATGACCCCTTGATGCCGGCGGCTTGCCGGAGAGCGAGGAGTGAGTGAATAAAGACCGCCGGTCCTTGCCACACCCATGGCTCGTAGCTGCTGTTGGCTGATGGCTGGCGCCTCTGCGTCTATCTTTAGTTTTCTAGCTATTTATCTGAATTGAATGTAATGTCTTTTTTTTTTGTGGCTATGTATGGGTGAAATAATGGTGTGTGCTTGTTTTAATATGAGCTTTGAATATATCTGTAATCCTTCCATAAGGCCACCTTGTAGTTGTTTTATGGATGATAAGAGTGAGAGGCCCCGCAGTGACAGCACTTCGATCATGACAGACAACACTGCACGGGGCATGCCTCCAATTTTCTGCGCAACAGTACTCCAGACACGACATTGCCCCGCAGTGAGGGCGCTCCCGCCTCCCGCTAACCCCCAAACGCCGCCTGCCGTTGGTTTTTTCTTTGTGCACGGGGGTTTGCAAGCGGCGGTGGTGAGAGCGAAATTTTATTATAGGTAAGAAGTTTTGCTTATATGAGAGCACATATTTAATTTAAAATTTAAAAAAACACAGAAATTAATGAGTGAAAATTTTGAAATAAAGTAGGATAAAATCGGAAAGATGAATGTTTAAGAAATGTATGTTAATAGAATGTATGACAATGATTATAATCGTCATAAAAAAAGAGTAATTTTGAAAATAAAAATGAATGAAATTCTTTAGGTAAGCTCACTCATTGAAGACGGTTCATAATCACCGAGTTCAGTACTGTCATGGCCTCGCCAAATACTCCATTTGGTTCGGCGGTGGCGGGTCGGTCCGGCGGGTGGAAACGGAGTGTTCGAACCGGAGGGAGGAGGTGGCTGCTCCAAACGGAGCTTTTTGGAGCGTTTATCAAGGCGGACGGGTGGAAACAGAGCAAACGCCGCCGGAGATTCATTTGTTTACCCTCCTTCCGGCGGCGTTTGCTCAAAACGGAGCAGTGAAACACCCAAACAAATAGAGCCTAAGATTGGCCTCTAGCTATACAAATCATTTTTGTATTAAAAATTTCAAAAATCAGAATTAGTTTAAATATCGGGTTTCATCGAGGGCCGTGGCAAGTGTTAAGTGTAGAGCTCTCGCTTAAAACCTAAAATCGCAAAACGAATCGGAACCGCAAAGAATCAGACCGAACCGTTCGCAAATTATTCGGGTTCCGATTTGAATTTTGGAACCGTGAACAACATTGGTGCGGGTGTCGTTCTTACATTTTATTATCCGGACCGGAACCGGAACCGCAATATATAAATCTCAAGCGATTTCAAGATTTTTAGACCCGATCCGAACCAGACCGAAGTAGAATCGAACCGCAACCCGTTTATTTTTATTATTATTAATATTATTATAATATTATTATTATTAATATTATTATTATATTATTATTATTTTATAATTACTATCACAAGTGAAGTTGGTGTAATTTGAACTCGAACCGCAATCACACTAAAGGGGGGGGGGGTCGATTTTGGACCGAACAAAACTTCACCGCATAAAAACCGTGTGATATGATTTGACATTAGTGCGGTTTGAAATCAGTTTTTGCATTACACTTTTTATTTTTATACATTTATATTATGCATTTTCAATTTACTGTATATTTTTTTGAAATATTTTATTTTAAAAATATAGAAACTAATATTTATTAGTAATCATGAAAGACAACTAATTGTAGTTGATTGTTATGGTTGAGCATGCCGGTGAGATGTGCGCAAGCCAAATAGACGTCATGGCAAGTCTACACGCGTAGAAAGACGATGAATACTATCCCACCGATCGTGAAAAAGACCGTCGAGAATTGCGCAACATAATTATTCTATTTTGATGTTGTTTTGAGTTTTATTATTTGCAGTCTGCTTTTATTTCATTCCGCCAAGTTTGATTTTTGTTTCAGTTTGAACCGATTTGAACCAGACCGAACCGCATGGAACCGGACCGAATCGTTAGTGACCGGTTTGATTTTGGTTCTTGTTGAACCGTAACAGGAACCGTTAACACGACAGTTTCAAAAATTAAGCTGGAACCGGAATCAGAACCTGAACAGGTCAAACCAAATAAAGTTTTGGTTCTAATTTGAAGAATCATTAACTTAATAGTTCGGTTCATGATTTTAGTAGAATCGGAACCGTGACAGCTCTAGTTAAGTTACGGCATTGTTGGGCTTTCCATTCCTCTTCTTATGGAGGCCCCAAAGAATTGTGGTTTCACTCATTGACCCTAACGCAAATGCCACATCTAACCAAAATGCAAATAATGCATATGATATCGATTTTGAGTGAGAAAGAGCAATGCCACAATCCTAATTCCTAAGAGTTCTCACAGGGCATGACTTCACTATTATGTAGCCTTTTATATTTTATATATTACAAGTGACAGGCACGGGCCTTCGGCCCTGGGGGCATTCGGCGGGGGTCTGACAATCGACGGGGTGCGACATTCGGCGGGGTGCGACATTCGGCGGAGTGCGACATTTGTCGGGATGCGACATTCGTCGGTGGTGCGATATTTGTCGTGGGTGGCGACATTTGTCGTGAGTGGCTACATTTGTCGTGAGCAGTGACATTTGTCGTGGACAGTACCCGCCTCTATGGCCTCGCGCGATAGTACCCAACCGCTCCCGGCGGGCTCCGCCCGCGGAGCGACATATACATACGAATACTCAAAATGACCGTAAAAAAAATAAAAATCAAAAATACAATTTTTATTTTGTAAAACAAATTATATTTTAACGTTGAAACATTAATTTTTCTCTTGTCATTCATAGCCGGAGACAACAGGTTTAGCGTATCTAGTGTTTTTATTTTTTGTATTTTAATATTGTAAAGTTGTGTAATTACCTAAAAGTATAATGACAATAATATAGTAATATAAAGTTTGGTATAATTGTGTAATTATGAATACAACTATAAAGGTAATATATGGACATTAAACAATGTTTCACCAAAGAGTAGTTTTCGTATATTAGTAGAGATATATAAGCTATGACCACTTTCAAGAAAAGTCCATGAATTTTGGGTGGAGTGGAGGATTCTGGATTCCCGGGTACGCCGCAATCCAAAATCAGCAGATTTTTCACGAATATGTGTGCACGGTCAGTTGAATGCTTCACTGTTCCGCCATCAAATCATTGTGGAGCCGCATCGATGTTCCACACAACTGGCGCCTTGGGATATGCGCAGCTTATTTGCTCCGATTAGTTTGGTCAAAAACGTCATTGATGGGGTTGACCCCAATTTATAGAGAAAATGGGCTGCAAGTAACGGATTTTCCAACCCCCCCCCCCCTTGCATAGTGGGGAAGTTACGCGTGATAACTACCACGCTCGGGATCCAAACCGCGGCGATCCCGTGCTCCGGTCGCTCAACCTCCGCCGCTCGAAGAGAGGCGTCCTGCGACCAATCACGGTTGCAGACGGCCTCGTCGAGACCGGCCGCCTCGAGGACAGTCTCAGCCATAACCGACCTATGCAAGAGGCTGACCGCCCTTAGCAGCCCGCGAAGGGGCGGCCACCCCTCGGCCGTAGCCCCATTGAGGAGGGGAAGCTGCCTCGTGGCCTCCCTGGCGTAGGTGGCCTCAGCCGCAACCCCGCGAGGAGGAGGGGGAGGGGGCGGTCTCCCCGATGTGTGGGGCTTCTACTGCAAACCCCGCAAAGAGAGCGGACGCCCCAGTGCAGAGAATCTCACCTGAGGCCCCTGCCAAGGGTGCGGACTCCCGTGGCCGCCCAAGCGCAGGCGGCCTCGATCGCAGCCCCTGTGCAGGCCGTAGCCCCCGATTAGCCGTGACCGGCCTTGCCCAGGGCCGCCTTCAAGGGGGCGGCCAGCCCTTGGCCGCCCAAGCCAAGGGGAGGCCTTGGACGGCCCCACCAAAGCTGGACACCGGTGCCCCTAGGCATGCCTTTTTTCGGCCCAGGGGTGGGGTTGTCTTTTCCCTAAAAGTGGTGATCTGTGCGCCCAGATCCGAGCAATTCTATTATACCGTCTGGTAGTTACTGGACGAAATTTCCAGACTGCCCCCATAAGTGCCTATAAATATACTCACTCTTCACTTCATTTAGATCTTTTCTTCAGTTCACTAACTCTGACAGTTTTTTGTCTCTCTACACACACGCTCTCTTTCTCTATGCAGGTTGTTCGCCCGCAAGTAACTCAGACGTTCATCACTTAGGCTAACGGAGTTCGCCTGAACCAAGACAAGAGTACGAAAGAGAACACTTTCCCTGCCATTGATGAAGTCTTCGATCGTGCGTGAGACGTTGAAGCGGGTCATGAGTCCTCAAGTGGCCACTGGGAAGGATTCCAGGAGGAGCGCATAGAGCCTGGAAGTGCGCTAATAACCCGTGACGCTCGGAACTCTTTTCAACTCCATCTATCAAAGTATAACAAGGAGCAGCCTCTCTCCCTCGCCTTCACCTGAACAGCTGTGTAACGAACTCTGAAATAGTGGATGTTAGGTTGACGGTGAATCGACCGCGTAGTTTTTCACCCTGATTGCGATTTTTTATGTAATCAAATCTCTCTCGCACCGATCAAAGCACATTGGACTATTTGCAGGCTTAGTCTCTCAGTGGCTAGGACGGTTTAAGAGGCTCTCTCTATAAAATTTTGTGAAAGCAGGAAAGTCGCAGAAACACTCAACCAACCAAGCCAAATAAATCAAAATCAGATAAAATAACAAGATGCATAATAGAATTAATAGTCTTCTTTACATGGTAAAACATACATTGCGAGACATGATTTCGCAATGTACCCGATAGAGATCACAAAAAACAACAGGAGTAAAACTGGCGGACATCACACTATAACCGCCCAAGCCGCCAATCTGCTGAGGCTGCGTGAACAGCTCAAGTCTCCAGACCACTGAACTGCCAGACCGTACCTTTTATCCGTGAACTTCCTTAGTGCCTGCTGAATAAAAAGCTTTGCCCGCACTTCCTGATCGTCTGACCACTAGATCACTTAACTGCAAAAGTCATCGCAAATAGATGAACTAAAACTGAGTTGTCGTTTAACCACAACTCCTGGTCGCCTAACCACCGAGGCCGCCTAACCGCGAATTGAGCAAATAACTTTATTCGAACTACAAGTCAGTCCGCCATAGGCAAATATGTTATCCAAGCTAGGAAACTGCCAACGAAGAAGGCCGCTTAGTCGTCTATCCGCGACCTGCTGTCAACCGTCGTCGACTGTTATTAGCTATCCGCACTGCCTGCAGAACAAGATTCTTGGCTGCCAAGTGCTAGCCGAACAATCTGCGAACACAGTGATAAATTCGGTCACTTTTAGTCACGCGGTTAGAAAATCTTAACCGTCAAGTTTAACCTGAGTTTTAGTTCTTTCAGTTTCTGTTATTTTATGACGAGGCCAACACCCCTATTTATAGGCGGGCAAACAGATACCATCACCGTCCAGGGGGATAGAGTAACCGCCAGTGACGTGGTAGCTAGCAGCACTAGTTTGCCCAACATACGGACTACCAACACCAGACAGCGTGCGGTTAAGTCCACCAGTCCGCACATTAATGCAAACAACATCCTCAGTTCGCGTGTACTTAAGTAGATAATCAGATAGCCACGTGACCTGAACCTTAACACACAAAGCGGCAGTCTCCGCGATCTTCCATACTAGACCACACAGTCCTCGGTTAGCTAAAGCTAACTGTATAGTTAACACTCCAAGGAACTTGTTAAGTCAAATTGCGAGAACATCCATGGCCAGGAACCTGACTACTCGCCAACCTAACTGCGCTAAGTGCGCGGTCTCAGCGGGCTGTGCGGCCTACACCATCCTGACCGCACACTTCATACTTCAACAATTTCAACACACCCCCTTAAAGTGGGAAGTGGAAGTCAGCCCGAGCAGTCCCTCCTGAATTCCTCGAACATTCTAGTCGTGGCCACACCCAGTGGGGATGGCGTTCCACCAGCTCAGCTCCTTATCCTTGTTCTCCGGCAATGGAACTTGCTCGGGATTTTTTGTGATGGTTACTGTCCATGCTCTCTACACCAAAAATGTTAAAACCAGAATTTTACTTCTTGCGGAGTTCGGACTCAAGAGGGATAACCTTATGCCTACTTTTCCTGAAGAAGTGCACAAGACCAAAGACTTAGGACTAGAAACAGATCCTGGCCACAGCGAGGAGATTCCACCACACACCCGGAAGATCTTAGAGCGCTTCCCCTCCCTTGCCAATGCTAAGCTGAGACACCTTGAAGGGCACTTCAAAGCTAACCATAAAACCAGAGGAGGAAGAAACCAAAGAAAAAGTCCCCCTCCCCCAAGGTGCCCCTACATGTCTATTTAGAGTTTTCCAAATCTTGTCTGCAAACAGCGCAACTCCGCAGTTCGGATCTACTATACGCAACCCAACCGGGTCTGCCAATAGAGTAACTCCGCTACTCGGGAAGGCTAAATCAGGTCAAAACATAACTCCACGGAGGAATGGTGAATGCCTAGGCGAGAAGGCGAGCTTCCGCCCATTCCTGGCTGAGAGCGAGTGCCCGATGAAATTGGCACTCGCCCACTACTCACTTGTTGCCCTGGGCGAGTGCGGACTGACCATCACACTCGCCTGCTGCGCACAAGCCCCAGGCCCTAGGCAAATGCAGACCTATTGACCTCATTCGTCAGGCCATGCGCAAGCTTGCGGACCCATGCATGAGTTAAACCATCATTCGTTAAGGATCACCTAACAAACATCATCAATTTGAACATAAAAGTGGATGAAGTTTCTTATGTGGGCGTTAACGAATAACAATTTAACCCTCCATGTTCATGACCGCCACCACCGTTAAAAGTGGATGAAGTTTCTTATGTGGGCGTTAACGAATAACAATTTAACCCTCCATGTTCATGACCGCCACGACCGTGCTACAGAAAGCCTAAGGCTCCGTTTGGGAGGGCTTATTTTCACCGGTCAAGCGGTCACAACTGTATGAACCGGACCTTAATTATGGTTCGATTCATGCGGTCATGACCGCTTGACCGGTAAAAATAAGCCTCCCCAAACGGAGCCTAAATTTCAAGCATAAAATGCCTTCTAGTGATCTGGTACTTTTCTTGAAGGTTATAAATTGGGATGTTCAAATTGTATGCTAAGATTGCAAATATACCTATACTTTTTAGGGGTTTTTTTACTGAACGGGATACATCAAACAAGTACTAATTGAATATTATAAAATAAGATTATTTTAGATCGAATGTATATATATTTCAATATTTTTTGGAGTAATCATATTTTTAGAAAAAGATGTATCGAATTAACTCATAAATTAACCTAGATTAAATTATTTGTGTTGGACATTTAATATATATGCTTAGCTTGATATATAAAATCAATTTATAATTTTTTTTGAAATACGAATAGCGATTTTGAGCACAATTATAATTTTGTGATCAATGAATAAAAATGAGTCATAAATAGCCAACCAGATTCCGTTTTTATTTCTAAAGATCCGTTTGACGCACAAGAATTGACTTTCTGGAATGAGCTTTGGGTTCCAGAAAGTCAATTCTGTTGTTCGGCGCGTGAGAATTGCGTTGGAATTGGTTTTCAAATCAAAACTCATGGGTTTTCCTTTTAGCCTAAATTCTAGATCAACAAAAACTTATCCTTCCAGGCCGGCTTTCGACGGCTTTGCGTGATATTGCTCTAGACGGCCTCACCCCTATTAACCTGCATTAGTGATCATTGTATTTATATTATCTAAGAGAAGCATGAGGCATGCAGATGTATATTTATTATTAATTGGAGAGGCATGAGAGGCATGCATGTTGTAAAATCAGGTATAAATAGACACAATTATAAAGATTGCAGATAATCAAGAACATAAAATATAACCACATAATTTATATCATGAAAATAAATTCAAATACATGGAAAAATAGAAGAAAAATGACTTTTCGACGAATGCTCCATGGATGTTCCAGACATGCACAATTCACGGCGAGAATCTGAGTTCTGTACTGCAATCCGCCTCGCGGACTCACAAGGTTCACCGGAACCTTCAACGCCGAATTCCGACGTTCAACTGCACCGCCACCAGAGAACAATGGCGCCATCGGAGAGAAACCATCGTCGTGGTGAATTCAGTGTTTGCAAATACCAGTTAAGCATTTTCCTTAAATCCAAGTAAGACAAAACTGGTGATTTTCTTAGACTACTAAAATTAAATATAAAGACTTCTAAATGAAATTACTACGGATTTTAGGAACAAAACTTTTCTTATCAAGGGAGAGATATAATCTTATATTATGATTTCTTATGTTTAGTATGACGGATAAGTGAATGTATCGTTGTGAAAATGCGTGGTGAGCGTGCCTTGCAACGATCTTAAAATAGATAATCGTATCTCTCGATATCGGCAATCCCTAGTTCTATATTTTTCCTCGGGTGAAATAAGAACCGCTCAAAGAACAAAGACCTAAGTTGCTAACACCAAGAGGAAGTCTCCTTCTCTCTTCAAATGCTATATCAAAATTATGATATACTACCACAACTCCTCTCTCGATTTATGAAGCGTAGCATAAAAGTGAAACATTGGTCAAACATTTCAGAAAATAAAGATCATAAGTTTGATAAAGAACACTCACCAAAAATTCTCAACAAAATAAACTAGAAATTATCCATCAAACACAACCTAGTACTCTCACAATACAAGATTAAGGAAGGATTAGTTCATGGCGTTGGAGGAATCACTCAAAAGGTTGAAATAGATCTTACAAAACATCGCGGTTCACGCTTTATCGCTGCAGGAATTTCTTCCTAGAGTTGCTTCTTCGATCTGTACGAAGATCTCCTTCTTCTTCCTCTTGCCATCGCTCTTCAATGGAGTTTTTCTTCCCAAGCCAACCCTAGATGATGCTCTCCTCCTTAGATCCGAAATTAATGATGAATAATAATCCTCTAATCAGTTTTTGGCAATAAAAACATTCATCCTCCTGAAGAGACGCATCCTTCCATAATTAAAAATGGTTGCAATTCAAATTTTAAATTTTGAATTTCGGACAGACACATGTTGCAGTTTCAGAATTGGATGTTGCAGTAACTGATCCAGGCCAAAAATAAGAATTCTGCATCACTCTTCCAAGTTGATTTCTTTAACAAACCTTGCATAAAAACCATGGAATAAGACCAACTTAGTACCATAATCATTAAAACAATAATTAATCAAATTTATTACCATTTATGCTCCTTTTTATTAATTATGAAGTAAAAATATTAGGCAAAGATAACTTTATTTGAAAAGTTATCACTTGGCGAGTACAAGTTCGCCCCTCAAAAATATCCCACCCCGCTTGGGCGAGTTTGAGCTATTGTCGAGCTCTTTATGGCGAGTGCAAGCCGGCTGATGAGTAAACTTGCCCTACTCGACGCCGTGGCTGAAGACGGTGAATGAGCTCGCCTCATTCAATGCCAAGGCAGAAGGCGTTGAGGACAGAAGGCGTTGAGTGAGCTCGTCGTCGAGTCGCCTCACTCGACGCCACGACAGAAGGCGTTGAGGCGAGACTCGACGCCTCGGCTGAAGGCGTTGAGTGAGCTCACCGAGCTCACCTCACTCGACGCCACGGGCCTAGCTCGCATAGGTCTTGGGCTGGACTTGGCCAGTCTGACTCATGCCGATCCCACTCGTCGAATACGGGGTTGTACACTTGTATTTCTCAATCTCTCTACCTCTCCTAGCTAGGTTTCCACCATATGCCACTCTAAGGATACCAAAGAGAAAGAAAAAAGGAATGACTGTCGACTTCGAGCCAGTCTTCTCCCGCCCTGTGATGGACTCCGACTTTCACTGTCGTATGAAAAAAGAATGTAATAGAATAACCAGCATGTAATAGAATAATTTGAGAGTTTTGTTCTTGCTAGAGCTAAATAGAACAAAATTATATAGAACATTTCCCAATAAAATCTAAAAAAAATTAAAACAAATAGAGCCTTATTTTATGAAGGAGCTCTCAACTCATGTTAGAGTTTAAAATTAAACTTAATTTACATTTATAATATTATATTTTGAAAATGAACTAAATAAAGCTAAATTGATTATTTAGATTTGTTATAGAGAGAATGCAATAACCGCCCATCAGACCTGTCGACTAACACCAAAAATCCGCATAGAGCGGATACAAAACCAGTCTACCAATCCAGCGGACACTGCTACAAGTCCGCGTGTTCACAACCTGTGACTTGGACAATCCGTCCAGTCAATACTGTCGAACTCGGCGAGAACCAGAGCAGTTCGCACCAAAGAACTCGACGAATTACTGAGTAGTCCGCAACAAGGCAAAATCGGCAAGTTACCGAGCAGTTCACAACAAGGCGAACTTGGCGAACTTGGCGAACTTGGCAACTAACTGGACTTAGTCCCCCCAAGACCAAGTCCAACGAAAACCGCAGTTACCAATCTTAACCGCTCCACCTAATACCAAGATCACGCCCTAGTAAACAACTCTAGTACGCCACTGTACAACCCCGTATTCGCAGAGTAGGGCCCTCCCGGCAGGCGCAAGACCAACTATGAGTTTTTTGGTCTCCTCCTCCCTTGGTTTCTTTTCTTGGTTGAGTTGAGAGAGCTCTCCAAGGTGCCCAGCTCTGCCATTGGTGAGGGAGGGGAAGTGCTCTTGTGACCTTCCGGGTGTGTGGTGGGACCTCCACGCTAGAGCCGAGGGTCTGTTCATAGTTTCCTAAATCTTCGGCCCGTGACGTTCCCCCGAGTGTACTAGGTGTGAGGTCACCCCTCTTTTGGGACCCCGAACTCCACGAGAGACCAAGTTTTTGGTTTCAACATTTTCGTGCGGTGAGCGTGGAGAGTGACCAGCACAGAAGATCTCGGGAGAGTGTCATGGCTAGAGATCAGGGAGGTAGTGATGATCTCGGCGAGCTCCCCAACCCCGGACCCTTCGTGGGAAGGGAGGACTTCAATGCTTCCATCCAAGGCATCATGGGGATGCTTAGAAGCATTGCCCCTCGGGCTGACAGCTCAACCCCCACCCCCAGGGACTGGTTCCCAGGGGTCCCGACGAGCTGACCCAGAGTGGTCTCGACGAGCTGCCTCCCAGGGGCACAGGCGAGGTGACCACAGTAGGGGGAGAAGGAAGTGCACCAAGTAGGCGACCTGGGAAGGAAAGGATGAGAGAGGGGGTCGAGCGAGACCTCCTCGTCCTGGAGTTGTTCCTAAGCCCGGCGAGTGCTAGCCCTCCAGGCGAGCAGGTTGCGCGAGTAGAGGTGGCGAGAGCACCCCTCAGGGGGTCACCTTTCAGCGAGCTGATCATCTCAGCTCCCGTTCCCGAGGGGTTCAGAGAATCGGACATGGCTTACTATACCGGGAAGGATGATCCCGTCCAGCACCTGCAGTGGTTCGAGGATACCGTCTCCATCAGGCCAATGACAAATGCCTTCAAGTGTCGCCTCTTTGCGATCACATTGAAGGAGAAGACAAGGGACTGGTTTCATCAACTCCCTCCGAGGTCAATCTATGGGTTCGAGGACTTGAGTCGAAGCTTTCAGCTCCGCTTCTCCACCTCCAAGAAGAGGAAGAAGAGTCCTGAATCCATCTTCCTGATAAGGCAGAGGGCCGAGGAGTCGCTGGCCCACTACGTTGATAGGTTCCAGGAAGAGATCCTGGATATCCAGGAGATGCCGGGGTATACTTTCCAGATGGTCATCACCGTTGGGCTGAAGGAGGGCTTCTTTAAGATGAGCTTGACTCGAAAGGCCCCCCTTTCCTTTAAGGAGCTGATGGAAAGGGCGGCAAAGGAGATAGCAATGGAGGCGTCCAACCCGGCATTCGTCAAGAAGTTGGCAAAGCTAACAAAGACATAGTCAAAGGAGCAAGGTGGCCCAAGACATCATGAAGGAAGAAGGAGGGAGGAGCAGAGAGCTCAGGGGTTCCAGGGACAGGATGGTCTGGAACCCGACTGGAGGCAACAAGGAAGATTTGCCCAAGGTCCAGGAAGAGCTCTCATCCCAGGTGGAGAGAACTTCCACGAGGGCCAAGGGAGGTACAACTTCCAGAGGCAAGCCCCTAGGCAACTCCTGCCCCCACCCCAACAGGCCTTGGCAATAGGTGAAGGAGGAAGAGACAATTGGAGAGACCGCCGAGCCCGTCGAAGGAGGGGAGATAGAGCATTGTCGTACTGCGACTTTCACCAAGTGGAAGGGCACGCCACGACTACCTGCCCCGAGTTCCTAGAGGTGAGGGGGGCGAGAGGCCCTGCCCAGCCTCAGCCGCCGGCACAGATTGAAGCTCCACCCCAAGTGAGGGGGAATGACATATGTGAGGATCGGGTCAATGTAGGAACCCGAGGTACCATATGAGCGACTCACGTTAGAGTGGAGACCGTGCCCAGACCCCCTGAAGAAGCCTCGCCTTGGCAGAATCTTGTATTTCTTTTTTATGTTGTAATGAGTTCAGCCCCCGACCAGTTGAGTCGGGGGGGGGGGGTCATGTAACCCATCATGTTTTCCCCTTTGGAGGATGTTGGATTTGGAAAGGTTTGGTTGAGATGCTTAGTCCCCCCAAGAGAACCTCCCCTTGCAAGGCTCTCACTGGCTGGATGGGTTGAGGCTACCTTGAGGAAGCCAAGTTAATTTGCTCCGATGATGGTCCCGCTGTCAGGCTCTCACTAGCTGACAGGGAAGGCGTACCTCTCGTGGAAGCCTAGTTCCTTTGCTCCGATGATGGTCCCGCTGTCAGGATCTCATTAGCTGGCAGGGCAGGCGTACCTCTCGTGGAAGCCCAGTTCCTTTACTCCGATGATGGTCCCGCTGTCAGGCTCCCACTAGCTGGCATGACAGACGTACCTCTCGTGGAATCCCATTTCCATTGCTCCGATGATGGTCCCGCTGTCAGGCTCCCACTAGCTGGCAGGGCAGACGTACCTCTCGTGGAAGCCTAGTTCCTTTGCTCCGATGATGGTCCCGCTGTCAGGCTCCCACTAGCTGGCAGGGCAGGCGTACCTCTCGTGGAAGCCCAGTTCCTTTGCTCCGATGATGGTCCCACTGTCAGGCTCTCACTAGCTGGCAGGGCAGGCGTACCTCTCGTGGAAGCCCAGTTCCTTTGCTCCGATGATGGTCCCGCTGTCAGGCTCTCACTAGCTGGCAGGGCAGACGTACCTCTCGTGGAAGCCCAGTTCCTTTGCTCCGATGATGGTCCCGCTGTAAGGCTCTCACAAGCTGGCAGGGCAGGCGTACCTCTCGTGGAAGCCCAGTTCCTTTGCTCCGATGATGGTCCCGCTGTCAGGCTCCCACTAGTTGGCATGGCAGGCGTACCTATTATGGAAGCCTAGTTCTTTTGCTCCGATGATGGTCCCGCTGTCAGGCTCCCACTAGCTGGCAGGGCAGGCATACCTCTCGTGGAAGCCCAGTTCCATTGTTTCGATGATGGTCCCGCTGTCAGGCTCCACTAGCTGGCAGGGCAGGCGTACCTCTCGTGGAAGCCCAGTTCCTTTGCTCCGATGATGGTCCCGCTGTCAGGCTCCCACTAGCTGGCAGGGCAGGCGTACCTCTCGTGGAAGTTCAGTTCCTTTGCTCCGATGATGGTACCGCTATCAGGCTCTCACTAGCTGGCAGGGCAAGCGTACCTCTCGTGGAAGCCCAGTTCCTTTGCTCTGATGATGGTCCCGCTATCAGGCTCTCACTAGCTGACAGGGCAGACGTACCTCTCGTGGAAGCCCAGTTCCTTTGCTCTGATGATGGTCCCGCTGTCAGGCTCCCACTAGCTGGCAGGGCAGGCGTACCTCTCGTGGAAGCCCAGTTCCTTTGCTCCGAAGATGGTCCCGCTGTCAGGCTCCCACTAGCTGGCAGGGCAGATGTACCTCTTATGGAAGCCCAGTTCCTTTGCTCCGATGATGGTCCCGCTGTCAGACTCCCACTAGCTGGCAGGGCAGGCGTACCTCTCGTGGAAGCCCAGTTCTTTTGCTCCGATGATGGTCCCGCTGTCAGGCTCCCACTAGCTGCCAGAGCAGGCGTACCTCTCGTGGAAGCCCAGTTCCTTTGCTTCGATTATGGTCCCGCTGTTAGGCTCTCACTAGCTGGCAGGGTAGGCGTACCTCTCGTGGAAGCCCAGTTCCTTTTGCTCCGATGATGGTCCCGCTGTGAGGTTCTCACAAGCTGGCAGGGCAGTCGTACCTCTCGTGGAAGCCCAGTTTCTTTGCTCCGATGATGGTCCCGCTGTCAGGCTCCCACTAGCTGGCAGGGCAGGCGTACCTCTCGTGGAAGCCCAAGTTCCCTTGCCCCGAGGCTATCTCGTCACCCAGGCTCCCATTAGCTGGCATGACAGGTTGACCCCTCGGGAGGCTAAGTAATCTTTCCTACCGCGAGAAGAGGCCACTCAGCGAATACGTTGGGTTAGATGTTTCTTTCCGAGCTTGTGCCAACCTCGAAAAGAGCGAGGATTGTGTTCAACCCCGTATTCGCAGAGTAGGGCCCTCCCGGCAGGCGCAGAACCAACTATGAGTTTTTTGGCCTCCTCCTCCCTTGGTTTCTTTTCTTGGTTGAGTTGAGAGAGCTCTCCAAGGTGCCCAGCTCTGCCATTGGTGAGGGAGGGGAAGTGCTCTTGTGACCTTCCGGGTGTGTGGTGGGACCTCCACGCTAGAGCCGAGGGTCTGTTCATAGTTTCCTAAGTCTTCGGCCCGTGACGTTCCCCCGAGTGTAGTAGGTGTGAGGCCACCCCTCTTTTGGGACCCCAAACTCCACGAGAGACCAAGTTTTTGATTTCAACAGCCACCATGCAGACTGCTCCATCAGTCCGCGCGACCTCCAGGAACCTGTCCGCGCAACTGTGCTTATACAACGATCCATCATCCAGACCGCACTCACAGAACCGTGCAGGACACCGACGAGCTCCAAAATGAGTCCGCGACACCCACAACAATCTCTGATCTACCTCGCCCGAGAAAGCCCCTGCGTCCTGGCGATAAGCCACCCAGTTCACAATATCCGGCTGCCTTCTTGCGAATCAAAGAACCTGTCGAACTTGGCGACTTTCAAAAAAGTCCGCCACTAACCCGCGGATAACAATCCTATCCGCCCGATTACATCACCAGAGTGCTTGCTGGTCTAGACCGCCAGAGAAGAACCATAACCAAAACCGTTTGCCCGGCTAGGCTATCCGCCAATGCTGTCCGCCTAGTCCGCACGGTCTCCACGGTCTTTGCGGACTGCCCAATCAGTCCGCCCGACTTCCCCAAAACTTCCCACTTCAATATTTTCAACAATCCATACTCGTGTCCAACGAGCTGAACGTGAAATCCACCATTTATCTTCACCCCAAACCAGACAAGCTTTTCCCGATCTTCCTCATGCCTTTTTTTTTCGAGTTTTGTGTTAGATTTAGATGTTAGATCTGGTTTTTTTAGTTTTGTGTTGGATTTCGATGGTAGATCTAAATATACAATTGTATTTCAATTTTGATTTCAAACTGATTTGATCTAGCATAACTAAAACTGTCTTATGGTGGGTTTTTCATTTTATTGGGTGTGGTTCTTCTCACTACCAGTTGCATGCATCATTTTTATTATCCTGTTGCCTCTGACTGCTGTGGGAGTGTTGGTTCAACTCTCACATTGCTCAAATTATGTTTTGGCATATTTGATAAAATATTTCAACTGTGTGAAGTGTTTCGTTGTTTCATAATTTCATTCTGGGTAAGCCCTAACTAACATGGAAAATGTTTATTAATTACACTATTTTGATTAAATAGTTCAATTTTAAAAATTACAAATTCTAAAAATTCAGTTCCAGAAAGTCAATTTCATTGTCCACCCAAACTACTTTTCGATATCAATTCTAATTCTGATTACTGAATTTCATCCTACATCCTACAGTCGAACAAGAGATTTAATTTTTTTCACATAGTCAATTCTTGTAACTATTGCTTTTCTGATTAAAATAAATTTGAGCAATCTGTTAGCTAATAATATATTGTATTTAATTTTATTTTATTGGTGTGAAAATTGAATGAGAATTGAGTGTGAGAGGAACAAAAATGAGAAGCTTGTAAGTAATTCGGTAAGTTATCCAAAAATTACCGGGAAAGCAATAAAAGGGTGAGCGTCACTAGTTTCTTGTTGGCGGAAAGCGAGAGCAACAAATCCCGCGCCGCTGCTTCGGAGGGTGGGTTTAAGCCAAGCAATCGCCGCCGATAAGCTTTCCGATCATCTCTCTCTCCACTTCCATCGCTCCACCACCCAAATGGCGACGGCTTCTCTGTCGTGGAATTCTATCCTCCGACTCCACTCTTCTCTCCCCACCTACTGCCGCCGCTCCTTCTCTCTCATCCCACAAACCCTCCCCTTCTCTCCTTTATCGTCTCCCCCATTTTTCCCCGCCACTTCCAACAGAGATTCCAAGCAGCCTGCCGCTGCCCTGGCCGTCGGCGGCGAGATCACTCGAGATGGTAATTCCCAATCGTGCATTACGATCTGTAATTTGGTTTGATATCAGATGCTTTCTTCTAATTTTTTTTAGGGTTCTGACAAGATTCTTAACCCTAGATGTTGTGAGGGAGAACGAGCCCACTAACAATGTTCCGGATACGATATTTTCGAAGCTGGGGACGCAGCTTCACCGGAGAGATGACCATCCTATTGGGATTTTGAAGAATGCTATTTACGATTACTTCGATGCTAACTACTCGGGGAAATTCGTGAAGTTTGATGATCTTAGCCCCATTGTTTCTGTGAAAGCGGTAAGAAGAGTTGAAATTTTTTGCTTGTCGGTTTTTATTGATGTAGATCAGATGTTTGATGTTTTACTGGTTTAGAAAAATCATGGTATCTGCATGTGTTTCATTGACAACTGGAGAAGACGATTCTGGTCTGAATCCACAATTTAAGTTCACTAAGGATCCCTTTGTTTAGGCATTTTTCTTCAATGGCCGTGGAGGAAAACGCCAAAGCTAAAGAAAAATATGTTTGGTAAAACTTCTTTTCCCATTCCTAACGCTCCAAAACGTTATTTTTGACCTTCAACGCCAAAGTTGCCCCATGCCTTCTGTTGCGGACTAACTCGGCGTCCCGGTCGGGCCGGAATTCTTGGACCGTCTTAACTCTCCGGACGGTCGAGCGCGCATACAGTGAATGAAAAGAGAGAATTGACACAAGAGGTTTAACGTGGAAAAACCCCTCAACTGGGTAAAAAATCACGTGACCGAATCTGTGCCCGTCAAAGTCCATCATCCGGTTGCGGTTACAATATGTTCGGAGAATCGATGGAGACATGCCGTTCCTTGTTACAACTTGGAGGTGATAGAGAATTTCTGACTCGCAACGAGCAACAGGCTGCGGCGAGGGAGTTCTGGATGCTAACTTGGTGGCTGGTGTGCTTGAGCGCTGGCGGTGGTCGTCTTCTTCCCTTCTCCGCGCACTTGGGGACTTGGCTCGTAGGCGCCTTGAAGATGACCCGTGGGAGGAGTTCGACAGAGCTCTGACTTGAGGAAAAAGAAGACTCCGGGAGCGAAAATGTGAGAAATGAGGAGGCCTGAGGCTCTTTTTATAGCCTCCAGAAGGTGGTTATGGCGGTCCCCACACTAACTTGGTGATTTAGTGGGTGGTTACCTGTAGATCGAACGGCGACGGATGCTCAGTAGTGATCGGACGGTGGCCAACCTGCAAGCGGCGGCGGCGGCTGGTGGCGGCGGCGGCCTGCGGCGTCGGGCAGCGGGCGGAGGCGTCGGGTGGCGGGCAGCGACGGCGGGCGGCGGGCGGCGGGAGGCGGCCTGCGGTCGTCGTCGGTGGTGGTAGTTGTTGAGTGGGAGGCCCCCATGATTTCTCCTATTGTGGTGGAGATCATGGAGAGTCAGTTGACCAGTCAAACCCATGATCTCCTCAATAGGACGGATCATGGGGGAGATGGTTAAGTGCACACCCAAGCCTATAAATGTGGCTTCATCTCCATCAATTTTCCCCCAAATCCTTTGTTGTCGGAGGTTGGTACGAGCGAGAGAACAAAGATTTTCCCTCCTTTTCTTTGACTATGAAGGCGTCCAGCGACAGACAAAAAACGTCCGCGAGCGGCGTCTGGCGAGCCCAGGTAACGACATGTTAAAAAATCTCTGCGGGAGAAGGGGGACGACGCGCCCACGGTCGGACGGCGCGACGACGGGCAACGCGCGGGCACGCGAGGGGGCGTGCGGACCGAGTTGCGCGGGGCGCGCATCCGGTCGCGCGCGCGTCCTTGACGGCTCGCAACAGTGCGAGCGCAACTGTAGCGCACTATAATGCACGCTACAGTGCGCTCGCAGCAACAGCGCGCGCGCAGCAGCAGCGCGCGCGCGATGCAGCAGCAGCGCGCGCGCGATGCAGCAGCAGCGCGCGCGCGATGCAGCAGCAGCGCGCGCGCGATGCAGCAGCAGCGCGCGCGCGATGCAGCAGCAGCGCGCGCGCGATGCAGCAGCAGCGCGCGCGCAGCAGCAGCAGCGCGCGCGCAGCAGCAGCAGCGCGCGCGCGCAGCACGGGATTTAATCCCTGTACGGGTACTGCGCGGGATTTAATCCCTGTACGCGTACTGCGCGGGATTTAATCCCGCGCAGGCGGGATTAATCCCGCGCGCACTGCGCGACATTAATCCCGCATGCGCACGGTGCCCGGGATTAATCCCGTGCTGGGGGGGGGGGGAACTCACATGCGCGACCTTTGTCGCGTAGGGCGATTGCCGCGCGGGAAGTCTCTACGGAGCGGCTCTGGCGGCCGTGTCGTGGGGTCGCTCTTTGCGGAAGATTACCGCGGTTGCGCTCACCGGACTCACAGTTCAGTCGAACCGTTCAGGGGACTTTTACTCCGAAGTTTGTTTTGATGTGTAATTGTTGACGGTGGCGTGCACATGGCAAGACGTGCGTGAGATGTGAAGGGTAGAATTGGAATAATGAGCGTTATGCGTTGATATGTGTGGTGGGCGCAGTGCGCGTGAGGTGCACATTTGGACTTCATGCGCATGACGTGATATGCACAATCGTGTCTTGTATGTGCGTAAGGCGTAAGGTGTGTGAAATGTGCACGAGGTGTGATGTGCGCGACGCATAATGCGTGTAACGTGTAACAGGTATTTGGTGCGCGATGCGTGCAACGTGCAGCGCGCGCGACGTGCGCACGGTGTAATATGTATGGCGCATTGAGTGCTGTTTTGCGGAAGAGAAGAGGTTGCTGAGACGCGGAGTTTCTTGTGCCCCCGTGTGTGCCATCGGGGTACCTTGTGCACATGGTCGGAAGAGGGGGCATGTTGTTTCTCTCGACGTTGCTGCCCCCGCTGACCCAAGTGTGATGGCATTGAGATCTCCTGTCGCTCGGGCTTTCTCTTCCGGAGACTACTGCCCCAAGGACGTTTACTTCTTTGAAGGCAATGAGCGGCGTAGTACATGTGTTTGTTGTAAGTTTGACTTGTGGCGTTACTTTGCGTGGGTTGTAGTCGCAGCTTAGTTTGCGTGAGGCTGACCCATGGCTTGGTTTGCGCGGGTTGTAATCCTGACTTTGCCGTGAGGGGGGCAGGCCCCTATGGGGAGTTTGCGCGAGTCGTGCTCGCGGCTTAGTTGGCTATGGACCAATTGCCGGAGAATGTAAATACTCAATCCGGGTATAACAAGGAACGCACCGCTCGGAGGTAGATGTGGTGAAGAGCGCGTTGCCAGGAGGCAGTTGCTGTGAGGACCGCGCCGCCCGGAGGCAGGTGCTGTGAGAAGCGCGCCTCCCTGAGGAAGTTGCTGTGAGGAGCGCGCTTCCCGGAGGCAGTTGCTGTGAGGAGCGTGCTGCCCGAGGGCGGTTACTGTGCGCTTGCTCGGAGGCAGTTGCTGTGAGGAGCGTGCTGCCCGAGGGCCGTTGCTGTGTGCTTGCCCGGAGGCAGTTATTGTGAGGAGCGTGCTGCCCGGAGGCAGTTGCTGTGTGGAGCGCACTGCCAGGAGGCAGTTGCTGTGAGGAGCGCGCTGCCCGGAGGCAGTTGTTGTGAGGAGCGCGCTGCCCAAAGTCAGTTGCTGTGAGGAGCGCGCTGCCCGGAGGCAGTTGCTGTGATGTGCGCGTTGTCCGAAAGCAGTTGCTGTGAGGAGCGCGTTGCCCGAAGGAAGTTGCTGTGAGCTGCGCGCTGCCCGGAGCCGGTTGTTGTGTTGAGCGCACTGCCTGGAGGCAGTTGCTATGAGGAGCGCGCTGCCCCGAGGCAGTTGCTGTGAGGAGCGCGCCGTCCGGAGGCAGTTGCTGTGAGGAGCGTGCCGCCCAGAGGCAGTTACTGTGAGGTGCGCACCGCCCAGAGGCAGTTGCTGTGAGGAGCGCGCCGCCCGAAGGTAGTTGCTGTGAGGAGCGCGCCACTCGGAGGCAGTTGCTGTGAGGAGCGCGCCGTCCGGAGGCAGTTGCTGTGAGGAGCGCGCCGCCCGGAGGCAATTGCTGTGAGGAGCGCGCCGCCCGGAGGCAGTTACTGTGAGGCGCCGCCCGGAGACAGTTGCTGTGAGGAGCGCGCCGCCCGGAGGCAGTTGCTGTGAGGTGCGCGCCGCCCGGAGGCAGTTGCTGTGAGGAGCGCGTTGCCCGGATGCAGTTGCTGTGAGGAGCGCGCTGCCCTGATGCAGTTGCTGTGAGGAGAGTGCTGCCCGGAGGCTGTTGCTGTGTGGAGCGCACTGCCCGATGGCAGTTGCTGTGAGGAGCGCGCTGCCCAGAGACTGTTGCTGTGAGAAGCGCGCTGCCCGGAGGCAGTTACTGTGAGGAGCGCGCCGCCCGGAGGCGGTTGCTGTGAGGAGCGCGCCGCCTGGAGGCGGTTGCTGTGAGGAGCGCGCCGCCCGGAGGCAGTTGCTGTGAGGAGCACGCCGCCCGTAGGCAGTTACTGTGAGGAGCGCTCCGCCCAGAGGCAGTTGCTGTGAGGAGGGCGCCGTCCGGAGGCAGTTGCTGTGAGTAGCGCGCTTGCCCGAAGGCAGTTGCTGTGAGGAGCGCGCCGCCCGGAGGCAGTTGTTGTGAGGAGCGCGCCGCCCGGAGGCAGTTGCTGTGAGGAGCGCGCCGCCCGAAGGCAGTTGCTGTGAGGAATGCGCTGCCGGAGGCAGTTGCTGTGAGGAGCGCGCCGCCGGAGGCAGTTTTTGTTAGGAGCGCGCCGCCCGGAGGCAGTTGCTGTGAGGAGCGCGCCTCCCGGAGGCAGTTGCTGTGAGGAGCGCGCTGCCCGGAGGCAGTTGATGTGAGGAGCGCGCTGCCCGGAGGCAGTTGTTATGAGGTGCGCGCTTCCCGGAGGCAGTTGCTGTGGGGAGCGCACTGCCCGGAGGCAGTTGCTGTGAGGAGCACGCTGCCCGGAGGCAGTTGCTGTGAGGAGCGCGCTGCCCGGAGGCAGCTGCTGCGAGGAGCGTGCTGCCCGGAGGCAGTTGCTGTGTGGAACGCGCTGCCCGGAGGCAGTTGCTGTGAGTGTAAATGGGCGCCTTCGCACTTGGGCGAAGTGAGTGCGCATTTCAAACTACACGGACGATGCTCACCATCTATAGGCCTGAAATGAGAAAACTTTAAAAATTTTTTAGAGTTACAGTCGTGGGACTGTTCTTGTGGAAATTTACATGAAGAATTCATAGGAAAGTAAAATTGATAAACACTACAGTGGCAGAGTCCCGCTGATAGGTATGAAGCCCTCTCTTGGGTCGGTCGACTTAGGGGTTGCCCCCCAGTCCGTCCTATCGAGCAGTTGGCCAATTTACTGTCAGCGGACTTGGTGCTTAGCCCGTAAGAATCTCCCCAGGAGGCCTTGTCCGACGAGACACTCGATTTCCTCTTTAAGCTTTGAGCAATCTTCTGTGTCATGTCCTCGTCCTTGGTGGAACTCGCAGCACTTTGTCTGGTCCCTCGTATTTTTAGCGAGGGGTCTGGGCTTGCGGAGCGCCTCGTTGCCTTGGATTGCATAAAAGACATTTGTCATGGAGGTGTTGAGGGGTGTGTAATCCCGGGGAGATTGATCTCTCTGATGGTCACGTCGGCGTTGCCCGTTCCGATGTTTTTCTCGGAATCTTCCTTCTTGGTGTTGAGGGGCCGACTCCTTCTCCCTTTTTCGCTTCAGGTTGCCGTCAAACTGTTGACGATGAGCTTCAATAGCCTTGTCAGCTGCGATCTGCTCCTCTACGCGGTGCACGAGGTCGGGGTAGCTAGGGACGGTTTCCCTCATTAATGCTGAATAGAAGCCGCTAGGATGGAGACCCTCAAGAAAGACTCCTCTTAACAGCTCTGGGTTGACCCCTGGGATTTGACGAGCTTATGTAGAGAACCTGCGGAAGAAGTCCTTCAAAGACTCCCCTTCATTCTGGCGGATACCTGATAAGTGGGAAGGGTCGCGGACGATCCTCCGATTTGCTATAAACTGATCCACGAACTGTCTCGTTAGCTTTGTGAAGTTGACGATAATGTCCGCCCTCAAGGAGTGAAACCATGTGTGGGCCTGCCCCTTGAGAGTGGCTGGGAACACTTGGTAGAGTAACTGATCAGATGCGTTGTAGATCCTCATAATGGTAGTGAAGTGGTTGACATGTTCCAACAGATTGTCAGTTCCATCGAACGTTTCGATATCGGGCAGTTTGAAACCATAAGGAATTGGATGAGCCAAGATTTGTGGTGCGAGGGGGGAGCCTTGGCAGAGTGGTCGGCGAGTATGAATATCCCGTCGGCCGGCTTGCCGGTATTCCTCTGCGATCACATCCCGAATTTCTTCCCGGGTGAACCTCTCGAGCGGGGGATGTTGGGCTTCGTCTCCCAGTTGTGGCGGTGTCGCCCAGTTTCAGCTTCTGCACGAGCCGGGCGAGTGGGGCTGGCGGCGCCACAGTATTCTTCGGGCGTCTCTTGTCTTAGAGCTTCCTGCACCCTGCCATGATTTGGCAGTGACGGGTTAACTGGTGCTAGAGGGGGAGCAGGAGGCGCTCCCAGATTCCTGAGCACAGCAAGCTTTATAGTTTGCTGCTCCTCCATTTGTTGAACTTGCCCCGCGAGGGCGGTGACAGGCGCGAAAACGGCCTCTGCGGTCAATGACACGTCTACCAGAGAGTGGGAGCGTGCTAGTTCAGTATGTCCTTCTGGGATGGATCCTTCAGTTGTGCGGGCGCTTCTTTTCGTCATTGAAGCGGAACTTGACTGTTGCAAGGGGGGAGGTCTTAGCTTCTGAAGGATGCTGGGAATCGTGGTTCCCACAGACCGCGTCAAACTGTTGCGGACTAACTCGGCGTCCCGGTCGGGCCGGAATTCTTGGATCGTCTTAGCTCTCGGGACGGTCGAACGCGTACATAGTCAATGAAAAGAGAGAATTGACACAAGAGGTTTTAACGTGAAAAAACCCCTCAACTGGGTAAAAAATCACGTGACCGGATCTGTGCCGGTCAAAGTCCACTATCAGGTTGCGATTACAATATGTTCGGAGAATCGAGGGCGACAGACCGCTTCTCGTTACAACTTGGAGGTGAGAGAGAATTTCTGACTCGCAACAGGCTGCGGCGAGGGAGTTCTGGATGCTAACTTGGTGGCTGGTGTGCTTGAGTGCTGGCGGCGGTCGTCTTCTTCCCTTCTCCGCGCACTTGGGGATTTGGCTCGTAGGCGGCTTGAAGATGACCCGAGGGAGGAGTTCGGCAGAGCTCTGACTTGAGGAAGAAGAAGACTCTGAGAGCAAAAAAGTGAGAAATGAGGAGACCTGTGACTCCTTTTATAGCCTCCAGAAGGTGGTTATGGCGGCCCCCACTAACTTGGTGGTTTAGTGAGTGGTTACCTGTAGATCGGACGGCGACGGATGCTCAGTAGTGATCAGACGGTGACCAACCTGCAAGGGGGGGCGGCGGCGGGCGGCGGCGGGCGGCGGCGGCGGGCGGCGGCGGGCGGCGGCGGCGGGCGGCGGCGGCGACGGTGGCGGCGGCGGTAGTTGTTGAGTGGGAGGCCCCCATGATTTCTCCTATTGTGGTGGAGATCATGAGGAGTGGATTGACCGGTCAAACCCATGGTCTCCACAATAGGAGGGATCATGGGAGAGATGGTTAAGTGCACACCCAAGCCTATAAATGAGGTTTCATCCCCATCACCTACATTCCCACCACTGTCATTCTCAACGTTCCAAAACGCCACCGCTGAAACGAACAAAGCCTAAGGCTCCGCTTGGTGCGGCGGTGGCGGTCAGGACCGCGGTGCTTATGAACTGTCGTTCGTGGACGCCCATCTTCACCTAAGGAACTTCATCCACTTTTATGTTCAAAACTAGTTTTCTTTTTTGGTGGTGGTTGTAATCGTCTTCATGTAAAACATACATTTTATTATGGTGGCAATTTTGTCCAAACTCACGGGAGCAAAAAAATCCGCCTAAATGGAGCCTAAGGCTTCGTTTGGCACGGTGGTGCGGTCATGAACGCGGAGGTTATGATTCTTCGTACGTGAACGCCCGACCTCACCTAAGGAACTTCATCCACTTTTATGTTCCAAACTAGTTTTATTTTTTGATGGGGGTGTTACGCCCCCGGACGAGGCTAGATTATTCGGACAACATTACAAACGGCGGCAACGGCACGGGCATGACAATATTGGGGCTGAACCCTCCTCTTGAATATATGGCTCGGGGGGGCTGAACCACGCTGGGTTCAGCCCCATTGGGGCCGGCCGGCCCCCTTGGCTGGCCGGTCTTGGGTCCGGGGGTATAAATACCCGAACCCCTCTCTTTTGGAGGCTATGCAAGGATTATTCAGGTTATTTTCTCTTCTCTCCCAACCCTAACCCTAATTCCTCTCTACTTCTCTCTACTTTCTCTTCTCTTAGTTCTTCCCCTAGTTAGTGCTTAATATTTGGTATCAGAGGCTTCGATTCTCGCAATGGTGAATACTCGCAATCAAGAGGAATCCTCGCGGATTGAAACCCTAGAGGAGAATGTTGTTGGCCTCACCGATTCGATGGCGGCTTTGGAAGGGCGTTTAGAGACCCGGTTGGAGGAGTTGAAGACTCTACTGAAGGGGAAAGGCCCGGCCAGCGACGATTCGGCCGGATCGGGAGCCGACCCAGCGGGCTGGACCTCCGCGTGGCCTGCGGAAGGGGTCGCGGGCGTGCGGCCTTTGGGAGGGGCTCCGGCCGGCGCGGCGTGGCATGGATGGACGGGGGGTGCATGATCGGCGTCATACGGGTTGCCTGCGAGCTCGGCAGCAGGGTATGGGGGTCCGGCGGGGCTGTTTCCGCCCGGATCCGCTGCAGCGGCCTTCGGCGGACTGGGATCGGGCCCGGAAGAGGGGCGCCGAGGCGGGGAGGAGCTTTTGGGGCTCCGGCGGCCACCCGACATGGTGGGACAGCAAAGGGGGGGCTCCTTCCTCCTCCACGCGGGTTTGGGCCACCGGGGGGGGGTCGGATTTGGCCCAGGGTGGGGCGGCCAGCCGCAGCCTCCGCCTTGGGGAGCGGGACAGCCGCACGGGTACGGTGGTTTTGAGCATGGGGAGCACGCAAGGAGGGACGGAGGTTCAGGAACACAACGGTTGACCCCCGGACTAACGCGCATGTACTTTCCAGAGTTCGAGGGCGGCGACGCCTTGGAATGGATTCACAAGGCTGAATTATTCTTCCAGTACCAGGAGGTGCCTGAAGGGCAATGGGTGCAGCTAGCGTCCTTCCATCTGAAGGACGATGCCTTCCAATGGACACAGTGGTTCCTGCGGGGACGGGAGTACGTGCCTTGGGGGGAGTTCGTGGATGGATTTACGGCCCGGTTTGGTCCACTGGAGTATGAGAACTTTGAGGCCCTCCTTCAGAAGCTTCGTCAAAAAGGGTCGGTTATGGAGTATCGTACTGAGTTCGAAAAGTTGGCAAATCGGGTGCAGTGGCCGGAAAGGACGCTCTACAGCTGTTTCATATCTGGTCTTAAGGAGCATATTCGGGATGAGGTGCAGGCACTCATGCCTCGTTCCTTGAACCATGCCATTACGTTGGCACGTATCCAAGAGGAGAGGTTCAACAGGCAGTGGGCGCGGATCACGAGTAGATTGGCTTTGGGCTCTGCGACGTCAGCACGACGGGAGCCACCCACGGGTACCAAGCCAACGGTGACTCGGTTGTCTTGGAGCGAGTTGGCGGCTCGGAAGGAGAAAGGCTTATGCTTTAATTGTGATGAGAAGTTCGTGCCGGGTCACAAGTGCCAGAAGATACAGGTTTTTATGTTGCACCAGGAGGAGCAGCTCGAGGAGGACGTGTTCCCGGAGGAGGAATTGGAGTCAGGGGGAGACCTAGACTTGACGGAGTTGGGCGTCTCCCTACATGCCATGGAGGGATGCAATCCCCCTCCGCTTACGATGCGATTGGCTGGACGGATTCGGCGAGAGAGGGTGACGATTCTGGTAGACAGTGGGAGTACTCACAACTTTATTCACCCTGATGTAGCAAGGAGGGTGGGGCAGGGAATCGACACGGGCGCAGCGTTTCAGGTCATGGTTGCGGATGGCAGCAAGTTACAATGCCAAGGAGTGTTGAAGGCGGTAGAGCTTCGGATGCAGGAGTATGTGGGGTGCACGGATGTCTACCTCTTACCGATCCGGGGCTCAGATATGGTACTGGGAGTGCAGTGGTTACAGCAGTTGCGGCGGGTTACTTTTGATTGGGATCAGATGACGATGGAGTTCAGGCAAGGCGGGCGACAGTTCTGTTTGACGGGGCTCCGATCTTCTCCGGTTAAGGAGATCTCCCTTCGCAGTTTGCAGCAGCTTGAGGAATCCAGTAGTTTGATGGCGATTCTGTTGGGGGTGCGGTCGGACGAGGAAGGATCGACACAGGTTCCGGACCAGTTGCGGGCGCTAGTAGAGGAGTATGATGACATCTTCCAGGAGCCGAGTACACTTCCACCGTCACGTTTCCGTGATCATCAGATTGTGTTACAGACTGGGGCGGAACCGCCCAACATCTGTCCGTATAGGTACCCTTACATCCAGAAGGCAGAGATTGAGCGCAGTGTGAAAGAGATGCTTGATGCAGGTATCATACGGCCTAGTACCAGTTCTTTCTCCGCACCGATTATTCTGGTTAAGAAAAAAGACGGATCTTGGCGTTTTTGCGTGGACTACCATGCCTTGAACAATGTTACTGTGAAAGACAAGTTTCCGATTCCCGTGATAGAGGAGCTGTTGGATGAGTTGCATGGGGCGACCCTGTTCACGAAGCTGGATCTGCGGTCTGGCTACTACCAGATTCTGATGAAGGAGGAGGATGTGCATAAGACGGCCTTCAGGACTCATGACGGTCACTATGAGTTCTTGGTGATGGCCAATGGATTGACGGGGGGGCCGTCTACTTTCCAGGCCAATATGAATGAGATTTTTCGCTCATTCCTGCGACGCTTCGTCTTGATCTTTTTTGACGACATTCTGATCTACAGTGCTACTTGGGAGGATCATCTACGTCATGTGGCTCAGGTCTTCTCTACTCTCCGGCAACATCAGCTATATGCTAAGCGGTCCAAGTGTTCTTTTGGACAACCTGAGGTGGAGTACTTGGGGCATCTAGTTTCCGTTGACGGGGTGAAGGCCGACCCACGGAAGATCGAGAGTATGCTTTCTTGGCCACGACCTCTGACCATTCGGGCGCTGCGGGGGTTCTTAGGCCTCACTGGTTACTACCGGCGCTTTGTACGGGACTATGGGAAGATTGCTAGGCCGCTTACACAGCTGCTACAAAAGGATGCTTTCGAGTGGCACGCTGAGGCAGAGACCGCCTTTCAGGCGCTCAAGCGGGCTATGACGACGACTCCAGTGCTGGCACTTCCGGATTTCACCAAACAGTTCGTGGTAGAGACAGATGCGTCTGGCGTGGGCGTGGGAGCGGTCTTGATGCAGGAGGGTCGGCCGATCGCCTTTTACAGTAAGGCTTTGGCTCCCCGAACTCTGGGACTCTCAGTGTATGAAAAGGAGATGCTGGCGGTTATTCATGCGGTGACCCTATGGCGGCCCTACCTACTTGGGCGTCGCTTTACGATACAGACCGATCATCAGAGCTTGAAGCATTTTTTGGAGCAGCGGATTTCTTCCCCCCTGCAACAAAAGTGGGTCACCAAGTTGTTGGGATATGATTATGCGATCGAGTATCGACCAGGGAAGGACAATCAGGTGGCTGACGCCCTGTCTCGCTTACCCGAGGGGGCCTTGGCACACATTTCCGGGCCTCAGTTGGATTCGATGGATGAGATTCAGGACGCGGTGCAGCGAGATCCCGAGTTACGGGCTATTGTGGAGGACCTGCGGCAGGGTCGTGAGGTAGCCCCAGGTTATCATTTACAACATGACCGGCTGTATCATCAAGGGCGAGTGGTCATTCCGGCTCAATCAGCTTGGCGGACCGTGATGATGCATGAGTTTCACTCGTCGCCGACAGGAGGTCACGCCGGCATTCTTCGCACTCTTCAGCGGGCTCGGGCCAACGTGTTTTGGAAGGGGATGCGCCGTGACATTCAGGAGTTTGTGCAGAAGTGTGAGGTGTGCCAACGGCAGAAATATGAGACTACTTCTCCGGCCGGCCTACTCACTCCCTTGGAGATTCCGCATCAGATCTGGGATACGGTTTCTATGGACTTCATCGACGGGCTGCCCAAGTCGAAGGGTAAAACAGTGATATTGGTAGTGGTGGACAAGTTGTCCAAGTATGGGCACTTCCTTGCTCTGAGCCATCCTTACACAGCGGAGTCGGTTGCGGCCTTATTTGTTCGGGAGATTGTTCGATTGCATGGGATTCCCCGGGCGATCATTTCCGATCGAGATCCTACTTTTGTTGGCCGATTTTGGACAAAGCTCTTCCGCTTGCAGGGGACTTCCTTACGTTTCAGCACGGCCCACCATCCCCAGACTGACGGCCAGACAGAGGTATTAAATCGGGGCGTCGAGACTTACCTTCGCTGCTTTGTCATGGATGAGCCGCGGACCTGGACTAGCTGGTTACATTGGGCGGAGTACTGCTTCAACACTTCTTATCACTCGGCTAGTAAACTCACGCCCTTTGAGGTCGTCTATGGGCGGCCATCTCCTTCCTTGAGCAGTTATGAGCCCGGCAGTACCGCAGTTGCAGCAGTTGATCGGGCACTTCGTGATCGTGATCGGACCCTCGCCACCTTGCGTGAGAATCTTCGGGCGGCACAGGATCGTATGAAGGCTCAGGCGGATCGTCATCGCACAGAGCGAGAGTTCCAGGTGGGGGATGAGGTTTTCCTCAAACTTCGTCCTTATCGCCAGTTGTCAGTGGCACAGCGGACAAATCAGAAACTGGCACCTCGTTACTATGGACCATTTCGGATCACGCGGCGGGTCGGTCCGGTGGCGTATACCTTGGCTTTACCCGCGAGCTCCCGGATTCATCCTACCTTTCATGTCTCCTTGTTGAAGCGGAAGTTGGGTGATGCTGTTCCGGTCTTTTCCGTTTTGCCCGAGGCTACTAGTGGGGGCGAGCTTCGCCCGATTCCGGAAGATGTACTGTTGATCAAATGGAAACATCGTGGCACGGCGTACTGTCCAGAGCTGTTAGTCAAGTGGAAGGATCTCTCTGCGGAGCATAATACTTGGGTTGATTTATTGGAGTTCCGGGAGCTTTACCCTGACTATCACCTTGGGGACAAGCTGACTTTTGATGGGGCAGGGAATGTTACGCCCCCGGACGAGGCTAGATTATTCGGACAACATTACAAACGGCGGCAACGGCACGGGCATGGCAATATTGGGGCTGAACCAATGGGTTCAGCCCCCTCCTCTTGAATATATGTCTCGGGGGGGCTGAACCACGCCAGGTTCAGCCCCATTGGGGACGGCCGGCCCCCTTGGCTGGCCGGTCTTGGGTCCGGGGGTATAAATACCCGGACCCCTCTCTTTTGGAGGCTATGCAAGGATTATTCAGGTTATTTTCTCTTCTCTCCCAACCCTAACCCTAATTCCTCTCTACTTCTCTCTACTTTCTCTTCTCTTAGTTCTTCCCCTAGTTAGTGCTTAACAGGGGGTCATACTTGTCTCGCCAAACATACATGACTGTGGTGTTTCCGTGCAAACCCGCCAGTGCAAAAAAAGCCTCTCCAAACTGAGCCTAAGAGTTGGAACTTGCAACGCTAGACTAGTTTGTTACAGCTATTCTTTGCTGTAGAAAAATCAGTGTAAATCACATCTAGGACCTTTGTCCATCTTATTTTTAAAAGCAAGTAGAAATTTTATGTGGAGAACTTCGAAACCAAAGATCATTTAGCCAAATGGGTTTGATTTCTCATATGGGTCTGGAATATTTTTGAATGTTATATTTTCTCAATTTGTTTTTGTTATGTAATGCATCCCATTTCTTTCTTGGAGAGGGAAATAAGAAGACATGAAATCTTTGGTATTAAAAACTCGTCTGTTTTTCCATCAATGGAATTGGCATAATAAAGGATGCCGTCATCTTCTCCATGCAAATAGAGGACTCAACTAAGCAAGTATTTTGGGCCAACTAAATTGGAATGGCCTTCATCCGAATTCAAAGGAATTGGATACCTGTACTTGGAATTCTCAGGCAATTGCAGAATATTTGTTTCCATACGGATGCTTCTATATATCCGAGCCAGGGACATAAAAGAGAGGAGAAAGGAGATGGAATTCGACCAAGAGAAATAGAGAGAATGTGATATGACCAGAAGGGGCCAAAGAACCGCGTGACCGAACCATCCTATTCAGTCCCACTCTCTGCCTAATCGAACCAGGCGGGCCCAACCGGTCTACGACTGGGTATTTGGGGGGAGTGCGGCGCATCCCTTAGGGCATCAAAGGTTTTCACACAGGTATTGCTCGGTTCTGTCCCGTAGGAGTAGCAGTAGCTATTATTTGGTATCAGAGGTGTTCTCCTCCATCACAGGTCATGGAAACCCACGGTTCGCGCATCACGGCGCTGGAAGAAGGGCAACAGGGCTTTCGGGACCTCCTGGAAGCGGTGAAGGAAGAGCTGTCGCAGAAGATTAGCGCGGGTGAGGAACGTTCCCGTGCGGCTTTCCTGGAGGCAACATCGACCCTCGGGAAGCAGTTGGGCCGCATCGAGCGGGCTCCAGATCGCGGCAAGGGGCCGACGGTTGATGGCGTGGTCGATCTCAGCGGCGCGGGGGAATCATTGGCCGACGGAAGGAAGGCGGATGGAGTTCCGCTGCTCGCACCAAACGCCGGGGTCGACGGCCTTTGCGGGGCTTAGAAACTCGTTGTCGCTGGCCAGCGAGCCCAGGGGCACCCACCACGCGGTAATTGGGGGCCTGACGAGTGGTCTGGATGCTTCGGAGGCCTCGCCCGAGACCTGGGGGGCTTTCACTAGTTGCGGCAGCCACCGACGGTGTGGCGAGAGGATTTCAGGAACCAGCGGGGCGCCGAGATAGCAAGGGGTGGCGGTCAGTCCTATCGACGACCACATTGGAGTTGGGGGGAAGGAGAAGGCAACAATGGTGCCGGGCCCACGGAGGGGAAGGAGAGACACTAGCGGAGGACCACTAGGGCCGAGGGCCCATCATGCAAGGTAGAGGAAGACACCGTCCACCAGATACAATGGAGAATGG
Organism: Platanthera zijinensis; assembly: GCA_039513925.1. Lineage (NCBI taxonomy): Eukaryota > Viridiplantae > Streptophyta > Magnoliopsida > Asparagales > Orchidaceae > Platanthera > Platanthera zijinensis. Next base: position 32,486,649 of record CM077080.1, on the reverse strand, counting down.
GGGACCATGTAATCATGGTTGGGGACAACATCTAGATTTTTCGGAGGGGCGGCCACCGCAACAACACCGTTCACCAGTACAACCCTGTCTAACAAGGATGAAGTTTCCGAAGTACAAAAACGGAGATCCACTGGAGTAGATTGAGAGGGCCGAGATGTTTTTTTAGTACTAGGAGCTTCTCAGGAATCAGTGGGTGCACATCGCCTCTTTTCACATGGAAGGAGATACATACTAGTGGTTGAGTTGGTGGCGGAAGCAACGACCCTACCTACCCCACATGGGAGGAATTCTATGATGGACTCATCGCAAGGTTTGGGCTGAGGACTTCGATATGATGTTGAATAAGTTGAGACAGACAGCGACCGTCAATGAGTATCAGAAGGAGTTCGAGAGGTTGGCAAATCAGGTCCAGTTGTTAGAAAAGACGCTTCTGGGGTGTTTTATGGTTGGACTTAAGGAGAAAATCAGCGATGAGGTGCAGACATTTCAGCCCAGGAGCCTAGCACAAGCCATCATGATGGCCCGTTTACAGAAGGAGAAATTGGGGAGACGCAAGGCGGCCACAACCTTCCATTGGGGCAGCAAGGAAGGAGAACAAAGAACGACCAAGGACATGACCAAAGGAACCAGCAACTCATCTTTCCGGAAGGAGGCAGCGGTGAAGCGATTGTCGTGGGAAGCGATGCAGGATCGGCGGGCCAAGGGGCTGCGGTACACTTGTGACGAGCAATTTGTTTTCGGGCATAAGTGTAAGGTGGTTCAGGTTTACATGTTGCAGGAGGACGGGCCGGAGACCCACAAGGACAACTTTCCCGAGGAGGGGGAGGTCCTCATGTTGGAGGAAATTGAAGTTTTTGTTCACCCTTTAGAAGGGGGAGGGCAACCCTCCACGATGAGGATGACGGGGAAGGTGTCCGACCAGGTGTCCATATTAGTTGACAATGGGAGCATCCACCCACAACTTCATCCACGCCGAGGTAGCCAAGAAGTTAGCCATCACACCAACTGAGGGTAAGGTGTTCAAGGTGCTTGTGGCGGACGGGAACCTTTTGCAGTGCACATGAGCTGTGAGGAGGGTGCCACATGATCTAATAGTTCACGAAGTTAGATTTGTGGTCGGGGTACCATCAGATCCGCATGCAGGAGAGGGACGTGGAAAAGACGGCATTCTGAACACACGAAGGGCACTACAAATTCCTAGCGATGCCTTTCGGGTTAATGAATGCGCCGTCAACCTTGCAAGCAGTCGTGAGCGAAACTTTCAGGAGATGGTTGCGGAAGTTTGTGTTGGTATTCTTCAATGACATCCTCGTATACATTCCAAGCTTGGAGGCGCACGAGGAATATATACTTGCGGATTGTGCTGCAAATCCTCAAGGAGCAAAAATGGTATGTAAAGAGATCAAAGTGTTCTTTCGGGCAACAGGAGGTAGAGTATTTGGGGCACTTGGTGAATAGAGAAGGGGTACGACCGGACCCACAGAAGATCCAAAGCATGATGGAGTGGCCCACGCCCACTAATATCAAGATGTTGAGAGGATTTTTAGGGCGAACATGTTACCACTAATATCATGATGTTGAGAGTTACTTTATTTTTTCTATCTTGCCATTTTCTTACCCTCATTCAGATAATTTAAAAAACTATATATATAGAAAAATTTACGATTCAATATGACTTAGGTGATGATAATAAACTTGTTTTTGCAGAATTTTGATGATGTTTTAGTCCCTGCTGATCATGTTAGCAGGAGTTACAATGACACATACTATGTTGATTCTCAAACAGTCTTGAGGTGTCATACAAGTGCGCATCAAACAGAGCTGTTGAGAATAGGTCACTCTCATTTTCTGGTAACTGGAGATGTATATCGAAGAGATTCAATTGACTCAACTCATTATCCTGTATTCCACCAGGTTTTGCACCCATATTATCCCAAATAATTCATTGTTTCCTGTAGAAATATGCTGCAATTCTTCGTCTATGTTATTTTGAGTATAATTCAAATAGATGGAAGGGGTTCGTGTACTCAGTCCTGATGAATGGGTGGATTCTGGCTTGGATGGAACATCTTATGCTGCTAAAGATTTAAAGAATTCTCTTGAGGGTTTGGCAAAAAAATTATTTGGTAAGTTCAAAATAGTAGTGGCCACGATTGACATTTCTGGCTGCAACTTATCATCTTTGTAAATGCTAAAATCTATAATTTGCTATTTTGTAGGTGATGTCGAGATGCGGTGGATTGACACTTACTTTCCTTTTACAAACCCTTCTTTTGAATTGGAGATATATTTCCAGGTTTGTTTAGAATTATATATGTATGTGAACTCCCATCACCCCTTTCGATGGAGACCGTCGGCCCACGCACCTATATTCCCGCAGAAGGCGGCGACCCGCTACCTGTTTGGGCGATCCAAGCTCGCGGATGCATCTAGACGGCCCGTCCGAGTCATTTTTATATATTATATTGTTTATTTCAAATTGTATTTGACACTCGATTGGTTTGGACGTTATGAGCTGTACGATTCGGGCACCCTAGTCCAGTCTTTGTATTTATACGTATGCAGACAGCGGTGGTGGCATCGTTGTTTTGGTTCGTTACGCAAAAATGCCGGTCCTTCTCCCTCGGTGGATTCCGAGCGGAACCCCCCTTGGTGGACTCCAAGGTATCGCCTCCCCCGACCTCTTCCCCCGCCGATCTCTCTCTGCGCCTAGCCCCCTTCGTAGATTTTAGAGATCACTGCAGCCCCACCTCTTTGTCGATTCCTGCAGCCCCACCTCTTTGTCGATTCCTGCAGCCCCATCACCTCCCTAGCCGCTAACCCTCCCCGTCTAGTTTCGCTGCCTCCCCCCCCCCTTAGAAAGCATCTTGGAGAGAGAACTTTGTATCTTCTCTCATTGTGAGTGGTAGTCGTCTGATACGACTTGTACAATATAAGGGTGCATATGCGTATCAATATATTTAAGGTTGTAAATATCGGGTATCGGCGACATATCAGATTGAGTTTTTAAATGTCGGACGTCAAAAATCAGAAACATGTTTAAGATATTTTAAAATTTCGGATTGACTACTACCATATTTGGCGTCTCTGGATCGACAATCCGACTCCTCGGATGCTTCAAGATTTTTTGTTTACTTGCATTTTCATATATTATATTATTGTTTTCAGTTATTATTTAATGTAATCAGGTCCGTTACATTAAAGACCAATCATAGTCATTGATGTAAGGGTGCTCTAGAGTATTTCTATTATAAATAAGAGTACCGGGGGGGGGGGGAGCCGTCATGGTATTTTTTATTTGGAGAAATAAAATTTCTCGGAATCCGGCGATCTCCTCGCGGTGGTGACTCTTTGAGGCTCTAGGTGATGACTTCTAGGTATTTTTCTATTATCCTTTGTATCTCCATCTTTTTGTCGCCGCCCACTTCTCCATACTCCTGCTGAAATCCCGTGAGCCTTCATCCACCACAAACCCCAACAACATTCATCGTCATTTTTACCACAGTCCGCCGATAATTCGCTGTCCATCTTACGAAATGTTTGGCGGGAAGGTCAGGGGTATCTTAAATTCTTAATAAATTGGGGTCCAGGAAGGGGTAAAATTGTGATCCTTGGCTGAGTATATAACAGCAAGGAGTAACCTAATGTTATTAGGTTTTTTGAGAAGAGTATTTCCATCAGCCTTTGTGCATCCATGGGAGAGTCTCCCCTGTAGCTCGTGAACAACTTATCAACTTGTTGAAGTTCAATCTCTCGCATGCACAAAATCGCATGAGAGCTCTTGCCGACAGGAAGCAGAGGGAAGGGGTTTTGGCGAACGGGGCACGGGTATACGTCCGAATTCAATCTTACAAACAGGTGAGCATGCACAACCATGGTTTTGACAAGTTGTCACCCCATTTTTTTGGCCCATTTCAAGTCGTGGAAAAAGTGGGGGTTGTATATCGATTTAACTCGCCGGAGTCGGCGAAAATACATCCTATCTTCCACATTTCCTAACCCCGGGAGCACAAGGGAGACCTAGCAACACAACACCTTTCCTTACCCTCAGCAACAATTTTTTGATCAAAACGGTGGCAATTCTGGACATGGCGCATTACGCCACCAAATGGCCATGTTATCACACAGCTGTTAGTGCAGTAGCTTCATGGGTCCGCGGCAGAGGCAACTTGGGAAGAGCTTGGGTCCTTCCAAAGGTGCTATCCCAACTTCCATCCTTGAGGACAAGGATGCGGTGTTGGGGTGTTGTTGTTACAAACTGAAAATGTTAGGCGGGAAAGCCCATCTTAATAAATTGGGGTCCAGGAAGGGGTAAAATTGTAGTCCTTGGCTAAGTATATAAGTATATAACAAGGGGTAACCTAATGTTATTATGTTTTTTGAGAAGAGTATTTTCAGCAGCCTTTGTGTATCCATGGGATGGTCTCCTCTGCAAGCTCGTGAACAAGTTATCAACTTATTGAAGTTTAATCTCTCGCTAGCACAAAATCGCATGCGAGTTCTCGCTGACAAGAAGCGGAGGGAAAGGGTTTTGGAAATCGGGGCATGGGTATATGTCCGGATTCAACCTTACAAACAGGTGAGCATGCACAACCATGGTTTTCACAAGTTGTCACCCAAATTTTTTGTCCCATTTCAAGTCGTGGAAATAGTGGGGGCTGTATCGTATTGATTTAACTTGCCAGAGTCGGTGAAAATACATCCTACCTTCCACATTTCCCAACTCTGGGAGCAATTCTGGATAGGCGCTTTACTCCACGAAATGGCCGTGTTATCACACAACTATTAGTGCAGTGGCTTCATGGGTCCGCGGCAGAGGCAACTTGAGAAGAGCTTGGGTCCTTCCAAAGGTGCTATCCCAACTTCCATCCTTGAGGACAAGGATGCGGTGTAGCGGGGGATGTTGTTACGAACTGAAAATGTTAGGCGGGAAGGCCAGGGGCATCTTAATAAATTGGGGTCCAGGAAGGTGTAAAATTGTAATCCTTGGCTGAGTATATAACAACAAGGAGTAACGTAATGTTGTTTTGCTTTTTGATAAGAGTATTTCCAGCAGCCTTTGTGCATCCACGGGAGAGTCTCCCATGTAGCTCGTGAACGAGTTATCAACTTATTGAAGTTTAATCTCTTGAAAGCATAGAATCACATGGAAGTTCTTGCTTATAGGAAGTGGATGGAAAGGGTTTTGGAGATCGGGGCATGGGTATACGTCCGGATTCAACCATACAAACAGGTGAGCATGTGCATCAATGGTTTTCACAAGTTGTCACTCAAATGTTTTGGCCCATTTCAAGTCGTGGAAAAAGTGGGGGCTGCAGCATATTGATTTAACTTGCCGGAGTCGGCGAAAATACATCCTACCTTCCACATTTCCCAACTCCGGGAGCACACGGGAGACCTACCAACACAACACCTTCCCTTACGTTAATCACGACGGTAATGTATTGATCGAACCGGTAGAAATTTTGGACAGGCAATGTTAGGCGGGTAGGCTAGGGGCATGCATCTTAATAAATTGGGGTCCAGGAATGGGTAAAATTATAATCCTTGACTGAGTATATAACAAGGAGTAACCTAATGTTGTTATGTTTTTTGAGAGGAGTGTTTCTAGCAGCCTTTGTGTATCCACCGAAGAGTCTCCCCTGTAGCTGTTCATCCGTCCAGAGGTATCCCTCTTAGGATTGGTTTATGTGTGATGTTCTTTCTTGTTAACCTTGTAACTCAATTTTGTTTGGAAGTGTTAATGTTAGTGGTTGGAGCTTGTGTTAACTTCATTTGCTAGAGCTGTGTTAATGCTTTTTGTTATGCCCCCGGATGACGTCCGGCTATTTGGGCGTCAATATGCGCGCAGGCGAAAAGAGGAGACAAGCGACAACGGGGCTGAACTAACCGGTTCAGCCCCCTCTCACTAAGGCCGACGGTTTGGAGCTGAACCACCCGGTTCAGCCCCATGTGTGGGGGGGTCGGCCGGCCTCCTCTTGGCCCCGGGTATAAATATTCCCGGGGTGGTTCTCTTGGTTCAGGATGCAAATACAAGGTATTCTTCTCCTCCTTCCTTCAAACCCTAATTTCTATCTCTTTTTCCTCTAGATCTCTATCTCTTCTCCCTCTAGATCTCTATCTCCTCCTTAACATTTGGTATCAGAGGCTCGCTCCTCTGCCATGGTCACCATACACACGCAAGAGGAAATCAACCGATTGGAAACCCTAGAAGAAAACTATGTTGGATTGACGGACTCGGTGGCCGTCATCGAGGAAAATATGAGGGTGTCGACGCAACGATTGGAAAAACGATTCGACGCTCGGATGGATGAAATCAAGGCATTACTAACGCAAACTTTGAAGGGAAAGGCAACGACGAGCGAATAAACCGGTGGATCTCTGCAATCGGGACCGGAGACGTCGGGATCCCACTCGGCGGTTCTGACGGGAGGGGAAGCAGCGACCGCGGCTGGGCAGGGCTGCGGCCGGCGGCCGGTTCCGCCCAAACCCGATCGGCGCGGGAACGTCCCAGGGCGGAACCGGGGACCCCTTCGCGGGCTGCGCCCCATGGCGGTGTGGCGGGGAGGAACCGGGAGGGGTCGGGCGACCTCCACTGCATGCCGTGTTTCCTCCGGGGGGAACAGGAGGGCTTCTCCCTCACTCGCGGGGTTTCTGACCGCAAGGAGGCTTCAGGGAGGGCGTTCCGTGGGGCGGCCTACATCCTCCGTTGGGTGGAATGCATCAACACGGGTATCCAGACGATTATCCCGAACCGAGAGAGCAAAGGAGACCAACAAGCTATGGGCATGCGTAGGGGTGGCACGGACAAGCCGCTCCGCGGGCATACATTCCCCCCAAATTAACCCGCATGAATTTCCATAAATTCAACGGGGGGGGGGGGACACGTTGGAGTGGGTGCAGAAATCAGAGCTTTTTCTTCAGTTATCAGGATGTACCCAAAGGATAATGGGTGCAATTCTCATCGTTCCACTTGGAAGACGACGCCTTTCAGTGGACGCAGTGGTTTTTGTGAGGCCGGACTGTGCCGTGGACGGAATTTGTGGAGGGCTTTACTGTCCGGTTCGGACCCTTGAAGTACAAGGATTTCGAGGCTCTTCTCCAGAAGTTGCAGCAGAAGGGGACGATGATGGAGTATCCCACGGAATTTGAAAAATTGGCGAACAGGGTGCACTGGGAAGAAAGAACGCTGCTTAGCTGTTTTGTCTCGGGACTCAAGGAGCACCTTCGCGATGAGGTGCAAGCACACATGCCCCGCAACCTAAATCATGCCATCACCTTAGCTCGCATTCAGGAAGAACGCTTCAACTGTCAACGTACCCGTACCACCGCAAAGCCGACACCTGCCCCAACAGGCGTAAAAGGGAAACTTCAATGGGTGGCAAACCGACAGTGACCCGACTCTCATGAGCCGAACTGCATGCCAAAAAAGAGAAGGACTTATGCTTCAACTGCGATGACAAGTTCACATCGGGACACAAATGCCAGAAGATACAAGTATTTATGCTTCATGAGGATACAGGGGATAAGTGCCTTGCCGAGTCCGAGTGGGACGGGGACTTGGACTTGACGGAGTTCGGCGTATCCTTGCAGGCGATGGAGGGATGCAACGCTCCTCTCACGATGAGGATGGCAGGGAAAATCAGCCAAGAGCAGGTGACTATTCTTGTGGATAGCGGGAGTACTCATAACTTCATTCATCCTGATGTGGTGCAAAAGGTGAGGTACGAGATCGATCGAGCAGCTGCTTTTCATGTTATGGTGGCCGACGGGAGCAAACTTCAGTGCGAAGGAGTTATGAAAGGGGTGGAGTTACAGATACAGGGGTACGCTGGACGCACGGACGTCTACGTCCTACCCATCAGAGGGTCGGACATGGTGCTCGGGGTAAAGTGGCTGCAACAGCTGCGAAGGGTGACCTTCAATTGGGACCAGATGACGATGGAGTTCCTCCAGCAGGGAAGGCAGTATTGTCTGGGTGGCCTCAAAACGTCTCCACTGAAGATCTCATTGTGCAGCCTGGAACGTCTGGGGGAACAGGGCAGTACGATGACTATGATTATGGAGATTACGACGACTTCCGGAGCACCTGTGGTGGTACCTGAACAAATGCGGGCACTACTGACTCAGTATGCAGACATATTCCAGACACCTCGAACCCTTCCACCTTCGAGGTTCCGAGATCATCAGATCCAGCTCAAGACCGGGGCAGTGCCCACTAATATTCAACCGTACCACTATCCCTACTTCCAGAAGATCGAGATTGAGCGCAGCGTCCGGGAAATGCTCACCGCTGGACTCATCCGCCCAAGTACTAGTTCCTTCTCATCCCCTATCATCCTCGTCAAGAAGAAGGATGGATCATGGCGTTTTTGCGTGGACTACCGCGACCTCAACAGCTTGACCATCAAGGACAAGTTTCTCATACCGTTTATCGAAGAATTATTGGATGAATTGCACGACGCCTCTCTTTTTACCAAACTCGACCTCAGGTCAGATTACCACCAGATTCACATACATGAGGACGACATACACAAGACCGCATTCCGCACACATGACAGACATTACGAGTTCCTCTTGATGCCTTTTGGGCTGACCAACGCCCCCTTCACATTTCAAGCAGTCATGAACGAGATATTTCGACCCCTTCTCTGCCATTCCGTGCTGATATTCTTTGATAACATCCTCATCTACAACACTAGTTGGGAAGTGCACCTCACTCATGCGGAACGGGTCTTCTCCATCCTCCGCCAACACCAACTTTATGCCAAGCAGTCAAAGTGTTCTTTTGGACAGGAGGAGGTCGAGTACTTGGGTCATTTGTTCTCGGTGGATGGCGTCAAGGAGGACCCCAAGAAAATCGAGAGCATGTTGTCGTGGCCGCGACCCCAGACTGTGCGAGCACTGCGGGGCTTTCTGGGCCTAACCGGCTACTACAGAAGATTCGTGAAGGACTATGGCAAGATCGCCAGGCCCCTTACTCAGCTGCTACAAAAGGATGCTTTCGTTTGGCAGGACGAGGCCGAGGCATCCTTTCAGTCCCTCAAGGGGGCCATGACGTCCACGCCGGTTCTTGCTCTTCCGGATTTCACCAAGGAGTTTGCGCTCGAGACCGCTGCGTCGGGCGTGGGCATTGGGGCCGTATTGATGCAGGAGGGCCGGCCCCTAGCGTTCTACAATAAAGCATTGACACCCCGCACGCTGGGACTCTCCACGTATGAAAAAGAAATGTTGGTCATCATTCATGCGGTGGACTTGTGGAGGCCATACCTGTTAGGGCGATACTTCAAGATCCTCACCGACCACCAGAGCCTGAAGCATCTTTTGGAGCAACGAGTCTCCTCTCCTCTCCAACAGAAGTGATTAACAAAATCATTGGGCTATGATTATGAGATTCTCTATAGGCAGGGCAAGGAGAACCTGGTTGTCGACGCCTTGTCTCGCTTACCGGAGGGCGCCGTTGCTCAAATATTGGGCCCCTTGCTCGACTCCCTTGACGACATACAGGAGGTCATGCGTGATTCAGAGCTGCGTACCGTCGTGGAAGCCCTTTGATTGGGACATGACACTGCACCCGACTATCACCTCCAAAATGACAAGCTATACTATCAGGGCAGGGTGGTCATCCCCGCCCAGTCTGCTTGGAAGACAGTCATGATGCATGAGTTCCACTCTTCACCGACCGGCGGTCACGCAGGCGTTCTCCGCACCCTCCAGCGGGCACAGACAAATGTTTTCTGGAAAGGACTACAACGTGATATACAACAGTTTGTGCAGCAGTTTGACATATATCATCGATAAAAATATTAGACTACTTCCCCCGCCGGCCTACTCACACCATTGGAGATCCCGCATCACATCTGGGACACCGTGTCCATGCACTTCATGGACGGTCTGCCTAAATCTCATGGCAAGTCCGTTATCCTGGTAGTGGTGGACAAGTTGTCCAAATACAGACATTTCTTGGCTCTGAGTCATCCGTACACCGGCGAGTTAGTCGCTGATCTCTTCGCACGAGAAATCGTCCGCCTTCATGGCATTCCGCGTGCCATCATTTCCGACCGAGACCCGACGTTTGTGGGGACTTTTTGGAAGGAGCTCTTTCGCTTACAGGGGACCTGCTTATGTTTCAGCACAACCCATCATCCCCAGACAGATGACCAAACAGAGGTTCTCAATCGGGGCCTCGAGACATACCTTCGCTGTTTTGTGATGGACGAGCCGCGGACTTGGACAGGTTGGCTGCATTGGGCCGAATACTGCTATAACACCTCTTACCATTCAACCAGCAAGTTGACCCCATTTGAGGTCGTGTACGACCGCCCCCCCGCCCTCGTTGAGCAGTTATGAACTGGGCAGTACAGCGCTGCCAGCAGTTGATTGGGCGCTTCGTGATAGAGACCGCACCCTCGCCACTTTGCGGGAGAATCTCCGGACAGCACAAGACCGCCTGAAGACGCAAGCGGATAAACATCGCAAGGACCGGGAGTTTGCCGTTGGCGATGAAGTGTTTCTCAAGCTCCGTTCCTGCAGGCAGTTGTCAGTTGCCCGCCGAACAAACCAGGAGTTGACACTGCGTTATTATGGTCCCTTCCGTATCCTCCGCCGCGTGGGCCCTGTCGCTTACACCTTGGAATTGCCGGAAGGATCGCGGATACACCCGACATTTCATGTATCCTTATTGAAGCAGAAGATTGACAACACAGTTCGGGCGAGTCCTTTCCTACTCGAGGCAACGGTCGCAGACGAACTACAACCACTCCCCGAGGACATCCCGATGATCAAGTGGAAACACCGTGGTGCAGAGTACCGTCATGAGATACTTGTCAAATGGAAGCATCTAACCGCAGCTCACAATACTTGGGTGGATTTGATGGAGTTCCGGGAGCTTTACCCGGACTACCACCTTGGGGACAAGCTGGTTCTTGATGGGGAAGGGAATGTTACGCCCCCGGATGACGTCTGGCTATTTGGGCGTCAATATGCGCACATGCGGAAAGTGGAGACAAGCGACAACGGGGCTGAACCAACTGGTTCAACCCCCTCTCACTAAGGCCGACGGTTTGGGGCTGACCCACCCGGTTCAGCCCCATGTGTGTGTGTGTGGGGGGGGGGGGGGCGCCGACCCCCTATTGGCCCCGGGTATAAATATTCCCGGGGTGGTTCTCTTGGTTCAGGATGCAAGTAGAAAGTATTCTTCTCCTCCCTCCTTCAAACCCTAATTTCTCTCTTCTTCCTCTAGATCTCTATCACCTCCTTAACACTTTTCTATTTTAATTTATCAGGCTTCTTCCTGTGTTGGTGCGAGGTTCTGTTTTATCCGTTGAATCACTGTTCCATTGGGTGAGGTCTTATCATTGGTATCAAAGCACCGATCTTGGCTAGCCATCATACCGGTGTTCGATGCCACACAGTTGAAGGAGAAGCGGGATGAACTGGAGGCCCTTAAATAGAACCAGGAGGACATGGCACGCTCCATTCACGGGCTCACAAAGGAGATGCGGAACCTAGTCGCAAGCCTCAAGCAAGCCCCGCCCGTCGATACAGGCGGCATGGGCACCCCGTCCGAACACCGATTCTCACCATCAAACTCCTATCAGAGGCAAACCCGCTTTTCACGGCTGGAGTTTCCGCGGTTCCATGGTGACGCCGTGACTGAGTGGTTGTTTAAATGTGAGCATTTTTTGTAATCGCCGGCACCCCGAAATTCAAAGTGAAAATCGCTACAGTTCATATGAAAGGTAAAGCTCTCTTTTGGCATCAAGCGTACCTGTCATCCAGATTAACCCGAAAAGGGCCATTATTGGAGGAATATGGTCAGCCTCATCAATCTCACTTCAGATCGGTCACGTTCGACCACCCCATGAGTGAGGTTAAGAACTTGAAACAAAAATCATCGGTGTAGAACTATTTGGACGCCTTCGACATGCTCCTTGACCGTGTGCAAATCCCGGAGGCTTATGCAATCAGCTTTTGTCTCACGGCCTCACGGGGCTCAAAAATGAAATTGAATTATTCGAACCCAAAACCTTGAAGGACATATTTCAGTTGGCGAAGCTCTGGGAACATAAAATTGCAGCAAGCAGCAGGAAGTTTCGGGCTAGCTCATCAGATCCAAGCAGCCCATTGGACAAATGCTCGGGGTCCCCTAGAGAAATGGCAGCTAAACCCTCTCATTAGCAATGGGGGTCACATACCACCACCTTTACCTTTGGCCAGAGGAAGCCGGGAAGACAGCTCACATCTACGAAAATGGATGACGAGCGAAGCAAAGATTTATGATTTTGGTGTGATGATAAATTCAGTCCGGGCCATTGCTGTTTGGGCAAGACACAATCTTATACCTTGGAGCTAATTATGGAAGAGGGTGGTGACAACAAACTCACGATGCCGGATGAGGAGGTCCCAATTTCAGTGGAAGAGCAGGACAATGAATGAACCAGACTTCCCTCACGTTTCCGTCCATGCATTGACAGGAATTCCACACTTCACACCATGTGTGTCACGACTTCATATCAAGGGCAACCCATCGGCATCCTAATCGACTTGGGGAGCACAATTTTTTAGATGCCCAAGCGATGCAGAGGTTACAATGCCACTGATTCCCATTTCTGTATTCTCAGTGGCAGTGGCTAACGACAAAATCATCTCCAGTGCTCTCAAAGTGGCGGGGTTCCGTTGACGGATGCATGACGTTGTGTTTACGTCGGACATGCTGGTGCTATCCCTCGGTGGGTGTGAAGTGGTCTTGGGCATACAATGGCTTATCACGTTGGGGGTGGTCCAATGGGACTTCAACAATCTCAAAATGGAGTTCCAATGCCAAGGAAAGAAGATCTCTCTACGGGGCTCCAAAAATGTTTCGGGCACGTGGATGAAGCATAAAAGGATGCAAAAAACGGCGGCAAAAACAGACCAACTGATGCAGGACGGTGCGTAGGGTTTGCACGCCTGTCTGATTTTCTAGGAAACCCTAATGCATGTAATTTTCGATGAAATGTACGCAATGAAAATTCAGCGAAATTTGCACGAACTTTAAAAATGAAGCAACTGAATTCTTTGTAGAGCACAAATTCGCTATTTTGTTTTTAAAATGATTTTTCTTAATAAAATGGTTCAAATTTAAATCCGAGGAAGGAAGTTCGCAACTTTCGTTCCGTTCCCTTTGTCGTAGCAAAACGGAAATCGTGAACTCCGAATACGTTTCGTTTGGAGTTTTCGACGTAGCGTTCGCTGACAACACTCAGGCGCAAACGCAGCAAAGAGTCTATTATCCTACGAGAAAATATTGAGCCACACACAAAGGAAAAGATAAAAACAATGACCCACAGAAAGAGCCGTCTTTCTGTATCCGAAGTCGACGACGATCACACGAGGAACTCCTCGTCACCTTCGATATTCCACTCCGAGGTCGGCCGCTATCGCACCCGGGCACCAAGGACTTAAAGTGCTCTCTCACACGAGATGGTTCCACGGAATCACTCAACAAAGTAAGGAGACCACAACCTAAACAACCTAATTTCACTCGCTCTCGCACCGGTGGCTCCACGAAATGTCTAACACAAGAACTTAAATTTACTCACTATTCATAAAGAGGTTCCACGAAATCTCTACGCACAACTTTCCTATCTCCTATACCACAACAAGATTTCAATCTTCTAACTATTCACGGAGGTAAAAATTCACACTTCACTGTCTAAGCACAGTGAAATTTATTTTACTATTCATTAATCAAAGCTCACCAATTAAAACTGTTAGAACATTAGTCCCATATCGTGTACTCTGTATTTACGTTGCTCTCTACTTTATATATATATACCCCCTTGGACCTCTATTGAGTATACCAAGTATTCCAATACTGAGTAACATGGTATCAAAGCGTGTTTAGGGTTTTCTTTTTCGCTCGTTGCTCGCTCGTTCACGTCTCGCCAATTCCACATCATCGTCTCCCCGATTCCGCACCCGCCGCTCTCGTCGATGGCTCGCCCGCCTGCGACATCTTTTTTGCGCGCCGCTGGCCGCATTGCACGGCCGTGACGGAGGCGTGCGTCAGTGACGATGCCGCCTACCGTCGACCTCTTCGCATGAACTCTGCCTGGCATCGTATTCTCCGATACCGATGATGCTCCTGCTGGCGTCGACTTCCCCAATACTGATGCTGCTCATGCTGCCTTTGGCTTCTCCGATACTGCTGAACTCTGCATACCGTCGGCCTCTCCACTGATCTTTGTTGTTGTCCAGCATCCCGTCTTCCGTTACTGCTGATCTAGGTCATGGGTTCCTCCGTCACGAGCGCCACTCAAACGACCGTTCCCTCCGGGGATTCTACCAACACCTTTCCTCCTAATGCAAGGCTTGTTACTACCATCCTTACCTCCTCCAACTTCCAGTTATGGAAAAAGGGGGTTACTATGTCCCTGTCAGGCATCCGACGTACACACCACCTTACCCGCCTCCCAACTCATGTCGTGGGAAGTACAGAATATGACGATTGGTATAGTGATGATTGTCGCATCGTTGTTCTTCTCCTAAGCTCCATGGATCCTTCCGTTCAGCAAATGTGTAAGAATTGTGACAACACTAAGGAAGTATGGGATATTCTGCATATGATGTTCTCTCAGGCAAACAATCTCTCTCGTCTTGGTGAGCTCTTCCCTAAGATGGTTGAGCTAAGACAAGGGGCGCGCCCCGTCACTGAGTATTTCGCGGAATGGAAAGTTCTTGCTGATGAAATCCTGGATCTGTGGGAGATCCCCTCTACTAGGGAAGAGCATCAGGCTCAACGTGAGCATCTTGTTCTTCTGTGGCTTCTCAATGGGCTAGATCCAAACTTCTCGACAACGAAGACTGAAATGCTAGCAAGTCCTTCTTCCCTGCAAACTGCTACTGTATACCATCGTCTGACTAAAGCCGGTTCAACATGTACTCCATTTGATGTACATATTTCCTCCGGAGAATCAATGGCTCTTGCTTCTCGGGGTGGACGAGGAACTAGTCGAGGGGGGCGCTCTGGTTGTGGTCGTGATACCGACACGAGACATTGTACCCATTGCGGGCGTCAGAGTCACACGAAGGATATTTGTTGGGTGGTTCATGGGAAGCCAGACTAGGCCTCCAAACCTCCTCCTTCATCTCGTTCTGCGCACTTGGCCGACTTTACTTCTACATCTCCGAATCCGAGAACTGTGAAAATATCTGAGGATGAGTATCGTCGCTTGCAGACCCTCCAGATTGCCTCTCCGACTCATCGTGCTGCTGTGGTCCAAACTGTTCAGCCTAATATTCAGCCTGTTTGCACCTCACAGCGTCCAGTCCAGTGGTTGGCAGACTCTGGTGCTTCTGATCACCTGACGAGTACCTCAGGTATCTTACACTCATACAAACCTCATAGTGGGTCTTCAATTATAGTTGCGGATGGATCAACTGTACCCATTGTCGGGTTTGGTAGCTGCAATGTGACACCTGTCATGACTCTATCCTCCGTTGCTCATGTCCCTCAATCGGCTTACAACTTATTGTCCATTAGTAAGCTTACTCATGATTTAAATTGTACTGCTACCTTCACATCTTCTGGTTGCATTTTTCAGGAACAATCGACGAGCCGTATTATTGGCAGAGGAAAGATGTGTGATGTCGTCTATGTTCTGGACAAAGTCTCCCATCTTGCTTGTTCTGCTGCCTCCACCAAATTCTGGGATTTTCACTATCGTCATGGTCATCGATCTATGCAGGTCATGCGTCGTCTGTATCCTGAGTTTGAGAAGGTTTCCCATCTCAGCTGCGAGTCTTGTTTGTTTACTAAACTCCACAGAGTTAGCTATGTAGCTCGTCTTGATGTTCGTGCTTCTGCACCTTTTGATTTACTTCATTCTGATGTTTGGGGACCGTGTCCTGTCCCTACGTTGTTAGGACACATATTTTGTTACGTTTATTGACGATTTCTCTAGATTAACCTGAGTGTACTTAATGAAAAATCGTTCTGAGCTGCCGTCTATTTTTCAAAATCTATGGAATGAGATATTTACTCAATTTTCTGTTCGTCTTAAGTGTCTTCAAACTGATAATGGTCGGTAACGTAATTGGAAAAGATAAAAGATGCTTAAAAATCTGCATATGAGAAATGTTAAGGATTAGATGTAGAGGGATAACTATTGAAGGATTTTCAACGTAGGGGGTTTGCCTACATTTTGCTATTAAGGGGTGGGGCCCACATTTGATGCATGCCTTGACATTTACTGAGTGATGTAATTAAATTAACTCTTGAATAATATGTTTAGAATAATTGAATCTGTATAGAGGAATGATGAAATGATTGAATCCATCATTGAATAAGATTGATTTGAGGATTTGACTGAAAAAGAGAATCAAGTAAAATGAAGAATAAATTGAATAACTTAAAGAATTGAATACCATAATTTGAAAAAAGAAACAGAATGTTGCAGATATTATAATTTTGTTGATTGCTTTTAATATTACATTTTTTTAGAAGGTGAAAATGTATGGATAATGTAATTGAAATTTCTTGATTGCATGTACAACAGTTAAAAATGCATGTTCCTCGCTTAGTCATATTTTTATGACTGAGCATGTCATCATTTTGTTTAGGTAGTTGAGGCGAGCCTGTGTGCATAGAAAAATTTAGTTGATCAAGGAAGAACGATAAAGACTCGCCGCTGGAAGACCCATAATATGAGTTAAGTTTTTATTATGTGTTTTATTTTGTACCCACTCTCCTTACTTCATCGTGGTGCGAATATTTTGAAAATAGTTAAGATACAGAATTCTTGTGGGGTCTGAATTGAGACCTCAAAATTAAAGTGCGTATGATTTCAGTATTTTCTGAGGCCAAGAAACCAGAGGATGACGTCTCGAGATAAATGTGATGATGAAGCTGAGATGGATAAAGGTAAAGGAAAGACATTTGTGAGTTTCTTATTTCTTGAATTATGTTTTATTCAAGTACTCCAAGTATTTTCTGTTTTAGTTATTTTTTGTAAGATAGTCTTGCCTGTGCATATGATTTTAAATCACTGATATAAAATATCGTTATGAAATACATGTGAGTGAAAAATAAAAATGATATAGCTTATGAAGGGAAATTTCTATTTCAAACACCCATTTTCATGGGAAATTAGATGGAAATTAGATAAGATAAAAATATGTTAAAACGTTGCATAGAGAAACGTTAAGGATTAGAATGAATCCTATGATGTAGGGGTTCCCTATTGATGGATTTCCCAAGTAAGAGGTTTGCCTACATTTTGCCCTAAAGGGGTGGGGCCCATTTTTGTTGTGCGTGTATTGACATTTCATACATTTTGTAATTAAATAATAAATGAAATATTTGAATATCGAAGGGGATTAGGAAACATTTTCTGGAAATTGAGAGCAATTAATAATATGAATATTGATTCTTGTTGTGTATGCATATTATTATCTACCATTGTCTGTATGTATAACAGTTCACAAAATATTTTTTTCACATAGTAATATTTTAATGACTAAATCACCGTGAACCCATTTTTTTAGGCAACATGAGCATCATCTAGTGAACCACGAAAAGCTCCATTGACAGCGGAAGAGAAACAAAAGCATGCGAACGTATGGCTTAAGATCTTTATCAGGATCGAGGAAGCACAAGAAAAACATAAAGCCAACTGTGAAGATTGTGATTGTGCTTTTTGTAACAAGTATAGTTAAATGTTTGTATCTATAAAACTTTTTGTAAATAAATAAATGGAATAAAAATATGGTGTTATGTTTATTTTGTACTGTTGATCCTTTTTTATTCAATGCTGCGACGCTTATTGGAAACTACGCTCAATTCTTGAATCCACTGTGGAGACCAGAACAAGGGTATTTACAGACCGAGACACTGAAGAATTCGGAGTCGGAGATACATGGACGATGATCGAATGTGGAACCGGCGACGTGGAAATCAATGTAGGTGGCTATCATCAGCGGTGGATGGAGGGATCAGACCGGAAATGGATGGATCCGGCCACGTAGGTATAGATCTGGGTGGGGAAGGGTAGATCCGACAATATGAAATCAAATCCGGGGAAAATTCCAGATCTGAACTGATCCGGATAGGGGGGAGATTTTGGAAGGTGGTTCTACGGAGAGAGGGGTTGGCGGCAAGGGGGAGTTAGGGTGACAGGGGGCGGTGACTGCTGGGCTTAAACGAGAGGCTGGTGGGGGTGTTCATGGATTTGGAGAGGGGCGAATGATTGAGGGAATCAGCAGGGTGGGGCGGCTTGGTTGGGGAAGGCGGCTGGGCTAGCGAATGGATGGTGTAGGGGAAACGGTGGCTGGTTGGAAGGGTGGGATTGTTTTGGAAACTATAGAAATTTCATCAATAGTGAAAGAAAAGGAAAACAGGAATCCATGGACAGCGGTTTGGCTACTGTGTTTGGGAGGAATTAGGTGGCTGTGAGAGAGGGTTTGGGAGGGGGGAAAAGAGGCTTAGGGTTAAGGCAAATCTTGGGAAGGAGATACGTACCTAGGAGTCGTTGCCTAGGGTTCTACGGAGTCGGCACCGTGGCGGGAATCCGGGAATACTTTTCATCAAATTCTGCAATGCCTCAAATCAGCCCACAAACTACCTATTTATAATAAAAAGATAATTAGGACATCCCACCATCAACGGCTATGATTGGCTGGAGGTGGGGCCACTCAAATACATCAAAATAAAAAACAAAATAATGAGGTAATATATCAAATCGATTCGCAACGCGAATCCGGACACATCTGCGGAGTCCGATCATCGATCCGGCCACGACATATATGGAAAGTCGGCAATCGGCCCCGAACGGGCCCAAAACTCGTCCTCCGCTGCAGGTCCTCATCCCTGCTCCGCATCACTCCATCATTTAGGTTCCTCTAACTTTTTTTAGGAAAGAATTTTTTTGGGCTAGGTGCATTGATGCAAGGAATGAACCAAATCAGTTTAGTTCAGAGATCAAAGATGATTTATTTTGTATTCCTTCCTTATTTTAGCATTTAGAATTTTTGTTTCTTTTAGTTGGAATTTGTTACATTACCTTTTATTTGAATTTACCTTCATTTATTTATGATGTATCTTTCTACGTCACTTATGCATCTATGCTATATGAATAGATGGTCACTTGAGAAAAAATGAGGGGGGTGAGGATTACAGATTATTATTGATCATTCACTGTTTTTTCTCTCCTGGATTCAGCCAGCCAACCTTGTTGTGAATTTTATTTTCTTTATTACATGATAAGCACTAGAGCACCGGATCCCATCAGAACTGTGCAATTAAGCATGTTTGGGCGAGAGTAGTACTAGGATGGGTGACCTCTTGGAAAGTCCTCGTGTTGCACCCATGTTTTAATCCCCACTATAGTGGGATAAAAGCTTGAGTGTTGTGTTGTGTTTTTTTGCATGAGTTGCAAAGTTATTCCCATGTGAATATCTTTATTATTATACTGTTTTTTGTGCTATTCTTGATTTTTATATGTTCTTATAAAAAAGAACTCCTAGTGGAAATCATTTAATCTTAAATTCTTATTTAGGAAAAATGGATGGAAGTATTAGGATGTGGAGTGACCGAGCCCGAGATATTGAAGAGAAGTGGAAAAATACATTCCGTTGCTTGGGCCTTTGGCCTTGGGTTGGAACGACTGGCGATGGTACTTTTTGATATCCCAGATATTAGGTTATTTTGGTCAACTGATCAGCGGTTTATCTCCCAGGTATTTCTACATTGCAACTGATAGTGACAGTATTACTTCCATGTACATGCACGTAAATACGTATACATAGTAGCGAAACATGGATGAGTCCCATGTGCGTGTGCAACAATAACTATTTTAGTCATCGTTCCGTGTTCCTATATAAAGCTGTTATTCAACTGGTTTATTTAATTAAATTGATTATTTTCTATAATTAATTATATAATCTTTTATTACTAATAAAAATAATATTGAATACAAAAAAATTATATTATAATTATTCTATTATTATTTTAATAAAAATACTAGACATGCAAAATAAAGTGTGTAATTATGTTTAAGTAGCAAGAGCGATATTGAAAAGAAAAAAAATCAAAATAAATTTATTATATATATATATTGAGACAATATGTTTTGTTGTGTAACAGCTATTACATTTTCTATAGATTAGTTCTGTTTTGCAATTTTGGTGATACCTTTCGTGTGAGATGTTCCAATTTTGATAAAGCTCCTTTTTGACACTATCTACCATTTTCAACCAAATCATCTTACTTTTTAGAGATTTTTTGCTAATCAGCGCTCAACTTGAGTTAGAACAATTACCATTTTTTTTACTGGTTTATTTATTACTGTTGAAGTAAATTGTAAAAGTCCAATATTGAGGCTCATGTTTGGGCCCATCTCTTGTTTAGTCTCACATTGTAGGATAGAATCTTTTATCCTCTTTCCTCTCTTATTTAAGTGTGCATATCCTTGTATTCAAGTCAATGAAAAAGATTTTTAAAAAATTAATAAAATCTTTGAGTTTTTCTCTCTCATGGCCTCTTTCCAAATGATATCAGAGTGAACGATCCGCTCTGTTTGTTCTAACCGCACCCCTTCGGCGGTATGCTCTTTGTTCTAACCGCACCCCTTTGGCGGTCTTTTCCTTGTTCTAACCGCACCCCTTCGTGCGGTTATGTTTTTTCTTGCCGCCTCATTCCTTTGGGCCGTGCTCTTCTCCCGTCGTCTCCACCATTCCCCTTTTTATAATTTATCCTGTCCAGACTGGGTCCCGCTTCCATCTGCGACCTCCTTCTCTGGCCGCACTGTGTGCGGACTCCTCTTGCGACTTTGCCTCTTGCCGCGGGTTACCGTCCTTTGCGACCTGCTCACTGATCTTCCCTTACCGCCGCCAACTCCAGTCCTCACTGGTTTTCCCTTACCGCCGCCAACTCCAGTCCTCACTGGTTTTCCCTTACCGCTGACAACTCCTGTCCGCCGGTTCTCACTGGTTCTGATCGCTGCTGTTATTGTTATCCATGGCGCCACAACTATTGCTTTCCAGTCTGATAGCTCTCCCTGGTTTCTGCTCGCCGCATCTGTTGAACTCCAGGTCGCCGCGGCTATTGCTCTCAAGGTTGCCACAGTTATTGCTCTCCAGGTCACCTTGTCGTTTGCTCACCTAGCCGTTTCTGATTTCTTCGAAGTTGTTGTCTCAGCCCGTGCCTGGTTATTGTCCGCTGCTCTCCTTGACGTCTCTCGGCCGTGTCGCAATTACAGATCGCCTAGTCACGGTCGTGTCTTGTTGCTTCTCTTCTTGCCGCAACATCCTCCAAGCCATAGTTCTCCTGGTTTTAGTTATTCGCCTTGCCGCAGTCGCAGCTCTCCTGTCCGCAGAATTCTTGCCGACCAGTCCCCAGGGTGCTTGTCGCCAGTCCGCAGGGTTCTTGTCGCCAGTCTGCCAGGCTCTTACCGCCCTCTATGTTTCCGCATCTGTTCTCTGCCGCAGTTCTTGCCGCTACTTGTGTTCTTGCTGCTGTCTGTTCTCCTGGTCACCGTTGATCATGGATTCTACCGCTGCTTCCTCGCTTCCTACTCGGACTACTGCTCCTCTCCCGAATGTCCGTGATGAGCTTCAGATCACTACCATCTCTCTTAGCGGCAAACAAAACTTTGTTGAGTGGGTACACTCTCTTCGTCGCGTCCTCCATACAAAGGGGTTTCTCCACCATCTGACGACGACCACTCCTGCTGTCCCCATTGACGAGTGGATCTGTGACGACGGCTGTGTCCAATCGTGGCTCCTCCAACACTTGTTCGTCCAACACTTGTTCGATATTATCACCGATCTTCTGTTAGTATTTTCTTAATGCGAGTGATTTCTCGCAAATCACCACACGAAAATGAATAATTAACAGTTTAATGATTACATCCATTAAGAAACAATTAGGAACTAGTGATTTGGCATTTGGTTTTTCAACAAACAAGAAAGGGAGAAATGTACCTCTTCTAGGTCAACCTAGAAGGTGAAGCGGAGAGTTAATCCTTGCGATTGTAGAGCAATCCTTGCAATGCGATTTCTGATAAACTTAGCCTCGAGTCCACCAAGGAGTTCAACCACCTCTTGTTTCACTTGTGCTAGCAAGGGGAAAAGAGGAGCCAATCCAATCGAAAAGCCTTTGACGAGCACGTCAACATCCACTGCGGGTTTCACCAAATCCGGTGGAGAAAAACTTTGCACGAAAGGAGGAAGAGGGGGGCGGCCGACCTAGGCTC
This sequence comes from Platanthera zijinensis, assembly GCA_039513925.1. Classification (NCBI taxonomy): domain Eukaryota; kingdom Viridiplantae; phylum Streptophyta; class Magnoliopsida; order Asparagales; family Orchidaceae; genus Platanthera; species Platanthera zijinensis. Next base: position 32,464,414 of record CM077080.1, on the reverse strand, counting down.
GGCAAGATAGAAGACCGACTGGAGCGAGGTCTTCTCCTTCTCTCGGTCGCCGACAGCCCACTAGGGAGAGGGAAGGGGAAAGGCCTCCGGCGAGAGGTTAGAAACCTCCGGCGAAGTCGATCGAGGGAGAGAGAGAGGGGCGCCGATCGGATAGCTTCGCGAGAGAACCCCTAGGGATTCTCCGAAAACCTCCCAGTTCGCCTTCCTGTTCGCTCGGGGGGGGGGCCGATTTTTCTCACTGTGTTAAACCGGGGGGAGGGAGAGTGCTAAAAAAAAATTATTAGGATATATATATTATATGTTTATATATATTATAAAATCTGATTTTATATATATGTATAACAATAACCCCTCTCAAAATCCCCTTAATTTTGATCACTTATCAAAATCACCTCAATCGATAAATCATCAAACCTTTTGACTGTTCATCGAATCGCTTAAATGATCGCATCATGAAAAACTCCCCTATGAGCTGCGAGTTGCAATTATGGATTTCAAACGACGAATGTTTCGTACTTGAAACTTCCATCAAATCTCCTATTCAATGGAATCACGATTCGCATCTTGCTTTGCCTTTCAAATCTCATTGCGCAATTACGAATTAATTCAGCGTCGCAAGATCCCTTTTCCACGTTCAATTATTGCGTTCATCAATCATATTGATGATCAAAATTGGATTGGTTTAACTGTGGCCTAATTCCTATTTGTGTGACCCTTTGAGGATTCATGTTATATCGAACATGAAACGTGAATCTCTATTCACTTCCAATGGTCGTAAGCGGCACCATAGCAATGCGTTACGATCCTCGATTTACATAAATATCATGCTACCTTAGCATATCAATCCTACATACGAACACATAGAGTGTCCCGTTCGATTCTTATGTCATATGATATCCTTGTATAACGCAAGCTTGAAGCGTGTCACCCTTGCCGTTCATACATTTCTTGATATAGTGTTGGTCGCACAAAGTTGCTAGCAAACGACCCAACACCATCAAGGAGGCCTCAACAGATATCATCGCTCACGAGACGATCTAATGAGAGACATGGTTTTCTTGACGAACGATCTTCTCCACACAACTCAAGAGAACATAAATATCGTCTGTATGGCAGCCCTTGACGGGAATCAGCGTTGGACGAAATTTAGTGAACCTATCCTTGTGAGTTGAAATCGGGCGTCTCAAACATAGAATCAAACTAATGAAATAAATAGTGACACATAACACAATACATGTATTTATTCCATCGCGGTCATGTTCTGTACTATGTTCCAATAACATAAACATCTGCAATTAAGGCGGCAACTTCTTACCTATGATTAGTAGAACTTAATCATCATTTAACTTGCAGACTGGTCTTATCCGATAATCAATGCTCCTTGTTGATCCTCAAGACCATGAACTTGTTTTAGTTTTATCGTCGCCATTTCACAAATGGGACACACAGCTCTACTATTCAGGTCATCAACCCGAATGGTATGTCAACAATAAAACTAGGAACAAATGATCAAAATCATCAATTACATAAACTAATAACATATCATTATATGATTGGCTACTGGGGCATATCCCTAACAATCTCCCACTTGACCCAGAGTCAATCAAAGTGACATCTAGCAAGAGAATAGTATTCAACAAAAAAATATATATATGTCTCATACTAAAACCATAAAATACAAAACACTCAAAGCCACTCAGGCATGCGTCTAATCCCCATGGATGCAACATGCAATTCGTGCGCGGCTCGAGATAATGGCTTTGTTAGAGGGTCTGCTTGTGTTCGCAACACCATCTACCCTTTTCACCTTTATCCATCCATCGTTCACAAACTGTCGGATGAGATGGAATCGCCGTAGAATGTGCTTGGTCCTTTGATGAGACCGAGGCTCCTTTGACTGGGCTATGGCTCCCGTGTTGTCACAGTAAAGATCTACCGGACCCGAGATGCTCGGAACTACTTCCAGCTCTGTCAGAAATTCTTTCATCCAAACGCCCTCTTTCGCTGCTTCACCAGCCGCTAAGTACTCAGCTTCGGTGACGGAATCTGCTGTAGTATCTTGTTTGGAACTCTTCCAACTTACAGCACCACCATTAAGCAAATATACGAAGCCGATTTGAGACTTCGAGTCATCTCGATCGGTTTGGAAGCTAGCATCGGTGTAACCACTTACAACGAGCTCTTGGTCCCCACCGTAAATGAGAAAACTATCCTTAGTCCTCTTGAGATACTTGAGAATATTCTTAACTGCAGTCCAATGTGCTAGGCCTGGATTGGCCTGAAAACGACTAGTCGTACTAATCGGATACGCAACATCTGGGCGGGTGCACAACATGGCATACATGATCGAACCAATGGCTGAAGGATATCTGAACTTTTTCATGAATTCCTTGTCACCATCAGTTGAAGGACACTGAGTCTTACTCAAGTATGTGCCATGTGACATAGGTAAGAACCCCTTTTTGGAACTAGCCAAATTGTGTGATTCCAACACTTTATCAATATACACCTCCTGGCTTAAACCTATCATCCTTCTTGATCTATCTCTATAGATCTTGATTCCTAGGATATAGGTAGCCTCACCCAAGTCTTTCATTGAGGAACACTTTCTTCAATGAAGTCTTGACTGCATTTAATTCGGAAACTTCATTTCCAATTAATAGAATATCATCAACATATAGAATAAGAAACACCACTACACTCCCACTAATTCGCTTGTAAACACAAGCTTCCTTCTCACATTGAATGAAATTCAACTCCTTGATCTCATTATCAAAACGCTTATTCCAACTCCGCGATGCTTGCTTCAATCCATAAATGGATCTTTGAAGCTTGCAAATTTTGTTAGCATTCTTTGGATCTATAAAACACTCCGGTTGTGTCATATACACATCCTCTTCCAAATCTCCATTTAGGAAGGCAGTTTTAACGTCCATTTGCCATATTTCATAGTCATAATATGCGGCAATCGCTAACAAAATCCGTATTGACTTAAACATAACAACGGGCGAGAAAGTTTCTTCATAGTCAACTCCTTGAATTTGTCGAAAACCTTTCGCTACGAGCCGTGCTTTGTAAATAGTCAAGTTGCCATCCATGTCGATCTTTCTTTTAAAGATCCACTTATTTTCTATGGGTTTGACCCCTTCGTGATGATCAACTAAGGTCCACACCTTGTTGTCATACATGGATTGCATCTCGGATTCCATGGCCTCAAGCCATTGCTTGGAGTCGGGTCTCTTTCTCATGTCATCAACGGTCAACGGTTCATCATTCTCAATGATTAGAACGTCATACATATCCATATATCTATTGGGTGGACGACTATCCCTTGTCGACCTTCGTGGGACCACATTCGGTGGCGTTTGAGATTCTTGAACTTGTTCCACAACGACTTGTGGGATTTGTTCTTGAGTCTCAACAGATTGAGTGCCTCGTCTACTATCGGCGAGCGATAAATCCGAAAACTCAATTGAGGGAATAGGCTCATTAACCACATCCACAACGACTTGTGGAATGGGTCGAGCTTCTACCTCATTCGGTGCCACGTCGGGAACAACTAGATCGCCTACTTGAGGTGCATCTTGTATTGGTTCATGAATTTCTTCAATGACCACGTCATTCCCACTACTAGGTTTTGAGAGAAACTCTTTCTCCAAAAATATCGCATGACGAGCAACAACTATCTTGTTCTCTTCACGATTGTAGAAGTAGTAACCCTTCGTTGCTTTAGGGTATCCCACGAAATAACATTTGTTCGATTTGGAGCTAAGCTTATCGTTTGTTAACTTTTTAACATAGGCTTCGCATCCCCAAATCTTGAGAAACATCATGCTTGGTTTCTTACCAAACCAGCATTCATAAGGCGTTGTCGCAACAGACTTAGAAGGAACACGATTAAGTGTAAATGCTGCGGTTTCAAGTGAAAAACCCCAAAATGATTTAGGCAAGTCAGCTTGGCTCATCATTGATCGAACCATGTCAAGCAAGGTCCGATTTCTCCTCTCGGATACTCCATTCCATTGTGGAGTCCCAGGTGGAGTGAGTTGAGGAACAATTCCACACTCTTTTAAATAATCACCAAATTCTACGCTTAAGTACTCACCACCTCTATCAGAACGCAAGGTCTTGATCTTCCTATCAAGTTGGTTTTCAACTTCATTTTTGAATTCCTTGAACTTTTCAAAGGATTCAGACTTATGCCTCATTAAGTAGATATACCCGTATCTACTATAATCATCGGTGAAAGTGATGAAGTATGAATAACCTCCTCGCGCGCAAAAGTTCATGGGCCCACATACATCGGTATGTATGAGTTCCAACAAGTTACTTGCCCTTACACCCTTTTTGGTGAAGGCGCTTTTGTCACCTTTCCTTTTAAACACGATTCGCATATATCAATTGATTCAAAATCAAACTGATCCAAGAGACCAACGGTTTGCAATCTCTTGATGCGATTTTCGTTGATGTGACCCAAACGGCAATGCCACATAAAGGTCGAACCTTCATGCGAAAATTTACGTTTTCTATTATTATGTTCTATACTCAAGATATGTTCACTTGTATCTAGCACATATAAACCATTTAAATTTCGTGCAATACAAAAGCAAACATCATTACGAAATAAAGAGCAACAATTGTCTTTAATGGTTATACTAAAACCATCAATGTCCAAACACGAGATAGAAATAATATTGCGAGTGATAACAGGAACAAAATAAACATCTTTGAGTTCCAAAACCATTCCGGAAGGCAAAATCAACTCCACCGCTCCAATGGCCATAGCGGAGACGCGCATGCCATTGCCTACGCGAAGTTGAATTTCACCTTTCTTTAGCTGCTTCTTACTCCTTAGTGCCTGCACATTTCGACAAATGTGAGCACATGAACCGGTATCAAATATCCAGTCATTATCAGAAGAAGCTAAAAGGGTTTCAATGACAAATATACCTGAGGTGGAAGGGGGAACAATTCCTCCCTTCTTGTCTGAGAGATACTTGGGACAGTTCCTCTTCCAATGGCCCTTGCCACTACAATAGTAGCACACCGTATCGGAAGTGGCAGGATTCTTGTTCTTCTTAGAACCCTCGGGGACAACCTTAGCAAAAGCCTTGGGTGTCACCTTGCCTTTGCCTTTGCCTTTATCATTCCTATGGAATTTCTTCTTGACTTTCTTACTCTTCTCACTCACCGCCAGAACATCTTTATGGTCCTTTTGTTTCTTTAAACTCTCCTCGGTTTCAACAAGCATGTTATGGAGCTCGTCCATAGTCTTGTCCATACCGTTCATACGATAGTTTACAATAAACCCCGTATAAAGAGAAGGAAGAGAATTCAGGATGAAATCTTGAGCGGCCCCTACCGTGAAGGGTGTGTCAAGTTTCTCCAATTGCCGAAAATACCCCGCCATCTTCATGACGTAAGGACCAACCTCTTGGCCCTCTGCTAATCTAGCAGTAGCAATGGTTTTGATCAGCTTTCCTCTTTCAGTGCAGGCCTTAACTTGAAACATGTTCTTTAGGCGAGTCATGATGTCATATACACCAAGACCACTATCAATGAACTCTTTTTGGAGCTCAGGATCCATGACTGCTACGATCAGTGTAGATATCTCCATATCATCCATTACGTACTTGTCAAGATCACTCTGTTCCTTTTCAGAAGCCTCAGAGTCTATGGCTGGAAAAGGAGTGGTCAGGAGATACTCTTTCTTTTCAAACCGAAGGGCTAGCCTTAGGTTACGATTCCAATCTAGAAAATTGGCTCCGTTAAAAGCGAGTTTCTCCTTTTCAATGATTGAGCGAAGCGAAAAAGACATATGAGAAGCCATTTCTCTTCTAAAAAAATATCAAATAATTAGTTTATGTATAATTTTATTTTCAACAAAATAAAATATCCATTACATCAAAAGAAAATTCCCTCTGTAATGGATTTCCAAGATCCCTACTTTCATTGAAATGACGACGGCGTCGGCACAATCATCAAACCAACTAGTGTAAGGTAGGTTCTCTAACCAATCGCATCAACTTATACGATTCTTGGTTCGCATTGCGAACTTCGTCCCAATGTCCTAATCAAATTAGGGTCCATTGATAAGTAACCGCTCTCTATTAGCACTTTGCAAATCTGATTTGCACTCCTACTATGATGATAAAACATGATGTCCGCGTCGGCGGAAAAACATCAACGAAATATCAAACATCACGAAGGAGTTAGAGAGAAGGAGGACGATTGACTCATTCAATTAGGGAATAAAAAAAAATAAGCATACCACCACGGATTTCACCAAATCCGGAGGACAACCACACAAAATTCTCGCTTATGAAAATCCAAATGCCAAAATCACGCAACCTCGCTTTGATACCACTGTTAGTATTTTCTTAATGCGAGTGATTTCTCGCAAATCACCACACGAAAATGAATAATTAACAGTTTAATGATTACATCCATTAAGAAACAATTAGGAACTAGTGATTTGGCATTTGGTTTTTCAACAAACAAGAAAGGGAGAAATGTACCTCTTCTAGGTCAACCTAGAAGGTGAAGCGGAGAGTTAATCCTTGCGGTTGTAGAGCAATCCTTGCAATGCGATTTCTGATAAACTTAGTCTCGAGTCCACCAAGGAGTTCAACCACCTCTTGTTTCACTTGTGCTAGCAAGGGGAAAAGAGGAGCCAATCCAATCGAAAAGCCTTTGACGAGCACGTCAACATCCACTGCGGGTTTCACCAAATCCGGTGGAGAAAAACTTTGCACGAAAGGAGGAAGAGGGGGGCGGCCGACCTAGGCTCGGCAAGATAGAAGACCGACTGGAGCGAGGTCTTCTCCTTCTCTCGGTCGCCGACAGCCCACTAGGGAGAGGGAAGGGGAAAGGCCTCCGGCGAGAGGTTAGAAACCTCCGGCGAAGTCGATCGAGGGAGAGAGAGAGGGGCGCCGATCGGATTTCGCGAGAGAACCCCTAGGGATGCTGAAAACCTCGTTCGCCTTCCTGTTCGCTCGGGGGGGGGGGGCCGATTTTTCTCTGTGTTAAACCGGGGGGAGGGAGAGTGCTAAAAAAAAATATTAGTATATATATATTATATGTTTATATATATTATAAAATCTGATTTTATATATATACATATAACAATAACCCCTCTCCAAAAAGCCTTAATTTTGATCACTTATCAAAATCACCTCAATCGATAAATCATCAAACCTTTTGACTGTTCATCGAATCGCTTAAATGATCGCATCATGAAAAACGCCCCTATGAGCTGCGAGTTGCAATTATGGATTTCAAACGACAAATGTTTCGTACTTGAAACTTCCATCAAATCTCCTATTCAATGGAATCACGATTCGCATCTTGCTTTGCCTTTCAAATCTCATTGCGCAATTACGAATTAATTCAGCGTCGCAAGATCCCTTTTCCACGTTCAATTATTGCGTTCATCAATCATATTGATGATCAAAATTGGATTGGTTTAACTGTGGCCTAATTCCTATTTGTGTGACCCTTTGAGGATTCATGTTATATCGAACATGAAACGTGAATCTCTATTCACTTCCAATGGTCGTAAGCGGCACCATAGCAATGCGTTACGATCCTCGATTTACATAAATATCATGCTACCTTAGCATATCAATCCTACATACGAACACATAGAGTGTCCCGTTCGATTCTTATGTCATATGATATCCTTGTATAACGCAAGCTTGAAGCGTGTCACCCTTGCCATTCATACATTTCTTGATATAGTGTTGGTCGCACAAAGTTGCTAGCAAACGACCCAACACCATCAAGGAGGCCTCAACAGATATCATCGCTCACGAGACGATCTAATGAGAGACATGGTTTTCTTGACGAACGATCTTCTCCACACAACTCAAGAGAACATAAATATCGTCTGTATGGCAGCCCTTGACGGGAATCAGCGTTGGACGAAATTTAGTGAACCTATTCTTGTGAGTTGAAATCTGGCGTCTCAAACATAGAATCAAACTAATGAAATAAATAGTGACACATAACACAATACATGTATTTATTCCATCGCGGTCATGTTCTGTACTATGTTCCAATAACATAAACATCTGCAATTAAGGCGGCAACTTCTTACCTATGATTAGTAGAACTTAATCATCATTTAACTTGCAGACTGGTCTTATCCGATAATCAATGCTCCTTGTTGATCCTCAAGACCATGAACTTGTTTTAGTTTTATCGTCGCCATTTCACAAATGGGACACACAGCTCTACTATTCAGGTCATCAACCCGAATGGTATGTCAACAATAAAACTAGGAACAAATGATCAAAATCATCAATTACATAAACTAATAACATATCATTATATGATTGGCTACTGGGGCATATCCCTAACATCTTCATCTTGACCCTGGAGCAACATGTGATTTAACCTCTTTTGTTGCGCACTCTAAGACGCTTGTTGAAGCTTGGATACAACATCAGCCTCCTACAACGGATTTAGCTACACAGCGAGCACAAAAAGAAGCGGTTGAGATCTCCATGATGATGGTCTGGGTTCCACCCCATCTCCACAATGTCCGGGCTCATGTTCTCTCTTCGTCTACAGCTTCTCTGTCAGATGTTTGTTCGATGCTCTTGAAGGTTACTCTGCCACCTGATGTCCTTGGGCCTCCCGCTCCAGCTCTTCTCCAGCAACCCTTCACCGCTCCTTCTGCTCCAGCTCGCGGGGGTCGCACCAACACCCGGGGACGGGGACGTCATGGACGACCTCGTCCTAAATGTTCTCACTATGGCCAGGAAGGTCATTTTGAGGCAACCTGCTATCGCAAACATGGTCTGCCTCCTCATCTCACTGCCACCGCTGCATTCGATCCTATCTCCTCCACCTGTGATGACATTACTCTCCTCCGCACCCAGATCCAACATCTCCAAGGGGTGGTCGCTCGCTCATCTGGTTCTGTTGCGTCGGTGTTCAATGAAGGTATATCCCGTCTCTCCCACAACTGCCACTGAATTATGGACTCCGGTGCCACCCACCACATTACTCCGCATAAACAGTCTCACTACCTTCCCTCTACTTATCCTAAGTCCATCACCGTGGCCAATGGTGACACCACTCCGATTTCTGGCGACGTTGATTTGCCTCTGACTTCGACCCTTACTCTATCCAAGGTTCTGCATGTTCCGGGCTCGCCTTTTAACTTACTTTTTGTTAGCCGTCTTACTCAAGATCTTGATTGCAGCGTCACTTTCTGATGTAGACTCGGATTAGGGCCTTTAACAATTGAATAATTTTTTAAGCAAATATAGTTTTGCTATAAAAAAAAACTAGGTTTTTGAAAATAGTTTGATCTTTTAGTTTGGAGACAACAGGGGCCGAGCAGCCAAGTCGAATTTATGCGCGCAAATCAAAACTCGTTGCTTTGAATTTCGTGAAGTCATTAATCGTTATTCAAAAAAAATTTCCCGGCGCTTAACGGATCGAGCCGTGGCGGTTGTACGTTCGCAAGCGCAATCCACAAGCAACAATTTATGAAATAAATGGAAATTTCAGTGACTAGAACGTTCGGGGCAAGCTCTTAATTATTTATGTGATGCATCAATTTAAAACTAAATAATGCGAGCATAAAAGAACGGACGAGGTTACCACAGAAGCCTGGTCAATTCCCAATCCGTCTGCAGAGGCGGGAGAATTGTTGTCGGCCGATTGCTGGAGTAATTTGGCTGATTAGGAGGAGGCCGAGACTGGTCAGAGTTGGCGTTGGCCTGCTGAATACAGTGGAGTAGCCGATGGCAGGTTCAGAGTTGGGTCTGCGCGGCCTGCTGGGCCATCGTCGAAGGAACTCGACAGCGACGGGGAGCGGCCGTGGGAGCGTCGAGCTGCTGTGGATGTCGACGCCAAGGAAACTTGAACGACAGCCGTGATGATTAAACTTGAGCAGCGGCCTGGGAGACGGGAACTTGGTAGCCGACGGATAGGTAGGTCTGTACGGGAGAACAACTGGGCCGACAATGCAAGGATTGAATTAGAATTCAATTCTTGCTGTCCGGTTTCTCCCCTGTCCCTTTTCACAGTGATGATTAAATAAAGCCTTTTATTTTTTAAATTATTTCATTCCCAAATAGCATTTACCTAATATTCCTTTTCCAAAAACATTTGTTTCCAAATAACTTTTTTTTCCAAAATTTAATTCGAAATAGAATGGTTTCCACTTCTCATAATTTAAATTTTAAATTTATGCATTTTAAATAATTTTAAGGTTGCCTGTTACGTCCTAACGACTAAAATTATCAGACCTATTTATTCAGAATCTCATCGGACAGTCAACCCGAAGATCCAATCAACAAAACAAATGTGCGACAAAGAAATACACAAAAGATAAATGCATAAATAAAATGCGTGACGCCTAGTGACGTCATGCCATAACTGATGCGACGGTGGCTGCATCAATTCCCTCGGGATTGAAAGAGCTCGACCCCGACGAAAACTCGCAAGGACTGGTACTGGAGAGATCTGATGTCATCGCTGGTGCTGAATTAGGTGGTATGTCTGTGACCTTGACAAATGATTTGATATGCTTCTGAATTTGAACAGGACCCAAACTCCTGCAACAAACAGTCGTCCAATCTACCTTTGAAAAGTACAACTCATGACGATAACGATCGACCATGAATTTATAATTTTCAGAGGTTGCTCGCAATTTGTTAACAATAAATTTATGCAGTTTCGTTAAAAAGTTAATATGAGCTTGCGCATCGAGGAAAATATGTTCATGGAATGAAAGATGATGGCGGTCAGGTGGGCGGGGTAATGCATAGAAAATATCGAAAGGAGATATACGAAAAGAGTGGTTTTTAGAATTATTACAAGTAAAATTTGCTTGTGGAGGTACAAAGTCTCATTGCTTTAGATTCTCCCCAGTTAAACACTTAAGAAGGTTCTCCAAACTCCGATTAACGATTTCAGTTAGTTCATCGGTTAGAGAGTGATAAACACTACTAAACTCGAGTTTGGTGTCCATTCGTCCCCTTAGTACATCCAAAAATGCGGCATAAAATAGTTTATATATTGTTGTGATTTCACAAATTCGCTCACGCCTAACTTAATATCACTAATTTTAAGGTTTGTTTCAATTTTATCTTTTAAAAATTTCCAAAGAAATCCTTTAAAATGTGTATCCTTATTAGGAGTGAAATTTTTTGGATTTCTCATCATCCTTATAACACGAGTTTTCTTAAATATATTTATAATTTGAAAATTAATTTTTTCAGACTCATTTATAGGATAATGTAATGATATGAAATGATATTCTCCAAATGCAAAATTAATGTATGGCAGTGACACTAGTGCTACGAGTGGGTGACCGTCAAATGTAACATCAAAAGACTCAAGTGTTGGTGAGTGTAGTGGGTTCAGAGACTTGGGAAATACGTAGGTTCGAGTCTATGTCACCTAAGACGAGAGGTTCATCGTTGGTCAACTCCTTCTCCCGGGGCAGGGGATCGAGAAGGAAATCAGTGACTACAGTTCGTGACCAAGTGGGGCCAAGTGGAGTCGCTACTTTAACCGATATGTCATAAATAAGAGGAAGAATCTCTTCTTTCTGGAGTTGGGGTTCAGGAAGAGTCTCCTCGACAGGAGAGATTTCTATAGTGGAGACTAGTGCAGCCAAGATACTCGTGGGGGTGGTGATACTAGGAGAATCTATGTCCGTAACAGTGGGGGCAACGACAAAACTAGCAAGGGGTCTAACAGTAGATCTAAACCCAGACTCCACCATACGAGCCATACTAGAAACTTCTTCTAAATTGCGATAATTATGAGCCTCTAGTTGCACCCTGATAGAGTAGTGTAACCCGTGCAGGTAACGAGATACAATAATTTCATCACCCTCTTGAATATCTAATCTAGACTGAAGGACTAGAAATTCTTTAGTGTACTCATCAACCTGTAGATTTTGAAATCTACGATATAAATTGTAGAGGTAATTGTGAGAGACATAGTGTTTACGCAGCTCTGATTTGCACTCAATCCAAGTAGTGATTGGAGGCAACCACAACTTATCTCTCATGCGTTGAAGTTGTTTCCACCAATCAAAGGCAGGTCCTTTAAGTCTACGAGTCACATACTCGAGTTAGCTACTCAAAGGTATTGGACTACCACTTAAATAAATTTCCATGTCATGACACCAATCTGAACATTTATTAGAACTTAAACGTCCGTCAAAATCACTCGTGGGTGTGTGCTCTAGGCGCCTAGGTTCAATGGGTTCGTCATGCCATGAGTGTTTTATATTAGTGAGAGACGTTACTATTTCAGATAATTTTTTAATTCGAACATTTAAGTCTTCTATAGTGCTCTAAACCTATAGGATTTTCCATAAAAAAATTGATTTTTTTTTAAAGAAGATTTAAATTTTAAAATAGGATAATTATTTTAAAATATAGGCACATTTAAACCTTGTTTTTTTTAATGTCTTGCTAAAAAATATTCGTTTATATTATTATTAATAAATTTTTTAAAAGCATTTTTTATTATTTTAGTTTTTTATTTAAATAAAATGAAGTTTTTTAAAAAATTAAAAGGGCATAATAATTTTTTGATGATTTATTATTATTATTATTTTTATAAAAAGGATAAGACCGGATCAACCGACTCACGATAGGAGTGAGTCGACTATCTCTGATACCAAACTGATGTAGACTCAGATTAGGGCCTTTAACAATTGAATATTTTTTTAAGCAAATATATTTTTGCTATAAAATAAAACTGTTTTTCAAAGTAGTTTGATCTTTTAATTTTGAGACAACATGGGCCGAGCGGCCAAGTCGAATTTACGCGCGCAAATCAAAACTCGTTGCTTTGAATTTCATGAAGTCGTTAATCGTTATTCAGAAAACATTTCCCCGCGCTTAACGGATCGAGCTGTGGCAGATTTGTACGTTCGCAAGCGCAATCCACAAGCAACAATTTATGAAATAAACGGAAATTTCAGTGACGAGAACGTTCGAGTGTAGCTCCTATGATGCATCAATTTAAAACTAAATAATGCGAGCATAGAAGAACGGACGAGGTTACTAGAGAAGCCTGGTCAATTCCCAATCCGTCTGCAAAGGCGGGGGAATTGTTGTCGGCCGATTGCTGGAGTAATTTGGCTGACTAGGAGGAGGCCGGGACTGGTCGGAGTTGGCGTCGGCCTGCTAAATACAGTGGAGTAGCCGGTGGCAGGTTCAGAGTTGGGGCGGCGCGGCCTGCTGGGCCGTCGTCGAAGGAACTCGACAGCGGCGGGGAGCGGCCGTGGGAGCGTCGAGCTGTTGTGGATGTCGACGTCGAGGAAACTTGAGCGGCAGCCGTGATGATTAAACTTGAGCAGCGGCCTGTGAGACGGGAACTTGGTAGCCGATGGATAGATAGGTCATTACTGGAGAACAACTGGATCTGCAATGCAAGGATTGAATTAGAATTCAATTCTTGCTGTCCGGTTTATCCTGTGTCCCTTTGCACAGTGATGATTAAATATAACATAACCTTTTACTTTTTAAATTATTTCATTCCCAAATAGCATTTGCCTAATAATCCTTTTTCCCAAAACATTTGTTTCCAAATAACTTTTTTCCCAAAATTTAATTCGAAATATAATGGTTTCCACTTCTCATAATTTAAATTTTAAATTTATGCGTTTTAAATAATTTTAAGCTTGCCTGTTACCTCATAACGAATAAAATTACCGGACCTATTTATTCAGGATCTAATCGGACGGTCAACTCGAAGATCCAATCAACAAATCAAATGTGCGACAAAGAACTACACGAAAGATAAATGCATAAATAAAATGCGCGACGCTTAGTGACGTCATGTCATAACTGATGCGATGGTGGATGCATCACTTTCTCACCCACCTCTTTTGTTGTGCAGGATCGGCGGACGCGAAGTATCATTGGTAAAGGACGGTTGTCTAATGGGCTTTATCTTTTGGATGTTCATTTTGTTGCTCTCTCCTCCATCACCTATGTTGATTAACATCGTTGTCTGGGGTATGCCCCCTCCCGATTCTCAATAAGGCTCTTCCTGATGTTTCTCTTCAAGAGTTTACTTGTGAATCATATATCTTTGGCAAACAACATTGTGTATCTTTTTTACTTAACTGTATTCAGAGTGATACTCCTTTTGCTTTAGTTCATTCTGACATTTGGGGACCATATAAGATTTTTAGTATTTATGAGTATCGTTATTTTATAACATTTATTGATGATTACTCGCACATGACCTGGTTATATTTACTTCGTGATCGTGCTAAAATTGTCTCCACTTTTTGTGCATTCTTTACTGAGGCCCGTACTCAATTCTCCGCAAATATTAAAGTTCTTCATACTGATAATGCACGCGAATATATCTGTCATATCTTCTTTACTCTATGCACTGAGTTTGGAATCATTTATCAAACTTTTGCCCTTATACTCTACAACAAAATGGTGTGGCAAAGCGGAAGAATCGTCATCTTCTTGACGTCGATCATGTTTCAAATGCAGGTCCCCTCCCTAAACTGGAACTCCGCGGTCTCTACTGCCTGTCATCTCATAAATCGAATGCCCTCTTCTCTCCTCAGCGTTGCAACACCATTTAGTTTCTTTTTTCTTCCAAATAGTCGTTTGCTCTCGTGCCTCGTGTCTTTGGTTGTACCTGTTATGTCCATAACTGTAGTCCATCCGTCAACAAATTGGCTCATCAGGCGACAACATATATGTTTGTTGGATACTCCCACACCCAGAAAGGCCATGTGTGCTACTCTCCCATAACTCGCAAAATGGTCTTTTCGGTGTATGCCATATTTATCGAGGACCAACCATTCCACTGCTCTCCTCCAACTCCCTTTCTACCTCCTCTCTTACCCCGTCCCACTGTCCCTGTTACGTCTTCTCCACCGCTTCTTCCAACACCCCCACCGCCACCACCACTGCAACCCAAACCACCTCTTCTTGTGTACACCCGTCGTCCTCCCAAATTTGACTCCCCCACAACAGGTGCCCTCTACCAATGATCTCGCGTGGCCAACTGATTTGACTTCCTCCTCCACGGCTCATCCCTTGGCGAATTGTCTCCTTGCATCGCCTCTCTCCACCTCTTCTTAAATTGGCGTTGTCTCTCTCCTCCATTTCGATACATAACTCTTTGTAGGAGGCTCTTCAACATCCTGGATGACGTGCAACTATGGATAAGGAAATGAACGCTCTATGGGCTAAACAGACCTGGGATCTTGTCTCACTTCCTCCCGGGCAGCCCTGCGTCGACTGTAAGTGGGTTTATACCATCAAACATGCTCCGGATTGCACTGTCGACCGCCTTAAAGATCGGCTCGTGGCTCGTGGCTTCACTCAGCAACAGGGCCTCGACTACGATGAAACTTTCTCACCCGTGGCCAAGATGAATACTGTTCGAGCCTTGATCTCTTTGGTTGTTCATCGTCAATGGCCCCTAAATCAGTTGGATGTTAAGAATGTGTTTCTCAATGACGATCTTCAGGAAATTGTTTATATGCATCAACCTCCCGGGTTTGAGACCACATGAGAGTCGCATGTTTGTCACCTTAAGAAATTTATTTATGGTCTCAAGCAATCTCCTCGCGCATGCTTTGAAAAATTCAGCAAAGTTGTCCAGGAGGTTGGATTCACTCGATGCTCAGCCGACTTCTCTCTCTTCACTCGTCATCGACCAACCGACACTGTTATTCTCCTGGTTTACGTTGACGATATCCTAATCACGCGAAATGACTCCACAGAAATACAGATGATTAAGCAACATTTAAACTCAGTATTTCAAACTAAAGATCTGAGAAATTTTCGGTACTTCCAGTTGAATATACGCATTTATTGTCGCATTAATTGTCCCGTCTATTTTTACGTTTCCTTTCCGCCGTCGCACTTTTGTAATCCACGTGATTTGTCACGTGTTGTGGTCCTATTCCTTTTTTTTTTTGCTCATTTCTAGGGCACCATAATACAAAATCATCTTTCCACTTGGTATCAGATCCAGACAACCCGATTGCTCCCGATCCTGCTCCGTCGCTCGCCCCTTCGCTCACGCTCGCTGGCGTAGCCCCATCGCTCGCTCCCGATCCTGGTCCCGCTCGCCCCGTCGCTCGCTCGTGTAGCCCGCTCTGTCGCTGGCATAGCCCTAGCCCGCTCGCGCACCTGCCGCTCCCACCCGATCTGTGGCTCGTGTTCCGTACCTGGCTCCGTAGCCCGATCCAGCCGCCACCCGTACCATCCGCACCAGCCGCCACCGCATCTCTCTTCTTCCGACCTTGCATCTCCGGCCGTCTGGTTTGTCCTCTATGAGGGTTGTCGGGGACACCGTGCTCACATCCTCCGGTGTCCCTTTCGACGTCGAGATCTAAGGGACACCCGTAGGATGTGCTTTTGTTTGATGTGAGATCTGCATTCTCTCTGATGGAGGATCAATCCGACATCTCCCCTAATACTCAATCCGGTACTCCTACCGGTTCCTCTGGCGATCCTCCACGGAGTCATGGACACTCTGGCTCGTTGAAGATTACTATTGTTGCCTTAGATGACACAAATTATCTGGAATGGTTCAGGGCGGCCCAACATGCTATTCGCAGTCACCAGCTATATGGACTCATTGATGGTACCACCGTTGAGCCACCCCGTGCCGATCCCTCATGGAGAAAATGGGATTCAGACAATTCGTTGGTTGTCTCGTGGTTACTGCATTCGATGTCTCGTTAGGTGTATCGCAGTTATATGCTGTTGGACTCTGCTTATGATATTTTGACAAGGGCCCGTGATACTTACTCTCAGGCCGACAGTTCGATGCAAGTGTATGAGCTCATTCGCTGTGTTCTGGAGCTGAAGCAAGGAAATATGATTGTTGCTGCCTACTATTCTGAGTTTGAGCGCCTCTATCAGGAGCTGGATTTCTTCAACACATTTACTGCGGCCAATGTTTTAAATGTTGGATGTCGGGTACATATCGGATTGAGTTTTTAAATGTCGGATGTCGGAGACATTTGAAAATGTCGAATTTCAAAATTATTAGTATCTGTATCTAACAAGAGAAAGAATCTTAATGACATGTCTTTAATACCTTTTTTTATTTGCAGGTTAGTTCGACCATCAAGTAAATATTTCAAGCAGATTTAGTAAAACAATAAATATTCAAGTACAATAAATAAAAGAATACTCTGAATTTCTTGGAAAAATAAAGAATATTGTATCATATTTTTATAAATGAACCCCTGAGTATGCTGAAGATGATCCAGAAGCCTTCCAGGAGTAGCATATTTTTCTAACCTTGCACCAAAGGTGATTAATGATGGAAATGCAAAATATTGTGGTCTTTTTTTATATAAGAATTCAAATTTGAATATTGTTTCACTAAGGCAAGTTTAATGAAAAAGGATATACACAAACATATAACATAGATTATCAAGAGAGATTTTTGTAGCAAAATTAAACATCATGCACGGATGCACCATTTCTAATATGTCTGAAGACTTAAACTCCCAAAACAGACTTAAACTCTGAAATTTAAACCATCATAGTGACAAATTACAATAATTGAACATGTTATCATACTTCTGTCCAAAAGTTAAACTCGTAAAATACTCTCCTCGACTCCTCCAAAAGTTGAACCTGTTACAAATATCAATTACACGAATTAAAGACAAATTAAACATGTTAATGATTCTTTTGTTCGCTCAACCTCTTTCTTGAGATATTTTTGACTCAACTCATATGGTGTAGGGCCTTTCAACCCTTGCCCACACTGCCCAATAGCTTGTAACATGTGATCAAAGGAAGGAAGCGTCACAAAATTAAAGGAAACACCGACCTCGTATATCCATCTTGCGATGTATGTGTTTGTATCTTCCCTTATTTTCTTCTTCCACCTATCTCCTCCTAATGCTAACTTTCCACTTTTACTTGTTTGTCCAACACTATCCGCAGGTATTTGGAAATGTATATCCAAAGGTCCTTTTGTCTTTATTTTAGAAAACAAACTCCTATGTGATTGAGAGTTATCTTCTGAATCCATTGCACCTCCAACTACCACTTCATCACGGTCTGCCTCCAATCTGGCGATTTTGGCTTCTTTCAGTACTAGTTGTGACTTTAAAACAACATCAACTTGAATTTTCACCTCTGCTGGTACTTTTGGGCATGGTTTAACATTGTCTCGTATCCCATCTAGATGCGCCTTCAACCGACTCACCCCTCCACTTAGTACTTGACTGCAATACCAACATCGAACTCTATTTGTGTCCTTCACATCAACCTTCTCACCGTGAGACAAAAAAGGATATCTACCTAGCTTAGTACTTGATTCCTTTGTTGAAGCTTCAGTCGACATCACGAGTTTTACTTGTAATAGCAGAGCTTGGTTGATCTGTAATTAGAGAGACATACACTGATACACATGAATAAAGTATAAGAAAGCTCAAAAAGAGCTATAATATATTTGCACTTCATGACTTCATAATTAATAGTTAAGAGGATATTTGAAAGTTCAACAAGATCAAACAAAAATTAACCAAGAGGCACACTTTTTAAATAAATTCTTTATAAGTTCACATTTTTAGGCTTTATTTGTAAGCCTTTCAACTAAGCAGACACCCTCGAGTAAATTGAATGGAGCATCGTGAAGATTTTCATAAGTTGTATATGTCCATGTGTTTCCACTGAATTTTTTTGAAGTAAGCAAAAGTTTAAATAAATTTACATTTTTAGGCTTTGTTCATTTAAGTTGTAAGAACCTTGACTAGACAAACAAATTCAAATATATAGAATTAAGTATCATGAAGATTTTATTATGCCTATATTCATTTTGAGGAAAGTATGTATTTTCCATGGATTCTCAAACACAGAAAAAGGTCGTTTAATCCACAGCCCATATGAAAAATCTTAAGTTCAAAATAATCTGTGTCCACAAAAATGCAATTAAAACAGAAATAAACAGCATAAATCGATTAATTACAAACAACATTAAGGATTTGCAGCTGAATTATCAATCACAAGTGATCTCAACCATAGAATATTGTGAACAGCATCCTAAATGGTACAGCTGATGAGAACCAAACATGATGAGAACAAAATATCAAATATTGAAAGATCCACAAATCATGAAACAAATGCAAAACCACATCTGTAAAGAGCTACAAGCAACATAATTAAAATAGATCGAATAAACATTGTAAATGGCAATACAAGTGTGCCTCTTATTGAACTTGATCTTACTAAGAGGAGAAGGTAGGGGAGAAGCTAGGGCGATTTTGGAAGAAAAAGTAGGGTGTGGACTGGGGCTGCCTTAGGGGGTAGTAGTTTCCTGGAGGGGAAGAAAGTGAAAGATGGACGAGTGCTAGAAGTGGTGGTATAATGGGGCTCAATAAGAAACAAAAAAAAGAAGCTTACCGCCGACGAAGGAGTAGAAAGTGGCTTCGTTCACTGCTCACCGCCGACGGAGGAGGAGGAGGGGGGAGGAGTCGGAAGTGGCTTCGTTCACTGCTCACCGCCGACAGAGGAGGAGGAAGGAGCAGGGCTTCGTTCGCTGCTCACCGCCGACGGAGGAGGGAGCAGGAAGTGGCAGGAGACAGAGGTGGAGGGAGGAGCGAACTTCGTTCTCTCCTCAGCGCCGGATCGAGGATTTTTAGGGCACAACTCAGTCATTCTTTTATAGGAAATTAAAAAAACGAAATGAGAAAATGTCGGCCAAAATTTGCTTAATCGGATTCGGCTGAAATTTTGGGTTTTGACCGAAATTTCGGTCGAATTTATTAAAAACGAAATATTTTCCTTAAATTGAAAAAGTAGATCGTTTTTCCTTGAAATCAGACATGTCGGCCGACATGTCGGACATGTCGGCCGACATTTAAAACACTGACTGCGGCTTGCACTGCTGATGCGGTGACCCTTCAGAAGGATAAAGATTGATTCCGGGTTCATGTCCTTTATCGTGATCTACTTCCCACTCTTCGGGAGGCCTTCGGCATGCTCCTCAGTGATGAAAATCGTCGTCGCACTCTTGGCCCCCTACTGATCACTCTGCGCTCGCAGGGCTGTCTCGCGGTCCACCTCATGTTTGTAGTCATTGTGGGAAGAAGGGTCATACCAAAGACTCTTGATTTCGTCTACTCCCGCACCTTGCCCCTGGTGGTCGAGGCTCTGGTTCTCGTGGTCGAGGTAGATACCGTGGTGGTGGTCGTCACTCTGGTGATCGCTCTCAGTCTTCTACGCACTATACTGAGGTTTTAGAGGACATCTCCCAGGGCCTGTCTGCTGCTAAATTAGAGGCTTTTCGCCGCCTGTTGCGCTCCCACACAGACTCTGCCCCTGCTAGTTCTCATGCTGCTGTTGCTACTTCAGGTTTGTCAAGTGCTCATGTTGTGTCCCCTTCTCCTTCCGAGTGGATTATCGACTCGGGTGTGATATACCACATGACTGGCTCTGCCTCAGGTTTTACCTCCTATACTCCTCTTTCTGGGCGTGATAAGGTTATTGCTGCTAATGACTCTCTCTCAACCATTGCTGGTAAAGAGACTGTCACTTGTTCTCCCGACCTATCACTATCCTCTGTTTTGCACGTCCTGTCTTTTCCTCGCAATTTGCTTTCCATTAGTCACTTGACTACCTCTTTAAACTGCTCTGTAACCTTTTACCCTGATGTTTGTGTGTTTCAGGATCTGGATACAAGGCGGACGCTTGACAGTGGTAGGAACGTTGACGGACTGTACTTGCTGGACCAGACCTCTACCAATGCTATTTCATCCACCAGATTTCCGACTCTTCATGACATCTGGGGCTGGCATCAGCGCCTTGTCCACCCTTCTGCTTTATATCTTACTAAACTATTTCCTGTTTTTCATCATTTAATTCAGTCGTTTTTCTTGTGACACATGTGAAAAATCTAAGCATGTTCGTCAAAGTATTAGTCATTTGCCTGCTCCCAGTTTATGTCCATTTGATGTTATTCATTCTGATGTTTGAGGTCCATCCCCGATGTTATCTTTGTCTGGGTATAAATGATTTGTTACGTTTATTGATTGTCACTCTCGCACTACGTGACTTTATCTCCTTAAAAAGAAAAGTGATGTGCTCTCTTGTTTTCAGTCCTTTCATAAGATGGTGGCCCAACAATTTGGTGACACAATTCGTGTGTTTCGTAGTGATAATGGTGGGGAATATGATGACCGGGGGGCATTTGGGGCCTATCTTGACAATCATGACATCATTCATCAAATCACTTGTGTCCACACATCCACTCAGAATGGGGTCGCCGAACGAAAGAATAGGCACTTGCTGGAGGTGGCTCGATGTTTACTTCTTGCTATGCACCTTCCCAAATCCTACTGGGGTGATGCAGTTCTCACGGCTGTGCATCTCATCAACCGTCTTCCGTCCCGTTCTATCTCCTATGAAACGCCCCTCTCTCATCTCGCCAAGAATCACATTTTCCACACCTCTCATATTGCTCATCGTATCTTTGGTTCCGTCTGTTTTGTCCACGTTCATACCCCGCACCGTGATAAACTGGATGCGCGTTCCATTCGATGTGTTTTTGTTGGGTACTCTCCTACCACCAAAAGATATCGGTGCTATCACCCTCCGACTCGTCGCTACTATTGCACTGTTGATGTTACATTCCGTGAGGGGGAGTCGTACTTTGTTCATCGTCAGGGGGAGACAAGTAGTAACGGTGACGAGAACATTGACTCTTCTCTTCCTCTTCCGATTGTCGCCTCTTCCGCTTGTTATCACTCCTCATTTTTTCCCTTCCAATGGTCCAACTACTGCCCATGTTTCTTCCCCTTCCTCTCCACCTACATACACATACTCCCGTCGTCTCAAGGATGTTGAGCAAGTGCAGACTGTTGATGTTCCGCCAGTGCCGTTGACTGTCTCTGCTCTTGATTCAGATGATGACCTTCATATTTCTCTTGCTCATCTTATAGGTAAAAGGGGTGGCACCAAACACTCCATTGCCAACTACATTTGCTATACTCACCTCTCTCAGACCCACAAATCCTTTTTCTCATCTCTTTCATCTATTATGATTCCTAAGACATGACAGGAGGATGTTCAGATACCTGAGTGGAAACAGGCAATGGAGGAGGAACTGCGTGTCTTGAAACAAAATGAAACATGACGGCTTACTAGCCTTCCTCCTGGGAAGCGGACGGTCGGGTACCAATGGGTCTTCACAGTGAAACAGAATCAAGATGGGGTGGTGGAGCGGTACAAAGCTCGTCTGGTTGCTCAGGGGTATACCCAGGCTCAAGGCATTGACTACCAAGAGACCTTTGCTCCTGTTGCTAAGATGAACTCAATTTGAGTACTTCTCTCCTGTGCTGCGAGTTGTGGATGAGAGCTACAACAACTCGATGTCAAGAATGTGTTCTTGCATGGTGATCTGGAGGAGGAGGTCTACATGAATATTCCCCCGGGATTTGTTACCGAAGGATCCAATGAGAAGGTCTGTCATATGCAGAAATCTCTGTATGGCCTGAAACAGTCTCCGAGAGCGTGGTTTGGACGGTTTAACAAGACCATGATTCAACTAAGATACACCCAAGGTCAAGCTGATCACACTTTCTTCATCAAGAGGAAAGGTGCACAAGTTTCTATTCTTATTGTGTATGTGGATGACATCATCATTATCGGAGATGATTTGGAGGAGATTAGTCAGCTGAAAAAACAACTGGGCAAGGAATTTGAAGTCAAAGATATGGGGAAGCTGAAATACTTCTTGGGAATTGAAGTTGTGAGGTCTCGACGGAGGATCTTCATCTCTCAAAGGAAGTATACACTTGACCTTCTGGAGGAGACTGGGATGCTTGGATGTGTCCCCGTGGAAACTCCAATTGAGGCTAATCATAAAATTGATGCAAATACTAGTGGGGAGAAAGTGGATGCATCAAAATACCAACGATTGGTTGGGAGGCTCATATATTTGTCTCATGCTCGCCCTGGTATTACGTACGTTGTGGGCGTCCTAAGTAGATTTATGCACTCTCCTTCTATACGTCATCAACAAGCTGCCTTTAGGGTGTTGCGATACCTCAAGAAGACACCAGGGCGTGAGATTTCGTTCAAAGCTAATCAATCGTTGGAGGTTGAAGTGTTTACAGATGCTGATTGGGCTGGTAGTCAAGATGATAAAAAATCTACCACTGGGTATTGTTCATTTGTGGGAGGCAACCTTGTATCATGGAAGAGCAAGAAGCAGAATGTTGTAGCACGCTCAAGTGCTGAAGTAGAATATAGGGCTATGGCGCAAGGAGTTTGTGAGGGATTGTGGTTGAAGACCATTCTTCAAGATATGGGTCTCCAGGTGAACAAACCTGTTACTATCTACTGTGACAATAAGGCAACTATCAGTATTGCACACAATCCAGTACAACATGACAGAACCAAACATGTGGAAGTTGACAGACATTTCATCAACGATCACCTCGACAAGGGGAATATCTGCACTCCATTTGTGAACTCATTTGACCAGCTTGTCGATGTTTTCACCAAGGGACTATGCAGTGACAAATTCAAGAACAACACTGACAAGTTGGGAATGATCAATATATGTTCCTAACTTGAGGGGGAGAGTTGAATATACGCATTTATTATCGCACTAATTGTCCCGTCTATTTTTACGTTTCCTTTCCGCTATCGCACTTATGTAATCTACGTGATATGTCACGTGTTGTAGTCCTATATATATGTTTGTTATTGCTCGTTTCTAGGGCATCATAATACAAAATCATCTTTCCACTCTTCCTTGGTCTCGAGGTAGCACGACGTTCTGATGACCTTGTCCTCTCTCAATGAAAATACTGTCTTGATCTTTTTCAGGATGCAGGCTACTCGGGATGCAAACCTGCTGACACTCCGATGGATGTCAACCTTAAACTCTGTTCTCAGGGCTCTGATTCAGATTTGCCACCTCCAAACCTTGAGTATTATCATCACCTTGTTGGGAAGCTGATTTATCTTACTGTGACAAGGTCTGACATCTCTTTTGTTGTTGGAGTTGTCAGCTGATTTATGCATGCTTCACAAACCTCTCATCTTCAGGACGTTGAGTGCATTCTCAGATACTTGAAGACAACGCCTGGACAAGGGCTCGTGTACAAACCATCTTCCTCTTCCTCTCTATCTCTGATGGCCTACTTCAATGCTGATTATTCTGGTTCGCTAGATGATCGACGCTCCACAACTGGTTTTTGTACTTACTTTGGAGGGCATCTTATTACCTGGCGTAGCAAGAAGCAATCAGTTATGACGCGTTCGTTTGCCGAGGCTGAGTATCGGGATATGACCGCTATTATATCAGAGCTCACCTGGATAGAATGTCTCCTCCGTGATTTGGTAGTCAATCTTCCCTCACCAGCAACTTTATTATGTGATAGTCAAGTTGTTATACATATTGCTAAGAATCCTGTGTTTCAGGAGCAAACTAAACATATTGAGGTTGACTGTCACTTTATTCGGGAGAAGGTTCAATCAAAGAAATTGGAGTTACAACATGTTCCTGCTACCAGACAAGTTGCTGATATTCTCACAAAGGCTCTACAAAGACCATTATACTATCAGTTTTTGTCCAAACTTGATGCCTACAATTTGTATGCTCAAGCTTGTGGGGAAATGTTGAAGTAAATTGTAAAAGCCCAATATTGAGGCCCATGTTTGGACCCATCTCTTGTTTAGTCCCACATTGTAGGATAGAATCTTCTATCCCCTTTCCTCTCTTATTTAAGTGTACATATCCTTGTATTCAAGTCAATGAAAAAGATTTTTAAGAAATTAATAAAATTTTTGAGTTTTTCTCTCCGTTGGCCTCTTTTCCACAATTACATTAATTGGCCTCTTTTCCACAATTACATTAATTGGCCTCTTTTCCACAATGACATTAATCGGCCTCTTTTTCACAATTACAGTAATCAAAACACATTCTGAGAAGTAGAATCTACCCTTCTGGGCTAATGTACCTGGAAAGTTGAAATATAGATAAAATCTTAGCAAAAGAGCTAGGAAGTTTGGAGCATATATATGTACTGGACATGCCAGGAAATGTGCACCAAAAATGGATATTTTAAGCATTATATATTAAACCACTTTCAAGAAGAATTGTAAATTCTTGATATATTACGCCTTCCACAAACAATTTATAAGCATATAGTTATATTTGTCTCAGTGATTTGTGAGCATTATTAACTTCCATAACCATATTATTTATTTATTTATCTCATTAATTTTGTAAGCATCATAAAGTTCCATTCAATATCTAACCAAGCTTTTCTTGCGTATAGTTCTCTGATGGAAAACTTGGAATCAAGTTCAAACCATTTTCAAAGGTATGAAATCAATTCATACTTCTATGAGCGAAATTTTGAAACTGTTCATGTTCTAACTTAAAGGTATCTTTTTACTGGAATTAATGTGCTGATATGGTGATATTCGATCACCGTACTTTCTATGATACCAAAATTAGAGAAGTTTTATTCTAGAATTACACCTTCAAGCTTATGTGACAAACATAAGTTTTAGGTTCCAGCTGCATTCCTCTTTTCCCCTATTGTGGTAAACAAGGTGCGATCCTTTGCCTGCAAGTTAGCCCAAGTTAAATCAAATTTGCTACCACTCTAAAATTCTCTTTAAGAGTCGACGAAGCAGTACCAGCATGATTGTTGGCAATTTGGGCATGAGATTTACGCCACATGAATGAGCGTTAACTTGATAGGAAGAAGAAGGGGGAGAGAGAGATATCTAAGGAGGAACTAGAGAATTAGGGTTTGAGGAGGAGAGGGAAGAGAGATACCTTGAAATGATCTTACATAATGCTCCCAAGAGAATAGCCCGGGTATAAATACCCGGGCCAAGGAGGGGCCGGCCGGCCCCTCCAAAAGGGGATGAACCCGTTGGTTCAGCCTCGGTTGGCCGGTTCACTGAGAGGGGGCTCAGCCCCGTCACCGCTTGTCGACTCGTTGCGCCTACGAACATACTGTCGTCCCGAGAAGCGTAATGGCGGCGTTACATTTCCCTCCCCATCAAGAACCAGTTTGTCCCCAAGGTGGTAGTCGGGGTAAAGCTCCTTGAAGTCCAGCAAATCCACCCTGGAGTTGTGCGCCGCCGAGAGATTTTTCCATTTGACCAAGAGCTCCGGGCGGTACTCAGCGCCGCGTAGTTTCCACTTGAGTAGCACAATATCCTCCGGAAGAGGGCGAAGCTCGCTCGCACTGGTAGTCTCGTGCAGCTGAACACTTGGTTGGACATTGTCTCCCACCTTTCGCTTAAGCAAGGATACATGAAAAGTTGGATGAATGCGGGACCCCGCCGGCAATGTTAACTTGTATGCCACCGGCCCCACCCTGTTGAGTATACGAAAGGGGCCGTAATACCTGGGAGATAACTTCTGATTCAGACGACGAGCGACAGACAACTGGTAGTACGACCGTAGCTTGAGAAACACCTCATCGCCCACTGCAAATTCACTCTCCTTGCGATGCTTGTCTGTCTGAACCTTCATGCGATCCTGGGCGAGGCGAAGGTTCTCACGCAGGGTTGCTAACATGCGATCCCTGTCCCGAAGGGCCCGATCAATGGCCGGCATAGCCGTGCTGCCCGGCTCATAGCTGCTCAAAGTAGGAGGAGGGCGGCCGTAAACAACCTCAAACGGGGTCATCCTGCTGGCCTAGTGGTAGGAAGTGTTGTAACAATATTCGGCCCAGTGCAACCACCCCGACCAAGTCCGAGGTTCATCCATAACAAAAAAACGGAGGTAAGTCTCCATCCCCCGATTTAAGACCTCTGTCTGGCCGTCCGTCTGGGGATGATGTGCGGTGCTGAAACATAGACATGTCCCCTGCAGCCGGAATAGTTCGTGCCAAAAGTTGCTCGCAAAGGTGGGGTCCCGGTCGGAGATGATAGCTCGTGGTAGGCGGTGCAAGCGAATGATCTCCCGGGCGAACAAGGCGGCGACAGATTCGGCCGTATATGGGTGACTCAAGGCCAGGAAGTGGCCGTACTTGGAAAGTTTGTCAACCACCACCATAATAACGGATTTCCCTTGATATTTGGGCAACCCGTCAATGAAATCCATCGACACCGTATTCCAAATCTGCTGCGGAATCTCGAGAGGCACTAACAGCCCTGCTGGCGAGGTCGTCTCGTACTTCTGTCGCTGGCAAATCTCACACTGTCGCACAAACTGTTGTATGTCCCGGCGCATGCCGGGCCAAAAAACATTTGCTCATGCCCGCTGAAGGATCTGGAGCACTCCTGCGTGGCCTCCTGTCGGGGATGAATGAAACTCGTGCATCATCACAGTTTTCCAGGCCGAGTCTGGAGGGAGAACCACGCAGCCATGATGGTAGAGACGACCATTCTGAAGATGATAGTCGGAGGCCACGGTCTCGCCGCGCTGTAAAGCCTCCACCTTGGTTCATAAATCGGGCGTTCGCATCACCTCCTCCTGTATCTCATCCAAGGAGTCCACTAGTGGCCCCGAGATGTGAGCAACTGTATTCTCTGGTAGAGGAGAGAGCGTCAGCCACCACATTTTCTTTGCCGCTCCGATAGGAAATCTCATAATCATAATCCAAAAGCTTGGTCATCCACTTTTGTTGAAGAGGGGAAGAAACCCGCTGGTCCAAGAAATGCTTCAAGCTCTGGTGGTCGGTGCAAATCGTAAAATGCCGGCCTAGAAGGTACGGCCGCCACACAGCCACTGCGTGAATTATAGCCAGCATCTCCTTCTTATAGGCGGACAACCCCAGCGTGCTAGGGGCTAGTGCCTTGCTGTAGAAGGCTAGGGGTCGGCCCTCTTGCATCAACACCGCACCAATGCCCACTCCGGAGGCGTCAGTCTCCAACACAAACTCCTTGGTGAAATCTGGGAGCGCCAGGATTGGTGTCGACATCATGGCTCGCTTAAGTGCTTGGAACGCTGCCTCTGCCTCATCCTGCCAAACAAAGGCATCTTTCTGTAACAACTGGGTGAGAGGTCGGGCAATCTTGCCGTAGTCTTTCACAAAGCGGCGGTAGTAGCCTGTGAGGCCCAAGAATCCCCTCAATGCTCGTATAGTCTGAGGGCGTGGCCAGGATAACATGATGTCAATCTTTTGAGGGTCCGCCTTGATGCGGTCGGGCGACACCAAATGACCCAAGTACTCGACCTCCTCCTGCCCAAAAGAGCATTTGGACTGTTTGGCGTACAGTTGGTGTTGGCGAAGAATGGCGAAGACCTGCTCCACATGACGAAGATGATCCTCCCAGCTGGCACTGTAGATCAGAATATCATCAAAGAATATCAACACGGATTGACGGAGGAGGGGGCGGAATATCTCGTTCATGACGGCCTGGAATGTGGAGGGGGCGTTGGTGAGCCCGAACGGCATCACCAGAAACTCATAATGCCCGTCATGTGTGCAGAAAACGGTCTTGTGGACATCCGCTTCATTCATGTGAATTTGGTGGTAACCCGACCTGAGGTCGAGTTTGGTGAAACGGGAAGCACCATGTAACTCATCCAGTGGTTCTTCAATCAACGGTATCGGAAACTTGTCTTTGACCGTGAAATTATTTAGGTCGCGGTAGTCCACGCAGAAACGCCATGAGCCATCCTTCTTCTTAACCAAGATTATGGGGGACTAGAATGCACTGGTACTAGGACGAATGAGTCCCGCTGTGAGCATTTCCCGAATGCTACGCTCGATCTCGGCCTTTTGGCTGTACAGATACCGGTACAGACGAATATTGATGGGCTCCGTACCGGTCTTCAACTGAATCTGGTGATCACGGAACCGCAATGGTGGAAGTGTCCTGGGCGTCTGGAATATATCAGCATACTGAGTGAGCAGTGCCTGCATCTGCTCGGGAACTGCCGGAGACGCCTCGGGGGCCTCTGTAATCGCCATAATCATCGCCATCGGGCTGCCCTGCTCCCCCAATTGTTGCAGACTGCGGAGGGATATATCCTTCAGTGGGGAAGATTTGAGGCCCCCCAGGAAGTATTTCCTCCCCTGCTGGAGAAACTCCATGGTCATCTGTTCCCAATCAAAGGTCACCCGCCATAGTTTTTGTAGCCACTGCACCCCAAGCACCATATCCGACCCTCTGATGGGTAGAAGATAGACGTCTGTGCGTCCCGAATACCCCTGAATCTTTAGCTCCACGCCCTTCATGACCCCTTCGCACCGGAGTTTGCTCCCATCCGCCACCATAACGTGAAAAGCAGCAGCTCAGTCAATCTCGTGCCCCACCCTCTGCGCCACTTCCGGGTGGATGAAGTTGTGCGTACTCCCACTATCAACCAGGTTAGTCACCTTCTCCTGGCGGACTCGCCCGACCATCCTCATAGTGAGTGGAGAATTGCATCCCTCCATTGCTTGAAGGGACACGCCGAACTCAGTTAGATCCACGTCTCCTTCCCATCCCGAGGTGGGCGTGTCCTCTTCCTCCGTGTCCTCCCGTAGCAAAAAGACCTGTATCTTTTGACATTTGTGTCCGGGAGCGAATTTTTCATTACAATTATAGCACAATCCCTTTTCCTTCCGCGCATAGAGTTCCCCCCAAGTCAGCCGAGTGACAACCGGCTTGCCCGCCCCTTGAGAGTCCCTCTTCGCCACTGGCGTCGTGGTAATAGAACGGGTTGAGTTGCGGTAGCGTTGCAGGTTGTAGCGTTCCTCCTGTATCCGAGCCAAGCTGATCGCATGGTTCAAGCTGCGGGGCATGTATGACTGGATCTCATCTCGCAAATAATCCTTGAGTCCGGATACAAAGCAGCTGAGTAGTGTTTTCTCCTCCCACTGCACTCGGTTAGCCAGCTTTTCAAACTCGGTTCGGTACTCCATCACTGTACCCTTCTGCTGCAGCTTCTGTAAGAGCGCCTCAAAGTCCTCGTACTCGAGAGGTCAAAAACGAGCGGTGAATCCATCCACAAAGTCGGTCCAGGGTACGTAGTCCTTGCCTCTCAGGAACCACTGCACCCACTGCAAAGCATCATCCTCTAAATGAAAGGAGGCCAACTGCACCCATTGCCCCTCGGGGATCTCCTGATAGTTGAAAAACAGTTCCGCCTTCTGCAGCCACTCCAGGGTATCTCCGCCATTAAACTTGGGAAAATTCATCCGCGTCAATTTTGGCGGCATGTACGGCCGGTGTCCGGCTTGTCCTCGCCACCCCGCCTCCTGTCCATACTCCGCTGGTCTGCTAGGTTCCCCGGTTTCAAAAGGCATGTCTGGGACCCCTTGACGAAACGGCCCCGTTGCTGGAGCTCCACCCCACTGCCTGCCGCCTCTCGCCGGAGGGGGCAACAAGCCTTCTCCCGTGCCATATTGGGGAAACGACCAACCGCCGCCCCTGGGTCCAAATCCACCTGAGCCATTCCCATCAATGCCGAAATCAGCGGTACCGAACCCGCCGGAACCCCAGCCCGCTGCACCGTGCCCGCCGGAGCCACCCCCGCTTGCGCCAACCCCGTTCGGCCCGCTTCCGCCTGCGCCGACCCCGCCGGAGCCCAAACCGCATGCGCCGATCCCGCCGGCTGCTATTCCGCCCGCACTGGAGCCCCCCGCGCTGAATCCGCTGCTCGGGGTCGATCCCGAGCCCGCGACGAACACCACACCTCTTCCTGTCCCGATCGAGGCCCCGTTGGGGCCGATCCTGTGCGGATCGATTCGTGCGGTTGTAGATCCGCCTAAATCCTCTTCCGTCACGGCTTTACCCTTCTGATTTTGTGTTAACAACGTCATGATCTCCTCCATTCGGGAGTCGATCCGCTCTTCTAGCCTTTGCGTAGATGTTTTCATGTTTTCCTCGATGGCGGCCACTGAATCCGTCAACCCCATCAGATTTTCTTCTAGGGTTTCCAAGCGGTCGATTTCCTCTTGCGTTCGTGTCGTCACCATGGTGGAGAAAGGAACCTCCGATACCAAATGATAGGAAGAAGAAGGGGGAGAGAGAGATATCTAAGAAGGAACTAGAGAATTAGGGTTTGAGGAGGAGAGGGAAGAGAGATACCTTGAAATGATCTTGCATAATGCTCCCAAGAGAATAGCCCGGGTATAAATACCCGGGCCAAGGAGGGGCCGGCCGGCCCCTCCAAAAGGGGCTGAACCCGTTGGTTCAGCCCCGACCGGCCGGTTCACTGAGAGGGGGCTGAACTAGATGGTTAAGCCCCGTCACCGCTTGTCGACTCCTTACGCTACGAACATACTGTCGTCCCGAGAAGCGTAATGGCAGCGTAACATAACTAGTCGAGCAAGAGTAACATGATATCACTGGTCATATTGGGCCGGTTGCAAAATATGGTTGATGATGCAATTGGAGGACATGATACGTGAGGAAGTGGGATTAGTGTAGGCATGTTAAGGGAGTTAGGCAGCTCTTGTGGAGAGGTAATTTGACTATTATCGTGGGAGCAGAGATTTAAGATCTATTTGAGAGGGCATTGACGATTGGAGATGGAGGTGAAATAATGTTTTTGAACGTGGCCCCTTCTCGTAGTTGGAATTAGGTATAAAACAATAATTTTGAGGATCCGTAGTTTCAAACTTTGGTTACCAAAACAGGCAAAAAATTGCATTTGTATATTTTTCAAAATGCAATAGAGAAAAAAATGCTCAAACAAATGAAGTCTCGCTCGTTAACATAGGTGATGAGATTTATGGTGGTGAAGTAGATATGAGCTTGGCTCTGATACATGTGGGCCTTGTAAAAGGTTTAGGTATAGATAGACCTTTGGATGGCATCCTGTTACACTACTGCTAGGGTTCTAAGCGAATAGAAAACTAGAAACAAAAAGACGGCTAGGGTTTTTGGAAGAAGAAAGGAATACCTGAAATTGATAATGCATGCCTCCAAAGAGGGGGGAAAAGGGGTATTTATGGAGCCCCCTTTTCCCTAGGGCCGGCCGGCCCCCATTGAGGGCTGAACCAGTGTGGTTCAGCCCTCCCTCCTCTTATTGATTAATTGCGGGCTGAACCGGATGGTTCAGCCCGGTCTTTGTCCGGCGCTCCTTTAGGTCTTCTGGCGTACTTGAATCCTCGGAACCGCAGATCGTCCGGGGCCATAACATTCCCCTCCCCATCAAGAGGCAGCTTGTCCTTAAGCTGGAAGTCGGGAAATAACTCCCGGAACTCCAAGAAGTCCACCCACGTGTTGTGGGCCTCTGAGAGATCCTTCCACTTGACCAGAATCTCTGAACGGTACTCCGTGCCATGTTTCTTCCATCTGGACAACAAGATATCCTCGGGGCTGGGGCGCAGCTCCCCCGTCGTAGTAGCCTCGGGTAGAGGGGGAAGCACTGTGGCTGCCGCCCCCAGCTTCTTCTTCAGCAATGACACATGGAAGGTGGGATGGATGCGAGAGCCCTTAGGAAGGGCAAGCGTGTATGCGACCGGCCCCACCCGTCGAGTGATGCGAAACGGCCCATAAAAGCGTGGGGCTAGCTTCTGATTGGATCGGCGAGCAACTGAAAGCTGTTTGTAAGGCTGGAGACGGAGGAAGACCTCGTCCCCAACCTGAAAGGTCCGCTCCGTCCGGTGCTTATCGGCCTGCAACTTCATCCGGTCCTGTGCAACCCGGAGATTGTCCCGCAAGAGAGCAAAGGTCTGATCCCGGTCGCGTAAAGCTCGATCCACGGCCGGCAGCGCTGTGCTGCCCGGTTCATACGACCGCAGAGTGGGTGGTGAGCGCCCATACACAACCTCGAACGGAGTGATCCGACTGGCCGTGTGATACGAAGTATTGTAGCAGTACTCCGCCTAGTGTAACCATCGAGTCCACGTGCGGGGCTCATCCATGACGAAACAGCGAAGATACGTCTCGACCCCCCGGTTCAGCACCTCTGTCTGGCCATCTGTCTGCGGATGGTTTGTCGTGCTCATGCGTAACCTGGTGCCCTGCAACCTGAAAAGTTCCTGCCAGAATTTGCTTAGGAAGGTCGGATCACGATCCGATATGATGGAGCTCGGGAGACCATGTAGGCGCACTACCTCCCGGGCAAAGAGATCGGCAACGATCTCCGCGGTGTAAGGGTGGCTGAGAGCGAGGAAATGGCCGTATTTGGACAGCTTGTCCACTATGACCAAGATCACGGACTTGCCCTGAGACCGGGGCAGGCCCTCAATAAAATCCATCGAGACCGTCTCCCATATCTGCTGAGGAATCTCCAAGGGCGTGAGCAACCCTGCTGGTGAGGACGTCTCATACTTCTGCCGCTGGCACATATCGCACTGCTGCACAAAACGCTGCGCGTCCCTGCGTAACCCCCTCCAAAAGACATTGGCCCGAAGCCGCTGTAATGTGCGAAGCACCCCGGCATGGCCTCCGGTCGGGGACGAGTGGAACTCCTGTAACATGACCTTCCAAGAGGACGAAGCGGGGATGACCACCCTCCCGTGGTAATACAAATGTCCGCCAATCAGCTGGTACCCTGGAGGGGTGGGTTGGCCCTGAGAGAAGGCCTCCACAATAGGTTGGAGCTCTGGGTCGGCGGCTATCTCCCTCTGAATGTCATCCAAGGACTCGATCAACGGTACCGAGAGGTGGTAGAGCGTGCTCTCCGGTAGGCGGGATAGGGCATCGACCACCAAGTTCTCTCTGCCCTGCTTGTACACGATCTCATAGTCATACCCCAGCAGTTTGGTCAACCACTTCTGCTGGAGAGGAGATGTTAACCTCTGATCCAAGAAGTGTTTCAGGCTCTGGTGATCGGTGCGAACTTTAAAATGGTGGCCTAGCAGGTATGGGCGCCACAGAGTCACTGCGTGTAAAATTGCTAGCATCTCCTTCTCGTACGTGGAGAGGCCCAAAGTCCGAGGTGCCAAAGCCTTGCTGAAGTAGGCCAACGGCCGTCCCTCCTGCATCAAAACCGCCCCAATTCCCACTCCTGAGGCATCCGTCTCCACTACGAACTCCTTTGTGAAATCCGGTAGTGCGAGCACCGGCGTGGTCGTCATAGCCTCCTTGAGAGCGGAGAAGGCCCGCTCCGCCTCTTCATGCCAAGTAAAGGACTCTTTGTGGAGGAGCTGGGTAAGTGGTTGTGCCAGCTTACCATAGTCCTTCACGAACCTTCTATAGTATCCAGTGAGGCCTAGGAAGCCTCGAAGTGCTCGCACGTTAGCCGGTCGCGGCCACTCCACCATGCTCTCTATCTTCTTTGGGTTCGCCCTGACCCCTTGAGCCGAAACCAGATGCCCCAAATATTCCACCTCTGACTGTCCAAACGAGCACTTCGATAGCTTGGCATAGAACCGATGCTGCCGCAGAATGGTAAGAACTTGTGCCACGTGCTCAACATGCTCCTCCCACGACCGACTGTATATCAATATATCATCGAAGAAAATGAGTACCGATCGCCGTAGGAGTGGCCGAAAGGTCTCATTCATCACGGCCTGGAAGGTCGATGGGGCATTGGAGAGCCCAAAGGGAATCACCAAGAACTCGTAATGCCCATCGTGTGTGCGAAATGCGGTCTTGTGGATGTCTTCCGTCTTCATCCGAATCTGGTGGTAGCCGGACCGGAGGTCCAGCTTGGTAAACAAACTCGCCCCATGCAGCTCATCCAGGAGCTCTTCTATCATCGGTATCGGAAACTTATCCTTGATCGTTGAATCATTCAGGTTGCGGTAATCCACGCAGAAACGCCAAGACCCGTCTTTCTTTTTCACCAGGATGATGGGTGAGGAAAAGGCGTTGGTGCTCGGCCATATGATGCCGGTTGCCAGCATCTCTTTCACACTCTTCTCGTTCTCGGCCTTCTGAATGTACGGGTACCGGTAGGGTCGGACGTTTGGGGGAGCAGCCCCTTCCTTCATCTGTATGCCGTGATCCCTGAACCTGGGCGGAGGAAGGCCCCGGGGTTCTTGGAACACATCTCTGAACTGGGACAGAAGTGCCTGTATCCTCTCTGGAATGTCTGGTGGGTCTTGGGCCAAGGCCTCCACCCCGACTACCATGGCCATCGGGGATCCCTGCTCCTCCAACCGCTGCAAACTCCTCAAGGAAATCTCCTTCAAAGGTGAAGACTGAATGCCCTGCAGGCAATAATCCTTCCCCTGCTGGGTGAACTCCATCGTCAAACGAACCCAATCGGTGGTCACCCTCTGTAACTGCCGTAACCATTGGACCCCCAACACCATGTCCGAACCCTGAATCAGAAGCAGGTACACATCCGTGTGGCACACATAGCTCTGGACGCGGATCTCCACCCTCTTCATCACCCCCTCGCACCTTAGCTTACTTCCATCTGCTACCATCACCTGGAAAGCTGCCTCTCTGTCAATTGCCTGTCCCACCTTCGAAGCAACTGCGGGGTTGATGAAATTGTGGGTACTCCCACTATCCACCAGGATGGTCACTCGCTCCTTGCCTACCCAGCCTGTGAAACGGAGCGTCGCCGGGGCCGCACATCCCTCCATGGCCTGCAAGGATACCCCGAACTCTGCCAAATCCAGATTTTCCAAATCCAGATCGTCCACGACGGCTGCCTCCATATGGTCCTCCTCGTCATCCTCCTCGTCATCCTCCTCATGCAACATAAACACCTGGACCTTCTGACAAGCGTGTCCCTTGGTGTACTTCTCATCACAGTTAAAGCACAGTCCCTTCTCTCTCCGGGCCTACATCTCTGGCCATGTCAACCTGGTCACTGTAGGCCGTACGGGAGGCGTCTGCTCTCGTCGTATCGCCGCAGAAGCCGCGGGTGGTCTGGTTGTCATCTGGTTCCGCTGCCTGTTGTAACGCTCCTCCTGTATCCGAGCGATGCTAATGGCATGGCTCAGACTGCGCGGTAAGTAGGCGTGGACCTCGTCCCGCAAGTGGTCCTTCAACCCTGAGATGAAACAACTCAGCAAGGTCTGCTCGCCCCACGCGACGCGGTTCGCCAACCGTTCGAACTCCGTCCGATACTCCGTGACGGTCCCCCGCTGACGCAGTTTTTGAAGGGTAGCCTCCACATCCTCGTACTCCAGCGGCCCAAAACGAGCCGAAAAAGCCTCTATGAACTCCGGCCACGGGGCAAAAGTGCGTCCCCGCAAAAACCATTGCGTCCACTGGTATGCGTCCTCCTCCAGATGAAAGGCCGCCAGTTGTATCCACTGAGCCTCGGGGATCTCCTGATATTTGAAAAACAGCTCCGTCTTCTGGATCCACTCCAGAGCGTCCCCTCCCCTGAACTTGGGGAAGTTCATCCGTGTCCGTTTGGGCTGCATGTACGGTCTCTGATAAGGCCCTCCCCAACCGCCACCGTCTTGTCCCATTACCCCGGGTTGCCCAAAATCTCCTTGAATTCCTCCATGGTTCCACCCCGATTTCTTCCCGGTCCCATATTGGCCGGACCGTATCCTCCGTTAGGAGCGTTCGCTTGTTGGGGCGGAAAAATCCCGGTGGCGCCCCCGAGAGGGACCGCATTTGCCCCGGTTGGGCGAAACAATCCGAATCCTTGGTGTTGTGGTCTCCATGGCTGTCCCGTAGGCTGCCCGAACCCTCCTCCTTGCCGCAGCAGCCCGTCGTGAGTCTGCAGTGGCTGTTCGAACCCCCAAGTCGAAGCCGACCCACCGCCGGACCCCCAGGGGCCTCCCGTGACTTCCGCCGCCCGACCAGGGGGGCAGAACCTCCGCTGAACCCGCCGCCGCCCTCTGGCTGTCCGTCCGAAAGTCCGCCGGCCCGGAATGGGGCCGTCGGCCCGCGTGCGGCCTCCGACGGAAGTCCCGCGCCAGATCCGGAGCCAGACGCTCCTGTCAGCCCGCCCCCTTGACTCCCGCACCCGTACTTCCTCCGTTAGGGAAGTTTGTCGCCTCTGTGTCGGATCCCGCGCCATTCACCGCCTTCCCCTTCAGATTTTGCAAGAGGAGGGATTTCAACTCCTCCATCTTCTCATCGAGGCGTTCTTCCAGATGTTGTTGCGAGTTCTTCATGCTTGCTTTGATTGCCGTTACGGAATCCGTCAACGCAACATAGTTCTCCTCGATGGCGGCCAAACGCGCCGTCTCCGCCTCCGTACGCGTCACCATGGTCGCAGGAAGGATGCTCTGATACCAAATGTTACACTACTGCTAGGGTTCTAAGCGAAGAGAAAACTAGAAACAAAAAGACGGCTAGGGTTTTTGGAAGAAGAAAGGAATACCTGAAATTGATAATGCATGCCTCCAAAGAGGGGGAAAAAGGGGTATTTATGGAGCCCCCTTTTCCCTAGGGCCGGCCGGCCCCCATTGAGGGCTGAACCGGTGTGGTTCTGCCCTCCCTCCTCTTATTGATTAATTGCAGGCTGAACCGGATGGTTCAGCCCGGTCTTTGTCCGGCGCTCCTTTAGGTCTTCTAGCGTACTTGAATCCTCGGAACCGCAGATCGTCCGGGGCCATAACACATCCTCTAATCAAATGTGATGTCTTCTGTGTGTCTAATACTACCCTTCAAATTTATTTTAAACATCTTTAAGATAACCGTACATACTTTTTCACGTTGAAGGTTGTTAAATTGATGGTGAGATGAGTGATTCTGAAGAAAATTTACATTTATGAAGTGGTTCTATCTGATTTTACTGAATCTGAAGCTGCACTTATATTTTCATGAATAATTATTTTCTTGATTTTGTCAATATTTAATCTGATCATATTTGTGAGCATGAGGAAAAATCAAAATTCAATGAGCGTGATCTTATGTCTGAATTTAAATTCATACAGGAGCATGAAAATTTAATATATAATTCAATTTGGAATGGGGTTACATCTGAATCCGAATGTGAGTTGGAAGCCAAGGCTTTGTTTGGGGCGACTGCAACACTGTCAAAAAAGTGGTGGAAGAATGAGCTGTGAGTAATAGTAGTAGGTAAATGTACAAAAGTGTTTGGATGAACTTCGTTTTCAGAGCAACAAGGAATGTGAACACTATATTATATGTTTGGAAGAACAACAATGTGATGGTCGTGGCTGTGTAAAATCATAACAAATCACAAAAAATTGTATCTTGTGTTGACTCTCTTGTGGCCTACATTCCCCCTCTTTTGCTTTACCCATCTACATTTACAAAGCTATAAAAAATATTGAAACACAATTATATTTAACAGTTGAACTATATGCCTGAGTTCAGCCCGACCCAGCATGACGTGATTAATTTACAAGGCTACATCTTAACAAATGATACAAAGAAGCTTCACATACAGACATCTATAAAAAAAATCCCACAAGCACAGCAAAATTTCCAACAGAAACTGATTGAAGGATTCCTGTATTTGGAGGTGAGATCAAACCCATGCTCTGGATGGATTTAATAAAAGAATCACAAACCTCAAGCCCAGATGAATTTACATAAGCAAAAGTGAAAAAACTCCATGGAAAACCCTAAACCCAAGCTCTGGATGGAAATCTGAAACTTGGAGACCCCCTTGAATCGAAGGGGGAACTGGATGCGATCTGAAGCTTGTAGCTCTGATTCTGGCGCAGGCAATGGGGGATCTACCAGGGAGGAGACAGGGTTCTATAAGGATTTAGGAGGGAAGGAAGCTCATGCTTCTATCAGGATGAAAGGAGAAGTGTTGTGGGGGATCCGGATTGTGGAAATTTCTCATGATCCCCCACAGCGCTAATATCTCAGTTTTTACCCAAAAAATCTTGCCATTGTTTTTTCTAGTAATAGCATTTGGGACGGATTTTTGGAAAATAATGGTGCTGATAGTATGATACGTATTTTGTCATGTATTGTATTGTTTGTTAATAGTCAAACTAACATTGGTTCACTAGGTGGTGACCATATCAAAATAAGTGGCTGATCATATTTAAAGGGGTTCGGCCGGATGAAAGAATCAACACGAGAAAAACCCTAAGGTAAGTTCTCGGCTCTCCCTCATTTCATCAACATTGTTCTGTAGTGAGGAGCCCCTTAGATAATGAAATATTATCTATTATCCGTGTTTACTTTTATGCAATACAAGTTTGTGCTTGTTCTAGATCTTGATACATTATAACTAGTCTATATCAATTGGTCCAACGCGTCGCTCATTTAGGGCTTTGACCGAAACCCTAATTGGACTTAGCCTGTATCAATTGGTCCCATCTGCCGCTCATTTAGGATTCAACGACATCTACTCCACTACTCAGCATCTATATCGCTTCTTCTGCTCCTTCGACGACTCCTCCGTCAACTTGCATCATTTGAGCCTTCCGCCGATTCCAGTGCCCGTCGGTTATACTTCTATTTCCAATGACTTCGCCCGATTCTAGAGACCAGGAGCAATTCCAGTGATTCCTTTGGCTTTCCTCCCCTCCAGTCTCATCCTCCTTGCGCCCTTCAACCCCCACCTGTTGTCGAGTAATCCCGACGACTTTCGGCCTCCCTTGGGCTCTTCCTCCGCAGTCATCCGTCGGTACACACAATCCACCGCAGTTTCGACGCTTCTCGCCGCTACATCGCCACCATTCCACCCCCATTCAGCCCCGCAGATTGTTGTCTCTCTTCCGCACTTCCATTCCATGTCCGTGACTCGTTCAATGGCCCTTCATGCCGAGCAGAATGCCTCCACTGACTCTCGTTGCTTGGATCAACTCAAAGCACGACTTGAGGATCTCACTCTCCTCTTTTGAAAGCTCACGGCCACAACAGTAAACCTCCCACCGGCCCCTCCGCCACCACCACCACCACCACAACCCCTTCAGTCTGTTTCGGACTACATGGGTTTTCTACACCCCGCTATGGACATCCACCCGACCCATCTTCGTTAGATTGAGATCCCCATGCTCGACGACACCGCCTCTATCGGTTGGATCATCTCCGCCGAACAATTTTTCGACCTTTAATCTACCCCAGCCAATCATAAGGTTTCCCTAACCACTATCTATATGGAGAGTTCGACGCTCCGTTGGGTCCGTT
Source organism: Platanthera zijinensis (assembly GCA_039513925.1). Classification (NCBI taxonomy): domain Eukaryota; kingdom Viridiplantae; phylum Streptophyta; class Magnoliopsida; order Asparagales; family Orchidaceae; genus Platanthera; species Platanthera zijinensis. The sequence continues at coordinate 32,424,572 of CM077080.1, read as the reverse complement.
GGATACACCAACAGATTCCCGACCTCTCCTGGCCCATGTTGAAGGAGGAACTCCTCCGCCACTATGACGCCCGCCAGGTGGGCAATGCCTACGAGCACATCAGCTCCGTGCGCTGGTACGGCACTGTGTCTACATATGTTGAAGAGTTCGTCGAGGTCGCCACACATGTACCCAGTCTATCTTCTGACCACTACCTGGGATACTTTCTTGGGGGTCTACAACTCCACCTTCTGGAGCGCCTTTGGGTCCACAATCTGACGAATATATCCCGCGCCATGGAGCATGCTTGTTCCCTCAACAAGTAATTTTACACCACCCAGCCGTCTTCCTTGGCTCGACCACATCACAAGCCGTTGCCGCCAAAATCTCCACCATCCTTTCTCTCTTGGATCACCTGCCCCCACTGCTTGGCCCGCCTCCTCCGCCGCCAGTTCCACGACCATTAGAACCCCAATGGCCCTATCGCTTATCTCTTGAGTAGCATCTCGAGGTTCGTCGTAAGGGCCTTTGCTTTCGCTACTAGCAGTCATACTCTCCTACCCACGTTTACGCTTTCAAATACTTGTGCGTCTTGGTGGGATCACCCATGACGACGGTTTTGACTTCGGGGACTTGGACCACCGGACCCTTGCAGATCATCCCTATGGACCTCCACCTTGAGGATAAGCTCATTTTTTGGGGAGGGGAGTGATACATATTTTGTCATGTAGTCTCTTGTCCTGTAGTGGGACCTCCATCTATATAAGGATCCCTTTAAGTAGTGAGATATTATCTTTGGAATTGTAGTCTTTTGGCTCTCTTTGAGAAGCTTGATGCACATGAGCTGTGTGTGTCGAGCGCAATAAAAGCCATTCATTGCTCAGTTTGTTAAAAAAAACATTTTTAAGGCCCATTGTTTCCCAGTCATTGGTTGAAATATTGGATTGATCAACATAAAGGTATGTGTGCACACACACCTAATTATCTCTCCTTTGAGAGGGGAGTACCTTGAAGGACCCGACCTCTAGGTGTTTGGTGAGAGTTTGTCTCTCAATTGTATGCACTTTTATTTTTATGTAATGCAAGTTTGTGTTCATTGTTCTAAATCTTGATACGACGTAACTAGCCTGCATCATGTGCATCTCCCAATAATCCCAGACGGGGCCTAAATTTGAATTGATTGTTGCATGACATTAAAGGTAAGTATGATCTATTTTAAGTGATAAGAAAATACTTCGAGCTCAATTTACTAATTTTTTTCCTTGGATTTGCTATGAGGAGATTTGACAGAGATCGATTAAACGTCAGTTCGGATATCTGTGAGATTGACATTTTTAGATAAACAATCAGAGACTTTGATCGTGACCGGCTCGATTTTTCATAATTTTTTATGGATTTTCCTTTTATTTTTGTAAGTTGTATTACGAGAGTTAAGTTAAATTATCCGTCGGGTGATCGTGTCCATCGAATGTATATAACCTAATTCTCCCACCCTCCCCCTTAACATCATGCTAGCAGATAGGTTATCGAGAAGTTTGGCTTCACGGTTTCAACGACACCCCTCTTCCTGCACTTGCCGATAGATCCTCTTGTAGATCCTCTTCCTGTTCCTGCTCCTGCCGACACCCCTCTTCCTGTTCCTGTCGACAGATTCTCTTCCAGATGTCGTCTGCCGCCTTCTCCAACCTCCGGCTGCCCTTTCTCCACTTCTGCAACCCATCCTCTTCCTCCTTTAGCTCTGACCAGCCTCCTTAGCCCCCTTCGACATTCAACAGCCCTGCCTCCACCTCCATAGCCCTCCTTCAGTTCACATTTAATCCTCCTCCAACTTCACAACCCTCTTTGAGTCCACATTCATCCCACCTCCACCTCCATAACCCCCTTCCGGACTCAAGGAGCCTTGTCCAACCTCCCCCTTACCCCCTTTTAAGCACCAACATTTCTAAATTCCCAACCAGCCACCACAGCCCCAAAACAACCACCCTCCGTTCTCCGACAGACCCGTATGACGACCGTTGTTCCTCCGGAGTACCTACAACACATCTTCAAGTACCGAATATCCACGCTCACTCCTTCGGCACCATTACTCGGTGAGTCTGCATTTATTTTCAAATTCATTACATTATATTGGCGCACCTTTATATTTCTTGTAATATTGGGTATAATTAATAATGGTTGGTTTTTCTTTTATTTGACTTGTCTTTCCTACTTCGCCTGTCATTCAATTTACATGCATGCTTTGTTAATTTGAAATTGTGAATCTCTTAATTAAAATATTTTTGATTGATTGTTATGCTAGTGCAATATTTTAAAATTAATATTGTTTAATGAATTGCGTGTCATTAAAGTTTAGGGTTAGCCGTCATCAAGGGCGGATCCAGGAATTTTGATCGGGTGGGGGGTGGGGGAGTCAAAAAGAGATGCAAAAAAAAACTTGTCGGATTCCATCACTCTAATGGCTAGCAGCTAGCTAGAGTTTTTTTAATAAAATTAATCATATTTTAAGATAAATTAGGATTCAGGAAGGGATTTATCAAGATAAATCAGCAATCACAATCCCCTAATTTTCATTTTATGGGCCAGCAATTTTTTAGGGCTCCTCTATCAGAAATTTATGTATTATGACAATTTTAAATCTCTTATCCGCCTGAAATTGCTGTGAATAACAGTATAGCCGTAGCCTAAAAGAAACAGAGGGTGCAAGAAATAACCAAGATAAAACATTATGAAAAGGTAATGAAGATAAATGCTAGAGAAATTGTGATCCAGATTACAATGAAATAGTGAGTGAGACCGAGATTAAGAACTTTACTTTGATTTTGTATTGCAGTGTGATACAAACATATCAACATGCTCTTTGGCAGTACAAAATGAATAAATTATTAAGAAATTAAAACAGTGATACCAAAAGTTAAGCTGAGTATGGGAAACCAATACAATGTTTTTAATCATGCTCTTTGGTGTATTAGCACAAATACCTTGCGCGCAGCATCTCAAATGAACAAATTACTATGAAATTAAAACAACGAAGAAAGGGGAGGTCACCTCAGTGTTTAGTCTGAGTCTGCAGAAGTGACAAGCACAAAGGGGCGAAGTAGGAGGTGTGGAAGCTCTGCGAAGTAGACAACACAATGTGGTTTTAATTAAAATAGAGTAGCTTCCAAGATCTGAAAGCTCTGCAAGATGGGAACGAGTGAGAGGGCTTTCAGCCCGTCAGAGGGGAAAGAGGGGTGAGAACTACTCCGATTGAGGGGGATAGAGCAAGAGAGTACTTACCTTGGTGGGAGTTTGGAATGTGGTGGCTATTTCCTGAACCAGTTCGACAACAAAGATGACTCCATAGATGCAGGAGACGAAGGAGTGTGTTGATAGAGAATCACAACCTTACAGGTATTTTCGATGGAGAAAGTTCGGACGTGATTAGATGAGATGAATTTTTTGCCGCGCGAGAGGGCTGTTGGTCGGGACCTCAAAATTTTGGACTCCCCGAGCTTAGGTACGTAGAGGCTGGAAAATTAACAGAGGTTGCTGTCTGCATGTGCTGGGGACAAATAATATATAATATATATACTAATATTTTTAAAAATAATTAATTCGTGTGGGGGCCTGGACCCCTGCATGCCCCCTTGTATCTGCCCCTAGCCGTCATAAATTCATCGGGTTGTGTGTTTGCATTCTTTCATATAATCATTTTAAGGTTTTTCATAGGTTCACTTCATTTGTCTATGATTGTTTACATTTTTATAGGGTTAGGGCATCATGCGTTCGTCATCTGTAGATTCGTCCTGCGACAATATTGGTATTAGAGCCCTAGATTTGGGCTTTATCTTGATACACAGTGGTAAAGTATATATGCATCTATGGCTATTTATCGTTCGACCGTGCCACCTTTCCTTTATTTGCGGGACATGTGTTCAATTGTACTCAACACCATTGTGTCTCTGCCGGGAAGTCTTTGAACTCAGACGATCATACTCATCCCCAGTCCCTCGTACGTAGGGATCATGTTGGCCCTTCGACATGATGTGATTCTCTTTGGGTTGATGACTATTGTGATCGTCATTTCGAGGGAGATCTCGAATGTAAATTTTATGCAGTTGCCTCGCCTTTTGATGGTTCGTCGAGTCTCGAGTCTTTTAGGTATTAGCTCATGGACATGAAATGATATATTCATTATTTTGAATTATTTGGTGAGCGTTGCATCAAATTTGCGAAACTTAGACTTCTAGACCAAGCAGGAGCATAATGATCTATCATTGAGAGGACTCGCGAGCAGGATCGTCTTCACCGCATGACTAGTTGGGTGGAGATGAAGCGAGGGTTGTCATATTTGCCAACATCGTATATGAGTCACCTACTCGAGCAATTATTTATCCTTCAGCAAGGATCCATGTCTGTCGTTGAGTATTGAGATTTTTTTGATGAGTTAGTAATGAAGAGCGACATCCAAGAGAAGCCAGCTATGGCCACATCTTGATTTCAGTCTGGACTTCAATGCGAGATATGTACTGAGTGACTTATCATTACTTGGAGTATCTCGAGCAAACATACTAGCTTGTCCTTTATTTTGAACAGTCCTTGAGCCATTAGAGTTAGTCGAGTAGACTTACACTTTGATTGTTCTATGGTGACTCACTCACTGCCTGAGGCTATCCTCATGCCTACTTCTACCCTCGTAAATGCGAAAATGGTCTTCCTGAGATAGTCATCTCATGCCCATAGGGTTCAGTGTTTGATACGTAATCTCCCTTCAGTATTTGACCCAGATTCTACGACATTGACCGGGTGTGTTCACGAACAGTCTATCAAGCTTGTCATGATTTGCCCTTTTCTTACCCCTGTCACAAATGTTGTCATTTCACCTATTATGGACCCAATTTTAAGTGCATGTTCCTTAATGTGTCTCTTTATTTCTCGATGACTAGTCCTAATTCGAGTGTAACTCTAGAGCCTTTCATAGACAACATAGTGGTTGTCTCATACATTTCTTAGTACACTACTGTTATCGAACACTCACCAAGAGTGTCATTCTGCTATTGATGTGTTCTTCGAGGAGCCTTCTGTTGAGCCCTCAAGCGAGGCGCCTGATGGTTCTTCCTTTCTAGGAACATTTGTCCTATTGCGAATATCTTGGATGTGAGCGATCGTCGTATCTGCGATGAATTTTTCTATCTACCACCCAGTGAGGCCCCTGGTGAGTCACATCCTTTGGGAGATATTTGGCACGTCATGAACTCGTAATTTTAGACTGACGTCTCATGTGGTCATTTGTGTGTTCATCACATACTCAATGATATTTTTGCATCTGTCAAAGGTATTATCGAATAAACCACTCATCTTTAGGTAGTTACACCGCTATGTAAAGTCTACATTTAATAAGTTTATTGGGTTCATCATTTGTTATTTGTGTTAGTTGGCATTATTTGCATGTCATACTCCGACGTAAAGTTATATTAAATAATAAACAGTTTAAAATTTGCGCGGGTAATCAAATCAAAGAGCAACTGTTCGATGAAGATGATTGGGTGATGATTTGCATATTATATGAGAGGTTCCCATTGTGGACAGCTATTAATTTGATTGCTAGACAAATAAGTCCATACACTGTCATGACAGTTTCTGAGTCACATTTCTTTGAGCTTGATATTTTTAGGATAGTCATCCTTTATTTAGTGTAGGAGATTTAACTCTAGATGTGGAGCTACCTAGTTTTGAACTTTCAAGCTTCCATTTTAGCTTTAGTTTCCACTATCATTACAGTCTCTCCTGTGTCTCCAGCCTCCACTACATTCATATCCATCACCATTGTATCTCTTCCCTTCACCCATGTGGCGGCTAGTGTGTGGGACCCTCAGGGGATTCAACGACACAATGGCCTTCTGCAGAGACAGTCCTTATCAGGAGCGACAGAGAGTTTTGCCTAGCTTGCTTCGGGAGAATAGAGTCTCCATTCACTGAAGATGAATGCTTCTATGTTGGGGGGATTGATGGAGATAGATTACGCGTCAATTCAGGTATTTTTGAGATTGATATTTTTGAATAGTCAGATGGACGATTAGAGGTCGTGCTCACGACCGACTTGATTTTTCATATATTTACGTATTATCCTTTTATTTTTTGAGGTGTATTATGAGATTTAGGTTAAAAATTATTGGTCGGTCATTCGTGGCCATCAGATGTAACCCCCCCCCCCCCCACACACACACAAAATTATATGGTAGCAATCGATAGATAGATTATTGAGAAATTTTGCTTCCAAAACTGAAGTCGCTCAGTCATACCGCGATGTGCTGACTCCCGCGCCCCTTGGTGCCACGCCGAGGGCCATCGCCATCGCCGGTGCCAATGCCAGCTCCTCCACCGCCGCCAACCTATCTCCATTCCTAGAGCCTTCGTCGACCTCCACGAGCCAACTGAGCCCCATGACTCCACGGTTTTGATGACATCCTTTTTTCTGCCGTTGCTCCTGCTGACGGATCTTTTTCCATCCCTTCGCATTCCACCTTCTCAAACCTCCGTCTGCCCCTTTTCCACCTCCACAACCCTAGCTGTCGCTTCCTTCAGCTCCGGTCAGTCTCCTCAACACCCTTTGATCTCCAACAGCCCCGCCTCCACCTCCACAACCCTCTTCCAGTCCATATTCAGCCTGCCTCCACGTCCACAACCCTTCTTACCGTTCACATTCAGCCTGCCTCCACCTACACAACCCTCTTTCAGTCCACATTAAGCCCACCTCCACCTTCACAACCCTCTTCGAGTCAATATTCAGCCTAACTCCACCTACACAACCTTCTTCCAGTTCACATTCAGCCCGCCTCCACCTCCACAACCCTCTTTCGGCCTACATTCAGCCCGCCTCCAGCTCCACAACCCTCTTCCAGGCCACATTCAGCCCGCCTCCACCTTCGCAACCCCTTCCAGCCTCCAGGGGCCTTGGCCACCGCCCCCCCCCCCCACCCCCAGTACTCTCCCTTCTAATCCCCGGCCCTCCTGAATTCCTAACGCCACACCAACCCCAAAACAACTACCCTCCCTTCTCGTTCATCCCCCCGTCCATTGTCAATTTTTTCTCCGTAGTACCTACACCACATCTACAAGCACCAGATATCTATACGACTACACCTACATCCTCAGCGGCGAGTCCGCATTTATTTTCCAATTCATCATACTATACGGATGCACCTTTATATTTCTTGTGATATTGAGCCTAGTTAATGTTGGTTAGATTTTCTTTCATTTGACTTGTATGTCCTATTCTTGTATGCCCTATTCGCCCTGCTATTCAATTTATATGCACTCTTAGTTAATTTGCAAATGTCAATCTTGCATAATTTGTGATTGATTGTGATGCTAGTGCTTGATTTTAAAATTAATATTGTTTAATAAATTGCGCGTCAGAAATATTTGCATAATTGAATCATTCACAGGCATCGCAATGGAGTTTAGGGTTATCCATCATAAGTTTATCAAATTGCGCGCATGCAATCGTTCACATCTTCGTTTTAGGGTTTGTCGTAGGTTCACTACATTTGTCGCATTTGTCTGTAATTGTTTGCATTGCATATAGGATTTGGGTATCGTGCGTCCATTACCTGTAGATTCGTTTCGCGTCAATGTTTACCATAGTTTAGATGGGATATTAAAGCAAATTATTTGAATTCAGTTGATCTAATTCTTGAAGTCTGCTGCCATCTTATTACCAATTTATCATGTTATTAAATATCCATGAAACTTATTCTTCTGGTTCTTATCATTTGAAAAATTCCTCCTTGCAGTATCCTCCATGTTACAAGGATATGAGTTTCTGGATCAGCGACTCATTCACTGAGAATAATTTATGCGAAATTGTGAGAGGAATTGCTGGAGATCTTGTGGAGGAGGTATGTGTAGATTGCCATTTTCAGCTTGCTTTATTTCAACTTTAACTTCTATTCCCAGGTTTCTATTTTGTTAGAAAAGTCCATGTAAAGAGCCCATTATTGGGCCCATTATTGTTTTCCCTTTTCTCTCTTTTTTAGTCCCACATCATGTATATGATTGTTCTCCCTCTTTCTCCCTCCTATATATTTGTATTCTCTCTTTATATTTACATACACAAGCAATACATATAAGTTTTGAGCTCTTTCAACATGGTATCAGAGGGAGCGGTCCGGCCCCGTGTTTCTTAAACCGCCTGTTCTACCGGCTTACCGCGCGGCCTCCTCTACTGTCTTCGCCGCGGTATAGTGCGGTCTGCCTCCTTCTAGTCGCGCGGTCTCCGAAACTGCGGCTTCCCGCGCGGTCTCGGTCTCTTTAACCGCTTCTTTTGCTCTATCTCTCTCGTGGCGTCCACCTCTCCTCCTCGTCCCTTTTTATACCCTTTATCTCATGTGGGGCCCCTCCTCTGGTGCTTCTCGCCCGGTTTCTCTGTCTATCCGCTCGAGTTCTCTAACTCGCGGATTCTTCTTCTAACCGCTCGAGTTCTCTAACTCGCGGACTCTTCTTCTGACCGCTCGAGTTCCTCTACTCGCGGCCTCTTCCTCTTGCCGCACGAGTTCTCCTACTCGCGGCCTCTTCCTCTTGCCGCTCGAGTTCTTCTACTCGCGGCCTCTTCCTCTTGCCGCACGAGTTCTCCTACTCGCGGCCTCCTCCTCATACCCGCTCGAGTTCTCCTACTCGCGGCTTCCTCTTCTTGTCCGCTCAAGTTCTACTCGCGGCCCCCTTCTTTTGCTCTGACCGCTAGTGTGCTCACATTGTGACCGTGCGGTCTATCTTCTATCCGCATTTTGGTCACGGCCCTTCTGATCGCTGATGTACACATTGTGACCGTGCGGTTTGTTTTTCCCGCATTTTGGTCACGGTTTTATCTTTAGAGCTTCCCCTCTTCTCGCGGCCTTCTCCTTAGGAGCTGCGACCTAGTCGTCCACCGGCTCCCTGTCTGTCACCCGAGCGGTCTCGAGTTCTACTCGCAGCGGTCTTCGTACTTCCGCAAGGCTGAGCGGCCTCTTCCCTAGTCGTTGCGACTTGCCACCTGCTTCTATGGCTCTTCTGTTGACTCCACCGGCCTGGCGGCTAGTCCGCCTGCAGACCGTCCGGCTTGTCCTGCTGAAATCCGCGATGAGCTACAGATTACTACGATTTCTCTCTCTGGGAAGAAGAACTTTATCCCTTAGGTGCATTCTGTTCGACGGGTTGTTCAGGTCAAGGTCCTTTTGCCTCGCCTCACTCAGGCACCTCCTTCTCCTCCTACCGACAACTGACTTCGCAATGATGGTCGCGTTCAGACTTGGCTCCTCAATTCCTTGGATGGTGAACCTTATCAGATGACCATTTTTCACGAAACGGCCAAGGCTATGTGGGATGAACTGCATTCTTTGTACTCAGGCCGAGACAGCCTTCAACATCTCTACGACATACTCACTGATCTTCTCGCTCTCGACACCGGGGGGGGGGGGATTCAGACATGACCTCCTTTGTAGCTCGAGCCAAGACCCTTGTTGAGGCCTGGATCCAGCATCAGCCGCCTACCAATGATCATGTTGGTCAGCGCTCTCAGAAGGAGGCCGTCTGCATTGCCATCTTGATGGCCCGTGTTCCGCATCACCTCCAGAGTATTCAGACTCATGTTCTGGCTTCTCCCACTACACCGTCTTTCTCTGATGTTTGCTCTATGCTCCTCCGTGTGTCACTTCCTCCGGATACTTCTGCGCCTTCTTCCTCAGCCCTTCTTCAGCAAGTCCCCCCTACTTTCCCCACCTACCTCCGCTCGTAGCGGACGTTCGGGATCTCGGGGCCGTGGGCGCGGTGGTCGGGGTCGACCGAAGTGTTCCTACTGCGGGAAGGAAGGCCACCTTGAGGCGACCTGCTACCAGAAGATTGGTTATCCTCCTCGTTCGACGACTTCTGTTGCTGTTGACGCCTCCTCTGCCGCCCCTCCTGACCTTGAGGCCATTCGTCTCCAGCTCCAGCAACTCCAGGGGCTGCTCAACCCGCCCTCCGCCTCCATTGCCTCCGTCTCTGACACAGGTACTGCTTGTTTATCCACCAGTCCGTGCTGGATCGTGGACTCAGGTGCCACTCATCACATTACCTCGCGACGGCCAGCCCAGTACTCGGATTCTCCTTACCCGCAATGTATCACTGTGGCTAATGGGGCGACGGTTCCCGTCTCCGGCTCGGCGGACCTCTCTCTCAACCCATCGATCTCCCTTCGCTCGGCTCTTTATGTTCCGAGCTCCCCGTTTAATTTACTTTCTGTTGGTCGTCTTACTAATGATCTTGATTGCTCTGTCATATTCACATCTTCTTCTTTTGTCATACAAGATCGGCGGACGCGGATTACCATTGGTAAAGGCATATTGCGGAACGAGCTCTACCTTCTCGATCACTCTCCTACCATCCTCTCTTCGGTCTCTTCCAATTAGTGGCATCGACGTCTTGGGCATGCCCCTCTGCCGGTCCTCCAGCGGGCTCTTCCTGATGTCTCTCTTCATCCGTTTCAGTATGAGTCATGTATCTTCGGCAAGCAGCCACGTTCTTCTTTTCCTGCCCATTGTACCCCCAGCGCTGCTCCTTTTGATTTAGTACATTCCGATGTATGAGGTCCTTTCAAGATTACTAGTATTTCTGGGTTTCGTTACTTTATCACATTTATTAATGATTACTCTCGCACAACGTGCCTTTACGTACTCCGTGATCGCTCCTAGCTTCCCCGTGTTTTTCAGGTCTTTGTCCTTGAAACCCGTACACAATTCCACACCACCCTAAAAACATTGCGCACCGATAATGCTCGTGAATACACCAGTCACGGCTTTACAGATTTGTGCTCTGAATTCAGAATTATTCATTAAACATCCTGTGCCTACACACCCCAACAAAACGTCATTGTCGAACAGAAGAACCGCCACTTGCTCGATGTGGCACACTCCCTCATGCTTCAAATGCATGTTCCCAAACTTTACTGGAACTTTGCGGTCTCCACTGCCTGCTTCCTCATCAACCGTCTCCCTTCCTCCGTCCTCCACTATGCTACTCCGTTCAGCCTACTGTTTCCCTCTACTCTGGCCTTTCCTCTCCTGCCTCGTATCTTTGGCAGCACCTGTTACGTCCACCGCCTGGGTCCGTCCTTGGACAAGTTGGATCCCTGGGCGGCTAAACACATCTTCGTCGGATATTCGCGCACCCAGAAGGGCTATGTATGTTATTCTCCAGCTACCTGAAAGATCTCTGTCTCTGCTGATATTACCTTCTGGGAGGATCAACCGTTTTTCCCTGCTCCTTTACCCGCTCATCCACCACCGGCTCCTCTCTCGCCATCCATCCCACGCCCTGTTATCCTCGCTACTGCACCACTTCCACCGGTTCCACCTGCGCCGGCTCCCGCTCCCTCCAAACCACCCGTTATCCGTGTCTATACTCATCGTCCTCCCAATTCCGTTGCCCCTCTGCAGTCGGCCTCGACCACGTCTACTCCGCGCCCTGCTTATCAGGTACCGCCCTCCACAGCTCATCCACTAGCAAACTGCGTCTCCCTCCATCGCCTCTCTCCCCACCTTCACACATTTGCTACTTCTCTTTCTTCGATCTCTGTTCCTAATTCTGTGCAGGAGGCGCTCCAACATCCTGGCTGGCGGGCCGCCATGGAGGAGGAAATGGCTGCTCTCTGGGATAACCAGACATGGACTCTAGTAACCCTTCCTCCGGGTCAGAAACCGGTTGGGTGCAAGTGAGTATTTGTCATCAAACATGCTGCTGATGGGATGATTGACCGTCTGAAAGCTCGTCTAGTGGCTCGTGACTTCACCCAATAAAAGGGCCTCGACTATGACGAAACTTTCTCTCCGGTGGCCAAACTCAACACCGTTCGCGTTCTCATCTCCGTGGCTGTACATCGTCAGTGGCCCTTACTCCAACTAGATATCAAGAATGTCTTTCTGCATGGTGATCTCCAGGAAATGGTGTATATGCAGCAACCACCCGGGTTTGAGACCACGAGAGAGTCTCAGGTCTGTCGTCTTTTGAGACCACAGTTGTGCATCGTCCGTGGTTATACATCATCAGTGACCCTTACTCCAAATAGATATCAAGAATGTCTTTCTGCATTGTGATCTCCAGGAAACGATGTATATGCAGCAACCACCCGGGTTTGAGACCACGGGGGAGTCTCAGGTCTGTTGTCTTTTGAAGACTCTGTATGGTCTCAAACAATCCCCACGGGCATGATTTGACAAGTTCAGTAAAGCACTTCGGGATATTGGTTTTACACGGAGCTCGGCCGATTTCTCGCTGTTTACTCGTCACCGAACAACAGGAACAATTCTTCTGTTAGTGTACGTTGACGATATCATCATTACAGGAGGTGACTCGCAAGGGATACAAACAGTCAAACTACATCTGAGTTCCGTCTTTCAGACAAAAGATCTGGGGCCCCTACGGTACTTCTTAGGTCTTGAGGTTGCCAGACGACTAGATGGGCTTGTCCTCTCTCAATGGAAGTACTACATCGACCTCCTTCATGATGCATGCTATTCAGGTTGTAAGCCGAGTGACACCCCAATGAATGTAAATCACAAGTTGTGCGCTCATGCATCTGACTCGGATCTCCTACTCCAGAATCCAGAATATTATCGTCGCCTCGTTGAAAAATTAATCTATCTCACGGTAACCAGACCAGATATTTCCTTCGTTGTTGGTATTGTCAGTCGGTATATGCACTCCCTCGAAGATCTCATCTTCTGGCTGTTGAACGCATTCTCAGATACCTTAAAACAGCTCCTGGTCAAGGACTAGTTTACAAAACCTCTTCTTCAGCTCCAACATTGGTGACATATTCTGATGCTGATTATGCTGGTTCCCTTGATGACCGACGATCAACCAGCGGTTTTTGCACTTATTTTGGAGGACATTTGATTACCTGGCGAAGCAAGAAACAAGCGGTCATTGCTCGATCATCAGCTGAGGCAGAATACCGGGCAATGACATCATTAGTGTCAGAATTGACGTGGCTTGAAAGTCTTCTTACCGATCTGGGTGTAAAGCTACCTTCACCAGCTCTCCTCCTCTGTGACAGCCAAGCTGCTATACATATAGCCAAGAACCCGGTTTTCCACGAAAGAATAAATCATATTGAAGTCGACTGTCACTTCATCCGGGAAAAGGTTAAAATTAAGAAGTTCGACCTAAAACATGTTCCAGGGACTGAACAAGTTGTGGATGTCCTCACAAAGGCTCTATCTAGTACCCTCTTCTATCAGTGCTTGTCCAAGCTTGGCGCATACGATTTGTACGCTCCAGCTTGCGGGGGAGTGTTAGAAAAGCCCATGTAAAGAGTCCATTATTGAGCTCATTATTGTTTTCCCTCTTCTCTCTTTTTTAGTCCCACATCATGTATAGGATTGTTCTCTCTCTTTCTCCCTCCTATATATTTGTATTCTCTCTTTGTATTTACATACACAAGCAATACATATAAGTTTTGAACTCTTTCAACATATTTCAATGAACCAAACAGTGACCTGTGAAAGAAATTCACATGATAATACACACACAGTAACAAACAGGGAATGAATAGGTAATCCCCAAAACTCCTTTGGCCGTCAGTTTCCATGGCCCCTCCTCTTACTGCGAGGACCACTATTTTCACGTCAAAATTGACCGCCTGAGGATTGCGACCCCGTTTGGCAGTTCAGTTCTAAAGATATTCCTCAAACGGACCTAATTAGGATATTAATGGTGCCTAAAACAAACTAGTCTCAGTGGGATTATAGTGATTAACAAACATGAGTAGATTTGTCCCAGGAATTTGGAGTCTGGTGCCATACCCAGAACAAACGACATTGACAATAAATGAACAAATGTGACAGCAATTAACTCAGAAGATGGCGATAAATATCATCTCTTTTTATGTAAATCTAGAAATTCTCTATATAAAGTGCACGCAATCGTGTATCAGAAAAAAAGAGACTGTATATATCAGAGAAAAAGAGCTATATGAAACCCGTTCTTTACTTTACTTAATTCATTTCATTCTCAATTTCTTCTCCCCAATGATCGCAGGATTGTTTGATTCCTAGGGTCATAATGCACCTAATTCAAAAGCTCTAAATTGGCCCTTCCTTTGGTAGATAAAAAACTCATCTTTTCTGTCAGTTGAACACGCCCGGATATCCATGGAATCTTGTGCTCAGAAAGATATGCGTTATTTTGCTTCTATATTATTTTCCATTCTCACTATATTCTTCCCCAACGATGGCAGAAGTGTTCGATTCATAGGCCTACTACCCCACCTGATTCAATAGTTCTGAATTAGCCTTTCCTCCAAGTACATACAAACATTAAGGGTTTATTACCGGGACTTCCCTTGGGAGTTTGCATAATTACAGGCTGCACCTCTCTATCTTTCGAAATTACATTTACCTTTTCTCTAAGTTTTCCCAGTTTACAAATTGCCTATTCCGTTAGAAATATGGATGGAAAATGATAAAATCACCCAAATTATTTTATGATATTCCAATTTTACCCTTTGTAATGACTACATTGAAAGGGGGTGACCTATTCCTTTAGAAATATAGATGAAAAGTGATAAAATATGCCAAATTATTTTATAATATTCCCATTTTAGCCTTAGTAATAACTCCACATTGAAAGAGGTGTATTACATTTTATCCTTTGTAATAATGAATCTAGAATCATTATTAAATGATAAAATTGTAATATCATAAAATATTTTGGATAAATTTTTCATTTTTCATCCATATTTCCAACGAAAGGGATATATTTGTAAACTGGAAAACTTAGGGGAGGTAAATGTAATTTTGAAAGATAGACGGGTGATGCAAACTCCCAGGGGAGTTCCCGATAATCATCCCAAACTATAAAAGATCATCCTTTGTGTACAGTTGAACATGTCCCTATCTCCATGAAATTTTCTGTTCAGAATTTTTTTGGATTGAAGGCCTAGCATGGCGGTGGCAGTCGTGAACGTGGTGGTGGCTACGAACAACGTGAAGTCCGACCTCGCATAAAAAACTTAGTTTTTTTTTTCTCGATGATGGTCATAAAGGTTTTCATGTCAAATATATATTCTATAACGTCGGCGTTTGTCCAAACTCGCCGGAGAAAAAATACCGCGTCAAGCAAACCCTTGATATTGTTGGAAACGTGAATGAGTCCCCGCTTCGGACTACACCTCAAAAACACTTAGCACAAAATCACCAAACGTAACCGGCGAGTTCGCCAACACTGCCCGCCTACCCGCGCGGGCTCCCACCTGCGAGATGACCAAC
Source organism: Platanthera zijinensis (assembly GCA_039513925.1). Lineage (NCBI taxonomy): Eukaryota > Viridiplantae > Streptophyta > Magnoliopsida > Asparagales > Orchidaceae > Platanthera > Platanthera zijinensis. The sequence goes on along the minus strand of CM077080.1, from coordinate 32,409,333 downwards.
GCGAGACCGCCACTCGCAAGCACCTACTCGTCGGCACCTACTCGCGGTTAGCACCACTCGCACTCGCTCCAACTCGGCAACCTCCTTCTCGCGCGGCCACACACTTCTACCCGCGCGAGTACACCACCGTCGAGCTCGCACTCCACAACCGCCGAGGCCAACACTCGGACGAGTCCACCGGCTCGCGAGAAACAAATTGGGCGAGATGGACCAGACCACTTGCGAGACCGCAGCCTCGGCGAGTTCCAACTCGCGCAGCGAGATCACCTAACCGCCCGGCCTTACTTTCTAGCCGCCCGAACTCGGCGAGTAACCACTCAGCGCTGCATCGCTCTCCCTCTCTCACAAAACCGAAAAACGCAAACTTGGGGAATTTTTCTCTTCAAGTTTCAGCAAGCATTACAAATGAACCTACAAGCCCTTATATAGGCAATTACAACAAGGAAACGCCAAGTTGCGAACCATTAAAGACACCCATTAACTATCACCCTCTCAACTCCTCACATTAAATACATTCATCCCCCCTTTCAATTAAAGTTATAAAAATTATGTAACTCCCCATGCATGTGGGCCCAGTCAAAATGTCAAAGCTCCAACAAACTCCCCCTCAAACTTGGCAGCACATGCCAAGTTTGCCTTTGAGCTTTAAGAACGTGTCCACCTTCAACGCCTTGGTAAAGATGTCCGCGACTTGCTCTCCGGTCGGGCAATACTTGACTTCCACAGTCTTCAGCTCCACCTGCTCTCTCAGGAAATGATACCTTGTATCGATGTGTTTGCTGCGCCCATGCAGCACCGAGTTCTTCGCTAGCTGGATGGCTGACATGTTGTCCACCAACATGGTCGTTGGCCCATCCACTCCATGCTGCAAACTCTCCAGGAGGTTCCTTAGCCAGATGGCTTGACAGGTACCAGCTGCCGCCGCAATGTACTCCGTCTCGCAGGACGATAGAGCTATCGTGGCCTGCTTCTTCGAACTCCAAGAGAACACTCTTGTTCCCATGTGGAAAGCATATCCAGACGTACTCTTTCGGTCATTAACATCCCCGCCGTAGTCACTGTCCGAGTAACCTACCAGCGTCAGCTCCTCTCCAGTAGCATACTTCAGCTCATGGCCTCTCGTCCCGTTGATGTACCTCAGGATCCTCTTTGCTGCTATGAAGTGGTCTTCCTTTGGCTCCTCCATGTGCCTACTCACCACCCCGACCGCATACATGATGTCCGGTCGGGTGAAGGTCAGGTAGCGCAGACTACCCACCAAGCTCTTGAATAAGGTGGAGTCCACCTCTCCTTCCTTCGACTCCTTGCTCAGCTTCATTCCTGGGTCGGCAGGAGTGGAGATAGGCTTGCTATCCTTCATCCTGAATTTCTTCAAAATCTCTTCCGCATACTTCTTCTGGGATATGAAGATCTCGTCTTCTCCCTGCTTCACTTCCACCCCCAGGAAGTAGCTCAGCTCTCCTAAGTCTGTCATCTCAAATTCCTTCTTCATCATCTCCCGGAATTCTTCATACATAGCTGTGTTGTTCCCCGTGAAGATCATGTCATCCACGTACAAACACACTATCATCATGTCTCCGTCCTTGTCCACCTTGGTATAGAGAGCGTACTCATGCGGGCTCTTTTGATAGTCATGCTTCTGCAGGAAAGCATCTATCCTTCCGTTCCAAGCTCTAGCCCCTTGCTTCAAACCATACAAGGTCTTGTCCAGTTTGCAGACCTTCCTTTCCTGCCCCTTTACCACGTACCCTGGAGGCTGCTCGTTGTACACCTCTTCCTCCAGGTACCCATTCAAGTAAGCAGAGACCACGTCCATCTGCATAATCTTCCAGCCATGATGAGCAGCTAGGGCGATGATCAAGCGGATGGTGTCTATCCGCGCTACGGGTGCGAACACCTCATCATAATTGACACCCTGGACTTGGCGGTAGCCCTTCACGACTAGCCTGGGCTTGTGCTTCTCCACGCCGCCATCCTTGTTCTTCTTTACTTTGTATACCCACTTCACCCTGAGGGGTTTGTGGCCAGCAGGAGGGTCGACCAGCCTCCATGTCTCGTTCTTCTTGATGGAGGCGATCTCCACATCCATCGCCTTCCTCCAGCTTTTCTCCTTTTCGGCCTCATCATAGGAGCACGGCTCGACATCTGCCAAAAGACAATATAAAGAAAATTTGTTAAGGACCGGTGCCGTCTCCTCATAGATTTCATCCAGCCCCCTCATCCTGGGCTGAGGACGATTGTCCTTGCTCCCACTGGTGCTTGCTCCTCCAGAGCCGCCTCCACTTGTGCTTGCACCACTAGAGTAAGGGGTGAGAGCTCCCCCTGAACCTCTGCTAGGTGGTGATGGTGGCTCCGCTCCACCCATCTCGGCTTCAGCCTCTTCTCCACCTTCTTCCTCATCATCCTCGTGAACATCCCCTTTGTGTTCTTCACCTCCTCATTCCAGCTCCAGCAGCTTCCTTCTTCAAACACCACATCTCTAGAGATGATGACTTTCCCTGTCTCCGGGTTATACAACTTGTAAGCCTTGCTCGCAGGAGCGTAGCCTACAAAGATGCATCTCTCGCTCCGGTCATCTAACTTCCTCCTCCTCTGGTCCGGGATGTGAGCATAAGCAACACACCCGAAGACCCTAAGGTGCTTCACACTGGGCTTCCACCCACTCCAAGCTTCAAAAGGTGTCTTGAACTTCACACTCTTTGTTGGACAACGGTTCAGCACGTACACTGCCACCTGCACTGCTTCCGCCCAATACTTCTTTGGCAACCCCTTTCCCTTCACCATACTCCTCGCCATGTTCATGATGGTAAGGTTCTTTCTCTCCGCCACGCCATTCTGCTGAGGCGAGTATGCCGCCGTCAGCTGATGAGAGATCCCCCATTGCTTACAGTACTCATCAAACAGCCTAGAGGTGTACTCCCCACCCCTATCCGTTCTGAGCACCTTCAGCGGTTGACCACTCCCCTTCTCAGCCATCGCCCGGAACTCCTTGAACTTCTCCAGTGCCTCAGCCTTCTCCCTTAGAAAGTACACCCAACACTTCCTGCTGAAGTCATCGGTGAATGTGATGTAGTATCTGCTTCCACCTATTGAAATAGTCTCAAACGGACCAACGATGTCCGAGTAAACCAACTCCAACGGCCTTGTTGCTCTCCGGGACTTGCCACCCTCAAATGTCTCCCTTCTTTGCTTCCCCTTCGTGCATGCCTCACAGACCCTTTGAGGAGGTGTGATCATAGGCAGCCCTTCCACCATCTTGGATCCAGACAACAGCTTCGGGCCTGTGAACCCCAGATGCCCCATCCGGTGGTGCCACAGCCAAGCTTCTTCCTCCTCTTCGGTCCTCGCGAGACACGCCGTATTCTTCACATCCATGCTCAAAGTAAAGAGACGATTCGTCGTCATCTTCACCCTCACCACTTCTTTCCCTTGACCATCTTTCATGGCTAGGGTGTCATCCCTTAATAAGACCCGGTAGCCCTTCTCCATCAGTTGTCCGAGGCTTAGGATGTTACTCCTCAAGCCCGGCACGTAGAAGACGTCGTTGATGAGCACCTCCTTTCCATTCAACACAACCGCCACTACTCCTCTTCCTTCAACCGAGATCTTAGAAGCGTCGCCGAAACTCACCTCACCACCATTTGGTTCAAGGCTCGTAAACAGCTCATTCTCTCCGCACATGTGATTACTGGCTCCGGTGTCCAAGTATCATATTCCATTCTTTCCGCCTCCATCCCCTTGGACGGTAAGGAACATCATCGGGTCGCCTCCCGTGTTGCTAGTCTCCGCATAATGGTTGGCATCTCCTCCCTTCCTAGGAGCCCAATAATCGTAGCTCATGTGCCCGAACTTGCCACAGTTGTAGCATTGGGTCTGGGACATGTCTCCTCTTCCTCCTCTTCCTTGACCTCTGCCTTGGTCCCTTCCTTGTCCTCTGCCTTGGCCTCTCCCTTGGCCTCTTCCTCTTCCTCCTGCGTCGTGTCTCCAACCCTGAGGTTCCTCCACCTCACGCTGGTTGTACTGATTCCTTCCAAAGTCTCTTCCACCTCTTCCTCCTCTACCTTTGCCTTGGTAGCCTCGGCCGCGCTGGCCTCCTCCTCTTCCTGAGCTCTCTCCAAAATTGAGTTGAGTCTGAAGTGCTTTCCCCAAACCATTTGACTCCTCCTCATCTTGCACCATCCGATACTCATGTGCTTGTAGCGAGCCAACAAGCTCATCCACCGCCATCGTGGTGAGGTCCTTTGACTCCTCAATAGCCACCACCACGTGTCTGAACTTCTTGGACATCGACCGCAGAAGCTTCTCCATGAAACTGACGTCGTCAGTCATCTCTCCGTTCCTCTTCATTTCATTTGTGAGCGTCCGCAGACGGGTCACATAGTCGCCCACCTTCTCCGAGCTCTGCATCCTCATCACCTCGTATTGAGCCCGAAGTGAATGCAACTTTACTTTCTTTGCCTTGTCCACTCCCTGCATGGAGCGTTGCAGTATCTCTCATGCTTCCTTTGAAGTCTCGGCATCCGAGATCTTCTCAAAGGTCGCTTCATCCACCCCTTGGTACAAGATGAACAGCGCCTTCTTGTCCTTCTTCTTGGCTTCTCTCAACGCCACCCTCTGAGCGTTCGTCATCGCAGCTTCTGCTTCGGCAGTAATTTTCTCAACACCATCCTCTACTACCTCCCACAACTCCTTGGAGGCTAGTAGTACTCTCATCTGAATGCTCCAGTTCCCGTAATTCGTCTTGCTCAAATTGGGGACCTGCCCCGACATCCCACTACTTGTCTCCATCACTTCACTTCACACTCTTTTGAGTACAACTTCCAGGGGTCTGAACCTCCTTCTGATACCACTTGTTGGAAACGTGAATGGGTCCCCGCTTCGGACTACACCTCAAAAACACTTAGCACAAAATCATCAAACGTAACTGGCGAGTTCGCCAACACTGCCCGCCTACCCGCGCGGGCTCCCACCTGCGAGATGACCAACGCGAGACCGCCACTCGCAAGCACCTACTCGTCGGCACCTACTCGCGGTTAGCACCACCTGCAACTCGCACTCGCTCCAACTCGGCAACCTCCTTCTCGCGCGGCCACACACTTCTACCCGCGCGAGTACACCACCGTCGAGCTCGCACTCCACAACCGCCGAGGCCAACACTCGGACGAGTCTACCGGCTCGCGAGAAACAAATTGGGCGAGATGGACCAGACCACTTGCGAGACCGCAGCCTTGGCGAGTTCCAACTCGCGCAGCGAGATCACCTAACCGCCCGGCCTTACTTTCTAGCCGCCCGAACTCGGCGAGTAACCACTCAGCGCTGCAGCGCTCTCCCTCTCTCACAAAACCGAAAAACGCAAACTTGGGGAATTTTTCTCTTCAAGTTTCAGCAAGCATTACAAATGAACCTACAAGCCCTTATATAGGCAATTACAACAAGTAAGGAAACGCCAAGTGACGAACCATTAAAGACACCCATTAACTATCACCCTCTCAACTCCTCACATTAAATACATTCATCCCACCTTTCAATTAAAGTTATAAAAATTATGTAACTCCCCATGCATGTGGGCCCGGTCAAAATGTCAAAGCTCCAACAGATATAACCTCGTGATATTCTCGCCTCAGTCGCATGAGGAAAAATCACCCTTGAAATTTCGTAAGTGCCCCTTGAAAGGAAAAACATATTCTTATAAAATTAACGAGAGCGGAAAGGCGGATCAGAGTCTTCAGTAGCCACGCAGAAGGTCGCGCATATTCATATAGCGTCGTTTGGTCTTTTTTCCTTCGAACTGAATCCATATTAATCTAACATTTCAGGTGCGGTTAATTGATAACTTCACAAATAAGAAGGGGTTGACCAGCCACTGCTATAGAATTGTGTATAGGTCAATGGAACGTTCACTCACAGATGAGGAGATTAACCAGCTCCAGGTTTGCTGAATTTTTTCAACTATATTGATTTTTTAAAATATTATATTATTTTAGTTTTGCTTTCATTTTAACCTTATAACTTGCTCTTTGTGAGTATAGGGGGATGTTAGAGACGCCGTTCAAAGCAAGTTAATGGTAACCTTGAGATGAATAATAATAATACATAAATAATGTTGTTTAGGGTGAAGTTTTTTTTTTCCTTCTAAAGATAAATTATTTCCAGAATGTGCTTAAACAATTATTCATTTTAAAGTTATTTTTTTCTATTGCATGTTGAGTTTCCATTGCCTCTCATGAAATTTTTTTGATTTTTCGCGTCTTTTATCCTATTCGTCATGCACCTCCAACCGTGTGATTTGCCTGTGCTCGAGTATCTGCCGTGTTTGGCGAGCGCAACAGTGGAGAAGCAAGAAGGAATGGAGGATCATCGTCTAAGCCCAAAGTTGGGATGGTTATCAAGGGTCGAGATCTTCTGAGGGCTTTGGGCGATGAATCGCAGTTGTTGGATTTATAATGGGTTAGGGCTCAACTATTTAAAGAAAGATCCTCTCCTCTTGGGTACTTCCTACTCTTAACTCTTAACGACTACCCCCAAAACTGAGGGGATAGGAAGACAGAAAGGGGGAGAAGAAGAGAGTTTGGACAGGTATATATTTAGATCCATAGTCAAAAGAAAGAGGTATATAGTGACCCTAAACGTCAATAGTTGATGTATTAATGCCTTTTTCTACCCTTTTTTTGTGTTCATGATTATGCATGCATTATTTTATGATTATTATAAAGTCTCAGGAGCTACTAAGATGAATTTTTTCCATGTCATTTATTTATGGGTGGAAGGGGAGCCTTGGCACACCGATTGAGGTGTTGCCGTTTGACCTTGAAGTCACAGGTTCGAGTCCTGGAAGGAGCCTCGTTCAAAAATGCATGGTAAGGTGTTGTCGTGCGACCCTCGCTGCCCGGGGATGCCGTCGTGCACCGAGCTGCCCGTTGATTTACTAGTGTTTGGACTTTTGGACAATGCCTTAGCCTTATAAATTTTGGTATTTTGACCTGCATCGTGTTATGCTTATATTGTCTTCCAAAAAGTGATTTTTAGGAGTATATGAAGTCAATGTTATGGTTATTACAAATCAATTGTTAAAAATTGACCAGCATCAAGTTTTTTTTAGCAATTGAGAATATTTGAGTTGAGAATTATCAATGATGTATTAATGCTGCCTTTTAGCAATCAAGAAATAATTTCCAAAATTTTCCATGGAGTTAAGCATAATTATAGATCGCACCTCTCTTTTGACATTACAAAAATTTCATGAAATGTAAACTTATTGGGAAGGTTTTTGTAATTTTTAAAGACAGTTATCACAAATCATAAATGTCTCTTTATTCGCGGATCAAATTTTTTGTGTTCATAATTTACTATTAACATCTAACTTTAAACTTTAGCAATTAATGTCTTCTCCTCCGAAGCAAGTCCCTGTGAATGAATTTTTCCGACAATCTTTTGAGTCTATGCCGACGACTCTATTCTAACAATTTGACATGAAAATTATTTTGACGTGAATTTCACCATTTCCACTTAAATTTTACTATTTTAATGTGAATTTCATCATTTTTGTCTCCGGTATTCGCTCAAAAGGTTTATAAAGGTGTCCCTTCATTGTGAAAATTTATAAATATGAGCCTATGCCGACGATTCTTCTCCAGTACTCGTGAGAAGAAGATATTGTTTGTTAAAATTTAGGGTTGGTCTGCGGATTTATAAATATGAAAATTTTGGTCTATGAATGGACGTTTATTTTTTGCGACAATCGGTAAATTTTTTTTAACTTGGAGGTCCCAGTAAATGGTCGTTATTATAAGTATAAAAGCAAAAAAGGTTAAGGATAGAGTTATTTAAAGTTTAGGGACCTTCAAATGAAAGATGAACTAGTTAGTGAATTAGGAGCAATATAAAATAAACTCGAGCGGGGATTATAATTTGTTATCTGCTTTTGAAATTGTGTTAAAATAATTAATTTAATTATATAAAATATAATTAAATTAATTATAAATATATTAAAATAATTAATTTAATTTAATAAAGTGGCCAAAGTGCAAGAATCTAACAGCATAATGTTGCAATGGGAAAAAAAATATGTTGGTCTCCACTCATTGTCCTTATGAATAGTTGTGTGATGAATAACAAATTTAAATTATGGACACTATGTTGGCTAGATGTAAGTGTTGCTCTCGCCACATATTCGTACGGGACTATTGCGCTTGCGCATACATAGACACGCACTAACAAACGTTTGAGTTACGCCCAAACATGAATCTTGGTTTCGAACTGGCTTCGCTGGTTCATGATTATTTTGAGTGCTCCAATGCTACGTGGTTAGGCTCGAGGGTGAACCGAAAGAAAGATTTGTAAGGCTTGGGTCGCAAATCCGCATATTTTACCTATGTTGTGCGTATGTGAAGCTGGACTTCGCTTTTTCAATAATATGCGAAAATATTATTCTTTTAGGGCGCTGATATTAGCACCGTACTTTTGGCTATCCGCACTCAAAATTTGAGTTTTTTCTGGACTCTTAGAATTTCTATTATCATTTAGCAAGCAGTGAACAAAAATTATTCTTTATTCGCACTCGTCCATCTCGTCCTTCCGCCTCCCCTCCAAATCATGATTCCGTCGGCGATCCTTCCTCCTTTCTTTCCGTCCGACATGAAGGGCTGCACATCCAGCAAGTGCTCCTCCTCCATTTCTGGAGCGGCGTTCCTTATCCCGACGCGTTCTCCTCCTTCATCTGGCGGTTATCTTTTCCACATCCGAGACGATCTCTCTTCCTCTTGGCGTTGGTGCTCATTTATTTCGCGATTTTCAAGCGCTCATTCCTCCTCCAAGCGGGGGTGCTCTGCTCCTCTCTTTTTTCAAATTTTGAGTGTGGATAGCTTTAGTCCTTGTGGAGAGCTTATTTTAAAAAAATAATGCTTACGGATAGCCAAAAATGTTAATAGCCAAAATTATGACACTAATATCAGCACCCTTCTTTTAACTCTATTCGAAAAGTGTATCTTAAAAGCAAGTTTGTGACTTCAACGCAACTTCTACAATCGCAAAAAGCTGCCCCAAACAGAGGGTTAGAAAGATTTTTCCCCTCTTACATATATTTTAAGAATCAAGCGAAGTCAACTGCAGAGAAAGTATTTCAAGTCTCATTGAAATTCGGTAGACTTTGGAATCTCAAAAATCCATTAAAAAGTAGAGCAATAAGCTCGGAGCAAATTGGCAATGTGCTGAATGCTCTTACGATCCTGTGAAATATGCCGGGAAAATCAAGATGGTGGGACCCATCCATCAATCATTTCCATCGGACGGCCATGATCAAACCAACAAGGCATGAGCCTCCATCAAATTGGCAATGCGCTTCCTACTTTCTCCTTCCCGTCTCCCTCTCCCTCACTCATTCCCAATCCCCTGTTTCGACCCCATGGCCGCCGGCGGCGAAACCTCGCCGGAGACTCTTAAATACCAGGTTCTCTCTCATTACCTTCTACTTTACACTCCCCCCTAACAAAACAGTTTCTTACGCCGGATCTTTTTAGACTTCGATTCTCAGGGTTTCCATTCACTGCCAAGGATGCAAGAACAAGGTGAAAAAGCTTCTGCAGGGAATGGACGGTAATAAAAATCTCTTTTTTTTCATTCCCCCATGGTTTTTTTTTATCTTGAAGCTCAATTTGTTTTTTTTTCTTTCGCCGCAGGGGTTTACATGACAACTATTGACTCCCAGCAGAAGAAGGTCACGGTAATCGGCAATGTTCACGCCGATGATCTCATTAAGAAGCTACTCAAGGCCGGAAAGCACGCCGAGCTTTGGCAGGAGAAGACGCCCATTGTTCCGAATCCGGTAGCCGGTGCCGCCGGAGGCGGCAAGAAGAATAAGAAACAGGGAGGTGGCTGTGGCGCTCTGGTGTTAGATAACTCGGAGAAGAACCAGCCGGGATTCGAAAATAAGCCCAACGCCGGCAATGAGCCGGTCGTCACCGGCGGCGGAGATGCGGAGAAGAAATCCAGTGATGAGGGCGGCGGCACTGAAGCTGCTTCTCTGCCTCAAGATAAGCTCGCCGGAGGGGAAAGTGGCATGTTTTCCTCCTCCGGCGGAGTCAAAAAGAAAGGCAAGAAGAAAAACGCGGTTAATGATGAGGCAGCGGCGGCGAAACCAGCAGAGGGGAAACAGGGGAGTGCTTCAACAATCCAATTTCTGCCGACCCCTGCATACCATTTTCCGGCATTCCCAACTCAGCCTCCGGCATATATTATTAGCTATAGCACGCAGCCGGCCGCCGGTAATGCCGTCCCGGCGGCAATGCATCAAAGCAGCTACATGTATTCCGGCCAGCATCTGGTTAATGGAACCTACTACATTCCGTCATTTGCCTCGGCGCCGGCGACCTATGACTTGTTCAGTGAAGAGAATGCTAATGCATGCACTGTTATGTGAACTGTGAATGCCGCCGGCGGCCGGAATCTTTTTGGGGGTTTTTTGGCTGTTAGTTAAATTCCTAGCGCATGGGCTACTTGGCTCTAATATATTATTAATACGCAGCTCGAAAATCTATAAAATTCCCAACCGATATATTTAATTGTGATTATGTAATTTATGTGGCTGAAATTTTTTTCTTCTCTACTAAATCAAAAAATGGTTAATTTTAATTTCTCTTATGAGATTTGGATAAATTAGGGGGCTTGAAATTAGAGGTCCAATTTTAATTAAAATAATCTCTGATTTTAATCTTATGTCTCAATTATGTTCAAATGATTTAATAGAAGTTGATGTAAACTTATTCAAGTGATTTAATATTTCATTTCCTTTTATTTCAATAATCATTAATAATTTTATCTTTCTCCCTCACACATTCATATATTATGTAGGAGAATACTTTTTGTTTTAGTTCAAATAGATTGTATTCATTTTACTGTTGGGCTTAATTCGTGGTTAATATATATATATATTTCTTTAATAAAAAAAGTATACATCTTTAGATAAAGGCTCCGTTTTGGGAGGACTTATTTTCACCGGTCAAGCGAAGTCTCGATTCATGCGGTCATGATCGCTTGACCGGTGAAAATAAGTCCTCCCAATCGAAGCCAAAGTGAGGATCGGTTTTTACTATAAAATAGGCCTTTATTTTGAGTCCTAAATGTAGAGGATCCTAATCCATATATTGAACCCTAAAGATTGAGAACATTTTGTGTTGGTGATGGAGATTTTAGAGACATATAGATGTACAAAATCTTGTAGTAGCTTCTAAAATAATGTAAATAATGTTAAAGCGTGAAAAATTTATATTATTATAGATCTATCAATCTTAGCATTCCCTACTTTGATCATTCAATTGTTTTCATATGAGCGTTAGGAGTAGATCCAGAAATTCAATCAGTGTACATGACAGATATAATTTTCCTCTAGCCTGAACGTCTCTATCTTATCGGGGCCCTTTTTTCCATGTTAAACCACCATTTTTACGTTAAACAATCAAAATTCATTGTTTGAGATTAATCCAAATCCACTAATTTGCTCTTAAATTGACTGTAAAAGTTAATTTTGTACCCCCAAGGAATCCTTAAACATGTCATGTCATGCATTATGCAATTCATTAGTAAAAGACACAAATATTACTACATTAATATATACAAAACTTTTAAATTCCAATGAAACCTCATTTTCATACAAATGAAGAGTCATGTTATTAGATTAATTTATGATTCTTTTTTATAAACCTAATAAAACTATATATATATATATTATATATAAATATAAATTAAATGCTAGTAGTGCAATAGATGTTCCTCTTTAGACTTTAGTTGATCGAGATGACTTTGACTAATTTTGACTTTTTTGAACTAATATATTATGGCGGGAAATGCATGCACTCATTTATGGCTCGTGCAGGTCAGTCATATCTCTGGGTCTCAACTCCCTGCCAATCATAAATGAATATTTGCGTAGTAATAGAAAAGCAAATCATTATATATTTTTGATTGTTTTTGCTAAAAATGAAAAATTGAAAAAGAAAGGGTGTAGAAAATTTATTAAGACTCTTTTTGGCAAGGCAGTCGCAATTACGAACGTGGTGGTTATGAATCGTCGTTGATGAACACTTGAGCACACCTAAGCAACGAAACTTCATTCACTTTTATGTTCAAAACGAGTTTTATTTTCTTGGCCGTGGTTGTAATCAACATACATTATTTGACGGTGTCATTTTTGCTTGAACTAATTAGAGCAAAAAAATCGCACAAAACGGATTCTATGCTCCTGACCAATCGGAATCATGGAGGATATTTTGGATTTCGGATTTGAAGAATATTTGAATTGTATTTTTTTTTCAATAAATAGTTTTGGCACTTTAGAAAAATCTTAAGTCGACTACATGTCGACTTCCTCGTCCGCCCATGTGTCGACAGTTTTTGCTACATCGAGATCAATCCTCTGCAGTACTATCAGCAAAACTAGACGGGTGCGTTCGTTTCGCTGGAATTGACACAAGGGAATTGGAATTGGGTATCTGATCAATTCCAATTACGTTGTTCGTTTGGTCTTATTTGGAGTCGGAATTGGAATTCATCTAAAACCCTTAGGCTGTGTTCGTTTCACAGGTTTTGAGAGACAGGAATTGGTTTTGGCCGAAAACCTATGACGCAGAGGTTTTGTAATTGGGTCAAAACCAATTCTTGTGTTCGTTTGCAGGAAGGTTTTCAGTCACAGGAATGAAATATTTCAATATTTCTGTTCAATTGTAGGATGGAATTCAGAGACAGAAATTTACAGGAATGTACCACCCAAACATTACAAACAGATTATTGGGCATTTTCATACAATCCCACATGAACATTAACGATGAATCAGCAACATGAGTGACAACAATTACCACTCATTTCAACAGCAATTTTTTTTCGAAATTCTCATTTCTATACCATGGTAATAACTTTAACATTGGAAGACAAATAACTTCAATGTTAAAAATAATAACCTAGAAATGTTTGAGGATCTAGAACTGTGTAAGGATCAAGAACTGTATAACCGGTGGTAATAACTTGTGGTAATAATGAATAACTCGTAGTAATAATTGTAAGGATCAAGAACTATGCACCGAGCAAGAACTGTTAAAAATGAATAACCCGTGGTAATAACTTGATAACAAACAAAATTTGTCCGTCTCATAGTAAGAGATCAAGAAATGTGTAAGAATCTAAACATAGAAATACCTAGCCTGAGAGAAGGAAAAACTGCCCAAACAGAGAAAGTATCATACCTAGCCTGAGAAAGAATGTTTCCAACCCGTGGTTGCCGGAGAGGAGGAAGAAATATTGTGCTTGCCTCGCCTAGTTCACTGTTGCAGACGGGAAAAATCCTACATCGAAAAGCATTTGAGCCATTGCCGGAGAAGACTTGGACGAAGAACAACAACTAGGGCCGAAGAGAAGACCTACCAGAGCTCGGGAAGGAGGAGGAAGCGGAAGCTTGCCGGAGCCAAGCCGCCGATCGCGTACGGGAAGGAAGAGGAAGGCCGCCAGTCGCGATTTTCTTCTGTCCCAAAACTCACAAAAACTGTCGGGGAGGGCAGGTTTTGATGACAGAACATTTTTCTTTTAAAAAACCCATGGGTTTTTGAGGAATGTCAATTCCAGCCTCAAATTAGACGAAACGAACAAGGGAATTGGAATTGGAATACCCAATTCCAATTACCCTGGCCGAATTCTAACGAAATGAACGGGCCCTTAGGTTTTGCCTTTTAGAAAGACAAAACCCCTAAAACCAAATTAAAACCGAGCGCACTTTCGGTCCGTATTGGGGAGATCACGATAAAAGAAAAATCGCAAGTCGCACCCCCTTCCTCTCCCTCTCCGGTGAGATCCTCTCTGGCAAGCTTCTACTCTGCCATTCTTTCGGTCCCAGATGCAGCGAGGCGACGCGGAGCTTCACTGTCAAGTAGAGCTTCACGGTCCCACAAATTTTTTAATTCATCCTACCTTCGCTTGATTCGCATGTGAATTAGGACAACGGTTACAAAGAGAATGGAAAGATTAGCATGGACGAAGTACTACTCCAACTTGAATTTGAAGCAAAAAAAAAATGGCGATACTCCCCTTATCTCAAAAAACATGAAGGAGGAGGAAAAGTTGAGGAGCGGATGAATGTGGATATCACATTTGTACGCATCATGAATGCTGATCGATGTTCCATAAGAGAAAAAAAAAACAACTATGTATTTCATTTGCTTATAATTCTATACTCTTCTCTAGTAGAACGAACGGCTCTCAAAATAATGCAGAAGAAGTGGATACTCTCAAAGTGAAGAAAACTGGTCGAGGTCGGAAGAGGAAAGCCTAAACCAGCCGTTATAACACCGTTTGTTCCATTAGATTATCTACGGGCTTAATGATCTTCTGTTTGTTTGTGTTTGTATGTGTGTGAATGTTTGTTGTGTGGGGGTGGTTGCTTGTTTATTTTTGAATGATTGTTTGTGTGTGGTTGTATGTGCTGTGTGTGTGGATGTTTGTGCTTGTGAATGTTTGTATGTGTGTGTTGTGTGTGTTGTGTGTGTGAATGTTTGGGCTTGCGAATGTTTGTATGTGTGTGTTGTGTGTGTTGTGTGTGTTGTGTGTGTGTATGGATGTTTGCGCTTGAGAATGTTTGCGTTTGCGAATGTTTGTATGTGTGTTGTGTTGTGTGTGTGTGTGGATGTTTGCGCTTGAGAACTTTTGGGCTTGCGAATGATTGTATGTGTGTGTTGTGTTGTGTGTGTGTGTGGATGTTTGCGCTTGAGAATGTTTGGGCTTGCGAATGTTTGTATGTGTGTGAATGTTTATGCGGATGTTTGTGTTTGTGGTTGCATGTTTGTTTTATTTGTGTTTTGTTGTGTGTGTAGTTCTAGTCAATAAAGTGTTGTTTATATGATTGAGTGTTTATTTGATCTTATCTCATGCCAATTCTAGATTGGAATCATCTTGTGATTTTGATTGCAAGCAATAAATGATGATTTTTAGAAGGTGTTATTTCAATTCTTGCCTCTGAATTAAATTATGCATGCGAGCAGAAATATTGACAGATTCAATTCATGTGGCTTAACAATTTTCTGCAAACAAACGCACGAGTTGGCTTTGGCCAGATTCCAAAACCTATGCGCTGCAGAATTTCGGCCAAAATCAATTTTTATCTATCAAAACTTATCGAACAAACACACCCTAAACTATATTAATAGACCACTTCACCGATGAAAATAAGTCCCCACAAACGGAGCCGTGACACGATCGTGGTGGTCGTAAACGCATGAATTAAACCGTCATTCGTTAACGATCACCTAACAAACATCATCCGTTTGAACATAAAAGTGGATGAAGTTCTTTAGGTGAGTGTTAACCAATGACAATTTAATCCCCATAATCATGACCGTCACCACCATGTCAAACAGAGCCTTAAATGAAAAATAAAATAATAGCAGCACTTAGAAAAGTTTCCTTTTTTAATGCTTTTCACAACCATAAAATAATAACAGCCTTATAGATTGGCATCTATAACAAAAAAAGCCTCTTTTACAACAGTGAGATGCCATTTTTATTGGCCTTTGTGGGCATCTCCATAAAAAGGAAATCTTTTATTATATATTTTTATATATTTTTAATGATCCTAACTATCTTATTTTCATCATCAATCTTATAACGGTCCAAAACGAAAAGTTAACATAAAAAGAAATTTCCGATGATGAAAGAATTTAAAATCAGTGTCAATTCGATGTCGCACAATGTAACAATTCGAAATTTTCGATGTATTTGCGACGTTCGTCTCGCTTTAAGTTTCGTATTTTTGTTTATTATTATTAATTATTAACATTTTGTTTTGATAATATGTGTATATTCTGTTATGGTGGAAGAAATTTGATCGGCTGGTTAAATTGAGATGGCCGAATTATGAGGATTGGATGTGGACTAGCTTGGGCTGGTCAGTTTTATAAATTTTGTTGCGCTGTGGAACTATTTTGGGCCTGCATATAGCAATACTACACACTGAATTTGAGAGGTGGATTATTGAAGGCCGTGAGGCGGCGGATGCTTTCTTTATTTAGCCACTCGATTCATTCCCCTCTTCACATTTTCACCTCCTAGACAGTAGACAAGGTTGTCAGGATCGCGACTCAAATCATAGGATCTTACGATCGTACGATCCAAATTTTGTAAATCGATCCTAATTTTGTAAAGCGATCATCGTTCCGACACTACTATTAAATCCGATCCTAATTCGAAACGATCTCATCTAGGATCTCGATCCTGACAACCTTGCTCTTAGAAAGCTCGATATGGTTGCTCGACCGGCTTCCGTTGTGCTTATCGTCAAGGCCGGAAAGACTCGACAAATGCCTTGGTTATTTGGGTATTATTGCTGTCGTCGTGGGATTCTCGACTTCACCTCTCCACAGTGAGCCTTCTTCCTCTTGCCCCTTTTCTTTTTCTCCTTTATGGTTACTGGAATTTAACTTTATGTTGTCGTTTAAGGGGGTTTAGAGTTTTATTAATTTTCATGGCTGACTGTTTACTTTGGCATGTGTGGATCACTTTATGATGGGCCGACTAATATTTGTTGTTGTCCGATTGTTATGTGTTGTTGGCCGTAGTCATGGGCAAAAAGCCCGGGCTTAGAAAGCCCGCCCGGGCCCGGACCGGCAAAGCCTGGTTCGGCCCGGCCCGGGCCCGGCCCGGGCTTAAATAGCCTGGTTAGGCCCGGGCCGGGCCAGGGCCGGGCTTGGGGCCCTTATCGGGCCCCCATTTTGGCCAGGTGCCCGGGCCGGGCCGGGCAAAGCCCGGGCACCGGGCTAGCCCGAGCCCGGTACCGGGCTGAGCCAAAGCCTGGGGGGATTAAAATCCCGCCAAGTGGCTGCCAGGCCGGATTTTAATCCCGCCTGTTCAGGCGATTTCCCGCCTGATCAGGTTCCGCCTATGATCAGGCGGGATTAATCCCGCCTGTTCCCTTCAGGCCGGGCCCGACCCGGCCTGAAGGGCCTAATCGGGCCCCCTCTTTGGGAGGGAGCCCGAGCCCGGTTGAGAAAAGCCCGAGCCCGATCGGGCCCGGCCCGGCCCGATCGGGCATTTTGTGCACGACTGGTTGGCCTGCTGTTTTGGAGCTTTTCTATAAAAATTCTCTATATTTCTGCTAGTGGCCTTTTACTTTCTAATAGAGGGAAATCGCAGAGTTACTTTCTAATCGAGAGAATACCTTGAACTGAATATCATTTATGTCAAGGTTCTTGTCCATGTCTACTCGAGTCGACGAGCCTAAGATGATCGTGATAAGCAAGAGGTAGATACATGTACAACCCCGTGTTCGTCGAGTGGGCCCGGCTAGGCGAGCGAGCCAAGGCGATCGGCCCGCGCCAGTGTAGCAGGCAGGCGAGTCCAGAGGGCCGGCTCGCTTTGGTCAAGGCCAGACAGGCGAGCTGGGCGATCCAGACCCAGCCCGCGCCTTCCTAGGCGACCTGGTCGCCAGTTTGCCTCTATAGAGTGGCGAGCTGACCTACCCAGACGACCTGGGCGTCAGCTCGCTCCCGCCCAGTAGGGTGGCGAGTTGACCCAAAGACCAGGAAACTCATCCCCATGGGGTCCAGAGGCAAATTACCTGGATACCCTTGTAGGGGGTGCAAATATCCTTCTAGAACAGCGGAGTTACGCTGTTGGCAGACCCAATTAGGCTGCGCATAACCATTTGGAATAGCGGAGGTTGGCTATATGCAGACCATTTTCAGAAAACTATAAATAGACCCAAGGGGGTACCTCAGAGGGAATGCTTACTAGTGCCCCGGTCTTTTTGCGCTTTTTGAGTTATCCTTAACTCGGCATTTGGCTAAGGAGGGGAAGCGCTCTAAGACTTCCGGGTTTGTGGTGGGACCTCCACGCCGAGCCCTTAGGTCTGTTCCCTATTCTTTTCCCTTAGTTGTTTGGCCCGTGAGAGAGAGATAAGTGTGCGGTCACCCCTTCCCCAAGGATAAACTCCACAGAGACCGAGTTTTCGGTTTCAACAATACAGATGTCTTATCGGTTGAAAGTGATAATGAGAATCAACTAAATCAACACCATCCCACAATGAATGATCTTGCATTAGCAATTGTTGAAGCTCTAAAGATGATATTGCCCGCATTAAATTCAAATCCAGTTGCTCCTCCGATGAATGTTCCCCTTCTGAATATACCACCTTCTGTAAATGTTCGTCTTGTGAATGTACCACCTTCAGTCAATCTCCTTGTCATTCCAAATGTTCCAATGGGACCACCATTACACCGATAATTTGGGTGTAGACATAAAACAATTTTTGGAGTTAAAACCACTCATATTTAGCGGTTGTTTACCCTCGCTAGAAACAAAAGACTAGATTCTATGCCTTGACCCAAAGCGGAATACTCGTGTTTGTTTGCCATTTTAAGGGAGGGGACTGGCTTTGAGTTTTGGTCTTTGAAAAATCCTTCTATCCCCCAAAAATCACTTATTTATGTCGGTTTTGGCACTGTTCATCTTCTTAGATCGTTGAAACTGGATTGCTTCACCCTCCAGAACCGCAATGTTGTTCATCTTCTCAGATCGCCCATTTGACCTTCGTCGATATTCCCAACCTTAAAAGGAGTACCGAGCACGGGCATGATTACAAACTTACAATCATGCGACAAAACAATTTTAAGAATTTGTAGCGGACTTTTTTTAAAAAAAAATTGTCACATGTTTTCATTAAACATTGTGTGGTCTAGAATTGTCATTTCGAATTCGAGAATGCAATCTCTTAAAGGCTCCTTTTGATGCGGCCTTTTATGCTTCGGTGCCTTTGGACAAAAATACCACCAACTTATAGTGTATGTTTGGCATGATAACGGTTATGACTGTCACCGAGAAAAGAAAATTAATTTTGAACATAAAAGTACGCATATAAAGTTTCTTAGGTGTGATCGAATGTTCATGAGCGATGATTCATAATCACCGCGTTCACTACCGCCAACCCCGCCTCAAACAAATGTCTTCCATGGTTATATTTATTGTTTTAAAAAATGAGATTTATAGTCAACAGTATACACGGCTAGAAATTTGACTTGTATTTGCAACTTTTTATACAGCAAAGACTGCAAAGTAATGAAAATCATAGCTAATGATAATGCATTAGCCACGACACATCAAACTGTCGCTAATATCTGGACAATAGCCAAAGTGCGACTATTCAAAGTCTTATCCCCGAAGATTTTTGTTATAGAGCCGCCACTATTTTGTGCTTCATATATTTCCGACGAGAGAAAAAACAAGACCACCCATTCTTTTAGCCACACCTCAAAATTATAATGTTTGGCTTATTTTGAAATCATAGACACACCTCTTCATTCATTTTGGGCCTTAAATGGAGATTTATTTCATGGTGAGATTTAATTTTTACGTTTATTTAAATGTGTAAATTTTTGTTATTATTAAAAAATAATATTAAAGGATGAGATTAGTGAACCTGTCGGATCATCTACGAATTAATCTAGGCCGTAAAATAAATATTACTATTCATTTAGGTTCAAATGGAAAGGATAATGTGTTGAAAATTTCCTGTGAGGTGGATTCGATTCATCGAAACGTCCCGATGAAGTCGTGTGCGAATGTTTGAGCTTATTCGGATTCTTACGAGCGTGCATTAATTCAGCTGCGCGAATGATCGAATCATGTGATAGATGAGACAGATTGTCTCGTCATTAAGTCGCGAATTCCGTCTCAGCCATGACACAAATTTTGGCTTAGAAGTGAGTTTAATTAATTTTGGGTTTTGATTTACATTTAATTTTAAAGATTAATAAAATTTATTGAATCCATTAATTTTGATAACTCTAAAATTAGAGCTCATTATATAAAGGTGACTGTTAACCGCAACCCGTTATTGTCTAGTCGCATCCCAAAATCTCATAATTATTCGCGTCTTTTCGAAATACGCCTTGTGAATATAATTTTAGGGAAAGTGCTCAACACGAAAGTTGTAGATCTACAACTTTCGTGTTGATCACTTTTCCTAAAAATGCATGTACAAGAAGTACTTGAGAAATATGCTCAACTTTTGCGCCTTTCAAAAATACGTCTCGTACATGTAATTTCAGGAAAAGTGTTCAACACGAAAATTGTAGACCTCATCGAGATCCACAACTTTCGTGTTGAACACTTTTCTTGAAATTGTATGTACAAGACGTATTTTGAGAAGATGCGAAAAATTAGGAGATTTTGGGGTGCTACTAACCAAAAAAGCGTTGCGGTTAACAATCGCCAATATAAAACCCAAAATTCTCTTGTAAGTGAATAACGTTGAACAAGGGTGAAAAATCCTGGGCTGTCTCTTTCATTTTTTTTGTGAACCAGCGGCTCCGCGTTCAGATCTCAAGAGAAAACAGCCGGCCTTCCCTCCTAGAAGATGACCGGCTTTCAAATCAGGATCTCCATTGTCGGCAAGGACTGCTCTGTTTAGGATTTAGGGTTTAGGGTTTAGGCCTAGCTTTCGGCAGGATAGTGTAGATGTCCTTCACCAGGCTTGGTGCTAGGGATCTTGCCCCCTCCTTGATGGAGAAGCTAGGCCGGCGTCTGGCCTTTGATCTGGCCAAGAAGGCTGAGGGAGGGGCATCGCATCCTATATCTTGGTTCTGCGGCAGATCCAAGGAGAAACAGTCAAGTGGATCTCTTCAAAATCGAGCTCTATACTTTTGGAGAAATTTTTGGCTGATCTCAGCACTGTTCGGCAATTTCTCACTTCAGTTTTGGATGGTATTGGGCTGCTGCATCTCCAGAGTTTTGATTTTAGGCTCATATGTTGTTGATCTTTTTACCAGAGGTATTCTCATGATTTACAGCGTCCATTTAGATCAATCATTATTAATAGATCTAACTGAATCAAATATGTTTGTTTTTGATAAACTGTGATTACAGTTCCGTAACTTGGCTCTGAAGATACAGTCGTGTATTAGCGGGATCTGCTAACGTCGCCGAATTGATCATAGGAAGAAGACCTCCAAAGTTCTTGGAATCGGGGCTACGATGAAACACGAACAAGACTCCAAAAACGGCATGCAATTAAGCTTCCGCACTTCAGTCGTATATCCGCTTGTTCAAGTTTCATTGTGTTCTTTATTTTAATTAATTGCTTAAATTTAGAAAAATAAATTTATCAATTAGAGACTGATAATGTTTTGTTAAAACGATCATGTGGAGATTCATTAGTCGCTGCCCGGGGGCAAAGGGGGCATTGACACTCCCAATCTTTGTGTAATTTGTTATAAATTTGTTATTCACATATCAAATTTAACTATTCATCCACAAAACTAAGTTATATGCACCCCCAAAATAAATTTTACATAAAAAATTGTGGACCTCTATTTTTAATTTTCTAGATCCCTTACTGTCTTAAACGAGCCATTCTCCTAGCTGAGGATGATGCCTAAGAGCGTTCTCCTCATGAGAGGTAATTCCGTAATTCATTTTAGAGTCCAGATCTAGGGTCTGTTCCTTTTCATTCTCTCCAAAACACCACCGTGCTAATAATGTGTGATGATCTAACCGGTTTAGTTATTCTATTCTTTTATATTTTTCTTTTAATAAAAAAAGACCATCAATTAATTAGATGTATTGCAGTGGCCTCGATCTGCACTTCAACTCCTTCGGCATACCAAAATTTTCAAGTCAGCGAGTTTTTGTTCAACTGCAGGCAGAGTGTTCCTTACGGCTCCATTCATTTTCCATGGCTACAAGCATGCTTTGCCTGCCATTGTATGCGGGTCCGAGAAGATAATCAGCCACACCTGGGGCATACAAACACTCTCATGACATGCTTGAAAATCAATATTGGCAACATTCCTTTGGCCTGCTTCTCTTTTTGGATATTGTTGGAGCGAATAGATCATCGCTGCGCGAGTAGTTTTGCGGCCTTTATAGCACAGCAAGAAATGATGCAAATCATCATCAGCATGTAGAAAACACAAAAGCTAGTAAGCCTTACTAGTTACTACTGGAGCGCAATTTTTTCAACAGAAGAGAGGAGTAGTAGCAAACAAACTCAATACTTGATGATACTTAAACACGGCAACAAAGACAACCTCAAAAAGGGGGATACATCATACTCGTAACACATACGGGAGCGCCAGCCACAGCCACAACCACAGCCAGCAGCAATAACAAACCGCCATCTGACAACCTAGGCCGGTCTTTATTCACGCTCTTCTTCTACTTCTTCAGTCTTCACACGCAGTACTCTGGCTCTCCGCTGATCGGCGAGATCAGCTGGTGAAAGACAGGGCCGCCGTCACCTTCTTGGACGCCGGGCGGGAAGCGATGGACTCCCACCAGGCCTTGACGTGGGGGCGGGAGTGGAAGAGGGAGGCGTGCGGGGTGGTGGTGAGGAGGTAGTGGCCGTAGGTCAGGTGGTGGAGATCGGCGAGGCTGTAGTAGTCTCCGGCGAGGAACTTGCTCTTGGACAGCTTGGCCTCGTACACATCCAGCACCTTTCCCAGCTTCTCCACCTCGACGGCCACCACCTTCTCGTCGGTTTTGCCGCCGTAGAAGACGGGGAGGAAGAGGTGCTGGTAGACGAGGGTGGAGATGGGGCCGTTGAAGTGCTGTACCTCCACCTCAATCCACTGGTCCACCGCGGCCGCCTCCTCCGGCGTGTGCTCCTTCAGGAGATGGCTTCCTTTGCCGTACTTGCGCACCAAATAGCGGGTTATCACTCGAGATTCTGCGCACAATAGCAGTTCAAACGCACACACGCGCACACAATATTAGTCAGCCAAGCAGCAACCTTGCTTTTTTTTTTCCACAATAGAATTCTGTGTGTGTGAGATTTTCCAATGACAATTTATGATGAAATAATTGATAAAGCCCTTTTTTATCTTCAAGGATCCTCTTCATTTGAGATTTTATCTTCATTTGAGATTTCAAATGGAGATTCATTTCAGGGACTTTATAGATCAGAAATAGATCTGAATCTCGAAATTAATACTAAAGCCAAAATAGGAGCAAGCAAAATGCAAAAATCTTATTTAGGCTGTGTTTGGCCCCGTTGCAAATCAGGCCGGTGGCACGCCGGGAAGGAGAGAGAACGGCCGGGCTGAACGGCGGACTGGAGCGCGAGAGACCAGTGGCAAAATCGCCGTTTTTCTCCTTTTCACGCTGGCCGGGGTGGACTGGAGCTCGCGATTAGCTTCCCAAACAATTTCCTCCGGCTCGGCCCTGCCGGAACGGCGCCCGCAGGTTTCTCAAACACAGCCTTAATCTTTTTTTTTACTGGAGGGCTCGCTATATGCAAGGAAAATATATTTTTTCACGCTAGCACTTTTCTAATTACACAAAAATCATTAAGGCTCCATTCGGCCATCAGGAAATGAAATTTAGGAATTGGAATTCAGCCAATTTCTAAATCAGGAGGAATTGAAATTGACTGAATTAATCTGGAAATTTTAGTACTATTAATCCTGCAATTAGGAGATTTTATACATCACAAATATTTAGTTTTAATATTTTGTACCTTAAATATTCAATTAAGAGAATAAAAATGTCAATATTAAAACAGTTGAAATGAAAAATGACAAAATTAAATATGATGGAATCAAATAAAACGCAACTGGTTGCTCCTTTTATAAAAAAACAATATAAAAAATCCTTAATTATGAGATGCTCTAATTTTCTTTTGAGCCTTTATTTCAGCTAAAAATATATTAAACTTATTCGACAGTGGAAGACAGATCTTGACCATAAAAATATGATTTATAAAAGTATAAAAAAGCAGCTGTTTAATTTTAAAATCTAATTTTATAAATTTGTAATTACATAAAACAAAAAATTCAGCCCAAATTTATACAGGCTCCGTTTGGCCCGGCGGTGGCGATTTTATCCAAAATCACCGGAGCAAAAACACTGTGCCAAACGGTCTCGTTAGAAGTTATTAAGATAATAATTTGGGTAATCAGATGTTTGCTTCTTCCTTTTTTTTTCTGTCTTTTTCGATTTAGCCAAAATAATTTTTAGATGCGGGCATAAAAGAAAATCATGACAAAATTAATCTGCTCAGAAACAGGATGAATATGAACAGACAACAGAGAAGAGATCAGATCCATCACCGAAAAGAACAAGATCGCCGTCCGCCAGAGCAGGGATCTGACCGAAGGGCTGCAAGTATTAAACAAAGGGTTAGTTAATTAAACACAGATTCAGGAGGATCGCTGAATAAGCCCTAAAAATTGGAAAGAAGGAGTCTATGAATCAGAAGAGGGCCGGGATGGATCTATGATTTGTAAAAGGGCAAAAGATAATTACGTTTCTTTCGATATGGGGCGGCCTCTTGTGCTCGCCGGTGGTCAAGTCGACGGGAACGAGCTCGTACTCCAATCCGATCTCCTCGATGACAGCCACCACCCGACCGGTGCAGGTTGACACCGGCGATCCGTACAGCTTAAGCACCATATTTTCCGGCTCTCTTCTTCTTCTTCGCTCTTCTTTCTTCTTCACTCTAAGCTTCGTAGATTGGCTTGGTTCTCGGATGGAAGAATGCCTCTGCTTTCCGGGTCATTATATAGCAGTTTTATCGGATCTGGATCTAAACCCGATTAGGCAATTATCATCAGAAAATATTAAAAATACATAAATAATAACCGGATTTTTACCGATTCAAATTTAGTATAAATTTCCAACCAGTCAATTATTTCGATATTTATGAGCAACCTACCGTAGGAATGATTTTTTACCCTTTATCTCGCGTCTTTTTAGCTCTAAATATGATTTTCAATATTTATATTTAAATATTATATTAAAAAAACCCACCTCGTTAATTAATGTGTGGGCACGAAAAAAACTAGCGACCGAAGGAGTATAGCGTTTGGGACAGGGAAGGGCCAGAAATCATTTTTAGGGGGGCACAAAATTAGTTTAAAAAGATAGTCTAATAAGAAATACAATTTAATACATAAATATTAAAATAAAATAATAAGTGTAAAGAAAATACCAATAGAAATACAATTTAATACATAAATATTAAAATAAAATAATAAGTGTAAAGAAAATACCAATTTTTATAGTTCTCATTATCGACTCTTCAAAACATAAGAACACTTTACACTTCAAAACATAAGATCACTTCCCGCTTTTGCAAGAAAACATGAAATTTCTTGTGATATTGTTGTTTCCTACATAACATTATAAAATTTTTTAAATATAATGAAATTTATAATAAAAATTATTTATAAAATAAATAAATATAATTTGTAAGCATACCAAGCCCTGTCTAATCAAAAATGAAATGCAATCAATAGTTGTTGTCAATCGGGTTCTATACTCCTTTTTGATTTGATCTGTTTGTCTTTGAAAACTGACTTCAAGGTGTTGTCTTGAATTCATTAAATTACTGCATTTCATTGACGCTTCATAATGAATATTATTCGAACTTCCAATATGGTCATTAAACTTTGATAATGCATCTTTCTAATTTTTAAATCTTTCAGTGACAAAAATATCAGTGAAGGTTGAAATCTTCCATATCCCAAAAGTTTTCGGAAGCAAAAAAAAACCCCACACAAATTAAGCTTGAAGTTGGATGTAGCCTGTAGGAATCAAAATTACTGGGGAAAAAAGAAAAAGGGGGCGACGAAAGTTCGAACTGATGCCTCCCACGTTTATTTATTTAGGGTGATCGATCAAGAGGAAAAATCTATTTGGAAAAATCTAGTTCGAGTCAGTTAATTACCTGACCTCTGTTGGTAAGTGGAAGGCCCATCCATGACCATGAGGTGATGAGGGTAAGCTGGAGCCTGGAGCAGTAAAAAGGCAGGGAAGAGAACTCTCAAGTTGTCAAGGGCACGCCTGGAACTGGAATGGCCGCTTCACGCTTGGACAGTTCACAATTGGACGGAAAACAAATGGGGACGGGGACTCACCACTCACGGACTGCACGCTGGAAGCCTGGAACTGGAATGGCCGCTTTCCCGCTTGCCGCTTGGTGGCGGACGGGGAAGGAGAGCGGCGGGAGAGGCGGGAGCGGCGAAATCAAGGCCGTTCACACTTCGCAGACTTCGCGACAATAGAGGGAGAAGGACTGAAGGAGAGCGGCGGCCGCGGGATTTGGTTTTGGGGGGAAATCGGGATCTAGATTAGGGTTTTTAATTAAATGCTTTTTGAAAAAAAAAATCAGGGGGGGGGGCACGTGCCCCCCTGGCCTCAACTTAAATCCGCCCGTGAGTTTGGGTGCCGCATGAGCACCATCGTGCTGAAACAATGTCGTGATCAGAATACTGATGCACGTGATTTTAGAGAGCTCAAGTTCACTGTCAAAGTACAATCAAGATACTTTAAAAATATATGGAAACTAGACAAAGGGCTATCTTAGTCATTCGGACTAAATGATCATCCAATTATTGCCCTCCATTTAATCATGGTCATTAAAATAAATTTAATAAAAATAGCTCTTCCTTTTCTTATTTTGGTGGCATAACTTCTCTAATAAATCTCACGAATTTTTCCCCCGTTGGGACATTTCGATGGCTTTGCTAGGGCATTGACTCCACTTCTACCGCGCTCGGACGACGGCGGACCTTCACGGTTCCTTCTTCCTCAATTGATTACGGCGGAACCAACCTCCTTACTCCTCGCACGGACCACCTTCAACTATACTACAGCCGCGACGGTCGACAGTGCAACAGTTGATCTTTTTCCTTCGCATGTGCGCATCCTACTTCTGCAATCCGGCCTGTTGGGATTCGAAGCGGTGCTGTAGTGCAGAGTACCTGATGCTGGCACAAGTAATAGTAACAGAAAAGACAAAAGCACAAGAAGAACACCAGAATAACGTGGTTCCCCCTAAATGGGTACGTCCACGGGCGGAAATGACAGTCACAATCTCATTCAACACAAAATACACAGTGTTACAAATGGGGATAAATTACCCCTATACAAAATGAGATAAAAGGTGACTCCCGGATACCTTGCGGCAAAACGACCGAAGAAAGAGGAAGTTCCTCACGGCCAAGCACGGCGGCAACCCAAACTCCGACGGCGTCTCTACGACGACGGCGTCTCCCCAAAACGGCGACAAGGCCGACCCAAAAACTGCACAGCGACAGCCCCTTTCAAATCCGGCACAGCGGTGGCGCTCTCCTCCAAAACAGCGGCGGCGACGGCTCTCCAAGACAGCGGCTGCGGCGGCGGAGCAGCGGCAGCGGCGGCGCGGCGGAGCAGCGGCGGCGGCGGCGGACCTCCTTCAGCGAGAGGCAAAGAGAGAGAGAGAGAGAGAGACCAAAGAGAAAGGGGGGTTACAAGGAGAGATCGTGAACGGCTAGGGTTCTGGCTTTGAACAGGAAACGGATATGAATATATATATAAAGCCAATTAATTAAACCAATTAATTGAACGGTTCAGAATTTCTGAAATGAGTCAGAACTCGAGAAATGGCAACCTCCTTTTCTGAGGTTGTGATTTTTCTGTCAGAATTGGAAATTGCAGAAATTCGCCCCGGAAAAATTTCCTTGCGCGCCCGGAGGTTTGAAACGGTGTTGGGGAGTTAATGGAGGCAAAATCCTAACAAACTCCACCTGCCGAGATAACTCCAACCAACCAGGATGCCACCAAGAACGATGCAAATCGCATCAACTGAATCTGCTCCCGCCAAGGGCTGATAAAGTGAACTCCTTCAATCTGAGTAGTACACAAACTGGACTGACGTGACTACTCCAGAAATGCTCCACCTGAAGCAAAGGACTAACTGCTCCACCTCCAGCGGTGGTCTCCCAAAGCAAAAGAAAAATATCACAGACTCCAGAAATGATGTGCGCGGGGAGAGAAATGATAAATGCAAACACATCAACAATTGAATGCAGGCAAAACTGATCTCAACATGGATAAAGAGAACCCCTATACGAGCTAATCAGGAAATGTTGATTAGACACACACACTAAGCTCATGTGACGAAGGAGTAACAATGAAAGAGCTTAGGTA
This sequence comes from Platanthera zijinensis, assembly GCA_039513925.1. Taxonomy (NCBI): domain Eukaryota; kingdom Viridiplantae; phylum Streptophyta; class Magnoliopsida; order Asparagales; family Orchidaceae; genus Platanthera; species Platanthera zijinensis. Next base: position 32,381,400 of record CM077080.1, on the reverse strand, counting down.
CTAGGGTGAAACAAAAGCATTCATACAACGGAGTAATGACGGAAATAAATAACCCAAAGACAGGTTATAAGAAAGATAACATGAATAACAGGAATAACATGAACATAATGAGGGAAAGGAAAGCAAGCAACATAGGAAACAAACGGAACAGGAAGCACGAACATATAAACGGAAAGTAGAAGAGCAGAGAAAAGGATGACCTAGATGAGGTTATCTCCCACATCCTCAAAGCACAAGGATATGTCAGACTTCCCCTTTTCATCACCAGTGCTCTTCCCTTTATCTTTGTTCTGAAGCTTCCAACAGTCCTTGATCACGTGACCCTTCTTCTTGCAATATTTGCAGTATAAATCTGAGATGCCCTTTGACTTAGACTTGCCCCCTCTATCAGAACCAGAATGACCCCGAGAGTATAGAACGGAGTCTTCAGTAACATGAGAACCTGAAGACCTCTTCCGGATGTCATCTGAGAGTAGAGCCGCAGTCACCTCTTCCAAGTCCAAGACGTCCTTACTGTAGGTGAGGGTAGTAACCATGCTCTCATAGAGCTTTGGAAGAGAGTTCAAAAGGATCACTGCTTTGTCCTCTTCATTCACCTGAATATCCATGCTGAGACACTCAGATAACAGTCTGTTGAAACTGTTCAGGTGGTCATGAATAGAGGATCCCTCCTTCATGCTAAACTTGTAAAGCTGCTGCTTGAGGTAGATCCGGTTGGGGAGAGACTTTGTCATATAGGTACTCTCCAACTTTGCCCAAATGCCAGAGGCAGTCGTCTCTGAAAGAACTCCATATAGCACGTCATCATGTAAGCAAAGCTGTATGGTGGACAAAGCTTTGAGATCCATGTCCTCCCACGTACGATCAGAAACCTCAACATCCTTACTGGCCTTGCCCAGTAGGGCACGGTGTAAGCCTTCTTTTATAAGAAGTGCACGAACTTTGACCTGCCATAGACCAAAGTTTTGTTTTCCATCAAACTTGGCCACAGCACCAGGAATAGACGAAGCCATCGAGAATGGAACGCAGAAACTGCACGAAACACAAAACTTGAGTTGGCGACCTCAGCAGTGCACAACTAAGGGGATAGCCAGCGGACCAACGGTCGTAAACTACCGCACCCAAGTGTATACTCGAGATCGGAAACAACTCGTCCTTTAAACAAAAGTGTCAGCCCGCAACCTCCCTGTAAGACCCCCTTTTTTTTTTCTTTTTCAACCACCGGGGTCTTAGGCCCAGAACCACCGCTTTGCGGTGACCCCTTCACGTCCTGAAGGGTCATCACCACAAGGCGCCGATTCTGCCGGCCAAATCGATCACTGAAATTAGCACAATTATTGAAGTAATAGTAAACAGTCCACAATAATAAAAATCACATCTATATAATAAAACTCCACGAAGGGAGTGTCCACAGAAACATCAGAGTACTATAAATACGGGCTTATGCCCGGTACAAAATGTCCTCACTACAAGTCTCTCATGCGGAAGCGAAACAGTAAACTACTCAAGGTCGAGACTCACGGTCCCGGCTGTGTGAACTCCGGAGCTAGACTGCCCCATCTCTAGGCGCACCGATCTCTGGGGCTGCTCCTCCATGCTGGGCTCCACGATCCCCTAAATGATGCGGTTCGAAAACCGTTAGTCATAAAGACTAAGCCCTATCATCCCCTACCCCTTCCCCTCATGGCTCCTAGGTACCGAGCGGAGAGGAAGAAAGGGAAGGACATGAAGGTGGAGATTAACATGAAAACAGATGGCAGCGGAAACTAATCTAGCAAGTTGTATTAGGTGAGCAGTTAATAAGTTGTTATAATAGGTCTAGCAGTAAGAAAAGCAATTAAATGAATTTAAACCTTCACTTATGCGAGAACACATAAGCAAAGGGATCTTTTGCAAGGCTCCCATCGTATAAGTGTCCCATACCACTTATACCTTGGGGTGTCGGTTATCAAACAGCAGGGGTTATTATATATTGAAAATAACCTTTGATTTATAAACTTGCCCACACAAGCTTATAGACCAAGGGGTCGTTTTGCAGGTCCTAATGTATAAGCGTCCCATTCCACTTATACTTTAGGTGTCAAGGTTGTTATGAATGATTATGATATGCAACTATATGGTGGGTATGTTATGTCATGCAGTGCAACTCACACACCCGACTCTGTGCACACAGACCTTTAGTTCCCCCTTTCGGAGCCGTTACCTCCCAGGATACCTCCGTAGTGGCAAACGGAAGCGGTGGGTTGGGCCTCGCCCACCTCCAAAACCAGTAAAGCACACTGGTCTGACCTATCGTACGCCTCAACGCTTGGTGCACAAAGCGGACGCCTGCGTACTCCTGCCGACTGGCGCACCGGACTTCTGTTGGCGGAGTGCTATCACCCCGCCGAGTCAACGATATCGGTGTCGGTGCAATCGAACTCCCCGATATCGAAAGACCCACCACCTTAACTTTTCCTATTTTATGCACATGCAAGTTAAATCGTAAGCACACAAAACCGAGCCGAAGCTCCCCGGACCAAAACGTCCGTCTCCAAACCAACCGAGCCGAAACTCCCCGGACCATCCGTCCGTTTCCAAATCAACCGAGCCGAAGCTCTCATCAACCTTCCTGTGCCAACAGTGTTGTGAAGAGTGCAGCCCTAGTTACTAAGTTACTCTTGTCGGTTTGTTATTACAGTTTACGTTAGCCCAGGACTGCCCCCGGTATACCCCGTGAAGGGCTCTCAAGGGGCACTAGGAACCAAGACGGTGCATTACGGCCCGAAGTTCCCTTTCGCAAGGCACTTATTGTTATTGGTTGTTTTCCCTTAGCCCGATTCCCTTCTCATGTTACGATAGACTATCCTAGGGTGATTTTTAAACCTTCCACTCTTCGGGAAAAGCGATCTTTCGCCAAACCCGAGCGCCTCTTAACTCTAACTAACACCACTACTCACTACTCTTTATACCTTCATCAGATCATGTCCTATTGCATATCACAAACTGCTATATGCAGACCGACCTAATCTACATGTCGAACCGGTTATGCAATGGTCCATTACTCATCCAAATGCCCTAAATTAATTACTGGAGACTTATCTTGGTATAAATAACCTAAATCCAGAAAATGGAAATTTTCCTAATTTATTTGGCATTTAATTAATTTCCTCGAAAATCTCAAGGGCTACCGGTTTGAACATGAACTACCCTAACTATTCATGCAAGATGTCCAGTAAATTTATGATAATTAATAGGTTATCTCAGAAGGCTAAATCCTCAGTATCACAATTTTTCTATCATCAAAATGACATGAAAACTATTTTGGAAATAATCTCTAATTTCTATAGTTTATGAATCAAGTACAGAAAATATTCTTCCAAAAACTCTAAATAAATTATGACATGATGAATAAGGCCTAAAATTTGCACTGGCTAAGTTTCATAATTTTCCAGCAAGCATTTTATCCATAATAATTTTTTAAACATAAAAGCCCTTTCTATCATTTGTGAATAAAGTACTAGATTTACTCAACATAAAATTCTAAAAAAAATTCAGGGATCAATGTTCTACAAGTCAAGATCTAAATCCAGAATTTTAACTGATTATAATTAATGTAAAGCCTCAAATTAATTGAAACAACAAATTGGGCTAATAATCCTTTAACACATGAAGTATAATATATATTAATCATAAAATACCAGAAAAATTACCATGAGTCTAAAACATCCTAAAACCCCCTCCTCCCGAGTTTCATAATTTTTGAATTAGCTTTAGTGCTTAGAATAACTAAATTACATTTCTATCCTAATCCGACATCTCGACTTTTGAGGTACCTAACTACCTCCAAATCCATCACTATTTCAACCAGAGGGTTTTCATAATATCCTCCCCCTCTCCTCCAAATTTCAAGGGCATACAAGAGCTTTTGCTCCTATGTCCTTCACAAACCTCAAACTCCCACCCATTGGATTTGAGCCAATCTCTTAGGGTAAAATCCACCCTAAGCCACCATGTTACCCAAGAGAGTAGACATAGACCCAACAAATCAGTGGCCGACAACTTCAGCCTCTTTTGAGGAGATTTGTCCATTCCATCTCCAATCGTACTTTTCCCCAAAGTACCCCTCACCAAGACCTATCTAGGACTTGATACTTCCCTATTCAGAACTCGACCAATCGAGTTGAAATTTTGTACAGATCTTAATATTGATGCCAGGGACCACCACCCAAAATTAGGGGGAGTTTGGGCTTAATTTCACCTCCTAATTAATTTTATATTGTTTATTAAATTTTTACAAAAACTTTAGGCAAAAGTTCTCCAAAAATTCTCATTTTTGGACAGCCTCTCGATATACATATTATAGACCTCCAGTCCAAATTTCAAGTCATTTGGACATGTTATGAACCGTGGGCAACCATTTTAATTTCTGGTTAACCTAGGTCTTGATCCCACCAAAATGAGTGCTGTGTTCAAACCACTCACCCAAATTGAATAAAATCAATTTTAAATTAAAGTAGACCCCAAGGGCTACAACTTTTGTGTCTGGTCATTTTTCCTAAATCGGCCTCTAAATGCCTCATTTTGCAGCTTTAAAATATACTAAACCGAGTATATTTTTCCCTTATAAAATTATTTACATAATTTATAAATATAAAACGATTTACTGTTCATCTTCTTCATGAACCCGAACAGACACAGGAAAAATCATTTTTCCTGTAAGCATTCCGTGATCCGTTGCCGGCCGTCCGGTCACTTCCCTGGCCAGCCACCACCACCACCACCTCCGTTGAGGCGATGGCTAGCGGTCGGCGGTGGTTTGGCCGCCGGAGGTGGCGGTTTCCGGCGAACTCGAAATATCTTTTACATGGTTTTTCCAAGAAAACGAGAGATGGATCCGGCTCCGTTGAGCGCGAATCTCCTTTCTAAGAATCCTAAGATCTACCCATGAAAGAGAAGGAGTAGAGGAGGACCTTGTTCGCGGTTTGGAGGCGAGAAGAGCGACGAGGTGCCATGGCGCGGTGGTGGCGTTGCTGAACTCCTCTTTACAGCAAGCACAAGGATCTGCTTGGTTTGCTTGTGCGTGTAAACCCTCTCCTCTTGTCCAAGTGGGCTTTTATAAACAGGAAGGTGGGAAGGTGAATGGTTTAAGCCATTATGGCCATGAAGTTCCCTCCCCTTAATGCTTCGGTTATGATGCAGGGATAAGAAACGGCGGAAACTGAACAGGTATGTCCAGCTGGCGATTTCCTATTGGACCACCTTTTCCTTATTTATTATATAAATACAGAAGGAAAACGGCCGGAAGTTACTCCTGGTGTAACTTCCCAAGCCAGCATTTATTTCCACGCGCGTTAGAATTATTTCGGGCCTGAACCGTCGTTTCGGCCAATGTCACGGGCGTGACACATAGGTCACGGGCGTGACAGGCCCGGGTAGCCCATTCTGGGTTCGACGATCGTCGAACTGAGATCGACGATCGTCGATCGGTGGTCACGGGCGTGACAGCGTCGGGCGGTTAAATATGGTCGACGATCGTCGATTTGAGATCGACGGTCGTCGAACGCTGGTCACGCCCTAGGTCACGGGCGTGACCTCTAGGTCACGGGCGTGACATGCCCGAACGGCAAATTTCTGGCTCGACGATCGTCGAACTGAGGTCGACGATCGTCGAAGGCTGGTCACGCCCTAGGTCACGGGCGTGACCTCCAGGTCACGGGCGTGACATGCCCGAACAGCGCGTTCGACGATCGTCTCGTGGAGATCGACGATCGTCGAAGTAGACACGCCCAGGTCACGGGCGTGACGGGCCGGTCACGGGCGTGACCAACCCGTGACCCGCAATATTGGTCGCTTTATTTCCAATTTTGGGCTTCCTAGGGTTCCGTCACGACCAATCTGACTCCTAGGGGTCTAGCCGGAAATGGGATGTTACACTCCCTCTGATACCACTTGTTGGGATTCGAAGCGGTGCTGTAGTGCAGAGTACCTGATGCTGGCACAAGTAATAGTAACAGAAAAGACAAAAGCACAAGAAGAACACCAGAATAACGTGGTTCCCCCTAAATGGGTACGTCCACGGACGGAAATGACAGTCACAATCTCATTCAACACAAAATACACAGTGTTACAAATGGGGATAAATTACCCCTATACAAAATGAGATAAAAGGTGACTCCCGGATACCTTGCGGCAAAACGACCGAAGAAAGAGGAAGTTCCTCACGGCCAAGCACGGCGGCAACCCAAACTCCGACGGCGTCTCTACGACGACGGCGTCTCCCCAAAACGGCGACAAGGCCGACCCAAAAACTGCACAGCGACAACCCCTTTCAAATCCGGCACAGCGGTGGCGCTCTCCTCCAAAACAGCGGCGGCGACGGCTCTCCAAGACAGCGGCTGCGGCGGCGGAGCAGCGGCAGCGGCGGCGCGGCGGAGCAGCGGCGGCGGCGGCGGACCTCCTTCAGCGAGAGGCAAAGAGAGAGAGAGAGAGAGAGAGAGAGGCCAAAGAGAAAGGGGGGTTACAAGGAGAGATCGTGAACGGCTAGGGTTCTGGCTTTGAACAGGAAACGGATATGAATATATATATAAAGCCAATTAATTAAACCAATTAATTGAACGGTTCAGAATTTCTGAAATGAGTCAGAACTCGAGAAATGGCAACCTCCTTTTCTGAGGTTGTGATTTTTCTGTCAGAATTGGAAATTGCAGAAATTCGCCCCGGAAAAATTTCCTTGCGCGCCCGGAGGTTTGAAACGGTGTTGGGGAGTTAATGGAGGCAAAATCCTAACACGGCCTTGTGGTGGGAATCATCTATTCTTGTTGCTGTGAGCCATGACGTGCGATTCATGTGATTGTAATTTGTAATTCCGCCGGCTTGGTCGCCACATACCTCCCCTCCTAGTTGCCGAAATTATAGTCTAGCAGTCCGTTGAGATTTCTTTTTTCTTCTTATTCACTTTTTTTCTTTACTAATCTTCTTTTTTCTTAATTTATTAATAGTATGTGGGCCGTAATAATATCCCGATCACGACAGTATCACAACACGACAACACTCCCGCGGCTCGCAGCCTCACCTGTGACACGGTCTCACTCTCCTCTATCATTTCTTCTTTTAAAATCACATTTATTTATTTGAATTGACAATTACAATTAAATAATATAATACTTTTAATAATTTTTTTATTTGAATTTTAAAATATTTTTTCCTTCGTTTGGAATGACGTTATAATTTTAATTAATGTGAAATGAAATAGTACAGTATATATATATATTTATAGGTCGAAAAATAAAATGTGTAACTGAATTCTTTTTATGAAGGGACTATAAAATTGATTTGAGTGTTGTTTGAATGGAAATATTTTAATTCATAGTCATCAAATATGAACGAAAATGCAAAAAAAAGGTTGGTAAAGTATTATGAAGGCTACTCTAAACTTTGAATTGAAGGACCGAATGTCTCTAGAAGGAGTGGAAGGGGGGCGGTGACCCTGACTTTTCTTTTTCGGGAATTAAATGCTCGCTGATAACATTAATAATCACCGGATTTTAACCGGAACAACTTTTGGTGCGCTGTGTAAAGTTTTGGAGGTTGGATTAATTAATGAGAAGTCAGAAATTATGAGGGTCTTATATAAAAGTGTATGATACAAGTCAAAATTGTATGGACCCCACCTCCTTTGCAGGCTCCTCATTGATGCAGGATCATGAGCATCGCCAGGAGTCCTGACCTATGTATTGGGCTTATTTTGCTGTTTCAAATTAATTTTTTAAATTTGTAATTTTTTTGCGCTTATTTTAAGAACCATATTATCTATATTAAGATCATAACTGAAAATTTACGCTCGTAATTTCATATATTATAACTGTAATGTAACATTACGATCATAATACAGCCGTAATTTCATTTTACGAGCATAACGTCATGATACAGCCATAATGCATGAAATTACAGCTGTTTTTTTTCAATTATGAACGGAATATGAGCAATATGATACTTAAAATGAGCGTAAAAACAAGTAGATTAATATTTTGTAATTTGTTTTTTTTATTGAAATCAAAATATGTGATTTAGAGCATAAACATGCGTCTACCGTGATAGCTATATACATGCTCGGCGCACCTAAAAATTTTCCGACTTAAACAGATTCTAAACTAAGTTTGGCATAACGGTGGCGGTCGTAAATACATGGATTAAACCGCCATTCGTTAATGATCACCTAAAAAACTTTATCCGGTCGAACATAAAAGTGGATGAAGCTTCTATGATGGACGTTAATGAATGACAATTTAACCCTCATGTTCACAACCGCCACCACCGTACCAAACGGTAATGAGCAACTTACTGCGATGTTTTTTACTCAAGTCTCTATCTTGAAAGAATTTGTGTTTGGACTTCGGCATGACTAATTATGATTTTAAGATCATCATCGAGAAAAAAAAAGTTTTAAACATAAACGCGAACGGGGTTCCTCCTGTGAGTTCGGGCATTCATGAATGACGAATGACGGTTTTTAACCATCATGTTCATGTTCACGATCGCCACCACCCGACTAAACGGAGCCTTAATTATAATTATATGCGCTAATGATTTTAGTTTACTTGAATATGTTAGGGTTGATCGCTCAAAGTATTCTACAATACCTCATCTAAGTATGGAATGGGTATTTATAGTACTTCCAGCGTAGAGCCTAACCCTAGAACGACACGAACCCGTAACCTATTCCGAGTCGGGCTAACACGCGTGCGGACATATTATAAAATAACTAACAATCTCCTCCTATGTCCGCCGTGTACCCAGACTTCGGATAGAGGGTGGTTTGTGTAAAGTTCAACCAAATGTGAATCATACACAACCGTGTCCAGCACCTGTTTCAAACAAAATTAGACTTAAGCACAGAATAGTATGCACGCATAAGTAAACAAAACTCAGCTGCAACACATAAATAGTCTCAGGTACAACAAGACACAGGCCTTATATGCCTGGCGTCACAAATCAACAGAGAGCTAGAAAGTCCAAACAAAACAGTGCATAAACGAAGAGCTAAACAGTGCTCTAAACAGAAGTAGCAAGAGAGAAACTAAAAAACACTCTAAAACTCATCATCCAAAAGATCATCCTGATCTGGATTCCAGTCAACCAGTGCTCCTCCTATCCCAGCAGCTCCTGCAATTTCAACAGAGAATTTCATTTCAGAATGAATTCTATCCTTTGCAAATTTGCAAATATCTAGTTCTACAAAAAGAACTTAGTATTAATCATTTTAATTTGGCTGGGAGGACACGTTCACAGAGTATTATAGTTTTACCTCAGAACCTGATATCTGTTTCAACCGAAACGATCTCAGACTTCTGGACACAGCAGCTATATCTGTGATCCTATATGGAATGTCACGGTTACTGCCCTTCTAAAGTCAATTGGAACTCATCAAGTTTGGAATGGAACCAATTTCCAGAAGAAGAGACAAGACCAAGTCAGATTGTGTTATCAAGTTTGGAATAACACTCTCCTCCAAGGCAAAAGCCGAATCCAGGTGAAGTTATTAGCATCAAGTTTGGAATGAAACAACTTACCAGATCCGAACTCAGCAACCAAGAGCATCAACGGAGCACAACATGCTTGCTTTGACAAAGGAAATCAGAATAGTCAAAACATTTGGACAAAAGGCTGAACTAAATCGCCTATTGCTGAACTAAGGCTGAACTAAATCGCCTTTAATCCCATTTCCCCCACTGTTTTGATTAGTCGGTCTTTGGGCATTCCTTTCGTCAATGGATCAGCCAGGTTATCCTTCGAACGCACATCGATCAAAGTGATAATTCCTTGTTCTTTTAGATAATTCAACAATGCATGTCTCAGTCGTACATGTCTCCTCTTTGTATTATAGAGAGCATTCTTAACGACTTGAACTGCTGCTTGATTATCACAGTACAAACTCAACGAGTTAACTTGTAGCTTAGACAAGGGAATGTCTAGAATCAAGTTCCTGATCCAATCTGCCTCTTCACCGGCCAAGGCTAAGGCAAACAACTCAGCTTCCATAGACGACAATGCTATACAGGTCTGTCTTTTGGATTTCCAAGTGATAGCAGCTCCACCCAAGGTGAATATATATCCACTGGTAGACTTGCTGTTCCCGGCTTCTGAACACCACGAGGCATCAGAATGTCCTTCCACAGTAGGTGGGTAACCAGTGTAGCACAGAGCATGGTCTTTAGTACCTCTCAAGTATCTTAACAGCCTGTCTAGGGCTTCCCAATGCTCTTTGCCTGGATTACTGGTAAAACGGCTCAGCATGCTAACCGAAAAAGCAATGTCTGGTCTTGTACAACTTGTGGCGTACATGAGACTACCAATTATTTTGGAATATTTAACTTGATCAATGCTGGTCTCTTCATTAGGACTCAACTTGACATTATGATCAAACGGTGTCTCAGCCGGCCTACAGTTAACATATCCCCAGGTAGAAAGAAGCTGCTCAATATAATGAGCCTGACTAAGAGTAACTCGACCCTTGTCAACTCTGACCTTCATACCTAACAGGGTATCTACAGGACCGAGGTCCTTCATGTCAAAAGCTTCTGCCAAAGTGGATTTAATATCCCTAACTGCAGCAAGATTAGACCCCAAAATCAACATGGCATCTACATATAAGCATATGATGACTGTCTGATTCGATAGAGAGCGGTGATAAAGGCATTTATCTGAGAGACTGGACTGAAATCCGAGACTCTTTACCACCTGGTCAAACTTCATGTGCCACATCTTAGGCGCTTGTTTAAGCCCATAGATTGATTTATCAAGTTTGCACACTTTATCTTTCTGATCTTTCTGCACATAACCTTCAGGTTGTGCCATGTAGATCTCTTCATCAAGCTCTCCATTTAAGAAGGCTGTCTTCACATCCATCTGATGAACTATAAAGTTCTCGATAGACGCTAAAGCTAGAAGAATCCTGATAGTCGATAGATGACACACAGGTGAATAAACATCAAAATAGTCTATTCCCCCCTGTTGTTTATAACCTTTAGCTACGAGACGTGCTTTATACCTGGCTATAGACCCATCACTATGAAGTTTCTTCTTCAACACCCACTTGCATCCTAGGACTTTAGCGCCTTTCGGCAAGTCAACTAGATGCCAAGTATTGTTATGTAGCAGCGAGTCCATCTCATCATCAATGGCTTCTGCCCACATCAACGAATCTCTAGATCTCATTGCTTCCTGGTAGGAGAATGGATCATCCTCTAAGTGATAGGTGACGAAGTTCTCACCAAAGTTCTTAGGGATTCTCTCTCTTGTAGATGCTCTAAGTGGAACAGGTTCCACCTCTATAGGTTGGGGAGCAGTGCCAGAGGGGCCAGCTTCAGGTTCTACGATAGATTCTGAAATCATATCATTAGACCCAGAGACAGATAAACCATGATCCTTGACAAATTTATCTTCAAAGAATATGGCATCTCTAGACTCTATCACGGTATTCGTGGATAGATCGAGAAATCTGTCTGCTGCACTATCTTCTGCACTACCTAGATAGACGCACGTCGTTGTTCTAGGTCCCACCTTAGGCCTCTTAAGGTCCTGTATGCGCACATATGCAATACAACCCCAAGTCTTTAGAGTATCATATCTACAAGGATGACTGTGTCATAGCTCATACGGGGTAGACGTGAGCTGAGAATGAGGCACTCTATTCAGAATGTGATTTGCAGCACGAACTGCTTCTCCCCAAAAGGAATTAGGCATGCCAGCTGTTAGGAGCATAGAGTTCAACATCTCTGTTAAAGTTCTATTCTTACGCTCGGCAACACCATTCGACTGGGGTGAGTAAGGAGCTGTTGTTTCAAGAATTATTCCCTCAGAGACACAAAATTCCTTAAACCCAGTAACAGTATATTCTCCTCCTCGATCACTTCTAAATCTCTTAATCTTCAAATTTAACTGATTTTCCACACGAGACTTGAAAGTCTTAAACGTCTCAAAGGCTTCGTCTTTCGATTTTAACAGATATACATGACAAAATCTTGAAAAATCGTCTATGAACGTAATCAGATACTTCCTTCCCCCTCTAGTGACGTGACTACGAAAATCACAGAGGTCTGAATGTATCAACTCAAGAAGTTTCGTGCTCCTAGAAACCGATCTAAAAGGCTTTCTAGTGATCTTGGTCTGAGCACACACCTCGCACTTGTCAAATCGAATCGACAGATCTAAGGGGATGTTATGACTCTTAGCTAACTCTAGCATTTTCCTATAGTTTACATGTCCAAGTCTGTTGTGTAACAACTTAGGATCAATAAGGTTTGAACTAATTTGGTGAATGCTATCATTGTTTAAGCTAAGTCTATACATTCCGTTGATCAAGTACGCACACCCAAAATAATGTGAATTGACTGCTAAGGTCATTCTACCGTTCTGAGTTGTGAAGGTCATCCCAGCCTTATCTAATAGACTAATGGAAATCAAGTTCTTAGTTAAGTTAGGAACAACTTTAACATTGAGCAAAAATAAAATTTTACCTGATGAGAGGACCAGCTCGGCTGTCCCTGCATGGGTCACCTGAGTCTCTCCTCCATTGCAGTTCTCCACCTTCTCCCGGACCGCCTTAACCTCAGTCAGTAATCCTCTGTCATTCGTGACATGACAGGTAGCACCGCTATCAAGCCACCACTCTGCGGACGAACTGCGGTGACTGCTCCCAATCATAGCCACAAAGGACTTGGGGTCAGAAGCATCAACGAGCATGTTCGCCACATTTTGAGGGGCTTCCTCCTTTTTCTTCGGGGCCTTGCAATCAGCCGCCCAGTGTCCCCACTTTCCACAGTTATGGCACTTGCCCCTCTTCTTTTTGAAAGAGGGCTTTTTAGGCAATAGTTGTGTAGTGGCCTCACTCTTGGGCGCTGGTGGCTTCCTACGAGGCTTGCTAGGTCGAGACACAAAGTTAAGAGTCTGTGAGGACTGCCCACCTTGTTCTTGTCTCTTCCCTGCAATATTTTGATCCTCGATATGAATGAACCTTTTGAGTTCATCCAATGCGATCTTTTCCTTCAGTCTGTGCATTTCAGTCTTGAAGTTCAACCATTCAGGAGGTAACTTGCTAAGAATAAGACATACAAAGAGATTATCCGAGATGTCGGACTTATCGTCCGCCAACTTGAGACGCAGACTCTCCAGTTCAATAATTTGTGAGGTGATTGACGAGTTCAAATTAAATTTTGAAGTAAAGAGCCTCTCTCCAAGGAGAGTCCTCGACAACCCCTCTTCCTTCTGGAAGTGCGCATTCAAGCGATCCCAAATCTCTTTTGCAGTCTTATGACTGCTGTAGGTCAGGGCGAGCCTAGGATTCAGTGAATTTAGGAGGTAGTCCCTGCAGAAGTCTTCGTCCTTTCTCCACTGTAATTCGTTCACGTCCTCTTCGGTAGTGTCAAAATCACTCAGGACCGTGTAGAAAATCTCACGTTCCTTCATACCAAGTTGGACGTGTAGCTTCCAGGCGTGGAACTCGGAGAGGTCGAACGACTGAAGCTTGACGATGTCGTAGGAGGTAACCTTCGACATCTCACTTTACTTGAACAGAAAATACTAGAAAGAAGTCACCTGATCCGCGCAGAGACGATCCAGTGTCTTCAGATCCAATCCAGATATGTGTTTGTTTTGTCTCTCCGACTGAACGCAGTTGTCGAAAGGGTTGAACAGAGGAACAATAGCTCCACTGATGCGCAAAAAAAAACAGTCACACAAAGGACTTGTCAAGAACAACTTGAAGAGATCTAGTTGCTGCAAAGATCATGAGTCTGGAATCCAACTGATATAAGCACGATCCAAACAACTTCACTCAGAAAACCAGAGAACTAATTCTGAAACTGATGAGGTAATCTGAAAAATCAGATCTCCAAACTCAGATGTGGATCTCAATTCCCTGTTTTACACCAGAAACGAAAATAGGCTAGATCTGGAATGAGTGAAACTTCAGGATCTTCAGGATCTGCAACCCATGCTGGCAGCGGGCTTGAAGAACACCATTATCACAAAAAAAAACCCAGATCTTGATCGGCGCCCGGCGATGCTACCGATGAACGCTAGCGACAAAACACGATCCTGCACCGGAAAAACCCAAGTCCACTTCCCGATCTGCAATCCTCCAAACCAAATAACTAGAAAAAAATGATCTAGAGTAGGCGCAGGGTGGGATCTTCCGATTGGCGACAGAGATTTGCGATCTTTAGCAGACGCAACTTCACGCGATTCGCGAAGACGAAGACGGCTCTGGAATTCGCCAAAATCTTTAGAGACTGGCCTAGATCGGGAACGGATCTAGATCGGCTTCTTCCTCACGATCCGCGGCAACGAGAAAATCTCCGATCGTTGAAGAAGAATCGTCGATCGAAAGTAGCGGACAGCGGCGGAATCGAGAGAAACGCACAGAGCACCGTGAGCGGAAACCCTAGGTTACTTTGAGAATGTTAGGGTTGATCGCTCAAAGTATTCTACAATACCTCATCTAAGTATGGAATGGGTATTTATAGTACTTCCAGCGTAGAGCCTAACCCTAGAACGACACGAACCCGTAACCTATTCCGAGTCGGGCTAACACGCGTGCGGACATATTATAAAATAACTAACAGAATATAGAGGGTGTACGGGGTTCCCTCATGTGCCGTTTCTCTTTTTATAATTGCGAATAAATCGTCATTGCGGAACATGACAATTTTTTAAGGGATTGTTATCTGCAAGCCTATTTTGACTGTTCATAGATTATTACTATTCGAAGATCAGAAGAGAGACAAATTTATTATTCGCAAAGTTCTCATACCCATTCGGAAGCGAATTCAATAGAAGTAGTGTTTTGTTTTCATCGTCAACATTCTAGTCCAAATTCAACAAATCTGTTAACAGTTTTGTAAACTTATTCAAGCACTCATCAATCAAAATTCCATGTCTTATCTGAAACTGGTATAATCGACGCTTCATGTGTAGACGATTCTCCACGCTCTTTGTAAGATACTAAATCTCCAGCGTCCTCCAAAGTTTTCTCGGAGACGTCTCAAACATAATCTAATATTTGATCTCCCGAGTCAAGCAATTTCTGATCAAGCTGCAAGTACTTTGATTCATCTTTAACAAAACTTTCTCAGTCTTCTCATCAGGACATTCATCGCCAACAATAATGTCCTCCAAATTTAGAGAGCATAACACATCTATCACCACACATCATCACATTCCGAAGTTACCCTTTCCGCCAAATTTGGTAACATCAATTTTTCACCGGTTGTGAACCCGTACGATGGATCGTTGATTCTGCCGCTCCGGAGTCTCCCATTTATTTTCTCAGTTGTTTCCAATAAAAATAACGCTGAAAACCAAAAACACATAGCAACAAAAAAACTTTTTTAGTTAGTTAGTCTAAAACAAAAACAAATTCCTTGTTACCTCGATCACGACTACGCGACATCGAGCCTTTGAAACCGGAGATCCACCTCCAAGTAGAAAGAAAACTCTTCTTGATTTTTTTTTATGTTGCGAGGCACTCCACCGAAAGGAAGAACGAAGACCGTGTTTTTTTTTCTTTCTACACCTGACGCCACTCTTGTATTCTGTACCTCCAATAGAGAGAACCAGAGAAACCTTTTTTTTTCTCTGAACGGCACCCTTTGAAACCAGCGCCCCTTCCAACCTTCTTGCTGGATCTGTTGCTTGTGAACACCAGCCGCTACTCACAGATTTGTGCCGCCTCCAAAAAAAATCGCACCACAACTTATCTTTGATATCACTCGTTCTACGAATAACACGCAAGTCTTTATCCCACTATAGTGGGGTCGGCTATTCGTTGTACGAACGATGCAAAAAAAATCAAAATCACACAATAATCAAACAATAAATACGTTGTGATT
Organism: Platanthera zijinensis; assembly: GCA_039513925.1. Classification (NCBI taxonomy): domain Eukaryota; kingdom Viridiplantae; phylum Streptophyta; class Magnoliopsida; order Asparagales; family Orchidaceae; genus Platanthera; species Platanthera zijinensis. The sequence continues at coordinate 32,365,531 of CM077080.1, read as the reverse complement.
TATGTACTTTGGCGAGAAGTGGCTACGTTCACGGAGAGGGACTATTCACTATCATCGGTAGGGGAGGAAAAAAAGTGATTACTACAAGATTACAACCTCACACACCACTCTACTAAATAATAACTCTAACATCTCATGTTTATAGGAACAATTATGGCAAACTCAAAAATGACAAAAATGCCCCCCCTCCCCTGTTATGTTTGATGCTTTACTGGACCGGTCCAGCTGGACCGGTCCAGTTAAGTGTTTTATTATATATATATATACTTGCACAGGAAGAGACGCAGCAGGCTTTTTTCCCGATTCCTTCTTTCTAACCTAAACAGCGATCAAGAGGCGGCTCCAGCGGGAGAACAGGAAAAGCGGCGACATCGAGAGGAAGACGGGGCGGCTTCTTCCATCAGCTTCTTCCCCGGCGACGGTCAGCGGCGGCAAGCCCAATCTCGGGGCGGACGGTCAGCGGCGGCAAGCCCGATCTTGGGCGGTTCTTCCCCGGCGACGGTCAGCGGCGGCAAGCCCGATCTTGGGCGGTTCTTCCCCGGCGACGGTCAGTGGCGGCTTCCTTCTCCGGCGACGGTCGGAGATTTGGCTAGATCGGGATCTTGGCTCGTCTTCTCCGGTGGCAAGGAGGAAGACGGGGCAGCGGCAAGCCCGATCTAGGATTTCCTCTCCGGCTCCGGCAAGATCAGAACGGCAACGAACAGCAGCGGTAGATCGAGCGGCGGCAAGCGGAGGTTGATCCTGCAGGCGAGCAGTGGTCGACGGAGGCGGCGGAAGATTGATCGGAGTTCCGATCTAGTGCACGGCAGCGGCATCGGCTCCATCTCCGGTGTAGGAGAGGGGAGATCCACGGCAGCGGCGGGTGCGGGTGTGATCCTTCGGCGGCTCCGGCGATCCAGCGGCGGCGGCGACTCCGGCGGTGAAAGAGAGCATAAGGCTGCGGTTCCTTCGTCTTGAAGAGTGCAGCGGCTTTCTTGGCCGGACGGCGGCAGCGCGCTAGGGGAGTTCTTCTTTTTCCTCTTGTTTTTGCTTTCCTATTCTAGGTTAGTGTCGATCCGAAAGGATCGTTGAGTGCTCTGTGTTGTAATAGAACCTCCATTTTGTTTAGTGGATCCGGCGCGCCCTCCCCGTGGACGTAGGAGCTTAACTCCGAACCACGTATATCTCTTGTCGTCTGTGTTGATTTTTTGTGTTTTGGAATCTCGTACTTGTATCCTTCCGAGGATTGTTTGGTGCGCGCCATTATTTGCTCAAATTTTAGCTTCCGTTGCTATTGTCCGCGACGAGTTCCGTACTCGCGGGCAGGTGCCAATCACACAACAATTGGTATCAGAGGGAGGTTCGACCTTCGGACCAGTGAGCAAATTCAATGGCGGCCAAATTCGAGGTTCCAAAATACGATGGGCGGATCGATTTCGGTCTTTGGCAAAAGCGCATAAAGGCCGTACTCGTTCAGCAGGGTCTTCACAAGGCACTCCTTGGAAAGGAGAAGGCTAAGGTGAATGACGACGACGAGTGGGATGAGCTGGATCTCAAGGCCATCAGCACCATACAGCTGTGTTTGGCAGACGAGGTCATGTACAACGTTATCGAGGCGGAAAATACGGTGGACTTGTGGAGGAAGCTCGAGGAGCTCTATATGTCTAGGTCGCTCACGAACAAGCTGTACGTGAAGAAGCAGTTGTACAGCTTGAGGATGTCCGATGGCGCGCAACTGTTGGATCATTTAAATGTGTTCAACAAGTTGGTATCCCAGTTGCGCAGCATGGATGTGAAGGTCGAGGAGGAAGACCAGGCTCTTCTCCTCTTATCCTCACTCCCGAGGTCGTTCGATCATTTAGTCACTACCATATTGTATGGGAAGGATACGCTTAAGATGGAGGAAGTAGTGACGATGCTTCTCTCTAATGAGAAGAGGAGCAGTTCCGGATCGAGTGCGAGCGAGGGTCTACTCGTGAAGAGCAGAGACCCATCCCGAGGTAGATCGAGAGGGGGAGGCAAGGAGGATGGTCGACCTAGGTCCAGGGGTAGGTGTCATTACTGCAAGGAGGAGGGGCATTGGAAGGCCAACTGCCCAGTGAGGAAACTCAAGGGCAAAGAGCCTGTGCCTCAGCAGGCTGCAGTGGCATCAGAGTGCGTGAGCGATGACGACGTTCTACACGTTTCACAGAGTCACGATGTGGTAGTCGGGACCTCAGATTCCTGGATCATGGATACAGGATGTTCGTTCCACATGTGCCCGAACATTGAATGGTTCTCCAGTATTAGGCACTGTGGAGGTGGTCGTGTTCGGATGGGGAACCAGTCAGAGTGCGAGATACTGGGAGTCGGGAGCATCAGGATTAGGATGTTCGATGGAGTGGTTAGGACTCTCACCGACGTTCGGTATGTGCCTGAGTTGAGGAAGAGCTTGCTTTCGCTAGGCACTCTGGAGGCTGCCGGGTATTCTTATACCAGTAGTAGCGGACTTTTGGAGGTCAGGAGAGGCGCACAGATAGTCTTGAGAGGAGAGCGTTTTGGATCGCTCTATAGACTTATTGGCACCACGATTGCCGGGGGAAATGCGAGGAGAGAGGTCGGACCGTCTCTCGAGGTACAGGATACGGTAGCGTATGCATTTCAGGCGATCTCCTCAGATCGTGGTTCCTTCGATAGAGCTTTAGAGAGCGGAGACCGTTTTCAGCGAAAAGCTAGGAAGGACCAGCGGAGGAGAAGGGCAGGATTCGTGGCAAGGTTGTGTGCGCGTAGAGAGGACCTTGGCAGAGGTAGAGTTTTCGCAGCCGTAGAGGAGACGGGTAGAGAGTCATCTCAGAAGTATCCAGACACCGTGAGAGGAGCCGTCAGGCTCAGAGGTCTCACCGAGGAACTTAGGATCACTCAGGAGAAGGCGGAGTTGCACAGTGAGAGTTCGAGTGCGATTCGTCTTGCAGTAGACCCGGTCTATCGTGCAAGGACGAAGCACGTCGACGTGCGTCACCGGGAGTTGAGGGAGTTCGCTCGAGGTGGAGGCGTTATGTTACGGGAGAGTTCTACGGAGGAATGCGTTGCGAGCATGCGAGAGAGATCAGTGAGGCGAGTCAAGTTTGACTTGACTCAGACTGATGCACGTTGATCGTGGCGGCCCCAGGGAGAGGGGGTTTGTAGTCGCCAGTAGGGGTCTGTGTGTCTTATGCGGTATTAGTGTTCGTAAAGCATCAAGGTGGAGATTGTTATGTTTGATGCTTTACTGGACCGGTCCAGCTGGACCGGTCCAGTTAAGTGTTTTATTATATATATATATACTTGCACAGGAAGAGACGCAGCAGGCTTTTTTCCCGATTCCTTCTTTCTAACCTAAACAGCGATCAAGAGGCGGCTCCAGCGGGAGAACAGGAAAAGCGGCGACATCGAGAGGAAGACGGGGCGGCTTCTTCCATCAGCTTCTTCCCCGGCGACGGTCAGCGGCGGCAAGCCCAATCTCGGGGCGGACGGTCAGCGGCGGCAAGCCCGATCTTGGGCGGTTCTTCCCCGGCGACGGTCAGCGGCGGCAAGCCCGATCTTGGGCGGTTCTTCCCCGGCGACGGTCAGTGGCGGCTTCCTTCTCCGGCGACGGTCGGAGATTTGGCTAGATCGGGATCTTGGCTCGTCTTCTCCGGTGGCAAGGAGGAAGACGGGGCAGCGGCAAGCCCGATCTAGGATTTCCTCTCCGGCTCCGGCAAGATCAGAACGGCAACGAACAGCAGCGGTAGATCGAGCGGCGGCAAGCGGAGGTTGATCCTGCAGGCGAGCAGTGGTCGACGGAGGCGGCGGAAGATTGATCGGAGTTCCGATCTAGTGCACAGCAGCGGCATCGGCTCCATCTCCGGTGTAGGAGAGGGGAGATCCACGGCAGCGGCGGGTGCGGGTGTGATCCTTCGGCGGCTCCGGCGATCCAGCGGCGGCGGCGACTCCGGCGGTGAAAGAGAGCATAAGGCTGCGGTTCCTTCGTCTTGAAGAGTGCAGCGGCTTTCTTGGCCGGACGGCGGCAGCGCGCTAGGGGAGTTCTTCTTTTTCCTCTTGTTCTTGCTTTCCTATTCTAGGTTAGTGTCGATCCGAAAGGATCGTTGAGTGCTCTGTGTTGTAATAGAACCTCCATTTTGTTTAGTGGATCCGGCGCGCTCTCCCCGTGGACGTAGGAGCTTAACTCCGAACCACGTATATCTCTTGTCGTCTGTGTTGATTTTTTGTGTTTTGGAATCTCGTACTTGTATCCTTCCGAGGATTGTTTGGTGCGCGCCATTATTTGCTCAAATTTTAGCTTCCGTTGCTATTGTCCGCGACGAGTTCCGTACTCGCGGGCAGGTGCCAATCACACAACACTCCCCCCCCAAAAAATAGAGACAAAATGAGTAGCCATCACTTTTGTACGATTTCATTACTTTTTTAAAGGAAAACAAGATGAGCATTTCTTGTCTTGAGGTAAAGAATACCTTCTTCGAGCCCTATCTCCCAATCGCTCTCGTTAAGCTCAATTCGGACCACATTCTCTAAGAAACACATCCTCTTCCTTACGACAAAGTCTTCTTCGGGAACGACGGATCCCACAAATGCGGGCAGCAGATTGATGACACTGGGTAGGGTGTTCAACACAGGCCAAGAGATCTGGCCCGGGAGAATCAAAAGTACATCCTTAGCCAGAATGGTGGCGACGTCACCATATCAAGTGTGCGGAGGTATGCGATCGGGAGCTGGACGAGCGAGAGATGCGTGAGCGGAAGAAAACAATGCAGTGCACGAGATCAGGTAGGCGTCTTGGAAAGGAAAAGAAATTAGGGTTTTGAAGTGAATGATAAAGACAAAAAAGAGAGGATATTTTTGATGTACCAATAATCATATCTACAACATCTTCCATTTTTTTTTATACGCTGGGCCCCAATTCGTCGCCCCTCTGTACGAAAAAATTTAATACACCAAAATTTAATATTATTCAGCAGGTAGACAGCTTCAACGCTTAATATAATTCATCTATTTGATTAGCAGATTTAAAATAATTACCGCCTAAATATTAAAATAAATTTATTTTATTTATGCACGTATGATATCAATTATAAGTATATGATTTGGACATATTTTTGTGTGCGATATATTGAGTGTATTTGGTCAATTTGATGGATCAGGTGCATCCGATAATCAACGGTCTAGATTTTATTTATCTTTATAACCACCTGCCTTCTTTTGAAATTATCGTTATAAACAAACTCATCCGCTTGTAAAATATCCAGAGCCGTACAGTAATGGGGGACCCACCTCACATCACCGTCCGTCCATCTAATTAGACACGTGTTCTTATTTTAATTTAAAAGTTGACATTGACATGCGGGCCACTTCAAGCTTATCTAGAACATTATGGGATAAATTATTAAATTCTTTGAATTTAATTTTCAGTGAATATTGAATGTAAAATTAAAAGTAAAAGAAATTTATCACCCAAGTAGTACTGGTATCAGAAAATGAACTGCATGCAACTTATGATGCTCGCGGCTCGCCTACACGAGAAATATGTACATATGTGTAACACATTATTCTCATGGTGCGTTACTTGTCTGTTCTATCAATGATTTAGGCTCCGTTTGGTTGGGTGGCGGCATTCGTGAACGCAAGGCCGGTTAAACAATCATACGTGTTGCGGTTCGCTCAATGCCCTCGGTAGACCGGTTCCAGATCGGTCTGTCTTAGCCCCGGGCGATTGAGTACGCACACAGTCACAGTGGAAACAGAGAAACTGTACACACACAGCTTTTACGTGGAAAATCCCGAAAAGGGGAAAAAACCACGTGGCCGGGTCTGTGCCAGCCAAACTTCACTATCTGCCTCTGTTACAGCGCTCTTGTAAAGAGAAAGCGAGGGCGACAGGCTGCGCCTCGTTACAAATATTGGGGAGTTGAGAGAGCTCTCCTTGGGTGACAGGCCACCGCTTAGGAGTCTGTGCACTTGGACGTGCGTCTTTCTTGAGCGCTTGCTCTTCTGGCTCGCGCACCGCAGGATGCCTGCGCTTTATGCCTCGGACTGAGGAAGGCTGCCTTCACTGGCACTTCGCTTCCTTCCTTCTCTGGAAGGCGTTCGCGGGAGAACCTGCCAAGTTAGTGAGTGAAAGAGGAGAGGAGGAGGCGAGTAGAGATATAAGCTCTGAGGAAAAGTAGGAATGAAGAGAGAGAAAGCGAAGGAGAGAATGAAGCCGGATACCTTGAAATGAACTATCAGAGGTGCTTATATAGGATTTCCGAGGTGGTTAGGGTGGTTAATCGCAGATCGGAGGGTCACGATAACTTGTGGCGATCGGAGGGTTGTGATGGCCCGCCATGATCGGACGGTGGAGAAAAGGCCGACCCACGGCGGTGGTCGGAGGAGGCGCGCCGACCGATGGCCGCCAGAGGCAGGAGGCGGCCGACCGCGAGGAGGCGGCCGACCACGATTAATCGGCTGTGGCGGCCGGCCATGGACGGCCGGCCGCGGCCGCCGGCTGCAAGGAGGCCGGCCATGGACGGCCGGCCGCGGCCGCCGGCCGCAAGGGGGTGGCCGACTCGCAAGGAGGCGGCCGGCCGCCGGCCGTTAGGAGGCGGCTGGCCGAGGCGGCCGGCCGCAAGGGGGTGGCCGGCCGCAAGGGGGCGGCCGGCCCCGGACGGCCGGCCGCAAGGGGGCGGCCGGCCGAAAGGGGGCGGCCGGCCCCGGCCGGCCGGCCGCTAGGGGGCGGCCGGCCGCGGCCGCCGGCCGCAGCGGGGCGGCCGACGGCTAAGGGGGGAGGCCGACCGTGGGAAGTCGGCCTCCGGCCGCCGCACGCCCGTAAAGATGGCGGCGGGGGCGGTTGGGATTTGGTGTGGGGGAGTTATGATCCGGTGCGCGGGAGTTACGATCCGGTGCGCGGGAGTTACAATCCGGTGCGCGGGAGTTACGATCCGGTACGCGGGAGTTACAAAAATTATTTATAAATTAAGGGGTACCCATCAATACGTTAAAGATCACCTAACAAATATCATCCGTTTGAACATAAAAGTAGATGAAATTTTTTTAGGTGGGTGTTAACGAATGATAATTTAACCCTCATGATCATCACCGCCACCACCGTGTCAAACGGAGGTGGAGCTTTTTTTGATTAAAATACGAACATATTGAAATATGATCATATTTTTTGATATATAATCGTATTTCGATAAATCACTTTTTATTTTGAAGGAATCAATAGTTTGATAGCGTCTAATGCCAAATTTCGCAGGCAGTCCGATCTCCTATCAAGGAGATCGGACGGACCAGAACTCCCCAAGAGCGGTATGCATCCCGTGCTAAAAAAATCACTTTTCGTTTAACAATCTAATCAGAAACTAACTTCCCACAGTAAGAATCTGTACGCTTTTGGCCATCTGATTCATTGTGTTGGGCGCAAGCTAGTCTCTGTTTGACAACTGCTTCTCTGGAGCCCAACCCTTTAATCAATTTTCTCTCACAAATCTCAGCTACTTCCACACCTTCTTAAATCTCCTCCGAGGAATCATGCTTGGGATTAAGGCTTCATTTGGTTTAGCGTTTTTTGGCGGCGTTTGGAGCAAACGCCGCCGGACGGATGGTAACCAAACGAAACTCCGTCTCAATTTCCTCCGTTTGCACCCTAAACCGCGATGGTGAAGGTCAAGAACGCGGTGATCATCAAAACTGTCGTTCGTGAACCCCCGGTCACACCTAAATAAAAGCATGTTTTTTTTTCTTCTCAAAACTAGTTTATTTTCTTGATAACGGTCATAACCTTTTTCTTGTAAAACATACATACTATGATCATGGCAATTTTGTAAAGCATTGTGCCGTCACTCCCCTAAACCACGTGGTTTGGGGTGGAGTGACCACCCCGCGGATACACCCATGACCAACGAGCACGCTGGCGGTGTAGGAGTAAACCGTCCCTTTTAGCGTGCCGCAACTAAAGACTAAACTGTTCCTTTTAGTGAGTCACAACACACGCTCGGACATCACCGTCCATTCCACGCGGCACACTCAACAAATTTTTACTAAACTCATCGGAACAAATAATTAAGCCGCGCCAAACAAAGCCCAAAACTTGCGGCCCTAAATTGAAGTTCATTGACAAACCATATAGAGCATGGATTGTTAGATTTGGGGTTCAATCACCTCTACAGAAACATTCCAGTGGAGATTAGGGCTCCGTTTGGGGGGACTTATTTTCACCGGTCAAGCGGTTACGACCGCATGAATCAGAGCTTAATTATGGTCTGATTCATGCGGTCTTAACCGCTTGACCGGTGAAAATAAGTCCTCCCAAACGGAGCCTAGATCGTTCTAGTTTCTCAGTTCTCAAGCTCATTGAGTTCTAAGAGATGCGACTATATGTATGCCCATATAGAATAGTTAGAAAACTGAAAAATTAAAGTAAAAGTGCATCCACATACGTGAAAGTTAAACATAAAGGAGCAGAAGATAGTTGAAAATACACATAATGTTTGACTAAATCTCAAGAAATACTATGACTTAAAAAAAACAGAAATCTATCCAACACTACAAATTATAATTTACAATGACAGCAGCAATCTAAGGGCTGAATTGACAGGGGAACATGAATTCAATTTTGATACAAGTATACTAATGAATATGAACATAAAAGTTCCAATGCAACGAATGACATCACAAATCAATAAACAGTGGCGGAACTAGGATTTTGAAGTCGCACGGACACAATCTATGTATTGTCAATTTGGGGGGTTCGGGGGCAGCACACCGTGAGCGGGGGTTCGGGGGCAGCGCACTCAAATATATATATATATTTTTTACAAAGATATTTTTGTAAGGAAATCTGGAGATTTCTGGACGGACTTCAACTGATTTCAGTCCAGAAATCTAAATTTCTGGACTGAAATCAGTCCAGAAATATATCTCCAGATTTTTGGATTAAAATCAGTCCAAAAATCTGGAGATTTCTGGACTGATTTCAGTACAGAAATGAATGATTTTAAGTGATTTTAAGTGGTTTTAAGCATGAAAAAAGGAAGAAGAAGATTCATTTTAAGGAGGAAAGAAGAAGAAGAAGATACCAGCAGCCGAGCAGCAATCTGTACGGGAGCTGCCGAGCAGCGATCTGCACGGGAGCAGCCGAGCGGGAGCAGCAGTTGTCGACGCCTGGCGGGCTAGGGCACGGGAGCAGCTGGAGCAGCCGAGCGGCGATCTGCAGCGGTGGGAATGTGTGATCGTCGTCGATGCCTGGCGCCTGGCAGGCTACGGCACAGGAGCAGCAACGGGCTAGGGCACGAGAGCAGCAGGCTTAGCGACGCGATTTCTTCTCCCCGGTGAAAATCGCGGAAAAAACCGGTCGGGCACGTGCCCTACCGTGTCCAGGGCTAGTTCCGCCCATGTCAATAAAGGTCTGTTCGTTTGCATGGAATTGGAATTTGATATTGGAATTTAATATTGGTGAATAATGCGGAATTGAATATTGATGGCTAATTCCAATTCTAGCGTTCGTCTAATAAATAATATTGGTGAATATTGTGGAATTGATAAATTTTTTTGTCCGAACTCGAATTTTTCACCTATACGTCACTTATTCGCCTGACAACATTTTTTTGCCTGATGGCAATTTTTTCGGCCGAGGGCGATTTTTTCGACCAAGCGCGATTTTTTTGACCGGACACGATTTTTTTCGGCCGGACGCAATTTTTTCGTCCGGGCGCGTTTTTTTCGCCCTAGCGCAATTATTTTCACATGGGCATGCTTTATTCGTCCGAGCGAGATATTTTCGCCCCGACGCATTTCTTTCGCCAAGACATGATTTCTTTGCCCGGACACATTTTTTTGCCCGGAGGTGCTTTTTAAGCCCAGCCCGGATTTTTTGGTCCGGATACGATTTTTTTGCCTAGACATAATTTTTTCGCTCGGACGCGAAAAACGCGCGCAGGGGCGAAAAACCCGCGTCAGGGCGAAAAACGCGCGTCCGGGCGAAAAATGCGCGCCCGGGAGAAAAAGGCGCGCCCGGGAAAAAATCGCGCGGCTGAGCGAAAAATCGCGCACCCGATTGAAAATCGCGCGTCCGGGCGAAAATCGCGCGTCCGAGCGAAAAACCCGTGCCCAGGCTTAAACCCGCGCAAGGGTGAAAAATGCGCGCCCGGGCAAAAATCACGCGCCCGGGTGAAAATCGCGCCCGAGTAAAAAACGCGCGATCAGGCAAAAAACGCGCCCGGGCGAAAAACGAGTGACCGGGCGAAAAGCGCGCTCCCGGACGAAAAGCCCGCAGCCAGGGCGAAAAACACCCCGCCTCTAGGCGAAAATCTAGCGGTTGGGCGAAAAAACGCGAGGCCTGGCGAAAAACGCGTCCCCGGACGAAAATGGGCATTCACGCGACAAAATGTGATCTCGTCCGAAAACACATGCTCAGGCGAAAAATGCGTCTCGGCCGTAATTATCAAATTCTTATATAGATTAGAAAGAATTTTCTTTAGTTCAAACTTAATTTCATGGAATTCATTAAAATTTCAATTCCAACGTCAAATGTGTAAACGAATGACAAAATTGGAATTAAACCTTCATTTTCAATTCCGTACAAACGAACAAGCCCTAAGGGTCCGTTCGTTTACACGGAATTGAGCCCCTGGAATTGGAATTGAAGGTCTAATTCCAATTCCATCATTCGTCTGCACGCTTGACTTTGGAATTTAAATTTTAATGAATTCCGTAGAATTCATTTTGAACTAAAGACAATTTCTACCCATCTATATAAGAATTGGACAATTCCGCTCGACACACATTTTTAAGCCCGGGCGCGAATTTTTTTTCTCGGGCGCAATTTTTTCTGTCCGGGCGCGTTTTTTTCGCCCGGGCGCAAATTTTTCGCCGGGGCACGAATTTTTCTCTCGGGAGCGATTTTTTCGCCCGGGCACGGAGCAATTTTATCGCCCAGGCGCGGCGCAATTTTTTCGCACGGGCGCGATTTTTTCGCGCCCGGGCGTGTTTTTTTCTCCCGGACGCGATATTTTAGCACGACCACGTTTTTTTTGCACGGGCGCATTTTTTTCGATCAGGCGCGATTTTTTTCGCCCGGGCGCGATTTTTTCGTCCGGGCGCGATTTTTTTGTCCGGGCGCGATTTTTTTGTCTGGGCGCGATTTTTTTCGGCCAGGCGTTTTTTTTCGCCCGGGCACGATTTTTTTTGCCCGAGCGCAATTTTTTCGCCCGGGCGCGTTTTTTTCGCCTGGACGCGTTTTTTTCGCCCGGGCGCGATTTTTTCGCCCGGGCGCGATTTTTTTCGCCCGGGCACATTTTTTGCCCGGGCGCGTTTTTTTCGCCCAGACGCGTTTTTTTTTCGCCCGTGGCGTTTTTTTCGCCCGTACGCGATTTTTTCGCCCGGGCGCGTTTTTTTCGCCCGGGCGCGAAAAAAATTGCCCCCGCGCGTTTTCTTCGCCCGGGCGCGGTTTTTGAGCCCGGGCACGATTTTTGAGCCCTAGCGCGATTTTTTGCCCGGGCGCGATTTTTTTCGCCCGGGCGCGAATTTTTTCTCCCGGGCACATTTTTTTCGTTGGGCGCTATTTTTTTGCCCGGATGCGCTTTTTTCGCCCGGGCACGATTTTTTCGCCAGGGCGCGATTTTTTCGCGTGGATGCGATTTTTTCGCCCGGGCGCGATTTTTTCCACCCGGGCGCTATTTTTTCGCCTGGTGCGATTTTTTCGCCCAGACGCACTTTTTTTTCTCCTGGGCGCTCTTTTCTCTCCCGTGCGTGATTTTTTCGCCCGGGCGCGAGCGAGATTTTTTCGCCCGGGCGCGAGCGACATTTTTTCGTCCGGGCGCGATTTTAGCTCGGGCGCGTTTTCTTGCCCCCCGCGGAAAAAATCACGCCCGGGCGACAAAAATGGGCCCGAGCGAAAAAAAATCGCGGCCACGTGAAAAAATCCCACCCGTAAGAAAAAATGACAACTAGGTGAAAAAATCTTGCCCAAACAAAAAAATCGAGCCCGGGCAAAAATCGCGCCTGGGCAAAAAAATCAAATTTCAATTCCACAATATTCATCAATATTCTTTATTAGATGAACATTGGAATTGGAATTCGTCACCAATATTTAATTCCACAATATTCATCAATATTCAATTCCAATATCGAATTCCAATTCCGTGCAAACGAACGGACCCTAAGAGAGTTTTTCTTTTGCTCCCCCCTAGGCGATTTTTCGTACATTAAGCAATATGTTTTCCTACAAGTACTCAAATAGCAAGAGTATACAACTATACTGTCGAGTGACATGATTATCATAGGATTGTCAATAATAATAAGAAATTTTCTATACATACAAGAGAAATAGTTACGGGTCTCTGTCTTTACGATCAACCGTGACATCATCTACCGTAACAAGCATAGAACTTCGGCCATACCAATTAATTAATTTACTTTAAAATAAATATATTATTAATTAATTTATGCAAAAAATAGTTACATTAATTTTCGTTTTTTTGTTAAAAAAATTATATTATAATTCAAATATCATTAATTTTTCATAGTTATTTTTTAAATTAAATGAATTCATTATTATTATTTTTTTCAAATTAATTTTAATAAAGTTAATATATTTAAATTATAACCAACTACTACACACCTTTTTTTGAATGTTTTTTTATATATAATGATATTTTTGTAGGGAGTGGTCGTCGTGAGTCGTGACTCGTGTTGCCGACGGTGGTAAATGAATTCGTCATAGATGTGAGCTGTCCCTTCTTTTGCAGATTTATCGAGAAGCTTCTCTTTTAAAAAATCTTTTATATGAAAAAACGAAATAAATAAATAAAATAAATGGTCCGACAAAGTTGACAAGACTTTTATTCCACATTACAACCTTCTTCTCATTTGATAATCGCACACTATTTTTTAGCTCTTTGTAATTTCTCATATTTTCCGAATCACCAAATTATAATTGCATCACAAGAGGTTATTTACCTATTTATATTAGGAGTGCAAGTTGAGTTGAGTCGGCTCGAAAGCTCGATGACCCGACTCGAAAAAAGCTCAACTCAAGCTCAGATATTATTGTTCATGAGCTCGCGAGCCGGCTCACGAGCTTTTATTCTTATATTTTTTTAAAAAATAAAAATATAAAAAAATCAGGCTCATGAGCAAAAAGCTCGTGAGCAAACTCGAGCTCGATAAGCAGACATTGAGCTTGAGTTCGAGCTCGATAAACAGAAATCGAGCTCGAGCCAGACAAAATGAGCTCAACAAACACGAGCTCGAGCTTGGAAATTTTGCCCAGTTTGACTCGAGCTCGACTCGTTTGCACCCTAATTTACATACGAAAAAATGATTTTTTTATAGGGACATCTATTGAGCTCATCATTCCCTCAATTCTAAGATTTCGTTTGGCGGGGCAGATACACGCCGGTCACGCGGACCTCACCGCCCCGCCGTTTCCGCGCATTCAAGGAATGTGCACGGTGGGGTTGCGGGGCTCCTCCCCGCGGCAGGATTTTCGTGGGAATTCACCGCACCACGGGAATCAAAGTGCCGGTCGGTGTGGTGATTTCTGTGGAAGCCCCACCGTCCCGTCATACTAAGCCTAAAGCAGGAAAAGTATCATAGCTGCAATTTTCAAATACATTTGACATAATAAATTTTTCGAGCTTTTAAAGTACAAACTAAAATCCAATATTACTGTTTCGCTGTTGTCAAACTAAGCTGATTACATTTGAAAGATTAAGTCTCCGTTTGGGGGGACTTATTTTCACCGGTCAAGCGGTCACGACCGCATGAACCGGGTCTTAATTAGGGCCCGGTTCATGCGGCCGCGACCGCTTGACCGGTGAAAATAAGTTCCCCCAAACGGAGCCTAAAGCCTTGTTCTTTTAACCCATATCTTACGAGGAGGGGTCGCCATACGTATTCGAACCACAAGCAGGTTTGGGGTTTCGGTGAGGAAGATAAGTTTTGGTTTTTCGGTTTTTTAGACTCCATTTGGGGGGACTTATTTTCACATGTCAAGCGGTTACGGCCGCATGAACTGGACATTAATTGCGATCGTAACCGCTTGATCGGTGAAAATAAGTCCCCCCCAAACGGAGCCTTAGAATTTAGGGTGTGGTGAGTTTAAGTCTTTTGGTTGCCAAGAAATGATTTTAAGATTTAAATTTGGGGTGCAAATAGTTTAAATGGGTGCGAATATCAACATCCTTAAAAAAATTATTTAATATAATTTCATCTTAATAAACAAGATCATAATTCTCATACAAATAGTGAAATGCAATTATCTAAAATATTAGATACAATTAAGATTGAGAAAAAAAAATAAACACCATCCTCCTAATTTAGGGCAACACTATAAGCATACCAATTATAAGTTACTCTAAACATCTCCAATATTCAACCAATTGTAAGATTTTGGCTCCGTTTGGCACGGTGCGGGCTGTCGTAGCACATTAGTTAAACTACCATTCGTTCAGAATCACTTAACAAACATCATCCGTTTTAACATAAAGTGAATGAAATACTTTAGGTGGGCGTTAACGAATGTCAATTTAATCCCCATGATCATGACCATCACCACCATGCCAAACGGAGCCTTTATATTTCACAAAAATAATTTGACTAAATAATACAGTAAGATCGCCATCGCTGTGCCTAACAAAGCCTAAATAAATCTCTCAATTTTGTCCTAAATTCAGGAGAGTTGAGCATGAGAGCACACTCAGGAGAGCAATGCATGAGAGTCCTTCCTCGTGTATGCGCTTTCGTGAAGTGTTTTTTGATGTCGCAACGCACAAGACAATACACATCCATACTAGTCCAAACCGAGCCAAACACAGTCATGGTCTTGTTGATCTAGTCCAACCAACCACTGACATTTTTTTGGAAATCCATTAGACCAAAAAAAAAAAACAATTTCATGCTTCAAGAGCCATCATCAATTGTTTAAATAAATAAAAAAGAAAACCAATGAGACTTGACCGAGTTGAATAAGCTAAGGCCCCATGACAGTGAGATCATGAGTTCAATTCTCACCATGTGTAAGCTTTATCTACTTATTTAGGCTCCGTTTGGGGGACTTATTTTCACCAGTGAAGCGGCTACGGTCCGGCTCATGCGGCCGTATAGCCGTTTCACCGGTGAAAATAAGTCCTCCCAAACAGAGCCCTAATAGTTCGTTTAATGATGAAGCAGTTGATGCTTAATGTTTTCAATGTAATGGTGTTATTCATTACTCAAAAAAGGCAGAGTAGCAGCAAGAGCCATACTAAATGGTTTAAATAAAAACAAAAAAAAGAAGCAGAGTGGCAGCAATAGCCATCAGCAATGGTTTAAATAAAAAAAGCAGCAGCAGAAGGAACAAGTTTCTGCAACATGGTGGTGTTCTCAAATGTCAATATCCTGTGATTCATTTCATACTCCTGAATCTGCACATAAACAGCATCATTATTAATTCAACAACATCACAGCTAACCTCTCAAAACAAGATCCAAAAAGTAAAAACAAACACCTTGTCTATACTGAGTTTAGAGAATCCAAACTTCTCCACCCACATGGGGAGACTCTGCTCATCAGCTGCAACTATCATGTTCTCCATCTTCATCAACCTCAGCAGCTCCTCAATTTTCCATAACAAAATTTTGAAGTAACCCTGTGGAGAATAATGCTATTATATCAATCAGCACAATTAACCAATGCCTTGCCATAATAATGGATAATCTCACTTAAACCAACAGGATTAGAATGATTTCTTGAACAATATGTTGCACCAAATTAATCAGCGAGTTTATGCACCAATCGCATTCCCGCTTTGATGACAAGAGGAGAATAAGAAAGCGGAAGATGCGGACGTTGATAACTCGACCTTGAGACGATCCGGACGCAGTTCGAAGTACTTTGGCGTTGACTTCGACTTTCTCCACTTCTATCGGGAAAGCGCTCACATTTATATGACCGCAGATGCACTCATACGGTTAATCCGTGAAGAAATTGAAATATTATGTAGCACGATTGAGAGTAATGCTATTATATCAATCAGCACAATAAACCAATGCCTTGCCATAATAATGGATAATCTCACTTAAACCAACAGGTTTAGAATGATTTCTTCACCAATATGTTGCACCAAATTAATCAGCGAGTTTATGCACCAATCGCATTCCCGCTTTGATGACGAGGAGAATAAGAAAGCGGAAGATGCGGTCGTTGATACCTCGACCTTGAGACGATCCGGACGCAGTTCGAAGCACTTTGGCGTTGACTTCGACTTTCTCCACTTCTATCGGGAAAGCGCTGACATTTAGATGACCGCAGATGCACTCATACGGTAAATCCGTGAAGAAATTGAAATATTATGTAGCACGATTGAGAGTAATGGTAAAAGAAGTAAACGTTGATAGTAAAAAATCGACGAATATGAGCACAAGATGATTAACCGAATTTGTCTAAGGCTCCGTTTGGGGGGACTTATTTTCACTGGTCAAGCCGACTCAAGCGGTTATGACCGCGTGAATCAGGACTTAATTAAGGTCCAGTTCATACGGTCATAACCGCTTGACCGGTGAAAATAAGTCCCCCCAAACAAAGCCTAAGTAAACGTTATCCCATGAAAAAGGTCAGAATAAGGCTTTAGGAATGGAAAAAGAAAAGAAAAAACAAAGTATATTCCAACTAAAATTCCGTTTGGTTAAGCTTAATATCTCTGGCGACTGTTTTTAAAATTTTCCTTTCATTCTTTTAGGCGTTGGATAAATAAACAGCTGAAAACTCATCTAATAAAAATTTTGTTTCTTCATTAGCTGCTTTTTCAGTTGGTTATTCATCAAACTTAAAAAAATAATTAAAAAAAAACAATCATAGCTATTAAGCTTAAAGAAACTGAGTCTAAATATGAAAAATTGGCCCAAAAGATCCTCTATTTCCTCTGCTAACTCATGCTGTGGTTATCAGAACTCACCTCTCCTCGTCTTTCTTTAGGTGTTGCAGCAAGAAGAAGTTCGGCAACGCGATTATCAAACACCCTCAGCAACGCAGCCGACACAATGATGGATCTGCATTCAACATTAATCATTCTGTAAAATTATTGTAAAATGGTTCAAAATGGTCTCTACATAAGTCATAATTTAGGGTGTATTGCTTTGGATGCCAACAAATATTTTTTTTTCACTCTCGGCCCCCCAAAAATGATCCGATTGGTTTGACCGGGCCAATTGGTGGTTGAACCGCGATTGTCATAATAAATATAATATATATTTTCAACTCATTTAATAATATCATAATGACAAACATATTAAAATGTTTGGCACATCAAAATTTATCTCAACACTTTAATTTCGCAAAGATAGTCATACTTGTTAGAAAAGAATATGTAAAGGACCATTTAAGGGCCCATCTTATGCATTCTTCCTCTTCTTGTAATAGTCCTACATCTTGAAATTGAAACTCTTCACTCTCCTCTCCCTATATATATGTATTCACACTTGTATTTACATACACAAGAAGTATATACAAAGGTCTACAATTTTCCAACCCTTTGTGCTCCTTTCTCTACATGGTATCTGTTAGGGTTACGATGGATGAGAAAAATGACTTATTGTCCAATGGACTCAGTCACACCCATATATATATATAAATAGGAAAGTACAACCACATTAACACTCCCCCTCAAATTGGGTCGTGGGAACTTCCCAGACCTAACTTGTTACATATGAAATTCATTCTGACACCAGTAACTCCTTTCGTGAGAATATCAGCAACTTGATCCCCGGTCTTCACATGGCTTAAGGAAATAAGACCTTCTTCATACTTCTCACGCACGAAGTGACAGTCGACCTCGATGTGTTTTGTGCGTTCATGAAACACAGGATTAGTTGCTATCTGTATTGCAGCTTGATTATCGCACCATAACGGAGTTGGGTCTTGGACAGGATATCCGATTTCACAAAGGGTCTGTCTGATCCACATGATCTCGGCAACTGTGTGTGACATTGCCCGATACTCTGCCTCGGCACTAGATCTGGCGACAGTGGTCTGTTTCTTGCTCTTCCAGGAGACAAGATTTCCTCCCATGAATATAGTAAATCCTGTGGTAGACTTCCGAGTGGCTAAACAGTCTGCCCAGTCGGAGTCACAGTAAGCCTCTATATTAGAATGCCCACGATTCTTGTATGATATTCCCAGACCAGGATCCTTCTTTATATATCTGACAATACGGAGAACAGAGTCCCATTGTGAGATAGTTGGGGTGGCCATGAACTGACTGACCTTACTCACAACACATGCAATATCAGGGCGAGTCATAGTAAAGTAGTTAAGTTTTCCAACGATTCTTCGATACTTTTCTGAAGATTCAAAAGATTTGCTCTCGGCATGAAGACCTTTTTCTCCTGGTTCAAGTGGAGAATCCATAGGGCAGCAGTTAGTCATTCCCAGATCAGATAATAGATCGAGAGCATATTTACGTTGAGAAACAAAGATGGAGTCGTCATGATCAGCAACTTCTATTCCGAGGAAGTATCGCAAATGCCCCAGATCTTTGGTTTGGAAGTGTGAGTGTAAGAACGCCTTGAGATCAGTTATCCCTTTAGAATCGCTACCCGTGATGACAATATCATCAACGTACACAATTAGAAGCACGGTACCAGCTGAGGAGTTTCGATAAAACAGAGACGAGTCTTTGATACTCTTATTAAGCCCGAATTTGATTACAACGGATTAAAAACGAGCAAACCACTGACGCGGGGATTGTTTCAACCCATATAAAGAAGCAAGGAGGCGACACACCTTGTTACGCTCCCCCTCAGCAACGAACCCAGGTGGTTGTTCCATATACACTTCTTCTTCCAAGGACCCATGAAGGAACGCATTCTTGATATCCAACTGATAAAGGGGCCACCGGTGAGTGGCTGCAAGAGAGATCACAATACGAATAGAAGACATCTTGGCAACAGGAGCAAAAGTTTCCTCATAATCCACGCCATAAGTTTGGGCATAACCTTTGGCAACTAGGCGGGCTTTCAAGCGAGCAAGAGAGCCATCAGTATTTACTTTAACGAAATATATCCATTTGCAACCAATGACACGCTTGCCTGGAGGCAACGAAACAAGTTCCCAAGTATTGTTCCGTTGAAGTGCCGTCAATTCCTCGTGCATAGCAGCCATCCATCCAGGGTGAGTTTTGGCCTCCCCAACCGTTGAAGGAATGGTGTGTTGATCCAAAGTCAAGAGAAGAGCGGTATGAGAGGCAGACAACCCCTGATAAGAGCTCATATATAGAGGTTTATTCTGGCAAGTCCGACTTCCCTTTCGGAGAGCAATAGGAAGCTCGGTACGATCCGGAGGTGGAGCAGCAGGCACTTCAGTTCGACGCAGGTGCTCACTAGTAGGTGCAATGGGAGGAACAGTTGTTGTGCCATCAGAGGTCGAGGTAGGCTGAGGTGGTGACATTTCGGTTCTATCAGAAGAGCGACGAGAGTAGACTTGTCCCCAAAGGGGACACAATATGTCGGTCGGAGAGATAAGAGCAGGATCATGACGAGGAACCAACATATCATCAAGGGAGGGATCAGAAGGTGAGGTGGGAAGGAGAGAGCCAGTAGTACAATAAGAGTCAAATTCGAGGAAGACGACATCGGAAGAGAGAATATATTTGTGAAGTTCCGGAGAATAACATCGATATCCCTTGGTAGTCCGAGAGTATCCAAGGAAGATACACTTCAGAGAGCGAGGATCCAGTTTAGAGACGGAGGGACGAGCATCCCGAACATAACACACACACCCAAATACCTTTAAAGGTAGAGGAGGCTCCGGGTGATCGGGATAAAGGATGCGATAGGGTGTCTCCCCCTGAAGGATATGGGTAGGAAGATGATTAATGAGATGGGCAGCAGTAAGAACAACATCGCCCCAAAAGTGTTTGGGTACTTGCCTATGGTGTATAATAGCACGGGTAACCTCAAGAAGGTGGCGATTCTTTCGTTCGGCAACCCCGTTTTGTTGGGGGGTATCAGGACAACTGGTTTGGTGTATGATGCCTTTGTCAGAGAGAAAGTTAGACATAGACTGGGACAGATATTCCCTCCCATTATCAGTACGGAGACATTTCAGACGAATAGAGAACTGAGTAAAAATTTCATTCCACAAATGTTGAAAAATTGACAGCATTTCAGAGCGATTTTTCATTAAGTAAACCCAAGTCATGCGTGAGAAATCATCAATAAAGGTAACATAATATCTGTGTCCTAACAACATGGGGACAGGACACGGTCCCCAAACATCAGAATGAAGTAAATCAAAAGGTGCAGACGCACGAATATCCAAACGAGGTACATAGCTAACTCTATGGAGTTTAGCAAACAAACATGACTCACAGCTGAGATGGGAAACGTTCCCAAACTCAGGATACAAACGACGCATGACCTGCATAGACGAGTGACCATGACGAAAGTGGAGGTCCAGGAGTTTGGCAGAAGCAGCCGAACAAGCAAGGTGGGAAACTTCATCCAGAACATAAACACCACCACACAGCTTCCCTCTACCAATAATACGGCTCGTCGACTGTTCCTGAAAAATGCAACCAGAAGATGTGAAGATAGCAGTGCAGTTTAAATCACGAGTAAGCTTACTAATAGACAATAGATTGTAAGCAGATTGAGGAACATGAGCAACTGAGGATAGGGGCATCTCCGGTGTCACATTGCAGCTTCCAAAGCCAACGATAGGAACAGTGGAACCATCTGCAACAGTGATAGAGGACCCACAATGAGGATGGTATGAGTGTAAGATACCTGAAGAACTAGTCAGGTGGTCAGAAGCTCCAGAATCTGCCAGCCACTGGACGGGGCGCTGGGAGGTACAAACAGGCTGAATAGTCTGAGCCACAGCAGCACTATGAGTTGGAGAAGAAATCGGGAGAGCCTGCAGGCGATGATACTCATCCTCAGAGATTTGAACAGTGCGGGGACCCGGTGTCAAGTCGGCAACGTGAGCAGACCGAGGTGAAGATGACGAGGTCTTGGACGCCCAGTCTGGCTTTCCATGCACAAGCCAACAAGTATCCTTCGTGTGGCCACGACGTCCGGAATGAGTACAATATCGTGTATCAGTCTCCCGACCACGACCAGAACCAGATCGACCACCTCGGCTAGTCCCCCTTCCCCCTCGAGAGGCCAGCGCCATTGACTCGCTAGAGGAAACCTGTAGTGCAGCTGGGGAAGAGGCAGAGCCTGCTTTAGTCAGCCAATGGTACACACTAGCAGTCTGTAAAGTAGAAGGACTCGCAAGCATTTCTGTCCTTGTTGTTGAAAAGTTCGGATCAAGTCCGTTCAGAAGCCAGATGAGAACAAGGTGCTCACGTTGAGCCTGATGTCCTTCACGGGTAGAGGGGATCTCCCACAGATCCAGGATTTCATCGGCAAGGACCTTCCATTCGGCGAAGTACTCGGTGACAGGACGAGCTCCTTGCCGTAGTTCAACCATCTTGGGAAAAAGTTCACCAAGGCGAGGAAGGTTGTTTGCCTGGGAAAACATCATATGTAAAGTGTCCCATAACTCCTTGGTGCTATCACAGTTCTTGCACATTTGCTGAACCGAAGGGTCTATGGAACTCAGAAGAAGGGCAAAGATACGACAATCATCACTGTACCAATCGTCGTATTCAGCGCTCCCCACAGCATGCGTAGGTAGACGAGTAAGGTGGTGAGTACGTCGGATGCCTGCTAGAGACATAGTAACCCCTTTTTCCACAACTGAAAGTTGGAGGAGGTAAGGATAGTAGTAGCCAGCCTCGCATTAGGAGGAAAAGTATTGATAGAATCCCCTGAGGGAACAGTCGTCTGAGTGGTGCTCGTAGCCGAGTCACCCATCTCCAGGAGAACGAGGGGTTGATGGACCCTAGGTCATGTGAGGGAGATCCGGAGGAGACGAGAGGAACCAGCGGGAGGAGAGGTAGCAATCAGAAGCACACTTGCGGCAACATCAAGAAGAGGCAGCAATCAGAAGTACACGACAGATTAGAGAAGGACGGCAGGCGACATCGGAATGGAGCACGCCTCCGTCAGGTCGCGGAAGAAACCAGGCGGCTACGACTGTTGCTGCTGTGCGACGGGATAGAAGACGCGGAAGAAGGCGCGGGAGAAGGCGGAGCGGAGCGCTGCGACGCGGGAGAAGGCGGAGCGGGGAAGCTGCGACGATAGATGGAGCGGAGCGCTGCGGAGCGGAGCGGGCGGAGCGGAGCGGGCGGAGCGGGGAAGTTGCGACGCGGAACGGAAGCCGAAGCGCACGGAAGACTAGAGCCGGCGGCGGATTCCCTCTGATACCATGTTAGGGTTACGATGGATGAGAAAAATGACTTATTGTCCAATGGACTCAGTCACACCCATATATATATATAAATAGGAAAGTACAACCACATTAACAGTATCAGAGCCAGCGATCCCTCCGGACGGTCTCTGATTCTCTAACAGCAGCCCTCTGTGCCGTTTGCTAACTGCAACTCCTCGGCGGATAGAACTTTTCTACCCGCAACCCTTTGTGTGGCTTCCTATCCGCATCCCTCGGCAGATAGTTTTCTTCTGACTGCACGATTCACCTTGTGCTGGTCCTTGTCTTCTGGACTCGTGTTCCCTCGCTTTTATAGACTTCGCTGCTGGGACCCACCGTGCGGTATGTTCTCAATCCGACACGGTCTACTTGGTTTGTCTCATTTTGTCCGTTGCTTTCTTCACGCAGCAGTTTGCCTCTTATCGCCGCAGCGGCTTGCCTCTTTTAGCCGCAGCGGTTTGTCTCTTTAAGCTGCAGTGGTCCGCCCTTCCAAGCTTGCCACGGTTTGTCTCTTTAGCCACAACGGTCTGCCACTCTGCCCTTTCGGGCCCGCAGCGGTTTTGTTTGCCGGCCTCTGCATCTTTTATCGCACTAGCCTTTTTCTCTAGCGGTCTCTACTCAGCCCGCCACAGACTTTTCTCAGCTCACTTGCTCCTCAACCCGCCACAGTCTCTTTCTCAGCTCGCTGCTTCTCATCCCGCCACGACCGTTTCTCAGCTCGCCGTGGTGTTTTTCCCTGCTCGCAACGCTTCAGCCCGCCGCGTCCTTCTCTCTATTTGTCGCTGCTAGCTTCTTCTCCTTTACTTGCTGCGAGTTTCTCTAGCCGCGTTTCTTCTCCTCTCTCTCTTCGCGGCTTCTCTCGTTGCGGCCTTCTCTAGCCGCTACTGGTCTTAATTTGCTATCCGCCGGCCTCTCCTTCTATAGCGGATACCAGCCTTGCATTGTTGTTCGCCGGTTTCTTCTGCTCTAAGCCGCTGCCGACCTCTTCTAGTTGTTGCCGGCTTCTTCTCACTGCTATTGTCGCTGCTCCAGTCCGAGGTCTTTCTCCTAGCCGCCTCTCCTAGCCGCTTCTCCTAACTGCCGGGCAGTGTTGTCATGGATTCCTCTACTGATTCTTCCCCTTCAGCTCGCTTGGTCCCTGCCCCTGAACTGCGTGACGAGTTAAGGATCACCACCATCTCCCTTACTGGGAAGAAGAATTTTGTTGAATTGATGCATTCTGTCAGTCGGGTACTTCAGTTAAGGGACTTCTGCATCATCTCACTAGGGATACTCCTTCTACACCTACTGATGACTAGCTGCATGACGATGGTCGTGTTCAGACTTGGATTCTCAACTCCCTTGATGGCGAACCGTACCGCATGTCCATGTATCATGAGACGGTCAAGGCGATGTGGGATGAGCTCCATTCTCTATACTCTGACAAGGATAGTCTCCAATATTTGTACAACATCATCACCGATCTTCAGTCCCTTGACTCAGACAGTGCTGCTGACTTAACCTCTTTGGTTGCTCGGTCCAAGTCGTTGGTTGAGGCATGGATTCAACATCATCCCCCGACTACAGATCTAGTTGCCCAGCTTGCTCAAAATGAAACTATTGGTATTGCCATGATGATGACCCGTGTTCCGCCTCATTTTCATAGTGTTCGGGCTCAGATACTCTCCTCTGCTACTATTCCATCATTCTCTGATGTGTGCTCCATGCTGTTAAAAGTTTCACCGCCTCCTGATGCTATCGTCTCTCCGTCAGCGGCTCTTCTCCAACAATCTTCTGCGCCATTACTCCCTCTCCCTCCCTCTACTCGTGGGGGCCGCACTGTCTCTCGGTGGAAGGGCCGAAATGGCCGGCCAAGGCCTAAGTGCTCGTTCTGTGGAACAGATGGGCACCTTGAGGCAACCTGCTATCGCAAGCATGGTTTGCCTCCTCGTCCAAATGCTCCTGTTGCCGCCCTCAGCCCCTCTACCACTCGGGCTGATCTTGATGAAGTCCACCTCCAGCTCCAACAACTTCAAGGGTTGCTCCACAACTCACCAGCCTTCGTTGCCTCTGTTGCCTCCGTCTCTCATGAAGGTATTGCTTGTTTCTTCACTAACCCGCGTTGGATAGTGGACTCAGGTGCTACTCATCATATCACCTCATTAAAGCCATCTCAATACTTGGATTCTCTGCATCCCAAGTTTATCACTGTAGCCAATGACAACACCGTTCCTGTCTCAGGCTCTGCTGATATACCTCTAAATCCCTCTATTTCTCTTCGCTCGGCTCTCCATGTCCCGGGCTCTTTGTTTAAATTACTTTATGTTAATCGCCTCACTACTAATTTGGATTTCTCTGTCACATTCATCTCTTATTCATTTCTGATGCAGGACTGACAAATGTAGAGTATCATTGATAAAAGACGACTGCACAACGGGCTCTACCTTCTTGATCTTTTCCCCACAGCTCTCTCTTCTATCTCCTCTGTTGACTAATATGGTGTCTTGGGCATGCTCCTCTTCCTGTTCTCAAGAAGGCTCTTCCAAATGTTCATCTTCATACTTTTACTTGTGATTCTTGTATTTTGGAGAAATAACATCGTTCCTCTTATCCTCTCATTATAACCGGAGCTCTGCTCCTTTTATGTTAGTACATTCTGATGTTTGGGGCCCGTATAAAGTAACAAGTATTTCTGGTTATCGTTATTTTCTCATCTTTATTGATGATTATTCTCGCATGACATGGTTGTATTTACTTTGTGATCGCTCCGAGCTTCCTCGTGTATTTCGGGCTTTTGTTCTTGAAACTCGTACTCAATTCTCCGACAAAATCAAAACAATCCGAACAGATAATGCTCACGAATAAACTAGCCATGAGTTCGATAACCTCTGCTCTGAGTTCAAAATTATTCATCAAACGTCATGTGCGTACACTCCTCAACAAAATTATGTGGCTGAGCGTAAAAACAAACATATTCTTGATGTTGCTTGCTCTCTTATGATTCCAATGCATGTTCCCAAGACATATTGACACTTTGCGGTTTCGATGGCGTGCAATCTCATTAACCGCTTACACTCTTCCCTCCTCGACAACACTACCCCGTTCAGCCTCCTCTTTCCCTCCACACCTTCATTTCCTCCAACACCTCGAATATTTGGTTGTACCTGCTATGTTCACTTGGTCCTTCCACCGACAAGCTCGATCCTCGGGAGACTAAACATATATTCGTTGGTTATTCTTGTACTAAAAAAGGCTATGTTTGCTACTCTCCCACTACCCGCAAGGTGACGGTTTTAGCCGATGTTACCTTTCTGGAAGATCAACCGGTTTTCCTCACTCCATCGTCTTCTCCACCACCACCACCCTTACCAAGACCTGTCATCCCAGTTATGTCTCCACCCCCACCAACTCCGTCTCCTCAACAATCTCCTCTCCTTCCCTTCCCAGCTTCGAGTGTCCACCAACCGCCCTTCTTCTTCGTGTGTATACTCAACGACCTCCACGATCCGTCGCCCCGCTGCAGTCGGCTTCAACCTCTGGCACTCTGCGACCTCCACGCTCCGTCGCCCCGCTGCAGTCGGCTTCAACCTCTGTCACTCTGTCTCCCTCCACAACCCATCCTCTAGAAAATTACGTATCCTTACATCGCCTAAACCCGGTGCTTCAAACCTTTGCTATCACATTATCCTCTATTTCTATACCCAACTCTGTGCAGGAGGTTCTTCAGCATTCGAGCTGGCGGGCGGAAAAGGACGAAGAAATGACGGCCCTCCGGGCTAATTAGACTTGGGATTTGGTTTCTCTTCCTCCAGGACAGACTATTGTTCGATGTAAATGGGTCTTTTTCATCAAGCATGCTCTTGAAGGGACAATTGATCGACTTAAGGCCCGTCTGGTGGCGCGTGGATTTACTCAACAACATGGTTTAGATTATGAGGAAACATTCTCTCCAGTGGCCAAACTCAACACGGTTCGTGTCCTCCTCTCCGTTGATGTGCATCGTCAATGAGCCTTACATCAACTTGGTATAAAAAATGTGTTTCTTAATGACGATCTCCAAGAAACTGTCTCCATGCGACAGCCTCCCGGGTTTGAGACCACGGAGAAGTCCCAAGTTTGCCTCCTTAAGAAGTCGATTTATGGTCTCAAAAAATCTCCTCGGGCTTGTTTCGATAAGTTTAGCAAGGCTGTTCGGGAGGTTGGCTTTACTCGGAGCTTGACAGATTTTTCTCTGTTCACTCGATATAGCAAAACAAGAACAATTCTTCTTTTGGTGTATGTCGATGACATACTAATCACAGAAGATGATTCAAAAGGAATCCAAGTGGTCAAACATCATCTAAAATCTGTTTTTCAAACAAAATATCTAGGGAACCTTCAATATTTCCTTGGCCTTGAGATCGCAAGACGTTCTGATGGCCTTGTCTTATCTCAACGGAAATACTGTCTCGACCTTTTTCAGGATGCTGGATATTCTGGATGTAAACCGGTTAACACTCTTATGCATGCTAATCACAAGCTGTGTGCTCATGCCTCTGATACAGATCTTCTTCTTCCAAACCCAAAAGACTATCGACGGTTGGTGGGAAAACTTATATATCTAATCGCCACAAGACCAGACATATCCTTTGTTGTTGAGGTTGTCAGCCGGTTTATGCATTCTCCTCGCGTTTCACATCTACATGCTGTAAAACGCATTCTGTGATACCTGGAAAATGCTCCGGGTCAAGGGCTGGTATACAAAACTTCCTCCTCCTCTACTCCAACATTGCTTTCATATTCAGATGCTGATTATGCTGGTTCCCTGGATGATCAGCGTTCCACCAACGGTTTTTGTACTTACTTCAGAGGTCATCTTGTTACCTGGCGCAGTAAAAAATAGGCTGTAGTTGCTCGATCTTCGACCGAAGCTAAGTACCGTTCAATGACGTCTGTTGTATCTGAGCTCACATGGCTTGAGAGTCTCCTGAGTGATATGAGAGTAAAACTTTCCTCACCAGCCACCTTCCTCTGTGACAGTCAAGTTGCGATTCACATAGCCAAGAATCCTGTCTTCCATGAAAGAACGAAACACATTAGAGTTGACTGCCACTTCATTCGGGAAAAAGTTCAAATGAAGAAGCTGGAACTGAAACATGTTCCGGCTACTGACCAAGTTGCCGATCTTCTCACTAAGGCCTTGGCAAGTGCTCTATTTTATCAGTTTTTGTCCAAGCTGGGTGCCTACAACTTGTACGCTTCAGCTTGCGGGGGAGTGTTAAAAAGGAATATGTAAAGGCCCATTTAAGGGCCCATCTTAGGTCCTCTTCCTCTTCTTGTAATAGTCCCACATCTTGAAATTGGGACTCTTCACTCTTTTCTCTCCCTATATATATGTATCCATACTTGTATTTACATACACAAGAAGTATATGCAAAGGTTTACAATTTTCCAACCCTTTGTGCTCTTTTCTCTACAATACTAAAGTGTTCCACACATCAAAATATACTCCACGGTTGGCTCGGAAATCAAAGAATGAGTTAAAACTTAAACATACTATGGATCAGATCAAGCTCGTATAACAGAAGATATAACACCTTGTGGTAAAAAGCTCGAATTACATTTCAATTTAATTTATAGCCGTGGGTGAATCAAATAGAATAGAGTCAAATTAAATTGAAGTTAGAGTTTTATAATTAATCATAGGAGATATTTGGCTGGAAAAGTTTTCTTTAGTCTGATTGGACTGGTTGGTAGGCTGACTCACGATTCGACCACTGGCTCTTAAACCGTTAAAAAAACAGCGCAAAAGGAATAACAACTTAAATACTCAAAAACAATTATGACCATTTTCTCCCGACCGTCTACAGATAATTTCATGCAACATTGATGATAAGGCTGGAGACTCAAGGTACCATTTAGAGTAAGCTTAAGACTAGATAATAAAATATATAAGAGATATACAAGTAATTTAACAGAGAAACTATATTACTTTACTGTTAGGACAGCACAAAACATTCCTCCAAAGAATTCAGCAACACCCTTTTCACTGCAGAAGAAAAAAAAGCATTTACTTTTTTTTCCTGAAACCCGTGGCCAAAGAAAATCCAATAAACGCATTTAATATAGTAAAAAAAGCCAAGTTAGTTTTCAGAATACTAACATACCCATTGACCATAGTGGATAGCACATCACGATGTCTCTTATAAACAGCGCCAAATGCCTCCTGTGATTAAGATATTTTAAAAAAGAAAAAACTAGAGCACAAGAAAAGCACACATCATTCAAAAATAACAATAAGGCTCTGTGATGCAGGAGAGGCACTCTAATCACCACTCTGTTTGAGAGCGCGACTGACATGGGAGGCGGGAAGGAGGCGGACCGCAACGGCGAACTGGAGCCTACGGCCCCAGTCCAAATGGAGCCGTTTTCCGCGGTGGCAGAAAGGAGCAAACGCCGCTGTCCCAGGCACGTGTTTGAATCACCTGCGTCCCGCATCCGTCTCCCGCAGTGCCGGAGCTCCAATAGCATGCCAAAGAGGCCCTAAGGCTCCATTTGGTGCGGCGTTTTTGCTCCGGTGAGTTTTGACAAAAACGGCATCGTCATAGAATGTATGTTTGGCATGACAACGATTATAACTGTAAGACCCGAACTTCAAATTTTTTTAATATGTTATATGATGCAAAATAAAAGAAATTCCATATGATGAAATATAAAAATTCAGTGTCGATTCGACGTCGCACGATTTATTTTTGAAGTTTATGTTTTTCCAACCGTGTTTGCGACGTTCGTTTCGGTTTTGATTAACTTTCATTATTTATGTATTTGGTGATTTACTCCAAAATCTGGTTTGTGATTTGTGCTGATTTAATGGAAGGATGGCTGGTTTTGGACTTGGCTTTATCCTATGTATTTGTCGACTAGATCTTTGGACCGGTTTATCGACTTGATATTAATAGACGCCCCTATTAAGCAATGGGGAGGTGGCTTACGACTTAAATTTGTCCCGATTCCTATTTTTATGTGCATTTTCTCGCCGTCTGAAGCTCTCGACGGGTCTTGCGTCGACAGTGCAGAAAAGGATTTGTGCCGCTGCTGCCGTTCGCTTGTGCCATGCCGCCGCTGCCTTTCTGCGGTTTTGTGATACTTGGCCACACCTTACTGTGAGCTCCTCCCTGCTCTTTATTTTTTCCTCTGCTTAATTGCTGCCTTCTAGGGCTGATTAAGGATTTATTGGTTTCGGATGTGGGGGAAATTTGATACTCTCTATTTGAATTTGATGGGGAAGGGATTGTTGATTGTGACCGTCTGCTGTATTGTTTTTGTGGGCTGGTTATGTACTATTTTGATGGGGGAACACTTGATAGTGCTGCCCTGTTTGCTAGCAGTTTTTGCTTGTGCTGGCCGGCTGTTTTTGATGGGGTTTTGCATTGGAATTGATGCTGCTATTGGCAGCCCTTTTTTGTTGTTGTTTTAGCAGCCCTTGGAGCTGTTATTAGCAGCGATTTGTGTTGTTGTTGAGCTGCTATTGATCCCTGCAGTGGGCTGTCCATTGTTATATTTGGCTTTCCACCTTGGTTTTGGAATAAAATGTAGAGTGACCCTTGTCGTAGTGGCTGGATTCTAGTTTGAGTTGCTTTTGTTTTGAGTCGCCCATGCTAGTCCTTCCCTAGGCATCTCCTATAGGTCGTAGTTGCGGCCGTCTTAGGAGTCCGCCCGTAGCTATTTTTCAGCGCAACCTTAAAGTAAATGATTTACTTGATACTGCAGTGGATGGTGTCCGACAATAGACGCGACGAGAATCCTATGAAGGACAAGGGCAAAGGAAAGCTGCAGCGAGTCTTTACCGCTTTGATTACGTATACATTGAATTATTTTAAGTTATAAACATGAAGACCTATTTAACTTTCAGCTACTTCCTTGCTTGATACATTGAATTGAATTAAATAAATTCGAAGATTTGAAATCACTGAAACGATGAAATCGCTAAAAAGCTAAATATGGAATAGCAAGTGATGAAAACTATGAGGGAAAATTTATATAACTATTTCCTATATTTTGAAATTGAATATGAATTGAATATAAAAAGAATAAGAAATTAAAAATGCGTCGACGCATCAAAAGCTAAGGGTCAGCCTTAGAATGGACATTGATACGGTAGACCTAGATGCTTGAGAAAAATGAACTTGACCCTCAACATTTCGAAGAACAAACAATGAATTGGATAGAATTGAATAAGATAAGAAATTGATACCAGAATTATTTATTTATGTTCTACTAGCTCAGTGTACAGTACCTTTCCTGTTTCCTATTTTATATACATGTTCAAATTCATATGTAATTGATAATTGTATATTGATGCTGACTTTTCATGTTTGTCAGTAGTGCGGTTGAAAAGGTAAGAAAATCACTTTGTTTTCTAAACTAACTGATTGTCGATTTTTCTTTTTAAGATCAAACCGCCAGCGTACTAGACCCCGTTAGGAGGCTACTTGCGGAGGCAGATCAGAAACAAAGGGAAGATGTGGTTCGCCCACGGGTTAGCGTTGTGTTTTTTAGATTTGTTACAATCTGCATATACTACACATATGTCCTGGGTTTATAGTCTTTTGTCTTGGACTCTGGTTGGACATGATGTATGATGTACACGATCCTTATTGAATAAAAAATTGTTTTATGTCTCTCCTGGTACCACTCCCGTGCACTTATTAGAACTGTTGTGTTATTAATTGTGAAAAACTGCTTAGAATAAAGAATTAAATTGTGGCGGAATTCGGGCCATGTCAATGATCACCACGAAGAATACTAGTTTTGAACACATAAAAGTGGATGGAGTTCCTTAGGTGAGGTCGTGCGTTCACGAATGATGGTTCATAACCACCGTGTTCACTTCCGCCACCGATGCGCCAATTCAACGAGGACATTAAAATTATTGAATTTCTAAATTTCATAAATTTAGAACATGAAAGAAAAAAGTTTTGTAAGAGTGATTGCACGAACCACAACAAACTAGAATCATGACACATAAAGATGGGAAGGAAGCTACAGCACAATACTTTTCCCAAGATTTTAAAATAATGAAATACCTTCCAAGGAGGTCATTCAAAAGCTTATCCAATTTTTAACATTTTAAAAAGTGATTTGTATATATTTGCCCAGCTTATGAAAAATCAGGATTACCCTCCCTAATATATAGGGCAAAAAGTCTTTCCTCTAAAATATAAGTGTGCCACAAGTACTTTATAGTTCTAGAATGAACTTACAAAACCATACTGAAGATAAAACAAGGGTATAAATGAGGTAAACCTGTTGAGAGTCATATTGATACAAACTATGATATTCACAAAAAAGACCCGAGTTCTTGAAAAGGTAATGAAATGAACTGAGATGTTTCTAAATATGCGATGCTGATTGGACTTGATCCTCTAACGATTGGAGATCTCTGGGTTTTTCATGTCTGAGGGGAGGGGGTGATTTGTGTCATGAATGAGTAGGAAATAATCTGTTGTGATGCAATCATCTGCTAAAGCTGAATATAAGGCTATGACCCCTGTATTTGTGAATTAATTTGTCTTAAGAGTATCATAGGAGAACTAGGAATTGATAGTAAGGGACCTTTGCCTTTACACCATGACAACCAGTCAACTATCGATATTGCCTCTAATCCTATTTTCATGGAGAACTAAACTTATCAAGGTTGATTATCATTTCCTGAGGAAAAAAGTAGTTTAAAATCATATATATTCCATTTGTCATCTCGGTGGATCAGCTGACAAATATGTTTACTAAAGTCTTATCAAGAAAAAGCTACAAGATAATGGAACCAAATTGGGTCTTATTGACATTTAAAATATTAGCTTGAGAGCGGGTGTTAAGGTTAATATTATTAAATATAATATTCAAACTAAATGGGATCCACATTAGTCTGGTATCCAAGGGGTCTTATTAGGGTTAAAAAGTGGATATATATAAAAAGTGAAAAGGAGAAAAAAGGAGGTGAATTTTTCGATCTGGAAACGAAGTGACGAACCGAGAGTCATCACTAGGTATTTCTCTCATCTCTTCTTCTTCATGGTAATAGAGCAAGTCTTGTAGATCAATTGGATCCGATGAAGATTCAGGCGACGCGACAAGTTTCGGTATAGTTTGGGATTGACGGAGTGGTCAGCTACTTGAATCAACAAAGGGCAACGAGTTTTGGGATTGTTTGATAGAGACTTGCTTGTGGTCAACTGTTAGAATCGATGAAGGGCGACGAAGGGAGACGAAGACTGGTTCATCGATGGGGGTGCTGAGTTTGACGAGAATGGATTGGTGGAAAGATACGTGTCCCATTGGAACTAGTGGAATGGTCATCGGTCATGCTCCAACACATTAAATTTGTTAGGGTTACGACATGGAAGAATTAAGGAGGCGTTGTGTGGAGAGAGTGAGAATGGTATGAATGAACGCAGATCAAAGGATTGGTGGTTCTAGTGGGAGAAGGTGGTCTATAGTGGTAAAATGGTGTGGCTAGACTGCGATTTTGGTAAGGAATCATGGATTCAAGTTGGGGAGGTGGGTTGCGGTAATGAAATGGTGTAAGCTAAGTCGTGATTTTGATAAGATATCATGAATTTAGGTCTAATCAAACCTAAGGAGGAGGAAATGATCGAAGAAGTGTTGGATTGCAGTAGTCCGTGGAGTTGGTATCACTGAGCATGTCAAGTGGAGGGTTGAAAGCGCTTAAGACTGGAGGGATGCATCTGACTCTGTGAGTTCACGAAGAGATGGTTCAGAGAAACTAGAAAGCACCGGTATGAGTACGGGTACCGGGTACGATACGTATCCGATACGACAGTGCGACTAAATTTTAAAAACAAGGATACGTGTATGACGGGATACATTGTATTAAATATAATAAATATATATGTATGTATCACAAATGCAAATATAAATTCTCAAAACAAAAAAAAACATGAAGCATAAGCAATCAATTGAAGTGCAAGTCCACAACTAATGCAATATAACATGAAGTTCTTAGACATAAAATATCCTTAATCATTTCAAATTTAACGATTCATCACTCATTTTCTTCATCTCCCTCCGTATTGTTGGAAGAAGAAGAAGATAAGAAAAAATAAGAAGGGGAAGAAGAAAGGGAGGAAGAAGAGGAAGAAGAAAAAGAAAAAGAGGAAGAATAAGAAGAGGAAGAACTTACGAGTTACGACAGTTACGACTTAAGGGATACTTAGCGATAGCGACAACAGGGTCGACATAGCAGACATGAGCGACAGCGGGATCTTTAGCAACAGCGGGAGCATGATCGACAGAGGCAGTGGGATCAGCAGCAAGAGCTTAGATAGAAACGACAACGGGTCGATGGAAAATTAAACAAAGGAAAACCTAAAAGCGCGATATTACTGGTATCCGCGTGTATGGTGCGCGTAATCGTACCAAAAGCACACCTGGTACGGGTACGGGCCTAATAATGACGTATCCGTGCTTCATAGATCACATATATATAGTAAAAACAAAATAATAAAATTTAAATCAAATTTTTTAGTTGTAATAGAAAAAACATAAATCTGAAGCACATTTTGTTACTATAATAAACAAATACCGCTAGTTGTATTTATGGGTAACAAAAAAAATTCTTCTAAAAGACATGCATAAGTCTTTTGTTTACTTAAAAAAAAGCATACTTCTATCACAATATGTAAAACGATCTGTCAAATTCAAGTGTATCTACAAACTAGATTAACAGATGTATCACCCGAGTACTGGGTACGTATCGGTTACCAGATACGTATCTGGTACGAGTACATGACCCTCAAGGAAGTAACCCGTACTTCATAAGAGAGAAAACTACGGTTCTGAGTAGTGGAGGCTCTGGAGAAGGCGTCAAAAACCTGTTTAAAAAGTTGCATCGATTGCAAATGAGGGATAGTTGGCAAGCTTGTGGACGAGCTCCAAAAAGAATAGCAGATCGTGGTATGTTGGAATGATGGTAGGAGATTGTGGCTTGCAAGGGTTGTGGCGAGGGCTTCAACGGGGATTCAATCTCCTGTAGGAAGGATCTCGTGGTCGGTAACTGTTGATATGCAAGATCAATGGCTAGGTTGGAAGCATCAACCTTCAGAAGAATTGCGATGCGAAAGAAGACTGTAGATGAGCTCAACACCGCAAAATGCATCTTGAGCGACGTCGTCGGGCTCTTTAGCTCCAGCAAAAACCGAATGACTGGCGCTTGCAATTTTTCTACGCTAACCCGAAGAACAAAATACTTGTTACTTGGAATTGACAAACTATGCAATGGATTGGTCGGGGTGAGGACCGAGAAGCTTTCATACAAAATGTTACTTTTGTAGATCATAAACCCTAACAATTGAAGAAGATGAGATTGAGGAAGGAAGAGAAGATGCTAACCAGAAGAGAGAAGGGGAGAGAAGCTACAAAGAACAACATATCAAATTTCTAGCTTACCTTCATTTTTGCGCTTAGGCTCTTTAAATGGAGTTACAAATGTTTTTTTTTGCAAACAAGCCCATTCAAAATATTGGGATAATTATAAGATTACTAAAATATAATAAAAGTGTACATTTTTTGAATTAACTCTTACTTAAAGATGCTAATAATATGACAATTAATTAAACAAAAACAAGATACATAGTAAAAGACCAAAAAGGACACCATAACATGCATGTAAATACATAATCATCCATAGTTTAACAGGATCTTTTGGACCAAGTATAGCTAGTATTAAATTTTAATAGTTCAGCTGATCAAAAGACTACTTACATTAATAGGTTAAAATGTTAAACAGTGAAAGTGAAAAAAAGCAAAAGAGTAACAAATGGAAGGGAAAGGAATAAAGCGATCAAGACTACAAAAAAAAAAGCTTTCTTTCAAAACAGTACGCTCCTATAATACGTAATGAAACACAGAATAAAGCTGAGGCATAATTCTCAAGATATTTATGGGTGCTTACTTGGAAAACCGTTGTGACCTGCTGAAGTAATGATTTGCTTTTGTCGCCGTGAAATCTGCCACTCAAAAGTTGCCAATGAACATCAAATTTAGTTTCCTCATTGAAAGTGTTTCCTACAGATGTACGTCTTAACAAATTCAAAAGTGATTCAGGGATTATCATGGATCCTTCTTGTAGGAAATCCAACAGATCAGTATGGACTTTCTTGCATTTATCACCACACAGCCAAATATCAGATGGGCAGGGCCTTCCCTGCGTGAAATGATTTGAATTAATGGGGGAATTTCCTACATAAAATATTACTTGCAAAAAAAACGATAAGTAATTTAAAGAATATGAGAAAATAGTTATACCACAACATCGCATATTCCATGATTCCTTAGACAACCAACATGAAACATTCCACCACACTAGAAAGAAAAAAGACAAGTATCAATAGTTCGAAGACATGTTGAAGTACTACTGCAAACAAAGAACCAAAAGAAATATGCATACTTGACCACAAAACAACATTGTGCTGTCACAAATATTCCCAAAATTTAAAGTGGCCTCACCATTCCTACCATAAAGTATAACACGTTAATGCATCAGAAACTGAAATAATAGAAAAATATTTTTTGATGGGGTCATGCATGTCTATATATTGCCCCATGATGATGAGATATATTAAATTTTTCATACTCTAAACATTGTGAGTGGAATATAAGTAGCCTGCATGCAGCTTAGGCTATTTTATTCCATACCATGAGAAGGGGAGAAGTAAAAGTTCAGAAGTAAATATAAAGTATACGGTTAAAAATGTGAGTACATTATAATCTAGGAAACAAGAAACTTGCATTAGTTCTAATCTAGAATCTGGATTTGGTTAGCATCATTGATAGGCCACGCTATTGTCGACAAAATAACAGAAGTGAAATACGAGATACACTTATCAAGAAATGCTCGATACCAAGTCTTGAGGGCGGGTAAACTAGGGATACACGGATTATTAGGCGGACATGTGGCAGGACAAGGGAGATCCGTAGGAGTCGTTAGCGAGCGTTAGAGGATTCAAGTTGTTAGAAAAGCCCATGTAAAAAGGCCTATTATTGGGCCCATGTATTTGGTTCTTTTCCTCTTCACTTATAAGTCTCACATCTTGTATAGGACTTTCCATCTCCTTTTCTCTCCTATATATTTGTATTCTCTCCTTGTATTTCATTACACAAGAAATATATACAAGTTTTTGAGCTCTTTCTACATGGTATCAGAGGCACTCGTTTCCTCCTGCGGACTCCTTTCTTCTGTCCGCCTATCCTGATCACCCTGCGGCTCTCTCTTATCCGCGACCTTCTTCTCCCTAGGCCGCGACCTGCAACTCTGTCCGCTCGCGACCTGCAACTCTGACCGTTGCATGCGGCCTGCTGCGGACTGCCTCTTTTGTACGCTGACCTCCCTTGCCGCTCGGTCTCCTGCGGCCTGCTGCGGACTGCCTCTTCTGTCCGCTGCCCGCCCTTGCCGCTTGGTCTCCTGCGACCTCTCTTCTATTCCCGCTTCCTCTTCTCTCCGTGGTTCCCCCTCCTCCAAGGGCTTCTTATAGCCTCCTTCCGCTCTGACCAGTGGGAACCACCTCTCCCACCTGCTCTTTCATGTCCGGTGCCGGACTTTCTTGTCCGCCGCGGTCTCTCCTCGTCGCGGACTGCTTCTGCTCGCCAATCCGCGGACTGCCTCTGCGTCTGCTCGCCGCGGACTGCCTCTGCGTCTGCTCGCCGCAGACTGCTTCTGCTCTCCGATCCGCTGCCTTCTTGTCGTTGGGATCTCTTTCCGCTGCCTTCTCTATCCGCTGTGAGCTCTCTTGCAAGCTCGCTCTCCTATCTCGCGTGCTTCTACTCACTGCTGTTTCAGTCCGCCGCGAGCTCTCGCCTGCTCTCTGCTTCAGTTCGCTGCGGCCTGCTCGCTGCTTCAGTCCGCTGCGACCTGCTCCAGCACGCTGCGCGGGCTGTCATCCAATACCAGCTCCAGACCGCGCTCTCTTCTCGCCCGTAGTCACTTGGTTCATCTCGCCGCGGACTGATCATATCTGCTGTGATCTCCCTGCTCCTTGCCTTCCTGCACATGCGGACTACCCTCTCTACTCGCTGCGGACTACCCTGGTTCGTTGCGGCCTGCTCCTCCTTGCCTCTTGACCTAGCCGCTGCAACCTCCCCCTTGGGGTCCTTGCTCGCTCTCTTCCCCGCGGGCTCCTGTGTCTGTCCGCTTCTACAGTCCGCAGGTTCTGCTTCCTCTCCCCGCCATGACTTCCAGCAACTCCACTGCGGCCAGCTCCTCTACAGACCGCCCGACACCTGTTCCTGAAATCCGTGATGAGCTGCGGATTACAACTATCTCCCTCTTCGGGAAGAAGAATTTTATCCCTTGGGTTCATTCTGTTCGCCGGGTTCTTCAGGCCAAGGGCCTCTTGCATCACCTCACTCAAGCTCCTCCTTCAACCGACGAATGGCTCCGTAATGATGGTCGTGTTCAAACCTGGCTCCTGAATCCCCTCGATGGCGAACTGTATCAGATGACCATGTATCACGAAACGACCAAAGCTATGTGGGATGAATTGCACTCCCTATACTCGGGTAAAGACAGCCTTCAACATCTCTTTGACATCCTCACTGATCTTATGGCTCTCGACACGGCAGGGGGGGGGGGGCCTCGGACATGACCTCGTTTGTCGCTCGTGCAAAGACTCTCGCTGAGGCGTGGATTCAACATCAACCGTCTACCACTGACCATGCTACTCAGCGTGCTCAGAAAGAGGCCGTTTGTATTTCCATCATGATGGCTCGTTTCCCGCCTCACCTTCAGAATATTCGCACTCAAATTCTGGCTTCCTCCATTATACCCTCCTTATCTGATGTCTGCTTTATGCTCCTCCAGATTTCACCGCCTCCTGATACTCCTGCGCCTCCGCCCTCGGTCCTTCTTCAGCACACCCCTTCTCCCTTACTGCCCACCCCTACTTCCGCTCGTGGTGGCCGTTCGGGTTCTTGGGGCCGCAGGCGCGGTGGTCGGGGTCGGCCGACTTGTTCCTACTGCGGCAAGGACGGTCATTATGCGGCGACCTGCTACAAGAAGATTGGTTATCCTCCTCGTCCGACAGCCGCGGTTGCTGCGGACACCTCCTGTGCCGCTCCATCTGACCTTGAGGTTGTTCGTCTCCAGCTCCAGCAACTACAAGGGTTGCTCAACCCGCCCTCTGCCTCCATCTCCACCGCCTCCAATACAGGTACTGCTTGCTTATCCACCAGACCGCGATGGAATCTGGACTCGGGTGCCACTCATCATATTACCTCACAACAGCCACCCAAGTACACGGATTCTTCTCATCCCAAGTCTATCACTGTGGCAAATGGGGCAACGGTTCCCGTCTCCGGCGCGACTGACCTTGTCCTCAACC
Organism: Platanthera zijinensis; assembly: GCA_039513925.1. Classification (NCBI taxonomy): domain Eukaryota; kingdom Viridiplantae; phylum Streptophyta; class Magnoliopsida; order Asparagales; family Orchidaceae; genus Platanthera; species Platanthera zijinensis. The sequence goes on along the minus strand of CM077080.1, from coordinate 32,326,910 downwards.
CCTCGCTCTCCCTTCGCTCGGCTCTTCATGTTTCGGGCTCTCCGTTCAATTTACTTTCTGTTAGTCGCCTTACAAATGATCTAAATTGCTCTGTCATATTCACCTCCTCTTCTTTTCTCATACAGGATCAGCGGACGCGGACTACCATTGGTAGGGGAACAATGCAGGGCGAGCTCTACCTTCTCGACGACAATCCCACCATCCTATCTTTTGTCTCCTCCAGTGAGTGGCATCGACGTCTTGGCCACGCTCCTCTCCCGGTACTCCAGCGGGCTCTTCCAGATGTTTCTCTTTATCCTTTTCAGTGCGAGTCTTGTATATTCGGCAAACAACCGCGTTCTTCTTTTCCAGCACATTGTACCCGGAGCACTGCTCCTTTTTATTTAGTGCATTCAGACATCTGAGGTCCTTATAAAGTTACTAGTATTTCTGATTATCGCTATTTCCTTACGTTTATTGATGACTACTCTCGCACAACGTGGCTTTACTTACTATGTGATCGTACCGAGCTTCCTCGTGTCTTTCGGGTCTTTGTCCTTGAAACGCGTATGCAATTCAACACCACCATCAAAACATTACGCACTGATAATGCTCGGGAATACACTAGCCATGACTTTGCGGCCTTGTGCTATGAATTCGGGATTCTTCATCAAACATCATGTGCTTACACACCACAGCAAAACGGCGTTGCCGAACGGAAGAACCGGCACTTGCTTGATGTTGCCCGCTCTCTCATGCTTCAAATGAATGTCCCCAAAAGTTACTGGCACTTTGCGGTCTCTAATGCGTGCTTCTTGATCAACCGGCTCCCTTCCTCTGTCCTCCACTATGCTACTCTGTTTAGCCTCCTCTTTCCCTCTACGGCTTTCCCTCTCCTGCCTCGGGTTTTTGGCTCCACCTGCTATGTCCACCACCTGGGGCCATCAACGGACAAGTTGGACCCCCGGGCCACCAAACATGTCTTCGTTGGTTATTCCCGTACACAAAAAGGCTATGTATGTTACTCTCCAGCTACCCGCAAGCTTTCTGTTTCTGCAGATGCTACCTTCCGGGAAGATCAACCGTTCTTCTCTGCTCCTTTACCCACTCCTTCCACGCCAGCACCTCTACCACCACTCCTCTCACAGCCTGTTATTCCCGTTACTACCCCTCTACCACTGGGACCACCAGCACCGACTCCTGCCCCCTCCAGGCCACCTGTCATCCGTGTCTATTCTCGTCGCTCGTCCGACTCCGTTGCCCCTCTGCAGTCGGCCTCGACCTCGGCTACTCCGCGCCCTGCTGATCAGGTACCTGTCTCCACTGCTCATCCTCTGGCAAACTATGTATCTTTGCATCGCCTCTCTCCTCACCTCCACACATTTGCTACTTCTCTTTCTTCGATTTCGGTTCCTAACTCTGTGCAGGAGGCGCTACAACATCCTGGATGGCTGGCCGCCATGGAAGCGGAAATGGCTGCTCTCTGAGCCAATTAGGCCTGGACTCTTGTACCCCTTCTCCGGGTCACACCCCGGTTGGATGTAAATTGGTTTATGTTATCAAACATGCTGCTGACGGAACGATTGACCGCTTGAAAGCTCGTCTGGTGGCCCGTGGCTTCACCCAACAACAGGGGCTCGACTATGAAGAAACTTTTTCTCCGGTTGCCAAACTCAACACCGTTCGAGTCCTCATCTCCGTGGCTGTCCATCGTTGATGGCCTTTATTCCAACTCAATATTAAGAACGCCTTTCTGAATGACGATCTCCAAGAAACAGTCTACATGCAGCAACCTCCCGGGTTTGAGACCACGGGAGAGTCTCAGGTCTGTCGACTGACGAAGGCTCTGTATGGTCTCAAACAATCCCCTCGGGCGTGGTTTGACAAATTCAGTAAGACTCTTCGGGAGGTTGGTTTTACTCACAGCTCGGCCGACTTCTCGCTATTCACTCGTTATCGAACAATGGGAACTGTTCTTTTATTAGTTTATGTGGACGATATCATAATTACGGGAGACGACTCGAAAGGTATACAGGAGGTCAAACTACACCTGGGTACAATTTTCCAAACAAAAGATCTGGGGCCCTTCGGTACTTCTTGGGCCTTGAGGTTGCCAGACGGTCAGACGGTCTCGTTCTCTCTCAGCGGAAGTATTGCCTCGACCTCCTTCGAGATGCTGGCTACTCAGGCTATAAGCCAATTGACACACCAATGGATGCAAATCACAAGTTGTGCGCTCAGGCATCTGACTCTGATCTCCTACTCCAGAACCCAGAATACTATCGTCGTCTCGTTGGGAAGTTGATCTACCTCACGGTAACCAGACCAGATATTTCCTTTGCTGTTGGTATTGTCAGTCGATACATGCATACCCCTCGAATATCTCATCTTCAGGCTGTTGAACGCATTCTCAGATACCTTAAAACAGCTCTTGGTCAAGGTCTGATTTACAAAACCTCATCTTCAGCTCCAACGTTGGTGGCGTATTCTGATGCCGATTATGCTGGTTCCCTTGATGATCGACGACCAACCAGTGGTTTCTGCATATATCTTGGAGGACATTTGATTACTTGGCGAAGCAAGAAACAAGCAGTCGTTGCTCGATCATCCGCCGAGGCAGAATACCGGGCAATGGCATCGGTGGTTTCTGAACTAACGTGGCTTGAAGGTCTTCTTACTGATCTGGGTGTAAAGCTCCCTTCCCCAGCTCTCCTCCTCTGTGACAGCCAGGCTGCCATACATATTGCCAAGAACCCAGTATTCCACGAGAGAACAAAACACATTGAAGTCGACTGTCACTTCATACGGGAAAAGGTGCAAATGAAGAAACTCGACCTGAAGCATGTTCCGGGGACGGAACAAGTTGCGAACATCCTCACAAAGGCCCTTCCTAGTACTCTCTTCTATCAGTGCTTGTCCAAGCTTGGCGCATACGATTTGTACGCTCCAGCTTGCGGGAGAGTGTTAGAAAAGCTCATGTAAAAAGGCCTATTATTGGGCCCATGTATTTGATTCTTTTGCTCTTCTCTTATTAGTCTCACATCTTGTATAAGACTTTCCATCTCCTTTTCTCTCCTATATATTTGTATTCTCTCCTTGTATTTCATTACACAAGAAATATATACAAGTTTTTGAGCTCTTTCTACACAGGTCACCGAAGTCAGGAACGTCATCATCAGCTCCGCAACAAGCACATGTCTTTGAGAGGGCAGATGTTGGTGGGCGAGTATGGTTGTAGGCAGCGAAAGCAAAGGCTCTTGCGGCAAAGCTCGAGGTGTTGCTTAGTGAGATAAGTGTTGGGGTAGCTGGGGTGCCAGTAGAGGTGGAAGAGGCATGCCGATCAATGAGGCCCATGAAGAGTCAGATGATCCAAGTGGGAGAGGAGACAGAGATTTCAATGTGGCAGCGACTAGTGGGGTAATTGGGATGAGGAGGACGATTGGGTTGTGTGGAGTTCCTTGTTGAGGCAACGGGCTTGCTACCTGGAGTGGGAGAGACTACTCGGGTAGTGGACCCGAAGGCGCACTTGGAGGTAGGGTTGCAGACGCCCAATACCCCAAGTAATGGTCGGGGGATAGGCTGGGGACGTGAGGGGCTATCTCGATGAACTCGATGATGTATGTGGAAATAATGTTAGACAAGAAAATGGAATTGAGGCGCTCGTAGGAATTACTTGTACGGCGGGTGTCATAATGGTGGAGTTCCTCCTTCAGGAAATGAGAGGTCAGGGACCTACTGGCGCATCCAACACACCCAATGGAGATTCAAGCTCTCTATGTAGATAGTTGACATGAGAACCTTCTAGCTGGCGTGGGTGGAAAGGATGTCGAAGAATTGTTTAGTGAGGGTGATCAAATCGAGGGGGTCAAATACCGTCGAACACATGAATCTCGATCCAATCCATAGCGGGGTGGAGGAAACCCATGTAGTTAGGTAAGGGTCAAGGGGGTTGCGGGGGTGGTGTCCATAGGGCCGGTGGGTGATTGACTGTTGTGTCCGCGAGCTCTCGTGGGAGAAGAGTGAGTTCTTCAAGCTGCGCTTTGAGCCTATCCACAAAAGTGGAATTTGTAGAGGCAGAGGCATTCTCGTCAGTGCGCAGGGTCATGTAATGGGTCTAGGGCCTGTAACAAATGAGCCAAAGAAGAGAGAAGAGTGACTGAAACGTCGAAGAGGCAGACTGCGGCCTTTGCAGTGGAGGCAGACTGCAGTCAGTCGAAGAAGATGCCCGAGATTGTTGTAAGGAAGCGAAAGGCGGTGCGCCGACGGTAGGAGATGGGTTGCGGCTGACATCGTTGGGGAATGAGGGGTTGGGCCGGAAGCAACTAATGTCGACGGAAGTCTGAAGGAGGTGTTAGAGGCCGGCCGTTGCTAAAAGACGCACTGGAGGGGGCGAGCCCAGAGGCGTGGGGAAGAGGGAGAACAACTGACCTATTATTGGCGTCGTGTGGCGGCAAGGTGGGGTGAACGCGATCAAGGAGTTGCACACACGACTGACACAAGTCACTGTTGGTGAATCTTATGTGGATCAACAATCGTAGTATAATTTGTTCTTTTCGTTTTTTTATTTCAAGCTGTATTTTTATGTATTTTTGAGTGGATTGAGTTTTGAAGCCAATCCCTTGGCCATCTCGGTGCCGAAGCCGACCCCGGATTTGGCTGCCCCCCCCCCTTCCCCCTTCCACCAATCAGTCGGCTGAATTTGGCTTATTTTACGCGTTTCCGAAACTGCCCTCCCGCCTCTTCACAAAACAACGGGACACGGCGGCTTCTTTCTCGCGATCTGGCCGATACCAAGCTTCCGTATAACATCACAGCGACGGCGAGGAGGAGGCACGCGACGGACTGCGATCCAGTTCCTTTTTCTCCTCATCGTCTTGTCGCTGCAGTTTCTCGGCATCTCCAGGTAACTCCAACCTAACCAGCGGCGTTCTTCAGGAACCCGGCGGCCGTTAATCTCCGCAAAATCCAGGTACAATCGCGCTCTCCTTCTCCGGCACCCGGATCTCTACTTCGGCGCCCCGGATCGAAGGCATCTTCAAGAAAACCTCCCCGTCAATTTCACGAAAACCTCCCCGTCGCTGTTCGCTCTTGGGAAATCCATCTACAGTCGTCTCACTCTCCTTCTCCGGCGCCCCAGATATCTTCTCCGACGCCTCAGATCTCTTCTCTGGCACTTCCGGCTACCAGGGCCTACTCTCATCTCCTCTTCATTTTCTTCTTTTTCCTCTTCTTCTTCCTTATTATTTAGGATTATTTTTCATCGATCTTATGGCACCATTAGGGCAGTATGGTAGCGTGGTATTCCTGTGTTATTTTACCACGGTGGTAAGCGTCAGTATATGGATACATGGCAGCATGACATACAAAGATGATTTGGATAGTTTTAATCAGCATTCTCAAGTTATTCTTTCTTGTTTGATTGACTGCAAGTTCACAAGGTTTACTTATCCTAGAAGTTCAGCTGTGCTAAATTAATTTTTTTTCCAGCATGGTGTTAAGTTGATCCATCTCAAATTTCACGCAAAGAGAATTCATGCTACGGTAGTGTTGTTTCTGTAGCTGTTTCTAACTCACATTTTCCGTAATAAAATTTAACCTTTGATTAGTAGGTTTGGGTTGAATGTGGTGGTCAATTTTTATACTCACATTTTCACAAGGTTTAAACCTGCTTGTTTTTCTTTTTGATATTCTGCACATAATATTTCAAATTATGTGCCCATATGTGAATGTGTAATTGCATCACTCATTCTTTCAGTTAAATTTCAGGTTATGATATGAAAGCAAGCAGAGGGTGTTACAGATTCTGTAGTGTAATCCTGTGAAATTGTTCGCATATCGTGAACCGATCGTAAGAGTCCTTCGCATTCTGCTGCCGCCGACTCTACTGCAGTTTCACCATTCATTACGTAATACTCAACCAGCTCTGAGAAAGCCAACATATAAACCATGTAGCCTGCAACTTCTTACAAGTGAGCATGTGTTATCCTGCTGGCTCAACATTCTATCTTTTTCAGGTTTTTGTGAGTAGCCTTTTGCCACTATACGGGCTTTGTATTCTGAATTTGCCCTTCTGATCTAATTTAATTGTTTTCATGGTGAAGAAGTTGTATAAGTACAGTTAATTTGCATGGTTTCTTGCATAAACTTCTTGTGTGCTCTAGGGAAATGAATCCAGCCAGAGTTAACTGGATTTTGTTTGATTTGAGAGTGGAGCCGATTGCACTGTTGTTTTGTGAGTATTCAGTCCTCTTTTGGTTGCAATAGTTTTTCTAAGCTTGAGATTATTGCTTCTTATGTTCAAGTCATTCTCATATTTGTTCAAGGGGCCCTCCTTCGCTCCATTTTTAATTTCAGAAATTGATTTCAGCATTTTTAACCTTCCACATATTGCTTTTTCTGAAATTTTCTTTGTATCTCTTCATCTCTTTGGATACTCTGAGTCATACCCATTATGATATATAACTTGACTTGAGCAAGCCTTTGTTTGGAAAATCTTCCAATGCTTCCTTCTACTTGGATAACAGAAGCAATTTTGGATGTTTAGTCCTACAATTGTGGCGGCGCTCATGAACATGGGGTTAAATTGTCATTCGTTAATGCCCACCTAAAGAACTTAATCCACTTTTATGTTCAAACGAATGATGTTTGTTAGATGATCTTTAACGAATGACGGTTTAAAACACATGTGTTTACGACCGCCACACGTGCCAAACGGAGCCTTGAGCTTCCTTTAACACGACTTATTTGCTCCGGAGAAATGATATAGTCTGGTGTTAATTTGAGTGAACTTTATTCGTATTCTTAAACGATTTAACATAATTTTAGTGGTCAAACAATATTAGTGAAAGTGATATTTTTGTTTATTAGTTGTGTATGTGCAATCCTCATGGTTATAGTTTATACCATTGTATCATCTTCTTGTGATCAATCATCTTTGATAGATGATCTATCTCACTGATCACAAGAAGATGATTGATAGGTGGGCAAGCTCCTTTGAAAGGAGCTCTGAACTGCCAAATGAGCAGTGTTGGGGCCAAATTCGGTACAGATGCATTTCCAAGAGATGAAAGGTTTCCAGGCAGGCTTGAAGGCCTTGACCTCATTAGATTTTAGGAGCTAAAAACTCTTTCACTTCCAAAGGCTTCCTATTTATTTGCCAGTTTGTGAAAGTAGCGTGTTATCTATAACAAATCTCCATTTGTGCTGACTTTTCTGTTCAATGTATGCTCCATGCAGCTATCCAAGTCAATACGAGCTAAAGAAGGGAATGAGTGTGGACTTGTTGATGCTCTTGTTTCTCCTGAGAATTTGTTGATGGTTGCAAGAGTTGGGCATTAGAAATTGCTAATGGGAGTAAACCTTAGATTAGCTCACTTAAACGAACCGATAACTTGCTTCTCTTTCTGTAGCACACAAAATATTTGATAATTTGTTGATGGTTACAAGATCTTTATTATTGATTCATATATTTCATAACATTTGTGTATTGTTGAGACTTTATTCAATTGTTATACTAGCAAAATTTTTTTGCTATGAGCTGTGAATAGTAATCAAATATCATTATTAACATATGATAATTTTTCATATTTTATCACCAGTTGATAAATTCTATGGTGTATTAATTCATAGTGTTACAATTATTTAGGATGATATTTTTCATTTTTATGGAATTGAGTGAGTTTTAACTTTATGGCCTATTCTCTTGATCCATTGATGCTTTAATTATTGCTCCATTTGGCATGAGAATAGTGGTCGTGATCTCATTGGTTATGAATCGTTGTACGTAATTACGGGAAGGCCAAACCTCGCCTAAGGATCTCGATTTACATTTTTGTTTGAAATTATTAGGCTCTGTTTGGCACGGTGGTGGCGGTCGTAAACGCATGGGTTAAACCATCATTCGTTAAGGATCTCATCTAACAAACATCATTTGTTTGAACATAAAAGTGAATGAAGTTTCTTAAGTGGATGCTAACGAATGACAATTTCTCCTTGGTTACATCTCCGTTTGGCACAGTGGCGGCGGTGGTGAAAGTGGTGGTTTTGAATTATAGTTAGTGAATGCTTGAACAAGTTTTGAATATAAAAGTGGATGAAACTCTCTTGGGCTCCTCCGCTTATAATTAATTGGTTTAAGATTGTATAAACTCATACACATATTTTAATATGAGATCAAAATGGGCTAAGGTAAACAAAACACTCAGACGTCTTAAAAAATTATTTTAAAAACACATATTTTAGAGACCAAAGGCCCTTTACATAAGGGGTATAAAATTGTTAATATGAGCGTTGAAAGTAGGTCACCGACCATAGAAAGGTCAAGGCCGACATGGGCCAACGACTCGACTGCAGCCGGTGCACCCAAACCCGCTCTCCGCCCCCGCCTCTTTTTTTCCTTTCCCCCTTCTCTTTCCCCCCCCTTTCTTCTCCCCCCCCCTCTTTTTCCCTCCCCTCCCCCCTTTTTTCCCCCTCATACTAGAGTGGGAACCCGGCGGCCCCCCCCCCTTCCCCCTTCCACCAATCAGTCGTCCCCCTCCAACATTTGCCCCTCTCCAGATCCTATATCTCCCACTGCCGCCCACCTCCCATTTCTCCTAGCCAGCTGCAATAACCCCCTCCCTCTCCATTCACCAAATTACCCAAAAACAACCCCTTACCCACTTCATTTCCATCTCTGGCGATCGCGGAAGAACGTATTCGGCCACCTCCGGTGATCTACCATCATTTTCTTTTTCATTTCCCTTCATTTTATATCTTTCGGCAATCGCCAAAAAACCTCCTCCGGCCACCACCACCTCCGGCCACCCTCTGACCAGCCACCCCCACCACCACTCATAATTACTTCCTAATTACCCATTACCCCTCTACCCCACTCTCCTACATTTTAGGAACTAATTCCTAACATTAAGCCATTATTCTCTCCCATTACCCTCTCACACAATCGGCCAACTCCACCCCACTTTCCTCCTCTTTCCGACATGGAACTAACCTACCCATTTTCCAAAACAACCCCCACCTCTCCAATACCTGCTGACAGACCCCCACCCCTCCAAATTCACTCCCCATCTCTCAAATTCCCTCACTCCCGTATTATTCCTATTCCACTAATCCAGCCCCTCCCTCTCCTTCTCGTGGAGCCACGCTCCAACCTTCCCCACCACCAGCCAACCCCCACTTCCCCAGCCGCCTCTCCCACTAATCCAGCACCTCTCCCCCACGTGGAACCACCTCCCCTTAGGCAATCCCTGCTGGAAATAATTTTTGGTGCCCGCCTACAGTTCTCTGCCTCTTCCAACAGCTGTCCCAACTCCCAACCTCGACAATTGCTGCCCACCGCCAAAACTGCCTCCCTGCAGAGTCCAGAGTTGCTGTTCCAGTTTCTGGACAGCCATATACAACAGCCGAATGCTGAAATCAGTCCTGGACAGGTCTCCAAAAGGACCTCCAGCCCTTCTCTTTCAGTATTTTGCAAGTTCAAGGTGTGCTATTATTTCTTTAAGCGTTGGGTCTTGTGTTTATTCTCAACTTGAAGAGAGTGGTTTATAAGCATTGATTTCAGTTATTTAAGTCCGTGTAATCACTCATTTATTTACCTATTTAATTTTCGGACACTTTTGCACTTATATAACTTCTCGTGTCACCTGATTTGAGATCTTTAACTATTGTGGCATAGTTCATCTTGATTTATAAAGCTAATTATTATTGCAATGTGAAATTCATCGGAAATGTATGGTTGCATATAGGATTTTGCCCTTTATTTATCTTCTCATATAGAACCGTCTTGCATCAAAAAGAAGACAAGATTGTTAAATGGTTCAACATAAACATGCAAGCACAATTTCTTCATCAGGCGATTCAACACTCATAGAGGCCCCTCTAATTCATGAATTTTGAGACCAAGCATCCATATCTCATGGGCAATTTGCAAGGGAGTGTAAGAAGATCACATGATGGGAGGGCATAGTATATGCGCTGCATTTATTTTGTTATTTTATCCTTATTTTGACTTTATCATTTATATTATAATATTTACTCTCAAAATTTCGCTTTAATTCATTTCTATTTTCTAGCATTGCAATATTGTACTTATACTCTGGTTTCTTATGAACCAGGTTTACTGAAAAGTTTAGTTTCTTGGCATCAAAAGAGGTTTCTAGGGCTCCCCTCTCCACTCTCCCCCATTGATCACCCTTGTTCATATGCCCAACTGGCCGGTGGGCGGACCTCTCCAGTGTCAGGCATGCCCTCCAACAGTGGCTACAACCATTGTTTTACAGGAGCAGTTTTAGCGGTTGTTTCTCGCACGCTGTCAGAGCTGTTTTCAGTGTCGAGCCGCCTTAGGGACTCCCTTGCTCAACGACTTCGCCTCCACTCCGCTCCTCCATCACGCTCGACACCCCCTTTTTGGACGTCATGGAAAGGCTCCAATCTCTGATCTCAACATAGGTCGCCATTGAGGATTGAGGGAGAACAACCGTTCACGTCCATCCCCTTCGCCTTCTTTCGTCACATCTCTTCCGGTGACTCGATCCTATGTACGGGTCAGTGACACCAAAACTCTATGGCTTGGCCACCAAAACAACGTCTAACCATCTCTCTAAATCACCAAAGACACCTTCATTGCACTTATGGAATACTATAATATCTGAATGGTTCGTCCAAAAGTTTACTTATCCATCCAATAAATTTTACATTCAAGAAATCCCCTCTGAAATTGTTTCACCTTGCCCAGCAGAGTACATGAACTTGAAATAGCAGACGAGCTCAAAAATTTCCTCTTAAAGGCAACTAATAAGTTTTTAGCAAACCAAAACCCTATGAAGCACATAATTTTTAAGGGAATTCATATAACTAACACATAACATGGCAAGGAAAACAGCTCAAGAGATGGTATTCCAAATTCACTATGTTGCAGTTACAGAAACAAAAGAAGGGGGAAAAACAGCAGAATCTGAACATTAACCAACTTACCTGCAAAGCACGCAGCTGCGCAAATTGCAAGGAGCCAATAAACGGCGAGAATGAAACCTAAGTGGACTGCTTGCATGAGGAGGGCTTTGCTTATCTTCATGAATACATGTTAAAGTCAGAATCTGCTAAAATTCTCAAATTTTGCTACAAATAATTGCATTGTACTTCTAAGATAGAAGTTGTTCAAAATAATTTGAGATAGACTTTGTAAGCCTCCATGTATACATGTTAAAGTAAAGAAATCTCTATATATTACCAATCTACATCATTATCATTAATAGCCTTACCCAAACTATTTGGGTCGGCCTAACCAATCATCATTTTCAACTCATACATGCCGGTCCCGGTATGAGGTGTTGAGCCTAAATTATGAATAATTATCTTGAACAGCTTCCATATATGATGCATTGGGCCTTCTATTACATAATCCTTCAACATTAACTTTATTTGCTCATCTATAGGTGACTTTTTTAACAGATACAAACACCATTATTCCTCTAATATAATAATTTCTTAATTTATCTTTTATAAATTTGCAGTATCCATGTTAGCATTCCCAATTTTATCACATTAAACTTATATATCAAAGCTTCAATACCTAGTTCTCTTATTGCATTGTACTTCCAAGATATTTCTCCATTTTAACCACTCGTAACTCTAGAGGTTATATCCTAATCTATATCCATGTTGCTTTAAAAAATCGATTAAATGCATTTAAGATACTTATAATTATTAATATCGCTTACACTAAATTGCATACTATATAATCGGTCTTTATTCTACCAATTTGAATGTTTATATCTTCTAGGGGTGCAAATTTAGCCCGGGCCCGGTTGCCCGGCCCGGATCTGCCCGGATCTCAGCCCGGTTAAGTCTGGGCCCGGTGAGGCCCGGGCCAGGCCCAAAGAGGCTCACCAGACCCCCAAATATGATTAGGGTCCGGCCTGATGCCCGGCCCGGGCCAGGCCCAGGCCCGGCCGGGCATTAAAGCCCGCATAAAATGCTGGCTGTCTTAGTGTCTTGCCAGCATTAAATGTTGGCAAGCCAGCCAACATTTAATGCTGGCTGTCTTGCCAGCATTAATGCTGGCAAGACAGCCAACATTTAATGCTGGCTCTTGCCAGCATTAAATGCTGGCAATGCTTCCAACATGTTTGGTTGGGGGCCTGGTTGGGCCCGATCTAAAAGGCCCAACAGGCTCCCTTTTTTTACTTTGGCCTGGGCCCGGTCTGGGCCTGGTTTGAGAAGGGCACGACCTGGGTCTGGCAGCAAAAAAGCCCGGGCCCAGGGGGCCCGAGCCCGCAGGGCTTTATTTGCACCCCTACTATCTTCTAAACAATCTCATTTGTTCTCACTTCACTTAATATAATAGATGAAATACCAATAAGAACTATGCCATTTGCACACACACACAAAACACAAGCGCAGCTTACTTAGAATATTTCCAATAAGAATTCTCCAAAACTAATATTTGTTAGATATTGTATATGGTAAATATAGCGTAGACTTACCTCGGGTGATGTGATCACACTCTCATGTATATATATATCTGTGTGTGTGTACCCAATTGTTGTGTAATAATGAGAAATTGATTCATTCTAACATGGTATCAGAGCTACCGCCAATCTCCAGCTTCCGCCGATCCTCATCTCGCATCCGCCGATCTCCCACTTCCGTCGATCCTGATCCGCTTCCGTCGATCCTGATCCAGTCGCTGCATCTGATCGACTGCTTCCGCTAATCCTGATCTCCCGCTTCCGCCGATCGCTATTGCCGATTGCTGCTTCCAATAGCTGTTTCTTGTTCCCGTCGCTTGTATCCTGATCGCTGCTTACGGGCTCAAGCAGCCTAGTTCATCCGCAGCCCGCAGTCGCTCCTGCCGTAAGGACGCTCCTGACAACATTGCTCGTCCACAGCCCGCAACCGCTCCTGTCGTAAGGCCGCTCCTGACAGCCTAGTTTGTCCGCAGCCCGCAGCATGGTTCTTCTTCTCCAGCCCGATTCTTCTTCTTCTTCTTCTGCTTCAAGCTACTGCATGTTCTTGCCCCGATCTAGCGTCGACCTCGACACCTTCCTCCTAAATCCTCACTACGAACCTTGTTCTCCTCCTTCTCCGGCTGATCCCACGGCCCGGACCTCCTCGATTGTTCTTCTGATCCCGTAGCCACGACCCAATCGGTTGATTTTCTCGATGGCATTCAGTGCTCGTCCTCCTCTGACACCTTTTGCAGCTCAGTTCGGTGCTTCTTATCGCCCGCCTGTCCGCTGCCACTACTGTCAGTGTCTTGGTCATGTCAAATAGGAGTGTCGCAAGCTTTAGAGGGATCAACCCTCTGGTCAGCAGTGTGCTCTTAGTGCACCTTCCGCTCACTTTTCGGTTCCGACGCAATCTCTCTCCATATCTGAGCTTGCTCAACTGATTACCCAGCAGTTCTTCCAATTTTCACCGACTCACTCATCTGCTTCTGTACTTCCACCGGATGCTTCTGACGCCTCTATCTCTCAGCCGACTGCCTCCTTCCCTACAAATATCTCTCCCTCCGACTGGTTGCTTGACTCTGGAGCCTCCTTTCACTTGACATGATGTCACCCACCTCTTGCCCTGTCAGTCCGTCTTTTTTGACCTTAGTATCATGGTAGCAGATGGAAACATTCTTCTCATCACAAGTCGTATCCTCCTTCACACCAGGTCATCATCTTCCATCAACTTCATCGTCACCAACAGCTTCCACACTTTGACTTCCTTCAGTGGGATTCTCTCAGTGACATCATTGTCTTAGTCATCCCAGTGATTCACGTCTTGCATCTCACATCAGTCATAGCTTCCTTGATCGTGTTTTTATTGATCGGTCTCACTCTTGTACGGGTTGTAAGCTTGGTAAAAAGCTACAACTCCCCTATCCGTCTAGTGAGTGTCTAGTGAGTCTACGTCTCAGTGATCTTTTGATTTAATTCATTCAGATGTATAGGGACCCGCACCTTTTATATCCAGGGGCAAACATCAGTACTATGTTCTCTTTGTTGATGAATATTCTCGTTATTGTTAGGTCTACTTTATGCATTCTCATTCTGAATTCTCATATTTATATTACTTTTTCTGCTACGAAGCGCACCCAGTTTTTTGCTTTTATACGTATTTTCTGTTCTGACTTAGGGGGGGAGTACCTCTCTGATGCTTTTTGTGATCTACTAGCTACTCACGACACTCTCCTTCATCCTGCTTGTACTAATGCTCATGCTCAGAATGACACCACCGGAAGGAAGCATCGCCGCATTATTGAGACAACCCGCAGTCCTCATCTCCTCTCACGTTCTTTTTGAGCTGAGTCTGTTTCCACTGCAGTCTACCTTATTAACCTGTAGCCTTACACTTTCCTTCAGGGCCAGAGTCCTGGCGTGTGTTTGTACTCTCAACCCCCACGTTACACTCATCTTTGTGTTTTTGGTTGTCAGTGTTATGTTCTACTCCCTCCACGTGAACGTACCAAGCTCTTTGTTCAGTATGTACCTTGTGCTTTTCTTGGATACAGTACTGAGCACAAAGCCCATCGATGTTACGACATTGTTGCACATCGTCTTCTCATCTCACGTGATGTCACCTTTGACGAGTCTCACCCTTTCATTGTGTTTTCTGTCCCCTCGACCTCACACTCATCTGTTACTCCCTCTAACGTGCACTTTCTCACCCTTCCATTACCTCCTCACATGTATCCTCTTCTAAGGTATGTCCACCTCCTCTTCCCTTGCCATAGTCTACACCACCTCCAACCTCTCCAGTCTCACCTCTGACCACTCCAGTCTCACCTTCGACCTCTCCAGTCTCACCTACTCACTCCTCCCCTTCGCCACCCACTTCTCCCTTTGATGAGCTCGTCGTCCCCCTTCCATATCACTACACTCGTCGTTCCCTTTCTATTCCCTTGCTTCCAATGCCCCCAGACTCAGTGTCCGTCTCCTCCAGCAAGTGTCCTGTGGATGATACTCCTGCACGTCGCTACCCACTTCATGAGAGACATTCTCCCAACTGTCTTAGCCTTGTTACACTACCGCTGGACCTGCCTGCCCTTCCCGTCTACTGCCTGTGGTACTACAGAGCCGACTTCCTCCTGTGAGGCTGTCAAGATACCTGAGTGACAGACTATCATGTCTGCTGAGTTGGAGGCACTTGAGCACGCTCGTACCTGGGAGTTTGTCCCTCTTCCACCTGGTGTTGTGCCTATTACTTGCAAGTGAGTCTTCAAGATCAAGACTCACTCAGATGGTTCTGTGGAGAGGTACAATGCTCGACTTGTGGCTCGTGATTTTCAGCAGGAGCAGGGACGAGACTATGACGAGACCTTTGCTCTAATCGCCCACATGACTATGGTTCGTACTCTTTTTGCAATTGCAGTTGTTCGCCACTGGTCTCTATTTCAGCTCGACGTGAAGAATGTCTTTCTTTGCGACATTCAGCAGGAGGTCTACATGCTTCCTTCTCCTGGTCTCTCCTCTCCTCCAGACCTTGTCTGCCTCTTAATGTAAGCTCTTTACGGGCTCAAACAGGCGTCCACGCTTGGTTTGCACGTTTCAGCTCAGCCATTACAACCGCCAGTTTCCAGCCGAGTCCACATGATCCAGCCCTGTTTGTGCACTCCTGGCCGAACTCTTCTGTTACTCTATGTGGATGATATGATTATTACTGATGACGATCCTTCTTATGTGGCTTTCGTCAAGCATCATCTTCATCAGCAGTTTAAGATGATTGATCTTGGACAGTTGAGCTACTTCTTGGGCCTTGAGGTCACCTTTGTAGACCGTGATTTTCAGCTCTCTTAGCGGCGTTATACATCAGATCTCTTAGCCCGCGCTACTCTCTCTGACTCTTGCATCGTGTACACCCCTATAGAGCTTCACCTTCAGCTACGTTTGAATGATGGGATTCCACTACCTGATCTGACTAGCTATCGTCACCTTGTTGGGCGTCTCGTCTACCTCACTATTACTCGGTCTGACATTGTCCATGTTGTTCATGTGTAAAGCCAGTTTGTTGGTGCACCTATCTCTGTGCATTATGGTCATCTATTGTGGCTCCTGTACTTACCTTCGATCGACGACTTCACATGGTCTCTTCTTCTCTGGACGTAGTTCTCTGCAGCTTTGTGCTTACTCGGATGCTACCTGGGCTAGTGATCATGTTGACCGCAGATCTGCCACTGGTTTTTGTCTGTTCTTAGGTTCTTCCCTTATTGCATGGAAGTCCAAGAAACAAACTGGTGTTTCTTATTCAAGCACCGAGGTTAAGTTTTGGGACATGACTACCACCGCTGAGGACATTATTTGGCTCCGCTGGCTTCTTGAGGACCTTGGTGTGTCTTCTTCAGATTCCACTTCACTCCACTGTGATAACACTGGTGTCATTCAGATTACTCTGAACTTGGTGAAGCACTCTCTTTCCAAGCATATTGGGGTGAATGCTTTCTTCTTACATGAGCAGTATGATTGTGGTACTCTTGCTCCCTACTTTGTTCATTCTAAGCAGCAACTTGCATATTTGATGACCAAGACACAAACGCGACACCAACATACTTATCTATTGTCCAAACTCTCGGTGTATGATCTCCCATGAGTTTGAGGGGGGTGTTAGATATTGTATATGGTAGATATAGCATATACGTACCACGGGTGTTGTGATCACCCTCTCATGTGTGTGTATACATATACCTTATTATTGTGTAATAATGAGAAATTGATTCATTCTATCAATATTAAAAGATATGAACTCAGTTTTGATCCTTGAAGTAAACCCACTATGATTGAAAACATTTTGGTCACTACATAAATACTTTAAATACTAGTTGTGTTTCATCATACATATTTTTAATGAGATACTTTGACACACACCATGTTCCTTAGTCAGCACCAAATTACATTGCATGTGCACTTAATCATGTATTTTAAAAAGAAATAAAAACAATAGGAAGATCATTTCCTTGCTTTATAAATTTCGATCAATTGTCTTAATCTTCCTGGTTGAAACCAAACTGATTATTCGAAATTGACTTAATATTTCCAAGTCTATGATTTATAATCTTTCTCGTAATTTCATTAATCAACCTACATGTTCGATTCATCTCTGTTAGCAATAAAGTGAAATTACATATATTTGTACATTATCCTTTTAATTAATTTCAGAGTGAGCGTGTTATGTTACACATGCGCGGCCATGATAACCTGAAGTGTTTTATTGTCATTTATGTATTTTTCTGTAACAAAGTGTAATTGGGCAACATCCTAAAAATGCCAAAATAGGCGAAACAGCTCAAATGGGTTGTATACAGCACAACAATTTTTTCTCTTGACCTTTTCCAGCAAATTTTCTCGGGCACATCTCGTATGGTTTTGATTAATCTTTTCATGTACAGTAAAAACACTCAAAATGGTTACAACCTGATGATCAGATCTTCGTTTATTTGAATTTTAGTTTCTGATATTTTGGGATAAGAAAGACTAATAAATGCATAGCAAGTGAATATTCATGTCCTATGATGGAGATCGATGACTTTTGGATCATCGGATGGATGATCGGAGACCGCTATCGTGCTCGTCGCGAATTTTCACATTTTTATGTATTTTATTTTATTTTCTTGGATTTGTATTTTGAGAGTTATGTTAAAATATCCATCAGACAATCGAGGCCGTTAGATATTGTTAACTTAAGTCCCAAACCCTTATATCCTTCCAAGGGCCGCATGAAAGAGGCATCGAGGATTTTACGGTTCAAAGAAGAACCGCTCGGGCAGCGGAAGGTGCAACACCTTCCCCCTCCCGGTGCCGACGTCAAGAGTTTCTATCGCCTCCGGGGGTGCCCACTTCCCCATTCGTCGCCTTCTGCCGCCTCCTACCACCCATACAAGGTATTACGCCTCTCTCCACCACAGATGTGAGCTTTCTCTTCCCTTCCCGCCCCAAGACACCAATGGAAACTTCTACACCCCAAATCTGCTCCTCTCCTTCCACCCCACTGTATATCCTTGCCTTCCCGCACATTTATACTCCAAAATACACCTTCCAGCACCCATCCCACAATAGACCAACCCTATTCTTCTCTGAATTCAGTATTCCAGCCCCCCCCCCCCCCCCCGCTCCAAAATCACACCATTTAGCACTTCCCCACTGTTATACCAAGTTGTCCAGCCCCTTTCCACCACCAAATTCATTCACAATCACCTTCCTAAAGTCTCTCCAGCCTTCCTCCCCAACTTACACGGCAATACTCCTCCATATATCCACTCCAGCACTTCCCTAAAACCATACCGACATTTTCCCCTCCTCCAACAACTCTCCCAGTCCGCTAAACATCTATCACCCCTCTCTGAAACCTTCCACAAAACAGTATTCTCACTTTCGGACAGTCACAGACACCATTGGAGCTTCCCCAACGCCATCGACATTGAATACTTGGTGTGCCTTTACTTCTAGTGCTTAACTGCTTATTTATTCACATTGTTCAGATATCATGTATTGCTAATAATACTTGGCATACATTAATTTGATTGTTGCATATCTCTATTGCCGTGCACAAGATTTATTTGCTTCGTATTTTAATTTCAGCGCACACTCAATTAACCTGTAATTATTGTCTGTCTACTTTCATTGCAATATTTGTACTCAATTGCGACGCTTGCACGGGATTTTAAAATTAAGTTGTTTAATTAATTGTGCATCGAAAAATACTTGCATGATTGAGTTATTGCATGTTCATCGCATTAGAGTTATCCTTGGCTAGTTCATTGGATCGTGTGATGGTTTTCATCTGCATATTTATTTTATGGTTCGTTTTGGCCCCTTACATTCATCGCATGCTCACATGTATTACATTTAGGGTTAGGGCATCGTTAATCCACATTCTATAGATTCGTCCTGCGCCAAATTAGTATCAGAGTGGTATCAGAGTCAGGTTCGGGCTTTAGTTAAATACGCAGTTGTAGAGTTTACATGTTTCTTCATGGCTAGGTATCCCCATTATTCCTCTCCCCTATTTGGGGATCCCGAGTCCATTTACACCCGCTCCCATAGAGCCCCTTTGGGGAGATCCTCACACTTTTCTACGATGATTATTCTCGATCAAAGCACACCACTTCCAGAGATTGTGTGGATCCACCGACACGATCCCATTATGCTACAGACGATCAGTATGATGATTGTCATCGTTCATATCCATGCACACGAGCAGATCGTTTTGATTTTTCAACACGACTCGATTACCTTAGGGATGATTATTATGAGGATGGTCATTATGAGAGAGATCTCGGGTGTCAGTTTTGTATTGTTGCCCCTTATTTTGACGGCTCATCGAGTCTCGAGTCCTTTAGTTACGGGCTCGTAGACATGAAATATTACACTGATCATTTTGAGTTTTTTGGTGAGCGCCGAGTAAAATTTGCGAAACTTAGATTGCTAGATCATGCGAGGGCATATTGTCTTAGCATTGAGAGGACCCATGAGCGAGAACATCTTCACCGCATCACTAGTTGAGTGGAGATGAAGCATATTTTATGTCAGAGGTATTTACCTGCATCCTATCGGAATTGCCTTCTCGAGCATTTATTCTCCCTTCAGGAAGGATTTGCTTCCGTCATTGAGTATAGGGATCATTTTGATGAACCCCCCATTGAGACTTTTGGAGAGCCACTTGAGAAGTTCTTTCTTTTAGGAGACGTTCAATCGACCCCAAGACTACATCCTCGTGTCCCTGTATCACACGTCCTTTTAGATCATCACATTCATGATGAATTTACAAACGTACCACCAAGAGAACCACCGAATTTACATCCTTATGTGGTTATCTATGACATTCCTTCAGAAGATTCCTTCCATAATGAATTTTTCTACAAACCACCCGGTGAGCCCTTGATAATAATAGCATATAAAGAAAAAATAATAATAATAACAATAGAATTAACCCCCCCCCCCTAGCCGATTCACGGTTACTGTAACCGCAGGGATCAAAATAAAAACCGCACGTTTATGGCCGCACCTCCATTTCCCTGCCGAGCGATTTTTTTCCCGCAGACGCACGTTTTGCTGCTCCGTCTCCCGTATCCGCACGCAAGGAAGAGCCCGCTATCCCTCGTCGACCACTGACTACTCGCCGGAAGTCAGCGTCGGCCTCTCCTCCTCCCTATACAGACTCCAACAGCCTCCCTCCCCCTTTCCAGCTCAGTGGAAGTTCCCATTTCCAACCCTAGCCGTGAAGGAAGTTCATATTTCGTTGTTTTTGGTTCCTGTGTGTATTGTTTCTCACTATCTTTCATTTTCTAGTGGAAATCAACAAAGTTAGACGTCAATTTTGACTACCCTTCGTTTTCTCTTGCCCTAATTTAGTAATCGAAGAACTCGGTCTCCCTACGACAGAAATCAGCCACCTATTTGGGGATTAACCGCTGTTTGTTGAGGTAACGCTTTCGTTTGTGTTCTTCTACTTCATTAATTAGTTATTTGTCACCTTTTTGAGTTATTTCAAGCGAAACCCTAAGGGGGAAAGCATCTAAAATTTAAGTTTCCATTGGAAATCAGATTTCGGTCATTGTTGGTGCTAGAGATCGGAGAAATTTCGCTTTTACCACAGATTTGAGGTGAGAGTTTTGTATCCGAATTTCTCTGCAGTCGGTGTGATTCTAGTTAGCGGTTAAAAACCCTCTTGGAATTTGATTCTAATTCTAAAAGAAAAAGTATGGTTTTATTTTATGGCTTTCCCTAGCGTTATAGAACGGTGAATTCCACCACTAGTTGGAGAAGCTCGAATTGGCCAGATCTTTTGGAGGAGAATCACGTCTCCACGCCGCGTTTATGAGCGCCGCAACACTACTGTAAGAAATTCGACTCCTTTTAGTTAAACATTTCAGATTATTTAAGATTCATGTTTTAATTATGTTGGTGTGCGCACTTGAAAGTTACAAGTTCCTATAGCCAGAACCAAGTCAAAGGGGTAGGTACACTTATGCTAAATTATCAGATTCAGTTTTCCTGAAAATCCTAAACACAGTGTACTTAACTAGAACACTACCCGTGATTGTCTCACTGAACACTAGTCTAGATTAATTCAGAAAATGGCGAGAGAGGTTCACCCTCATATTTTTGGTGCAGGCACACCACCGTGTTCTTAGGGCCAGTAGGCCACCACTCGAATTACCGACTTAGGATCGACGACCCATGTTTACAGTTATAGAACTCCTCAGATAGGAGTAGGTGTTCCTCTTGAGGGGTATTCAGTTCAGGGCACCATCAGCTTTGCCACTCCGACTACGGTTTTCAGTTTGTGCACGGTCGCCGATAATGACAAGATTCAACAAGTTAGTGATGAAACCTGCTGAAACTTACAACAGTCACACTCCTACAACTTCAGAAATCAACATCCTATACAAATAAGAAAAGTGCATCAAAACACATAGTAGATCGGTATTACGTCCAAGTCATGAACTTAAGTGCCAAGATTAAGGTAGCGTTTGGTTGGGCTTTTTGCCTACGGTGCGGTTGAAACGCACCGCAGTTTTGAGCATAAGCAGCGCTTGGCGCATGCTGTTTTAAGATCCGACGGTTCTAAATTTCCGCTACTTTTTACTAGACCCTCGTCCGAGGTTTTAACTCGCGTTCAGTCGCAACCCTATCTAGAGCGGAAAGCCATCGCGATCCCCGTCTTCGCAAGCAGCAAAAACTTCTGATCCATCTTCCCCGTCGGCCACGACGAAACACCACCCCTCTACATCCCGATCCTCGATCCACTGGTATGTCCCGATCCTTCTTCTTCTTCGATCTCCCGATCCTTCTTCTTCGATTTCCCCATCCTTCTTCGATCTCCCCATCCTTCTTCGATCTCCCCATCCTTCTCATTCTTCCTCCCTCATTGACTGCAAGATCTTCTTCTAGGAATGTTCACCTTTTTTTTTCTGAAACCCAAGTGCCTTCCATCTCCAGAACCTTCTTCTTCTTCGATCAACCACCGTCGAATGTTCCTCCTCGCCGGCTTGCATTTTCGCAAATTATGTTGCTGATTTGTTTCTCCTTATTTTTCCAGGTACATTGTTGGTTTCTCCATCCATGGCCACACCGGATCTTCCTCCAGGAATTACTGCTGATTTGTTGTTTCTCGATTTGTGGTCATACTTTTCTTCAGTTTTTAGGTAGCATATGGCTGATTTGCAATTGATTCCAACTATTGTTTGTGAGTGTGTTTTAACTTTTGTGATATACGATTCACTACTTGATTCGAACTATTGTTTGTGTGTGTTTTTGTTTTTCTGATGTGTGTTTTGTATGTGTGTACGTGTGAGTTGTATGTGTGTGTGTTGTAAGTGTGTGTGTTATATGTGTGACTTGTATGTGTGTGTGTTTATGTTGTATGTATGTGTGTTGTAAGTGTGTGTGTGTGGTGTACGTGTGAGTTGTATGTGTGTGTGTTGTAAGTGTGTGTTATATGTGTGTGGTGTATGCGTTTTGTAAATATTTATGATTATTATGGATTATTGTTCATAAATATGTATGTCTGTATTTATTTTTCTAAGGTTGGGCAAATCAAAAGATGGTGGGGTGACCGCTTTTTGGGACACTACAGATATCATGCATTTCTGTGACATATGCATTAAAGAGATGGAGCTTGGGAATCGACCGACCACACATTTTAATAAATAAGGTTGGACAAATGTTGTGAAGAAATTTGAAGAACTGACTAGAAAACAATACGATAAAGTGCAACTGAAAAATAAATGAGATCATTTGAAGGAGTGGAAATTATGGACGGAGTTGAAACGTGGTGAGACCGGATTGGGTTGGAATGCATCAAAGAAGACTATAGACGCCTCAGACAAGTGGTGGGATGAAAGACTAAAGGTACTCATTTACAAAAGTAAATTTGTTTTACTTTTTTAAAATATTAACAAATTTTGATGGTAAATATATGCATTTTCAGGTTGTCCCAACAGCAAAGAAATTTCGGTACTCGGGAATCCAACCAGAGTTGGAGGAGAAACTGAACCTGATGTTCAGTGTTGTTGTCACGACAGGACATCATGCTTGCACACCCAACACCATTAATGAGATCCCAGAGTCCGTAGATGAAAGAGGAATGCCAGATGGTGATCTTGAGGAACATTGAGGTCAGCGGAGTTCCTCCGCCGCGTGAGACCACAGCTACATCTGAGGTTGGCAAGAAAAGAAAAAAAGGGAAGAGCAAAGTTATTAGCTACGTGTTAGAAGATTTGGCGAAATCTTCTAAGACCATCAGCCGATGCATCAAGGATGCACCAAAAAAATCTTCTTCTGAGTTTAGCATCCGCCGGGCAATAGATAAATTAGCCATGTACCCGGAAGTGCTGTCTGATGAAGACTTCTATGATTTTGCCATAACATATTTTATGGACAAAAATCATAAGGAGACTTTCTTCTGCCTTCCGGATAACATGAACGTAAAGTTGTTGCGTAACCGCTTCATCCGGGGGGTAGTTGAGTGATCAATTCTACTATTTTATTTGCGCGTTGTTGTGGACATAATTGTTAGAACATCCTTTTAATTTGTCATGTTTGTTTTCCTTTTTGGAGACTGTTATGATGTCCTTTTTGTTATGCTAGTTCAGTTAAATTTGAGCTGTTGTTCTTTTTGGTTGTTTTCATTTTAATTTTTGTGATAATAACTACTAGTAATGCATGTTATTAACAGAATATGTCTAGCGATGATTCTGAAAATTCCATAGAAGAGCAGGAGATTACTATAAGAAATTATATGATTGTTCATCATCAGAATGTGGTAGCAACAATATCTTTGGTATCCGAATATACCTCTATGTTACACCTTCCAGTACCATGCATGAATTCAAAACAAACAGGTGATAAATGGGTTGGAGATCTACTTCGCGGACCACGGGTGAGATTTCATGACTCTTTCATGATGAGTCAAGAAATATTTATGGATTTATTGCATTCTCTGGAGGAGAAGTGCGGATTTCAGGGAACAAGAAGGACTGCATCCAGAGAAATACTAGCATTGACGATATACATATTATCACATAATAAATCAATGAGGAAAACAATTGAGCGATTCAGCATTCAACAGAGACAGCTAGCAGATTTTTTTCTCGGGGTCTTTGCGCTTTGCTACAGTTAGCGAAAGAAGTGATTCAGCCATCAGATAGGTCATTCAGTATCACTCCGCTAGAGATTCTGTATGACATACTTTACATGCCGTTTTTTAAAGATTGCGTTGGAGCAATAGATTTGACACATGTTGACGTGTGCATACCAGTTGGAAGTCAAGTACCATATATTGGGACACATGTTGTTTGTGATTTCAACATGTGCTTCACTTTCGTTATGGCGGGTTGGGAGGGATCAACGCACAATAGTCGCATTTTCAATTTCGCCATAAGTGATCCTCGTTATAACATCTCGCATCCACCTCCAGGTAAATATTTATAATTTTGTTTGTTTATTTATTAATATACAAATAAATTATTGTTAGATAATTTTTAATAATTTTCAGGAAAATATTACTTGGTGGATTCCGGTTATCCTCAACAAAGAGGATACTTGAAACCGTATCAAGATACACCGTGTAGAATTGAATTTTTCCTTTTTGTGGATTCCGATTATCCTCTTTGTAGAGGATAACCGGAATCCACCCAGTAATATTTTCCTGTAAATTATTAAAAATTATTTAACAACAATGTATCTATATATTAATAAATAAACAAACAAAATTATAAATATTTACCTGGAGGTGGATGCGGGAAGTTATAGCGGGGATCACTTATGGCGAAATTGAAAATGCGGCTATCGTGCGATGATCCTTCCCAACCCGCCATAACAAAAGTGAAGCACATGTTGAAATCACAAGCAGTCATGACATTTTGAGTTGGACTGTCATGTCTCCCAATATATGGTACTTGACTTTCAACTGGTTTGCACGCGCCAACATGTGTCTCATCTATTGCTCCAACGCAACCTTTAAAAATGGCATGTAACGTCTGTCATACAGAATCTCTAGCGAAGTGCTGCTGAATGACCTATTTGAAGGCTGAATCACTTCTTTCGCTAACTGTAGCAAAGCGCGAAGACCTCGAAAAAAATGTACTAGTTGTCTCCGTTGAATGTTGAAATCGCTCAATTGTTTTCCTCATTGATTCATTATGTGATAATATGTATATCGTCAATGCTAGGATTTCTCTGGATGCAGTCCTTCTTGTTCCCTGAAATCCGCACTTCTCCTCCAAAGAATGCAATAAATTCATAAATATTTCTTGACTCATAATGAAAGAGTCATGAAATATCACTCGTAGTCTGCGAAGTAGCTCTTCAACCCATTTATCACCTGTTTGTTTTGAAGTCATGCGTGGTACTGGAAGGTGTAACATAGAGGTATATTCGGATACCAAAATATTGTTGCTACAACATTCTGATGATGAGCAATCATATAATTTCTTGTAGTAATCTCCTGCTCTTCTGTGGAATTTTCAGAATCATCGCTAGACATATTCTGTTAATAACATGCATTACTAGTAGTTATTATCACAAAAATTAAAATGAAAACAACCAAAAAGAACAACAGCTCAAATTTAACTGAACTAGCATAATAAAAAGGACATCATAGCAGTCTCCAAAAAGGAAAACAAACATGAAAAATTAAAAGGATGTTCTAACAATAATGTCGACAACAGCGCGCAAATAAAACAGTAGAATTGATAACTCAACTACCCCCCGGATGAAGCGGTTACGCAACCACTTTACGTTCATATTATCCAGAAGGCACAAGAAAATCTTCCTATGATTTTTGTCCATAAAATATGATATGACAAAATCATAGAAGTCTTCATCAGACAGCACTTCCGGGTACATGGCTAATTTATCTATTGCCCAGCGGATGCTAAACACAGAAGAAGATTTTTTTGGTGCCTCCTGGATGCATCGACTGATGGTCTTAGAATACTCCGCCAAATCTTCTAACACGGAGCTAATAACTTTGCTCTTCCCTTTTTTTTTTCTTTTCTTGCCAACCTCAGATGTAGTTGTGATCTCAGGTGGTGGAGGAACCCCGCTGACCTCAATGTCCTCAGGATCACCATCTGACATTCCTCTTTCATCTACGGACTCTGGGATCTCATTAATGGTGTTGGGTGTGCAAAGCATGATGTCCTGTCGTGACACCAGTACTGAACATCAGGTTCAGTTTCTCCTCCAACTCTGGTTGGATTCCCGAGTACCGGAATTTCTTTGCCGCTGGGACAACCTGAAAATGCATATATTTACCATCAAAATTTGTTAATATTTTAAAAAAGTAAAACAAATTTTACTTTTGTAAATGAGTACCTTCAGTCTTTCATCCCACCACTCGTCTTAGACGTCTATAGTCTTCTGTTAAGCACTAACTAGGGGAAGAACTAAGAGAAGAGAAAGTAGAGAGAAACTAGAGAGAAATTAGGGTTAGGGTTGGGGAGAGAAGAGAAAAACCTGAATAATCCTTGCATAAAAACCTCCAAGAGAGGGGTCCGGGTATATATATATCCCCGGACCCAAGGCCGGCCGACCAAGGGGGGCCGGCCGGCCCCCATGGGGCTGAACCCAACGTGGTTCAGCCCCCCCGAGCCGATATTTCAAGAGGAAAGGGCTGAACCCATTGGTTCAGCCCCATTATTGTCATGCACCCGCCGTTGCCGCCGTTTGTAATGTTGTCCGAACAGTCTAGCCTCATCCGGGGGCTTAACATTCCCTTCCCCATCAAAAACCAGCTTGTCCCCAAGGTGGTAATCGGGGTAAAGCTCCCGGAACTCCAGCAAATCGACCCAAGTATTGTGCTCGGCGGAGAGACCCTTCCATTTGACTAACAGCTCTGGACAGTACGCCGTGCCACGACGTTTCCACTTGATCAACAGTACCTCCTCCGGAATCGGGCGAAGCTCGCCCCCACTAGTAGCCTCGGGTAAAACCGGGAAGACCGGAACAGCATCACCCAACTTCCGCTTCAACAGGGAGACATGAAAGGTAGGATGGATCTGTGAGGTCGCGGGTAAAGCCAAGGTGTACGCAACCGGTCCGACCCGCCGCGTGATCCGAAATGGTCCATAGTAGCGCGGTGCCAGTTTCTGATTAGTCCGCTGTGCCACAGACAGCTGGCGATAAGGACGAAGTTTGAGAAAAACCTCATCTCCCACCTGGAACTCGCGCTCCGTTCGATGGCGATCTGCCTGAGCCTTCATACGATCCTGTGCCGCCCGAAGATTCTCACGCAAGGTGGCGAGGGTCCGATCACGATCACGAAGCGCCCGATCAACTGCTGCAACTGCGGTACTGCCGGGCTCATAACTGCTCAAGGAAGGAGGTGGCCGTCCATAGACGACCTCAAAGGGCGTGAGTTTACTAGCCGAGTGATAAGAAGTATTGAAGCAGTACTCCGCCCAATGTAACCAGCTGGTCCATGTTCGCGGCTCATCCATCACAAAGCAGCGAAGGTAAGTCTCGACGCCCCGATTTAAGACCTCTGTCTGGCCATCGGTCTGGGGATGGTGGGCCGTGCTGAAACGTAAGGAAGTCCCCTGCAAGCGGAATAGCTCTGTCCAAAATCTGCCAACAAAAGTGGGATCGCGATCGGAAATGATCGCCCGGGGAATTCCATGCAATCGAACAATCTCCCGAACAAATAAGCCCGCAACCGACTCAGCTGTGTAAGGATGGCTCAGAGCAAGGAAGTGCCCATACTTGGATAACTTGTCCACCACTACCAATATCACTGATTTACCCTTCGACTTGGGCAGCCCATCGATGAAGTCCATAGAAACCGTATCCCAGATCTGATGCGGAATCTCTAAGGGAGTGAGGAGGCCAGCCGGAGAAGTAGTCTCATATTTCTGTCGTTGGCACACCTCACACTTCTGCACAAACTCCTGAATGTCACGGCGCATCCCCTTCCAAAACACGTTGGCCCGAGCCCGCTGAAGAGTGCGAAGAATGCCGGCGTGACCTCCTGTCGGCGACGAGTGAAACTCATGCATCATCACCGTTCGCCAAGCTGACTGAGCAGGAATGACGACTCGCCCCTGATAATACAGCCGGTCATTTTGTAAATGATAACCGGGCGCTACCTCACGATCCTGTCGCAGGTTTTCCACAATAGCCCGTAACTCAGGATCTTGCTGCACCGCGTCCTGAATCTCGTCCACCGAATCCAACTGAGGCCGGAAATGTGCGCCAAGGCCCCCTCGGGTAGGCGTGAGAGGGCGTCAGCCACCCGATTGTCTTTCCCGGGCCGATACTCGATCACATAATCATATCCCAACAACCTGGTGACCCACTTTTGTTGAAGGGGGGAAGAAATCCGCTGCTCCAAAAAATGCTTCAAGCTCTGATGATCGGTCCGTATCGTAAAGCGACGCCCAAGCAAGTATGGCCGCCATAGGGCCACCGCATGAATAACCGCCAGCATCTCCTTTTCATACACTGAGAGTCCCAGAGTCCGGGGAGCCAAAGCCTTACTGTAGAAGGCGATCGGCCGCCCCTCCTGCATCAAGACCGCCCCCACTCCCACGCCAGAAGCATCTGTCTCAACCACAAACGCCTTAGTGAAATCCGGAAGTGCTAACACTGGAGTCGTCGTCATCGCCTTCTTGAGCGCCTGGAAGGCGGTCTCTGCCTCCGCGTGCCACGCGAAAGCATCCTTTTGTAGCAGCTGTGTAAGTGGTCTTGCAATCTTCCCATAGTCCCGTACAAAGCGATGGTAGTAACCAGTAAGGCCTAAGAACCCCCTCAGCGCCCGAATGGTCAGGGGTCGTGGCCAAGAAAGCATACTCTCGATCTTCCGTGGGTCTGCCTTCACCCCGTCAACGGAAACGAGGTGCCCCAAGTACTCCACCTCATGTTGTCCGAAAGAACACTTGGACCTCTTAGCATATAACTGATGTTGCCGGAGAGTCGAGAAAACCTGAGCCACATGACGTAGATGATCCTCCCAAGTAGCACTGTAGATCAGAATGTCGTCAAAAAAGATCAAGACGAACTGTCGCAAGAATGGCTGAAAAATCTCATTCATATTGGCCTGAAAAGTAGACGGCCCCCCCGTTAATCCATTTGCCATCACCAAGAACTCATAGTGACCGTCATGAGTCCTGAAGGCCGTCTTATGCACATCCTCCTCCTTCATCAGAATCTGATAGTAGCCGGATCGCAGATCCAGCTTCGTGAACCGAGTCGCCCCATGCAACTCAACCAGCAGCTCCTCTATCACAGGAATCGGAAACTTGTCCTTCACAGTAACACTGTTTAAGGCACGGTAGTCTACGCAAAAAACGCCAAGATCCGTCCTTTTTTTTAACCAGAATAATCGGTGCAGAGAAGGAACTGGTACTAGGTCGTATGATGCCTGCATCAAGCATCTCCTTCACACTGCGCTCGATCTCTGCCTTCTGTATGTAGGGATACCGATACGGACGGATGTTGGGCGGTTCAGCCCCAGTCTGCAGCACAATCTGATGATCACGGAATCGTGACGGCGGAAGTGTACTTGGCTCCTGAAAGATGTCATCATACTCCTCTACTAGCGCCCGCAACTGGTCCGGCACCTGTGTCGATCCATCCTCGTCCGACCTCACCCCCAACAGAATCGCCATCAAGCTACTGGATTCCTCAAGCTGCTGTAAGCTGCGAAGGGAGATTTCTTTAACCGGAGAAGATCTGAGCCCTTTCAAACAGAACTGTCGCTCGCCTTGCAAGAACTCCATCGTCATCTGATCCCAATCAAAAGTAACCCGCCGCAACTGCTGCAACCACTGCACTCCCAGCACCATATCTGAGCCCGGATCGGTAAAAGGTAGACATCCGTGCACCCCACATACCCTTGCATCCGAAGCTCCACCCCCTTCAACACTCCTTGACACTGTAACTTGCTGCCATCCGCAACCATGACCTGGAACGCCGCTCCCGTGTCAATCTCATGCCCCGCCTTCTTCGCCACATCTGGGTGAATAAAATTATGAGTACTCCCGCTGTCTACCAGAATCGTCACCCTCTCCCGCCGAATCCGTCCAGCCAGCCGCATCGCAAACGGAGGTGGATGACATCCCTCCATGGCATGTAGGGAGACACCCAATTCCGTCAAGTCTAAGTCCCCCCCAGACTCCAACTCCTCCTCTGGGAAAACGTCCTCCTCGAGCTGCTCCTCCTGATGCAACATAAAGACCTGTACCTTCTGACACTTGTGACCGGGCACAAATTTCTCATCACAATTAAAGCATAAGCCCTTCTCCTTCCGAGCCGCCAACTCGCTCCAAGACAACCGAGTCACCGTCGGTTTGGTACCCGTGGGTTGCTCCCGTCGTGCTGATGTGCCAGGGCCCAGAGCCGGTCTACTCATGATACGTGCCCGCTGCCTGTTGAACCTCTCCTCCTGGATTCGCGCCAACGTAATGGCATGGTTCAATGAACGGGGCATGAGTGCCTGCACCTCATCTCGAATGTGCTCCTTGAGACCAGATATGAAACAGCTGTAGAGTGTCCTCTCCGGCCACTGAACCCGATTTGCCAGCTTCTCGAACTCAGTACGATACTCCATCACCGACCCTTTTTGCCGAAGCTTCTGAAGGAGGGCCTCAAAGTTCTCATACTCCAGTGGACCAAATCGGGCCGTAAATCCATCCACGAACTCCCCCAAGGCGCGTACTCCCGTCCCCGCAGGAACCATTGTGTCCATTGGAAGGCATCATCCTTCAGATGGAAGGACGCTAGCTGCACCCACTGCCCTTCAGGCACCTCCTGGTACTGGAAAAATAATTCAGCCTTTTGAATCCATTCCAAGGCGTCGCCGCCCTCGAACTCCGGAAAGTACATGCGAGTTAATCCAGGGGTCAAACGTTGTGTCCCTGGACCTCCGTCCCGTCTTGCGTGTTCCCCATGTTCAAATCCGCCGTAGCCGTGTTGTTGTCCTGCTCCCCAGGGAGGAATTTGCTGCTGCCCGCCCCAACCTGGGCCCAAACCGGCCATTCCGGGTGGCCCAAATCCACGTGGAGGAGGAAGGAGTCCCCCCCATGGCTGTCCCGTCATGTCGGGTGGCCGCCGGAGCCCGAAAGGCTCATCCCCGCCTCGGCGCCACTGTTCCGGGCCTGATCCGAAGTCGCCGAAGGCCGCTGCTGCAGATCCCGCCGGAAACAGCCCCGCCGGCCCTCCAAAACCCGCTGCCAAGCCCGCCGGAGGGCCTTGGGCCGCCGACGCCCCACCTGCTGCCGTCCCGAGCCACGCCCGCCAGGCGGAGCCCCTCCCGCAAGCCGCACGCCCGCCACCCCTTCCGCGAGTCGTGCGGAAGCCAAAACGGCGGGATCGGCCCCCGATCCGCCCGATCCGGCCGAATCGTCCGTCACCGGTGCCTTCCCTTTCAATAGGGTCTTCAACTCCTCCAATCGGGCTTCCAACCGCCCTTCTAGGGCCGCCATTGAATCGGTTAAGCCAACCACATTCTCCTCTAGGTTTTCAATCCGCGAGGACTCCTCTTGATTCCGAGTGTTCACCATGGAGAGAATCGGACCTCTGATACCAAATGTTAAGCACTAACTAGGGGAAGAACTAAGAGAAGAGAAAGTAGAGAGAAACTAGAGAGAAATTAGGGTTAGGGTTGGGAGAGAAGAGAAAAACCTGAATAATCCTTGCATAAAAACCTCCAAGAGAGGGGTCCGGGTATATATATATCCCCGGACCCAAGGCCGGCCGACCAAGGGGGGCCGGCCGGCCCCCATGGGGCTGAACCCAACGTGGTTCAGCCCCCCCGAGCCGATATTTCAAGAGGAAAGGGCTGAACCCATTGGTTCAGCCCCATTATTGTCATGCACCCGCCGTTGCCGCCGTTTGTAATGTTGTCCGAACAGTCTAGCCTCATCCGGGGGCTTAACATCTTCTTTGATGCATTCCAACCCAATCCGGTCTCACTACGTTTCAACTCCGTCCATAATTTTCACTCTTTTAAATGATCTCATTTATTTTTCAGTTGCACTTTATCATATTGTTTTCTAGTCAGCTCTTCAAATTTCTTCATAACGTTTTTCCAGCCCTCTTTATTAAAATGTGTGGTCGGTCGATTCCCAAGCTCTATCTCTTTAATGCATATATCACAGAAATGCATGATATCTGTAGTGTCCGAAAAAGCGGTCACCACACCATCTTTTGATTTGTCCATCCTTAGAAAAATAAATACACACATACATATTTATGAACAATAATCCATAATAACCATAAATATTTACAAAACACATACACCACACACATACAACACACACACTTACAACACACACACATACAACTCACACGTACACCACACACACATACACCACACACACGCATACGCCACACACACACACACCACACTTACAACACACATACACACATACATACAACATAAACACACACACATACAAGTCACACTTACAACACACACACACACATACAACTCACACGTACACATACACACACACATACACACACAGCACGCACGCACAACACACACACAGCACACACACACACATACAACACACATCAGAAAAGCAAAAAAACACAAACAATAGTTCGAATCAAGTAGTGAATCGTATATCACAAAAGCTAAAACACACACACAGACAATAGTTGGAATCAAGTGCAAATCAGCAATAGGCTACCTGAAAACTGAAGAAAGGTATGGCTACAAATCGAGAAACAGCACATCAACAGTAATTCCTGGAGGAAGATCCGGTGTGGCCACAGATGGAGAAACCAACAATGTACCTGAAAAAACAAGGAGAAACAAATCAACAACATAATTTACGAAAATGCAAGCCGGCGAGGAGGAACATCCGACGGTGGTTGATCGAAGAAGAAGAAGGTTCGGGAGATGGAAGGCACTAGGGTTTCAGAAATAAAAGGTGAACATTCCTGGAAGAAGATCCTGCAGGCGATAAGGGAGGAGGAACGAGAAGGATGGGGAGATCGAAGAAGGATGGGGAGATCGAAGAAGGATCAGGAGATCGAAGAAGAAGGATCAGGAGATCGAAGAAGAAGAAGGATCAGAAGATCGAAGAAAAAGGATCGGGACATACCAATGGATCGAGGATCAGGATGTGGAGCGGTGGTGTTTCGCCTTGGCCGGCGGGGAAGATGGATCGGATCGCTGCTTGCGAAGACGGGGATCGGGATGGCTCTCCGCTCTAGATAGGGTTACGACAGAATGCGAGTTAAAACCGCGGATGAGGGTCTAGTAAAAAGTATCGGAAATTTAGAACCGTCGGATCTTAAAATAGCAGCGCCAAACGCTGCTTATACTCAAAACTGCGGTGCGTTTCAACCGCACCATAGGCAAAAAGTCCAACCAAATGTTACCTAATAGTAAACTATTTTAAATATTTTTATACAAGTAATGTTCATTTATTTTTAGTGTTGCTGGGAGTAGTTTTTCTTACTCTTCAGTGGATCTGACCCCATAAGAACTTGTTTTACATGGGCGCAGGTCAGGGGATCCGCTTAGGATAGGCAGTGCACTCATCACTGTTGTCGCCTCTTTTAGTTGTACCTCTTGTTATTGTACCTTATTTTTTCTGCAACATTATGTATTTGTCATACTCTATTTATGTTTTGATGTACCAGTTTATTTCAGATTGACAGTATTTCAATTTCATAGTGTATATTCAGTTCTAGTTGGCTCTGTGAATTCAGCACTTAAGAGATACACTTTTACCAATAGATTTTTCATACCCTACTTCCGCTGTAAGTTTCTTTTTAGCACTTTTATTTTTTTACCTGCTTTATACCAATTTTTTATACTATTAGTTTTCTTTTTATCGCGGGACCGGTTGGACTGTTGATTTCCTGTTAAACTAGGTTGGAGTGTTTCAAGGTACAGCTTCCCAAGATGTGACGCATTCTAATAGTACACTAACATGAGTACATCTAACTTTAGAAGTGCTTTATGAAACTTAAATCAATACACTAAAAAAGTGCCTAGATGTTTAATAAATCAGCTTCAATATTTTTAAGTGATCTCACAATCAACCCCACTTGTGGAATTGAATTTTTGGCAGTGACGTTACACATCACCCTAAATCCTCCCTTTGAAGATAGGGTTAGGTGGTCCTTGCAAGTTCAATAGGTGGCTCCCACTGTATAACACATTGTGTAAAAAAGATTCAAGTGACGGCTCTCATGATGTAGCCCTTTATCCTTCATGGCACTTGGTTCCAATCTTCTAACCGATGTATTAGTCTCTCAGTTCAATCCTCAAAAACAGCGGAAGAAGCTTACTTTAGGCACATTCCAAGAGAAAAATTTGACCTTTCATGACCAAAAGAAATGCATGTTTCCCTGGAACTCACTAGGTAAACCGGTGTTAAATGGAAAGAGTTCGTGTTTGGATAGTCTAAGCTTAGATATATTGGAGGAAGAAAAAAGAGCTTGGTGTCAAGATTAAGGATATCAATTTTGTCATCTTCACATAAAAGGCTTCACCAAATTAGAATAAACCTATAAGGCATGAATATGTTATGCCTATGTATGGCACTAGAGCAGTTGATGCTCTTGTAACTCTAGGACGCATCTGAAATGCACTACATAATGTGTCCAATTTAAATTTTGAAACAATGACACTAGGACCCAAACATCCAACCTAATTGTCCAACTTATAATTTTTTAAATGAGCAGTTATAAAATTGAGTAAATTTCCCGTGTCCAGATGAGAAAGATTAAGGTGATGTTAAGTTGATAACCAATCAAAAAACTCAATGCCAAAATAAATAAAATGAACCGACACCAAATAATTGGAATAAGATTAATGAGGAAGGTGGCGATACAACATAATAAACGGTACATGACACTTTTAGGTAAAATATCTATCTTTAAAAATTATATTATTTACGACCGCCAATTTTGGATCATGTAAATATGAAATACATGATTATGCCTAATATATATTACTAGTTTTGTTGTTGCAATGTTTGCAGGCAAGCATAAATATATGATTGTATTTCTAGATATCTAGAAATAATTTCACATATGCTAATGTGTCATTGAACATACGCATATTCAAACATAATTATTAGTGTTATCCAACAATTTAGGATCAGCTTAATGAAACATTCTCATTCAAAGGAATATGTATCCTAATTTTCAAAAGTGATTGCTCTCCCACATCATGTTGATGGTTTCAGTATCCGAACTTCAATAGAGTAAGTAGATGTGCACATTAGTTCAAAGGTAAACAATAATATCAATTTCATGATAAGTTTATATAAGTTTAAACATGTCTTAAAACAGTATAAGTATATAGCTAGAAAACATTAATAAATAAAAGTTCATAAGAAGAATGCACCCTTATTAATGGAGTATACGAGGTTAAACACTACCACCTGTTGGATAACTCGGTATCAGAACATTGATGGGATTAATTGAAGGTGCATCAAGCAATAAAAGCATTGCAATCTGGTTCAGAGACTTGTGATAAGAAGTGTATATGGAGTGGTAGCTGCCAAAGAAAAATCCATCAAGCTTAAAGCTGAAACGAATTGCCTCATTATTAAAATGAAGAAACCAATTTTATAAACTCACGGTTTCCTTCTCTTTTCGTGTCCAGCGTGAGCTTCAAATTTTGAAGCACTAAGCTGAAAATAATTAGATTTATTGGGATCATAGGATAGATATATTCTTGCTTGTAGGTGATATAAGATAAGAAAGTCACCATGAGATTACAGCAGCTGCAAAGTATATTCTTTCCAAATTTATGCCCAGCCAGAACTTCCTGTTTGAAAAAGATAATCAAGCGCATGCAAGCAGGGTATGTGAATAAGATGTTTAATACCCCGCCATACCTCTCCATGTGAACGGTAAGACAACTTGGATCCATCATTAAGCAAGTAAAAAATTTGTTGATGAAAATCCTGCTCCCTGATTATGTACAAAAGTAACTTGGATTCTAAAATTAAGTTAATAATTGTTTAAATACAAGGGGCCATAAGGAAAAGGATGGCGGAATAATATGGGATCAGCAATATCTTCTATCAAAGATAACGGTACAAAATGAAGTGAATACATTATAGTAATGATGTAGGCTGGAGAATAGCTATTTTTTATTGTTAATCAACAACAATTGAGCTCTTCAAGTGGAAGGAGCACTATACCATGGAGTATGGTTGCAGTGTTCACCTGATTTGTTTTGTCATTTGTTGATAACTTGATATGTAATAGGATTATCTTGTACTAGCAATTAATTACGTATTTATCTTTATATTTTTTGTCATTGGGAGAGAGGAGTGTGTTGGAGGGCTCAGACTCTGGGTTCTTGGCGGGAGTGTGTCTCCCTACTCACTAGTGTATCTTTTATTTTGTTACAGATGTTATGGACCTACGTTGGGGATCACGTACAAGGGTCGCACCATGGCACACACCGCTTAGGATTTATCTTCGATGTCCGCTTTTTTTTTCAGCATTTTGCATTTTTATGTTGAGTTGGACTTTGTGTTCGGTTTGGTCTCCAACCCATATGGGTGGGAGCAAACCATGGCGTCACCCATCTCCGGCGACATAAGTTCGAGGGGATCTAGCAAGAGTCATGTTGATCACCTGCGGGATTTCACTCCCCTTCCACGACGAACTAGGGCTCAAATGAAAGGCCCTTAACATCTTGGTATCAGAGGTCTCCTCCTCCACCGCTCCTATTCCCTCAACACCGACGGATACAACAGTTTTTGTCGTTAAAGTTCCGCTCCAGCCCATCTCCGTCACTTCCGCACCCGGATCAACCCACACGCCACATCGTGTGCGCTCCCCAGTACTCTTGGGGGCTTCAACCGCCGGTCTTCCCTTGCTATCAGAGAGCGCGGGCATTTTGCCCACTCCCCAACCTTCTCATTCCGCTTGGACAACACCCATGGACAAAAGATACCCCGACGGCCTCACCTTGGCCCAGATCATGGAATCCTATCAACACATGATGGTGTCCAATAATAAGGCCCTCATCGAGGCTCTTCGACCAGAAGTCTCACCGCCAGCCCCGCACACCGCTTCGGCCATCCTCGCACACGGTTAATGAACCTACTGTGCAGCGAACTGACGGGAGCAATTTTCCCCGCTTTGTGAAGATGGATTTTTCGCTCTTTGACAGTCGAGAGGACCCTCTCACACGGCTTAAACACTCTGAACAGTTCTTCGAAACCCAACGTATCCCGGAGGAAGATTGGATTGGTATTGCTTCTTTTCATCTCATGGGTTCCGCTAGAGGTTTTGGCCCCTCTCCTTCCCCGGTTAGCACTGGAGTCAACAAGGGCAAAGAGGGGGGCCGACCGTACACAATTCAGCAACTTTCCACACAGGAGATGGCAGACCGCCGTGGCTAGGGCCTCTGTTTAAATTGTGATGAGCATTTTACCCATGGACATCGGTGCAAGCACCTTTTCTGGCTTGAAGGCGGAGGACCCCTCTAACGAGGACATAGGGGACGAGGACCCGGACGATCCTCAGCTTTCTATTCATGCTCAGACAGGACCTCAGTCGAGAGATTTGATTCAAATACAGATCTCAGTGGTGTCCCACCACTGATCGCTCTCCTGGACTCTGGCAACACAGTTTTCTCAGTGACCTCACCGCCCAGCGTCTTCACCTAATGGTGATAGCCCGTCTGAGTCTCCGGGTTTCCGTCGCCAATGGTATGACCATGATGTGCACGGGAGTTTGCCACGCGGTGCCGATTGTAGTGGAGGGTTATCATTCCCACGCGAACTTCTATGTAATTGCCCTTCGGGATTTCGAGACAGTGTTAGGAGTCTGCTTGATCTGCAACTTGGGGTTGCTTCTATGGGATTTTGACACACATACAGTGACTTGAGGTCGTCAACCCCACCAGAAGGTTTGGCAGGGACACTCAGTGACCATCAAGGCACCAACCCACAAGTTTTTCTCGCACGTGCCGAAAAGACAGATCTCTGACTTAGAGGCTCTCTTACAGGAGTACAATGACATTAACCCCTGAGGATCCTTGCACCGAGTACCATCAGATGCGCATGGCCCCTAGGGATGTGGAAAAGACTGCCTTTCACACCCACCATGGCCACTTTGAGTTCCTCATGATGTCCTTCGGGCTCACCAATGCTCCCTCCACCTTCCAGGCCCTAATGAATGAGGTATTTCACGACCAATTACGTCGTTGTGTTTTTTTTTCTTTGATGAAATTTTAGTCTACAGTGCTACATGGGAGTCCCATTCGGGCCACCTTCGAGCAGTTTTTTAGTTAGTTTGTACTCACAACCTAATTTTTGAAGCACGCCAAGAGTTCATTTAGGATGGATCGGGTCTCCTACTTGGGCCATGTGGTTGACAGTACTGGGGTGTCCGCTGACCCCCTCAAGATCTAGAACGTAATTGAATGGCCCCTTCCCAAGCCCCGACGGGAACTCCGGGGTTTTCTTGGCTTAGTTGGCTATTATTAACGATTTATCGAGGGGTACAACGTCATTGCAGCACCACTGTTTGACCTCTTGAAGAGGCAGTACTATGCCTGGGAGGACTTGGTGACGACGGCTTTCTACTCTCTTCAGGCCCTCGTGTCAGCTCCAGTACTACGCCTACCAGACTTCAACCAAGAGTCACAGGTGGAGCGCGACACCTCCAACCAGGGGTGTGGTGCTGTGTTCCAATAGGAGCGCCACCCGATCGCATATTTTAGCCATCGGATTGCCCTTCACCATAAGAAGCTTTAGGCTTACAAGTGGAAGTTGACTGGACTGGCCAAGGCCATCTAACAATGGATACCGTACTTGTGGGGGCCTCCCTTTCTGATTCGAACCGACCATTTCAATCTTAAGTACTTATTGGAGCAGCGCCTCACCACGACTCCACAACAGTGTTGAATCAACAAACTTTTGTTTTGACATTCGTGTGGAGTACAAGGCGGGAGCATTAAACCGAGCCGTCGACGCTCTCTCCCGCTGCAATCACGAGGAAGAGTCCTTATTGGGCATCTCTTACCAGACCTCGCCACTTCACCACCGCTTGCGGACGGAGATTCAAGACACTATGATTCTTCACGAGCTCTTTCTCCGCATTGAAGAGGGACGTTTACCCTCGCATTGGACAGTTCGGGACAGGTTCATCCTATACAAGAATCGGCTCTATCTTTCAGAAACTTCCCCCTTGATCCCAGATATTATGGTAGGGATCCACAACACCACACATGAAGGGGTTCATAAGACCCTTCATCGAATCCGGGCGGAGTTCTTTTGGAAGGGACTCAAAAGGATGGTCCAAGACTTCATCGCCCTCTGCCCCACTTGCCAGTGTAGAAAGGCCGATCAGCTCTTACAAGTCGGACAGCTCCAGCCCTTCCCCATCCCAACAAAGATATGGACAGATATCTTTATGCACTTCATTGAGGGTTTACCGACTTCGAAGGACTGTTCCATAATCTTTGTAGTGGTCGATCGCTTGTCCAAAGGCACACACTTCATGGCGATGAGTTACCCTATTGTAGGGGAAATGGTGGAACATATCTTCTTCGACCAGGTGTTCCGATTATAAGGCATTTCGGGGAGTATAGCGTCCGACCGGGACAAGGTTTTCACCTCCCTCTTTTGGAAAGAGTTATTCGCCTTATGTGGCACCAAGTTGAAACTTTCATCGACGTACCACCCACAGTCGGACGGGCAGACGCAAATGGATAACCGGACACTGGAGATATACCTGTGTTGCATTACTGGGGACCGCCCCAAGGATTGGGAATGGTGGCTTGGAGTACTGTCACAACACTTCCTACCATTCAGCCCCGCAGACCACACCCTTCCGTTTCGTATGTGGTCATGATCCACCTCGCCTACTCACTTACGCCAGCACATCCTCCCGCTCACCCGTTGTCGATACTGAGTTGTCCACTCGTGACCAGATCCTCGCCTTAGCCCGTGAGAGAATTCTTCAGGCTCAGGCCTGCATGGAGACTGGTTACAACCGGGAACGCCACGGGTTATTCTTCGCCCAGGGGGATTGGGTGTGGCTTAAACGCCGTCCTTACCGTCAGACGACCAAAGCTCAGAGTTTATAGAACAAGTTGGGGCCCAAGTTCTATGGGCCGTTCCTGATCTCGGAGCGTATCAGCGAGGTAGCATATCGTCTTCAGCTCCCACCCGATGCCCGGATCCACGACGTGTTCCACATTTCGCAGCTCAAGCCTTTTGTGGGAGCACCACCTTCAGAGCCTTTGGTTCACTTGCCTCCACAGCTCCAGGACAAGCTTGGGGACAAGCTTGATGATGACGCGAGCAGAGATGTTACGCATCTTACGGACCCACGCTGGGGGATCACGTACAAGCGCCGCACCTCAGCGCACACCGCTTAGGATTTATCCTCGATGTCCGCTTTGTATCTTTAGTTTCAACATTTTGTATTTTTAAGTTGTGTTGGACTTTGGGCTCAGTTTGTTCTCCAACCCTTATGGGTGGGAGTATGCTTGCTTGAAGGAATTATGAAATCATTTATCCAAATATCTTTCTTTCTCTAAGTCTCCTCTCTACCTCACGAAAATAGATTTCTCACCATAGCCGCTCCTTTCTCTCGCATCCGCCTACTGCGCGATTCTGCGTCGTCACCTTCGATCGCGACTCCAGGCCGACAGCCCCATCCAGCCTCCTCCACACAGAACGAGGGCTCAAACAAAATCCCTTAACAGATTCTCATGCAATGAAAGTTCTTATTCATTTTCTTGATACGACGTAGCTAGCACAAATAGATTGGTCTGACATGCCGCTCTCCGCCCGCCACCTCACCTCCGCCACTGAGAACTAACCATCCCCCCACTCTCTCTATGATAGATCTCCATTCCCGTCGGATTCCACCTTACGAGATGACCATCATTCCTGCAAAAAACCGTGAAATCTACGCAGATTTACGCAGCTCAGCCAACATGCTTTCCCCACTCAACCACAATCTTCTTCGACAGGCACCGACCACAGGCTTTGCATTACTCTCTAACCTTGACGAGATGTCGAACCACTTTCTACACACTGGCGTTCAAATCCAGTCGCAACCAACCCACCACCTCCATCCTCCGCTCGACATGAGCACACGAGCTCTGAGCTTCTTCCTCGCCGCAACCAACAAGACGAGCCTCCCGAGCCAGCCGTGACCAATCCACTCTCCTGCCGACGAATAATGAAGCACGTTGGATCTTCCGCTGACGGTCCCAGACAATCTGCACGTCTTTAGCTCGTGGTAGTCTCGCTCCACTGCATCCCCAACGATGTTTCACTCCTATCTCAATCGCTAAACCTCCTAGGTTCCTCCTAGCCTCAGTCATTCCCCTACAGCGGCCGCATTGCAGACTTTGACGCCTACTACTCCACCTTCGTCATCGCCGGTCTCACCTCCAAACAATCCCTCCCCTACGTTGCAACCATCCATGTTCCCCATACCTATGTGCATGCCTCTTTTTCCCTCTCCGTGCTACGCCTTCTCGTGCCCTACACCCTGTCATACCGCGCTCCCTGCCAGCTATTCTTTCTCAACATTGGTGGGTCCCCCTCATAAATCTATCATTTACTAAAAAGACATTATGTGACTCGGTCT
Organism: Platanthera zijinensis; assembly: GCA_039513925.1. Classification (NCBI taxonomy): domain Eukaryota; kingdom Viridiplantae; phylum Streptophyta; class Magnoliopsida; order Asparagales; family Orchidaceae; genus Platanthera; species Platanthera zijinensis. Next base: position 32,285,400 of record CM077080.1, on the reverse strand, counting down.
TCATGCTCATGCTATTTCGCTCCATTGGCTCTGATCCCACATGCCCCATCCAACTCATGCTTCTACCAACAATAACATTTTGGGTGGCCACCGCTCCATCTCCATGTTCTTCAGCCCCACACCAAACGTTCCCAGCCAGTTTCTTTTGTCGTCCTTCCGCTCATTCAGGTGCCGACTTCGCCCACGGCCGTGATCCAACTGGCGTGCTTTCCACCACGACTTCCATCTTCAACTTCCCTCTCACTCGACCTTGGGAAAAAGGTTGATTTCAAGATGGGTGTATTGATACGTATACGCCTCGTGAGCAGAGATGCAATGACCATTAGGGATTATCTTGTATTTTGCAATTAATTGTGTACTTATCTTTATGTATTTTGTCTTGTGGGGGGGAGCTCTATCTATATAAGAAACTCCTTAGATTGCGAGTCTCATCTTTGGGAGTGTTAGTGACTGGGGCTTTTTTCGGAGAGAGGGGCGCCTAAGAGGACCCAACCTTTGGGTGCTTGGCGGGACCGTGTCTCCCAAGTTGTATTTTTTATTCTTGCAATGCAAGTTCTTGTTTGTGTTTTTGATACGGCGTAGCTAGCACATATCATTTGTTAGTTTATCACAAATATTTCGACACATCATCTAGGTGTCTTGGCTTGCCACACACCACATGGTTGAAGATTTCTATCACCTCATCGTTGATTTTGTTTTGTTCTTACCGCTAGCAAAGGCTTTTAATTAAAGTAACAAATGCAGACCTCTCCACAGATCCATTAATATTAGATTTCTCCAGTATCTCCCAACAAAATTTGCAAACACCTCGGTGATAGGAGGAAGAGGAGTTCTCCCAATGATATCACCGAAGTACTTAATCGAATCAAATCTCATGGTGACTCAAATCATTCACTGATTTCCACTCTTTATTGTTAAACAGGTCAAGATCTTTGCCAAATCCTTTCAAGGGAATTAAAGTATTTAGTGATATTACCCTCACATTAGTGAATTTCTACAATCAATTTGTAAGCCCGTTAATTTCCATGGTACGAGTGCATGTGTGAAGTAGTCCCAAAGCTCCTTTGTGGATGAACATGTAGCTGGAACTTATATTTTTTAAGCATAAAATGCACCAGTGAGGCCATGACCATCCAGTTCTCAGCATCACAGGTGGAGAATGTTGGATCCTTCTTGAGGGGATTCCTTCAATCTCCCATGATATACCCATTTTTCTTAAGTCTTCAATGAACACAAGGACAGATCGTGACCACCGCAGAAAAATATCCTCATTGAGATAAATAGGGATTTGAGTTGAATGATTTGAGGTAGAGACCAGAGGGATATGGTTTTCAGTGAGATATGCAGAAGATGTCACTGATTATGTTGTAATGTTGGGAATGGTCAAACATAAAAGGGATGTTAAAGATGCCATGGAACCTAAACCACGCTTTGTATCGTCGCATATTATTTACATGTTAAATAGCCAAGATGTAGTCAAAGGCACAGCAGTCGCAGAAGGCAAAGAACAACAATTGATGCACTTAGAAGAGAGAGAGATAAGAGAATTATTAGCTACCAAAGGTGCATTCGAGACAAAAATTAGAGGTACAATCATCGCATGTGACGATGTTGATGAAGTGTCAAGTCGTCCAAAATGTTTTAGCCATTAAAATTTACGATACAAAAAGTCATAGAGATGAAGATGGCGAGAATACAAAATCATTGCTCTGATATAATGTGAAAATGAGGAATGTCTTTGAACTTATTCCTTATTGTCATCATCGCTAGATAACTAATAGTTATGTTGTATTAAGTACGCGCGCGTGTGTGCATAAAGATATAATGGTCCAAACTAAGTGCGGCTCGCATTAGGACAAAAGTATTGAGAAGAGTTTTATAATGTCGTGGATTGGATTGTTGTACTATCATCTGCTATTGATTTAGAGAAGAGCGTGTGCTCTCAGTGGGAGAAATAGGTATTCTACTCCTTCATGGTATCATAGCAGGTCATTGGGACCTTGCTCGCTATACCTACCTGATGGTAGCTTTCATCAACATCTTCAGCCTACTTCGAACCTATCCCATGAGTTGCAACTTTGACTACTCCAACAGCATATTCTACTTGGTTTGTCGAGACCGATCTCTACAGATGGCACTTGTTCTGACGCATCCGCACCGTCCCTTGCCTCCAATTACTGGGACCTTGCCAGCCTGACTAAGGATCTTGTGGATGGCACCTCTTACTTCGATTCATCTGATAGCCCTCTCAACTTCGATACAGCTTGGCGTCCTCGTCTTCATCTCCAATCCAACCCGCACACCTTGTCTTCAACTTCAATCCTACCCGATAAGCTTTTGAGCTTCTTCCCCCATCTCGTCCAACTTCTGCAAGTCGTTCCCCTACTCTTACATAAGCTCCGGCTCCTTGCATCACAACTTCTTTCATTCTTGTAGATGGAGTACGATATGTCTATGGACAACAACAACAACACTCAAGCCTTTATCCCACTATAGCGGGGTCGGCTATATGGATCCTTTGTCTCCATTGTGTCCTATCTTTAATCATAATATCACTAATGCCTAAGTACATCATGTATTTCCTAATAGTTTCATTCCAAGTCATTATTGGTCTACCCCTCCCTCGTTTAACATGCCTACTGACTAGACTCTCACAACGCCTAACAGGTGCCTCTAACGGTCTCCTTTGTACGTGTCCAAACCATCTTAGTCGAGCTTCTCGCATCTTCTCTGCAATTGGTGCTACTCTTGTCTTATCTTTGATACATTCATTCCTAATTTTATCTAGTCTCGTGTGTCCACACATCCACCTAAGCATTCTCATCTCCGCAACTCCCATTTTTTGCTCATCCACACAATTCACTGCCCAACACTCAGACCATAGAGCATCGCTGGTCTAATTGCAGTACGATAAAACTTTACATTAAGTTTTAATGGTACTTTATGATCACATAAAATCCTTGACACGCCTCTCTATTTTAACCAACCCGCTTGGATTCTATGTGTCACATCTTTATCAATACCTCTATCTTTTTGAACTATCGATCCAAGATATTTAAAACACTCACTACGGGAAATATCATGATCACCCAGCTTAATAACAAAGTCATTCGTCCTTCTTGCACTGCTAAATTTAAGTTTCATATACTCCGTCTTTGCCCTGCACAACCTAAAACCCTTCTTTTGTAAAATGTCTTGCCAAGATTCAAGTTTTGGGTTTACACACTCGCGCGTCTCATCGACCAAAACAATATCATCTGCAAACAATAAACACCAAGGTATTGCTTGTTGGATATGTCTGGTGAGCTCATTTAAGATAAAGGTAAAGAGATAAGGGCTTAAAGCTAAACCTTGATGTAAGCAAATAGTGATAGAGAATTCTTGTGTTAATCCTCAAGATGTCCGCGCCCTTGTCACTGAATTTGTATACATATCTTTGATTATGTCAATGTATGATACATTTACACCCTTCTTTTCTAAGACTCTCCATAAGATTTCTCTTGAAACTCTATCATAAGCCTTCTCAAGATCGACAAACAGCATATGCAAATCTCGTTTTTTTCGGTAGTTGTCAATGAGTCTCCTCAAGAGATGTATAGCTTCCATGGTCGACCGCCCTGGCATGAATCCAAATTGATTCTCCAAGATGTTAGTCTCTTGTCTTACTCTTCTTTTTATTACTCGTTCGAATATTTTTATGGTATGACTCATTAATTTAATTCTTCCGTAATTAACATAATTGTGTATATCTCCTTTGTTCTTATACAAAGGTACCAAGATATTTTGTCTTCATTGGTCTATCATCCTCTTTGATATTAGTATCTTATTGAAAAAATATATAAGCCACAAAATTCCTTCATTCCCTAAATATTTTCATACTTCGATGGATATATCATCTGGCTCAACCGTCTTTCCATTTTTCATCTTCTTTAGATCATCATTTACCTTCAAAACTTGAATTTTACGATAAAATGTTATGTTCTTATATTTCTCTGATTTACTTAACTCTTTCAACTTCAATTCATTATCTTTTCTTTCATTATAGAGTTGATAAAAATATCTTTTTCATCTCTCTTTAGTATTCACATCATCCATCAAAACTGTATTTGATTCATCATTTATGCATTTTACTTGGCTTAAGTTATTTGACTACCTTTCTCTAGCTCGAGCAGTCCTAATGGTGCTTATAAGATAATGAGAGTCACAAATGTTAAGTTGAATGAAAAATATTATTTTCTCAAAGCATGGTCTATGACATGTTTATTAGAAGCAATAAAAAGCTTGGGTAATATCATGGATAAAAAAATCTGTAGAGAATTGAGGACCTAGCCGTTTCACTTTAGAGAATTGAGGATTGTTGAACGATCCATGTTTTGGTAGGATGTCAAACATCTGTAGTGTTTGAAAAAAATATTTTTTGATTTGATGGAACAAACCATTTATGATAAAATACTTGTACATACAAGATCGTAAAAATGACTAAGGAAGATGAAGAAAGATGGATGCTATCTAGGAAAGAACAAGAGAAAAGTTGAGAAGAAATGAAATGGGCTGCTCAGAAAGACTCAGAGATCTGATCGCCGACCGAGCGATCGCCGACCGGGGACTCGATCGGAGACCGAGTACACGGTCGTCGATTGGGAAGCAGAACGCCTCTCCTTGATGCATCGATCAAAGATCGCTACTCATCAATCGTTGTTCACTAACCGAGTTGAAGACGTTTGCCGATTGAGCCTAGCTTCTCAACACTCAAATAAGAAAGATTCTGCGCTTGCTGCTTGCTGCTCGCTGACCAAGGCTCAACGTTCGTTGAACGAAGCCAATCTGATTGATGTACTTGTCTGGACAAAATAAAGCCGTTGTGGAGTCTATAGAGGAAAAGCCGACTCCAATCACTCCTACCTTACAGGGACTTGGAGTATACTGTCAGAAGATAAGGAGACCTTGAACCTTCACCATATCTCAAGATTTCGGGACATTATAAGTATAGCGAGGAGTTGAAGTTCAAAACAACAAAGGAATGAAGAGGAAGAGGAAACATAAGATTTGTAATAAATAAAGATCTAATCTTTTCTTATTTAAACCGTAATCTCATTTGTTGGGACTAAACTATTTCTTACTTCCTCTACTACCCCCTCTCCCTCCTGCTTACTCTTTCAACCCCCTTCTTCTCTTCACCCTCTATAAAGGTTACAATATCTCCTTAAAAGATTTGTGAGCTTCCTAGTAAAAAAATCTTGATAAGGATTACTGAATCTCCCTTCAAAAAATTAGTGAAGTAATTTTGGAATCTCCATTGTAAAGGATTTTGTAAGGTTCTTAAGCCTCTAGTTGAAAAAAGTTCAGCATCCTGGATTGGTAGCGATTCCCATAGTTGTGAAAGAAGACTACCCGAGGATGTGTTGTTCTGGGAAACCTCTATAGATCTGTTTCGTCTGTGTGAATGCACTTCTTTTCTGATTTTACTTCTCTGTGATGAAATATTTTATTTTCTTTTTATAAAAACGACAGTAACAAGTGTGATTCATGGAGACTACTCTCTCCTCTCTAGAAAATATTCATCTTCCCTTCCCCTAACTTTCATGTGAGACTTGCTTGAAAATAACTACTCAAAAAGGCATGATCTTGCTCGGATCTACCATTTAAATACTGAGATTAAATATGTGGAAAGTAGAACTCTCTTTGAATACTATTATGAGAAACTTGCTCAAAAAAGTGAGGAAATTAATTAACACTTGCATGTTAAATTTTGACATACATGTACTGGATGTGATCAAGATAGTCTGAGAGAGTTAAATGAAATGAGAGTTTTTGAATTACATGTCGGTTTGCCTTCCGATCTTGAATTCAAAGTGTTCAACTGCTAGGGAGATATATTCTATCAGATCTATCATGGCTAGTTACCTCCGCGGAGAATCTAATAGAGTTCTGATGAGTAAAATCAACGGATCTGTGAACTATGAAAGATCATATATAATAGCTGACAAGATAAGATGCATAATGATTCGAAGGGCGGGGCGAGTATGAGTTGGCCTAGGTTGACAAATTCTAAAAAACTGAATTGGCTTGCTCCCATTGAGAATAAAGAAACATATGAGAGAAAACTATTGGGAGTTGTGATCCTCGTATAGTTCTGAAACACCTCATGAAAAATGATTCTAGAAAATACTCAACATGTTCACTTGGGAATTTTTATCCTTGGTGGCAGAGATTCTTGTGTCCATCAAGATACTTTATTAATCCAGGAAATTAGCTATCCTCAAAGCCTCCCTGGGAAGACAGGAGTCTACTCCCTTATCAGGTATGGTTGCTCATGTTATAATGTGCAATCAGATGAAGATAGTACCGGATAGATAAGTCTAGCTGTATTACCACCATATGTCCTACAGTTGGAGAAGCCAAAATTGTTAATGGGTCTTATGCCCTCGTGATGGGAAAAGGAACTGTGTGCCTTTCATTTAAGATTTCTATTGACTCTGGTTACACTCGTGCATTTTCCTACCAATCTTTTATCCGTTAGTCTACGACTAAACAACTAAACTATAGTGTCAATTTTTCCCTCTCATCGTATGTTTCAGGAACTAATAAGCAGAAAGACGATTAGTGGGAGGACTAAATTATGAGGGATCTATCTGACGAATCAGAAAAATGTATAGTGTATGAATAATGACATCCGGGGATTTATTTGTGTGTGTATGCTTTAGTGTGTGTGTGTATGACTTGTGCTAATGTGTGTGTGTGTAATTTCTTTTTGGTGAATGGTTTAATGTCTTTACGGCACTTTGCGCATAGAGCTTTTCAAAGAGGACGACTGCAGCTTTTCTTAAATCTATCTGGAAAGCTTTTCATCTAACCCAAACAGACTCTAAACTATAGTGTCAATTTTTCCCTCTCATCGTATGTTTCAGGAACTAATAAGCAGAAAGACGATTAGTGGGAGGACTAAATTATGAGGGATCTATCTGACGAATCAGAAAAATGTTAGTGTATGAAGACATCCGGGGAAAGATGACTTTAAGTTTACGGCACTGTAGACTAGGACGTGCCTCTTAAATACTAAAATCTATGTTTATTGCTCCTTTGTGTGTAATATGAATCTGTTTTGCGAGGAATGTGAAACAATAAAACATTGCAGAACTACTTATACTCCTAGCACATCTAGAACTACAAAATGTTTGATTTTGTTCATTATGATGTTTGGCCTGCTCCTATCATTTCTACTAATGATTTTAAGTGCATTGTTATGTTTATTGATGATTTCTCAAACTTTAAGTTAGGGGTGCAAGTTGAGTTGAACCGGCTCGAGAGCTCGACGAGCTAGCTCAAAAAAACTCGACTCGAGCTCGAGCTTCATTTCGAGCGGAGCTCGAGCCCAGTAAGCCGTGTTCATGGGCTCGTGAGCTGGCACACAAGCTTTTATATATATTATTATCAGCTTTTATACATATATATATATACATATATTATTAATATTAGACTTATTAGTATATTAATATCAGCAGGTTCCGAGGTCTGACCGCCGCTGGTCGAGGCTGTTTTCAGCTTTTATATATATGTATATAAGTATATTTTAAATAATGTATTATATTAATATTAGTAAATAATATCAGCTGGTTCCGAAGTCTGACTGTCGCTGGTCCCGAGTCCTGTTCATCTCCTCTTTCATGCCATCAATTAATTTAATATTAATATTAGTAAATAATATCAGAGGTTTCTCGTCGGTCAAGGGAAGGTGGTTGGCGGCAGCATCGTGGGGGAGCTCATCGTGTGTGGACCTGTCATGGTAATCGCCCCCACCTCCGTTCGAGGAAGAGGAGCTCTGTCGAGCTCGTCGAGCTCGACAGAGCTCGACCTCGAGCCCATTGAACACAGGCTCGTCGAGCTCAAGCTCGAGCTCAAAAAAAATAGCTCGAGCTCGAGCCGGATATTTTTGGATGAGCTTGACTCGTTTGCAACCCTACTTTACGTGGTTATACATATTGAAACATCAGAACATAGATTCTGAAGTGTTTTAAAATTTTATTCTTATTGAAACTCAATTTAAGACTAAAATCAAGATATTAAATCTGATTTAGGTAGGGAATATCTCTCTAAATATATGCAAAACAATTTATGTAATAAGGGGAATATTTTACAGATATGACCAGGGTGGAATGTCCGAACATGATTGCAAGCTATGACCAGGGAGGAATGTCTGAAGAGTCAGTGACATTGTTTTTGAGGATGTGTTATCCTGTGGAATTCGATGATTGACAGTCTGGCGAAGAACGGTCCTCCTCTGGAGGCGCTCGTGACTTTCGATCAAATGCAGGGTTGTGATTTTTTCAAGTCAATGTTGGCAGACTGTGGTGTAACAACGTGCCCACAATACTATGCATGCATGATTGATATTCTCGTCCAGGGAGGACATATGAAGGAGGCTGAGCAATAATAGAGAGAGAGAAAGAGGAGGAAGAAGAGTAGAAATTAAAAAAAAAAATGTGATTTGCTAGTAACAAATTGGTTTTAAAAAAACAATTTTATAATTTTATGGTTTGCTAGTAGTAGTGGCTTGCTAGAAACAGAAATGGGTATGCTAATTGTTAGAGAAGCTCATTTAACTAGGCCCATTTAGTTTTTCTATTGTTTTTTCTCTCTCCTCTTTAGTCCCACATGGTGTATAGGACATTGCTCTCTCTTCTTCTTGTCTATATATTTGTACTCATTCTTGATATTCTACACAAGTGAACATATATACAAGGTGGAATTTTCCTTCTCTACATGGTATCAGAGGGAAAGGTCCTCCTTGGGCAGCCTCTCTGTTTCTAACCGCCTGCGTTGGGCGGTCTCTGCGGTACTCTTCTCTTGTCCGCTCCTCTCCCTGGCCGCTCAGCTTCCAGCGGTCTGTCCCTCAGTTTTCGCTCCCTCTTCCTCTCCGTGGTTCCACCCTCCTCCTTGGGCTTCTTATAGCCTCTGTCTGCTCTGTCCTGTGGGGCCCTCTTCTCCCCACTATTCTGTGTCCTATCCGCTGCGGGCTCTCTCCCCTTGCGGTCTGTTCCGTCTTGTCGCTTGAGTGGTAACTCGCGACCTCCTCTCCCGGCTTCTCCTTCCCGCCTCTTTTCTATCCGCGGCCTTGTCCACCTGACCGTGCGGACTTCCCTTTCCGCATTCTGGTCGTGATCTGCTAGATCGCTGGTGTGACCACGCGGCCTGGTTCTCTTCTCGCAGCGGCCTACCTCTTCTCGCGCTGCCTCGTGTCCTCTTCTCGCAGCGGCCTGCCTTTTGCCGTTGCCTCTTCTCGTCGTTGACTGCTCTCTTCGATCTGGTCCTATCCGCTGCGGTCTGGTTCTCGCAGCGGCCTGCCTCTTCTTGCTACGGCCTGGTCTGCCCCCCCCCCCTGGAGGCTTCCTTCCCGGCCTCTTAACTGTTGCTCGTCGCGGCCCTTTTCTCCTTCCGCTTGAGTGTTGTTACTTGCGGTATCTTCTCTCCGCTTGAGTGTTCTTTACTCGCGGTCTCTTCGTTCTGTCCGCTCGTCGCTTCTGTCTCTGACCGCTGCTGTGCTCAGCCTGACCGTGCGGACTGTTGCCTCCCGCATTTAGGTCGCGGTCTTCTTCTCTGGCTATCCGTGCGGATTGTCTCTGTCCGCTGGTCTTTATCCGCCTCTGGTCGCGGCGTCCTCCTGCCGTTGGTGTCTTTACATCGTGACCAGGCGGACTGTCTCTGACCGCTTGCTGTCTCTAGTCGCGCGGACTCCTCTCTCTTGCCGGTCTGCTTTCCTAGTCGCTTCTCCTCTATGGGTTCTTCTGCTGAATCAACCGGCACGGCGATTCCTCCTGCAGACCGCCCGGCTTCTCTTCCGGAAATCCGGGATGAACTTCGTATTACGACTATCTCTCTGACTGGCAAGAACAAATTTGTTGAATGGGCGCATTCTGTTCGCCGGGTCCTGCAGTCCAAGGGGTTTCTTCATCACTTGACCTAGGTGGTTACCGGTACTCCTAGTGATGATTGGTTACGTAATGATGGTCGTGTGCAGACATGGATACTTAATTCTCTTGATATCGGATCCTATCGCCTGGCCATGTACCATGATACGGCCAAAGGAATGTGGGACGAGCTCCATACCCTTTACTCCGGCAAGGATAGTCTTCACCATCTGTATGACATTATCACTGCTCTCCAGGCCCTCGATAGCAGTGGTACGACCGATCTGACATCCTTTGTTGCTCAGGCTCGATCCTTGGTCGAGGCATGGATCCAACATCAGCCTCCTACTGGCGACCTTGCTGCCCAACGTGTCCAAAAGGAAGCTGTGGGTATAGCCATGATGATGGCTCGGCTACCCCATCACCTTCACAGTGTTCGGGCTCACATCCTCTCTTCTGTTGTTACTCCGTCATTCTCAGATGTGTGCTCCATGCTTCTCAAAGTCACCCCGCCTCCGGATGTGTCTGGACCTCTTTCTCCGGTTCTTATCCAGCAGGTACCTCCACCGTTACTGCCTCCTCCCTCCTCCGTCCGTGGCGGCCGCTCTGATTCTAGGGGACGTGGTCGAGGGGGAAGGCCTCGGCCTAAGTGCTCGTTCTGCGGCAAAGATGGGCATTTTGAAGCCACGTGTTATCGCAAGCATGGTCGCCCTCCTCGTCCGCAGGCATCTGTTGCTGCCACCGACTCTTCTCCCACTCATCCTGGCCTCGACGAGGTTCGCCTCCAGCTTCAGCATCTTCATGGCCTGCTCAGCCGCCCGCCAACCTCAGTTGCCTCCGCTGCCTCCATCTCCAATGAAGGTATCACCTGTCTTTCCTCTGGCCCGCGATGGATCCTCGACTCGGGTGCCACTCACCACATCACCTCTGGTCGGCCACCTCAGTACTTGTCTTCCCCTCACCCGAAGTACATTACTGTGGTCAATGGCGCCTCCGTCCCTGTTTCTGGATGTGCTGATATTTCTCTCACCCCTTCTCTCCACCTCCGCTCGGCTCTTCATGTTTTGGGCTCTCCATTCAATTTACTTTTTGTTGGTCGCCTTACTTCTGATTTACATTGCTCAGTCACATTTACTTCTTCTTGTCTGATACAGGATCAGCAGACGCAGACTATCATTGGTAAGGGGCGACTGCAGAACGGGCTCTACCTTCTTGACGACTCTCCTACTCTCCTCGCATCTGTATCATCTTCCGATTGGCATCGACGTCTTGGTCATGCTCCTCTACCTGTCCTCCAGAAGGCTCTCCCGGATGTATCTCTTCCTGTTTTTCAATGTGAAACATGTATTTTTGGCAAACAGCCACGTGCATCATTTCCTTCTAATTGTACTCGGAGCTCCGCTCCTTTTATCTTAGTACACTCCGATATATGGGGTCCGTACAAAATTACTAGTATTTCTGGCTATCGATATTTCGTTACCTTTATTGATGATTATTCGCGCATGACATGGTTGTATCTTCTTCGCGATCGATCTGAGCTTCCCTGCGTCTTCCGGGCATTCATTCTTGAGACTGGTACTCAATTCTCTGCGCCCATTCGCACTATTCGTATCGACAATGCGCGAGAGTACATTGGTCATGACTTCGCGACCCTCTGCTCTGAGTTCGGCATTATCCACCAAACCCCATGTGCGTATACTCCGAAACAGAATGGTTTTGCCGAGCGCAAGAATCGACACCTTCTTGATGTGCCTCGGTCCCTTATGATTCAAATGCAGGTTCCCAAACCATACTGGAACTTTGCGCTCTCCACCGCCTGCTTTCTTATCAACCGTCTACCGTCCTCCGTTCTTCAGAATGCCACTCCGTTCAGCCTCCTTTTTCCTTCCAGCCCACCTTTCCCTGTGACTCCTCGTATCTTTGGGTGTACTTGCTACGTTCACCATCTCGGCCCTCCTACCGACAAATTGGATCCCCGTGCGGCCAAACATATCTTTGTCGGTTACTCTCGCACTCAGAAGGGGTATATGTGTTATTCGCCTACTACCCGCAAGGTTACCGTCTCTGCAGACGTTACTTTCCGAGAAGATCTTCCCTTCTTTTCTGCTCCTGATGTAGTTCCCCTCTCTTCTGCTCCGGATTTCATTCGTCCTATCATCCCGGTTCCCTGCTCCTTATCATCTCCTCCTCTTGACCCGGCTCCGGTCCGTCCGACTCCACCTGTTATTCGGGTCTATTCTCGTCGCTCTTCTACTCCCGATGCCCCACTGCAGTCGGCCTCGCCCTCTGATGCTCTGCCACCTGCTGCTCCGGTTCCTGCCTCCACTGCTCATCCGATGGCAAATTACGTCTCTCTCCATCGCCTCTCACCACCACTTCACCACTTTGCCACTTCATTATCTTCTGCTTCTATTCCTAACTCTATGCAGGAGGCGCGACAACATCCTGGCTGGCGGGCTGCCATGGAGGAAGAAATGACGGCCCTTTGGGCCAACCAGACCTGGACCCTGGTCCCTTTGCCTCTCGGTCAGCACCCGGTTGGCTGTAAATGGGTGTTTGTCATCAAACATGCCCCGGATGGCACTATTGCCCGCCTGAAGGCCAGACTGGTGGACCGTGGCTTCACTCAACAACAGGGCCTCGATTATGAGGAAACCTTCTCTCCGGTGGCCAAGCTCAACTCTGTTCGTGTGCTTCTCTCCGTAGCTGTACACCGCCACTGGCCCCTTCATCAGCTCGATATCAAGAATGCCTTTCTGAATGGTGATCTTCACGAAACCGTCTACATGCGCCAACCGCCTGGGTTTGAGACCACGGGGGAGTCTCATGTGTGTCTTCTAAAGAAGTCCATCTATGGTCTCAAACAATCCCCCCGGGCGTGGTTTGACAAATTCAGCAAGGTGGTTCAGGATATGGGTTTCACTCGGAGCTCTGCTGACTTCTCCCTCTTCACCCGACACCAGGCAACGGGAACTGTCATTCTGTTGGTTTATGTTGACGACATCCTACTTACTGGGGATGACTCACAGGGGATCCAAGCGGTCAAACAACATCTGAGCACCGTATTTCAGACCAAAGACCTAGGGCATCTTCGCTACTTCCTCGGTCTTAAGATCGCACGACGACCGGATGGGCTTGTACTCTCCCAAAGGAAGTACTGTCTCGATCTCCTCAAAGATGCTGGCCAGTCAGGTTGTAAGCCAGCTAATACACCGATGGAGACAAATCACAAGCTCTGTGCACATGCCTCTGATAATGATCTGCTTCTCCAGAACCAGGAGTACTATAGACGCCTTGTCGGAAAGTTGATCTACCTAACCGTCGCGAGGCCTGACATATCATTTGTTGTTGGGGTTGTCAGTCGTTTCATGCATGCTCCCCGGGTTTCTCATCTCCAGGCTGTTGAACAGATTCTCCGGTACCTTAAGGCAGCTCCGGGTCAAGGGCTTGTTTACAAAACCTCCACCTCGGCTCCAGCATTGGTTGCTTATTCTGATGCCGATTACCCTGGTTCCCTGGACGATCGGCGGTCGACCAGTGGGTTCTGTACTTACTTTGGAGGTCATCTCATTACTTGGAAAAGTAAAAAAACAAGCCGTGGTTGCTAGATCCTCCGCGGAAGCTGAATACCGATCTATGACATCGGTTGTTTCTGAACTCACATGGCTTGAGAGCCTTCTTGCTGACTTGGGAGTAAAACTTCCTTCATCTGCTGTTCTCTTTTGTGATAGTCAAGCGGTCATACGCATAGCGAAAAATCCGGTGTTTCACGAGCGTACGAAGCATATCGAGGTCGACTGTCACTTCATACGAGAAAAAGTTCAAATGAAGAAACTTGAGTTAAAGCATGTTCTGGGCACTGATCAGGTCGCTGATATTCTCACGAAGGCCCTATCAAGCACCTTGTTCTATCAGTGTTTGTCCAAGCTTGGTGCATATGATCTATACGCTCCAGCTTGCGGGGGAGTGTTAGAGAAGCCCACTTAACTAGGCCCATTTAGTTTTTCTATTGTTTTTTCTCTCTCTCCTCTTTAGTCCCACATGGTGTATAGGACATTGCTCTCTCTTCTTCTTGTCTATATATTTGTACTCATTCTTGGTATTCTACACAAGTGAACATATATACAAGGTGAAATTTTCCTTCTCTACACTAATAACACCACCCTTTAGTAATCATTTATTATTCCCCAATAGGACTGTCATGCAACACAATGTGAGAAAGAAATAAGGTTTGAGCACAGAGAGGAAGTGTAGACAAAAAGAGGTTTTCCTGCCGAAAACAATGGTCATAGCCCATAGCAGGCAAAAATGGGAGTTCTCACGTAGGTTTTTCTTCTTTTTCTTCCTGCACTTTATGTCGTCTCATTTTTTGTTATGAAACCAAACCAACTTCCCGCTGGAAATCAACCAAGGACAAGCCCAAATAATTCAAGTCTCAAGGTGGACCACACGGGGATCCAGCCCGACCCGTTGAATCCGATAATCACGCTTTTTTCTAACCTAGAATATAAAAAATGATCCTAAATTAATCACATAATAGAAAATACATAACTATTACTTCATAAAATTAATAAAATGTGAAAAGAATGCATGAAATAAATTGTCCACAACTAAATAAATGTAATCGTCGGTCTAGTCAGTTGGTAAAATTTATAGGATAGTAATTAATTCAACAAGTTTGTTTAAAACTTAATGTTGGGCAATGAAAAAATGGTTTACAGACAAATTGAATATGACTAAATGAGAATGTTATTGATGTATAACAAATCGGGATCATGAGTTTAGGAATAATAATAGTAGGAATGGTTGGAGTGATATATATTGAAGATAGAGTAACTGAATAGACTTAGTTGATTTAGAGATGTAAAATGAAGGGTAAAAAGGCACTCATTAGATGTGTTAATAAAATTAGTGTTGGGGGTAAGGAAAAATAGGTAGACCTAAAATAATATGGATACAAGTTGTTCAAAATGATTTGAGAAGAATATATTTAGCATCTCGAGCATCACTCAATAGGTATGAAACATAAATGACCATCATAACCGTCCTCAAATAATTGAACAAGACTAATGATGATGATGCCTTAAAGGATAAATTTAAACTAAGAGTAACAACAATATCATACTTCCATGTATCTGATAAGTCCAAACTTAATACTCGTGAAATTAGAAATATGGCATCATGCACAAATCGGAAACAGTATTTGGCTTGTTTTTCATAAATATTGCATTCAAAATTTCAAGTGAGATATGACACAAGGTACAATCAAATATCCAAGCATCTGAGAATAAAAGAATGCAAACAAAAAACACAAGTACTTGTGCTTCATGGTCTTTTCTCCTTTTCTTGGCAGTTTAACCTTGACATCCTCTCCTGAAAGTAAAGGAAAGTTGTCCTCTGAACCACAGAGCCTTAATCTGCATTTATACACAACAAGAAACTTGTAAATTCAAAGATTGGCATATCCTTTTCATGTCACCCACCAGCAGTAGGTTAAATGAATCTTTGTCACAACTCATCAAAAAATTCTTGCAATGGTATAGTTAAAAGAAAATGAAATGTATGTTTGCTTTGCTGATTAAAATGCAGAATACTATTAAAATAATTCTTGTTGAATACCCATCTTGATCTTTTCAGTGTTCTAAATGTCGGACGGCATGCCATTTTTGAGGGGAAACATTCCTTAAAAATATGTTATATTGCTTAGTAAAATATAGACAGACATCCATTTTTCCGATATATCAACCAACGCAACTTTTAAAATTCTGATATTTTATGTTATGTTAATATTATGTAAACTCATCTCTATGTTATGTTATGTATTCTGATATTCTTTTGTTCTCTTTTACAGGTGTTATTTTATAATTAATATTGTACAATTATTCATAATATATATGTCTTAGTTCATATTAAACAAAATTTAAAGCAATCAACACATTTAATAATTTTTATACTTTTAACACGACTTTCTCAAGCATGAGAAGAATTATCAATCAAGAATATTTATGTTTTAAATCCTTTTATTTATTATAAAACTCCGTGTTATCTAAATAAAATTTCAGTATCATGTTCACTATATTTCACAATGTATCCATTTGTTGTTAGTAATAGCTGTAGCGAGTTACAAATATTTTATTTGGATACTGTTTATCTTTTATTTTGAAATATATATGACTCATTGCTTGTCAACTTGTGTCATTTCATAATTAATATTGTACAATTATTCATAATATATATGTCTTAGTTCATATTAAACAAAATTTAAAGCAATCAACACATTTATTAGTTAATGATTTTTATATACTTTTAACACAACTTTATTAAGCATGAGAAGAATTATTATCAACCAAGAATATTTACGTTTTAAATCCTTTTTATTTATTATAAACTCTGTGTTACATTTAGCAGGAGCAGAAGAGCAAGTTGTTAGTGTGATCATGCTCCTCCACTCTATTAGACTTGAGCAGTTTAGATTCAGTCAAATCTCAAATTTTGGAAGGAGCTTCTATCATGAATCTTACTGAGGTCTGTTCCCGAGTGAGTTGTGATGCCTTTACGAACACTATCACAAACCACACAGTTGGACCAGATGATATTGTTGATCACTCTTCCTTAGTTATTAGTTTGACTCCAACAAGGAACCATGATCGTGGAGTTAGATGTGATGTAGAATATAGTGCTTAACGTGGACATCGCAAGTGTATTTACTGCTATGGGACACACCGGAGGGATGTGCTAGAGTATATGGGTTTCCACCGGGGCACTCACATTACTAATCATGTGGCATCTATCAACCTCTAAAGAATGAGCAATTGAGGGAAGCAACAATATTCATTTTTACTGATGAATATGCAGCTACCGCCAGTATCAGCCTACTCTAGATATGGAGGAAACTCGTCCTAGTGCATCAACTTATGTCTTTCATGCTCACTTAGTGCGGTCTCCTCATGAATATTTGATTCAACTGCATTTGATCATATGTTAATGTAATTTTGTGGACCTGAGTAAACTTTTTTTACTATATCAATGTTCCGCTCATTAATGGATCTGTCGCAATAGTACAATGTATTGATAGTGTAAACTCAATACCATCCCTCCACTATACTCGGTTCTTCTTGTTCCAAATTTTCTTTTTAATCATATCTTCATCCATAAGCTTGTTCAAAACCAGAATAGTATTGTAACATTTACTAGTTCATTTGTTTTCATCCAGGACTTGAAGGTCGGGCAGATGATTGGTATAGGGTATGAATCAAAAGGTGTTTCACCTTGTTGAATGCTCTCCTCCAATGTCTACTACTACTGCGACTAGATCATTATTGCATATTCACAATCAGTTGGGAAACCAAGGGTTACCAAGCTTGTAAAAAATGGTCATTTCTTTATCTAATCTTAGGAGTCGCAATGTGTCATGTTTTCTGTTAGAAAAGCCCATGTAAAGGGGCCCATATAGCCCGTGTTTCTTGTTTATTTTTCCTTTCTCCTCTTTAGTCCCACTTCATGTATAGAAATCTCCTCTCTTTCTCCCTCCTATAAATATGTATTCATACCTTGTATTGAGATATAGAAAGAGTATTTACAAGTTTGAGTGTTTGTCTACATGGTATCAGAGGGAATCGGTCTCTCCTGGCGGCTAGAATTTTTACTAACCGCCCTCTCTTTGTTCTAACCGGGCGGCCTTCCTCTTCTCGCTAGGCGCGCGGCTACGCGGCCTCCTCTTCCTTTGCCGCTCTCGCCACCTTCCTTCCGTGGGGCCAGCTTCCTCCTCCTTCCCTCTCCTCCTTTTATAGTTTTTTTTACTCTTCTGACCCGTGGGCCCCTCCTCCGGTGCTACTCGCCCGACTTCCTCCTCTTGCCCGCTCGAGTTCTCTCAACTCGCGGTTTAGTCTTCTGACCGATCGAGTTCGCCCCTCCTCCGGTGCTACTCGCCTGGTCTCCTCTTCTTTTTTGCCAGCTCGAGTTTTCTACTCGCGGCTTCCTCCTCTTGCCCGCTTGAGTTTTCTACTCGCGGCTTCCTTCTCGTACCCGCTCGAGTTCTCTCAACTCGCGGAATCGTCTTCTGACCGCTCGAGTTCTCTACTCGCGGCTTCCTCCGCTTGCCGGCTCGCGTTCTTCTACTTGCAGACTCTTCTCTATTCGCAGCGGCTTCCGCACGTGGTCGTGGCTTCTTGCCGCTGGTCTTCTTTCACCGTGACCGTGCGGCCTCTCCTGCTTCCTCCTCTCTTTGTCCGCCTCTGGTGGTCTTATCGCGCGGTCTCCTTGCCTAACCGCTGCGGTTAGCCTGCTCGGGCGCCTTTCTGACTGTCCGCTTCAGGTGGTCTTCTCGCGCGGTCTCCTTGCCTAACCGCGGCCTGCTTCTCTTCCCCCTGGTCATGGGCTCCTCTCCTGAATCTTCTGTTCCGTCGGTCTCTTCTGCTGACCGCCCGGCTCCTGTAACTGAAATTCGCGATGAGTTGCGGATTACGACTATCGCCTTGACCGGCAAGAAGAACTTTACGGAGTGGGTGCACTCGGTTCGCCGTGTCCTTCAATCGAAAGGCTCTCTTCATCACCTCACCCAAGCTGCTCCGGTTCCTCCAACGGATGAGTGGCTACACAATGACGATCGGGTGCAGACGTAGCTCCTCAACTCTCTGGATAGTGAACCATACCGCATGGCCATGTATCATGAAACTGCCAAGGCCATGTGGGATGAGCTCCAAGCCCTCTACTCTGGTAAAGACAGTCTACAACACCTCTACGATATCATCACTGATCTCCAACATCTGGATGGTGGCGGAGCATCCGACCTCACGTCCTTTGTGGCTCGGGCCAAGACTCTGGTCGAAGCATGGATTCAGCATCAACCTCCCACGCTGGATCTTGCGGCACAACGTGCTCAGAAAGAGGCTGTTGGCGTAGCCATGATGATGGCTCGTGTTCCGCCTCATCTACAGAGCATTCGGGCACAGATTCTCTCTTCCGCGGCTACTCCCTCTCTGTCCGATGTGTGTGTCATGCTGCTTAAGGTCTCGCCTCCTCCTGATTGTCCGGCCCCTCCATCACCAGCTTTACTTCAGCAAACTTCGGCTCCCCTTCTCCCGCTTCCCTCGTCTACTCGTGGGGGACGTTCTGGCTCGCGAGGTCGAGGTCGCGGCAAACCGCCCCTAAAGTGTTCTTTCTGCGGGAAGGATGGTCACCACGAGGCTGTTTGCTATCGGAAGCATGGATTTCCTCCTCGCCCACAGGCTACTGTTGCTGCTACCGACTCCTCTTCTCGGTCTGATCTTGACGAGGTCCGCCTTCAGCTGCAACAACTCCATGGTTTGTTTAGTCGCCCTCCAGCCTCGGTTGCCTCTGCCTCCTCTATCTCCCATGAAGGTATGGCCCATCTCTCCACAAGTACACATTGGATAGTGGATTCTGGTGTTACTCATCACATTACTTCTCGGCGACCACAACAATACCTCCACTCGTCACATCCAAGGTGTATTACCGTTGCTAATGGGGACACGGTTCCTGTTGTCGGCTCTGCTGATATCCCTCTCACTCCGTCTCTTTCTCTTCGCTCCGCTCTTCACGTGTCGGGCTCTCCTTTTAATTTACTCTCTGTTGGTCGCCTTACTACAGATTTAAACTGCTCAGTAACCTTTACTTCTTCCTCTTTTCTGATACAGGATCAACAGAACCGGACTATCATTGGTAAGGGTCCACTGCAGAACGGGCTCTACATCCTTGATGACCCTCCAGCTATCCTGGCGTCTGTCTCCTCCGTCGATTGGCATCGCCGTCTTGGGCATGCCCATTTACCCATCCTCCAAAAGGCTCTTCCCGATGTATCTTTACCTGTTTTTCAGTGTGAAACCTGTGTTTACGGCAAAAAACCGCGTTCATCCTTTCAATCTCATTGTACCCGGAGCGCTGCTCCTTTTATGTTAGTTCACTCTGATATTTGGGGACCGTACCGTATTACTAGCATTTCTGGTTATCGTTATTTTTTAACGTTTATTGATGATTACTCTCGGATGACATGGCTCTACCTACTTCGTGATCGCTCTGAGCTTCCACAGATCTTTCGGGCATTCCTCCTCGAGACCCGCACCCAATTCTCCACCAATATCCAAACTCTTCGAACGGACAATGCCCGCGAGTACACTGGACATGAATTTGCAAACCTCTGCTCTGAATTCGGGGTTATTCACCAAACATCATGTGCCTATACCCCGCAACAAAACGGAACAGCTGAACGTAAGAATCGACATCTACTCGATGTGGCTCGCACCATCATGCTTCAGATGCAAGTTCCTAAATCTTACTGGAACTTCGCTCTCTCCACGGCCTGTTACCTCATCAACCGTCTTCCGTCAACAATTCTCCACAATGTCACCCCATTCAGCCTTTTGTTCCCTTCTACTCCTCCATTCTCCCTTCCACCCCGCATATTTGGATGTATTTGCTATGTCCACACTCTTGGTCCCTCTATGGACAAGTTGGACCCCTGGGCAACCAAACAGATCTTTGTTGGCTATTCCCGGACCCAAAAGGGCTATGTATGTTACTCCCCAGCTACTCGGAAGGTGACTGTCTTTGCCGATGTGACCTTTCGGGAAGATCTCCCTTTTTTCTCTACCTCCGATTCTCCACCTTCCCCACCCGCCGTCATACGTCCTGCTATTCCAGTTACCACTCCGTCCTCCCCACCAAGTCCGAACAAGGCCCTCCCTGTTCCATTGGCAAACAAGACCCTCCCTCCTCCCCAGCCACCTGTTATACGTGTTTACACCCGTCGCCACCCTGTCTCCGTTACCCCAATGCAGTCGGCTTCGACCTCTGATGCTTCGCGCTCTGACGATCCGGCACCAGATTCTACCGCTCATCCCCTGGCGAACTATGTATCATTACATCGCCTCTCTCCAGCACTCCACAGTTTTGCCACCTCCCTCTCTTCTATTTCTATTCCTAACACTGTGCAGGAAGCTCTGCATCATCCTGGCTGGCGGGCGGCTATGGACGAAGAGATGACGGCTCTCTGGGCGAACCAAACCTGGAATCTGGTACCTCTCCCTCCAGGTCAGAGACCCGTTGGCTGTAAATGGGTCTTTGTTATCAAACATGCTCCAGATGGCACGATTGACCGTCTCAAGGCCCGACTGGTGGCTCGTGGCTTCACTCAACAACACGGACTTGATTACGAGGAAACATTCTCTCCAGTCGCGAAGTTGAATACCATCCGTGTCCTTCTCTCCGTGGCGGTTCATTGGCAATGGCCATTACACCAACTGGATATCAAAAATGCTTTCTTAAACGGCGACCTCCAGAAAACTGTCTACATGCAGCAACCTACCGGGTTTGAGACCACGGGGGAGTCTCGAGTATGTCATCTGAAAAAGTCCATTTATGGTCTCAAACAATCTCCACGGGCATGGTTTGATAAATTCTGTAAGGCAATTCGGGAAGTCAGTTTTACTCGAAGCTCTGCGGATTTTTCCCTCTTTACGTGCCATCGAACAACTGGAACTGTTCTCTTATTGGTATACGTTGATGACATCTTGATTACTGGAGACGACTCAAAGGGCATCCAAGCAGTTAAACAACACCTTAGCTCCGTTTTCCAAACTAAAGATCTGGGTCAACTCCGGTACTTCCTTGGCCTTGAGATCGCGAGACGGCCAGACGGTCTTGTCATTTCCCAGAGAAAGTACTGCCTGGATCTCCTTCGGGATGCTGGTTACTCCGGATGCAAGCCTATTACCACCCCAATGGACGCAAATCAGAAGTTGTGTGCTCATGCCTCCGACACTGATCTTTCTCTTCAGAATCCGGAATACTATAAAAGACTTGTTGGAAAATTAATCTACCTAACAGTTACTAGACCAGATATATCCTTCGCCGTTGGAGTGGTCAGCAGATTTATGCATGCTCCGCGCACCTCGCACCTTCATGCTGTTGAGCGCATCCTCAGATACCTGAAAACTGCTCCGGGTCAAGGACTTGTCTACAAGACCTCATCCTCTACTCCGAGATTAGTTGCATATTCTGATGTTGATTATGTCGGGTCCTTGGATGATCGTCGATCAACCAGTGGTTTTTGTACCTATTTTGGGGGTCATCTCATCACTTGGCGAAGTAAGAAGCAAGCCGTTGTGGCTCGATCCTCAGCAGAAGCAGAGTACCGATCAATGGCTTCGGTTGTCTCTGAGCTAACGTGGCTGGAAAGCCTTCTTGTCGATCTCGGGGTAAAACTTCCATCACCTTTCCTTCTGCTATGTGACAGCCAAGCAGCTATACATATTGCAAAGAATCCAGTCTTCCATGAGAGAACAAAGCATATTGAAGTAGACTGTCATTTTATCCGGGAGAAAGTTCAAATGAAGAAGATCGAACTAAAACATGTTCCAGGCACTGAACAAGTCGCTGATATCCTCACAAAGGCTCTACCAAACACCTTATTCTATCAGTTGTTGTCCAAGCTTGGTGCATACGACTTGTACGCTCCAGCTTGCGGGGGAGTGTTAGAAAAGCCCATGTAAAGGGGCCCATATAGCCCATGTTTCTTGTTTATTTTTCCTTTCTCCTCTTTAGTACCACTTCATGTATAGGAATCTCTTCTCTCTTTCTCCCTCCTATAAATATGTATTCATACCTTGTATTGAGATATAGAAAGAGTATTTACAAGTTTGAGTGTTTGTCTACATTTTCGAATATCTCCAATAAACGTGCTTGCACCTTTCTATTTTGTACATTCTGAGGCGTTGGTTCCCAATAGGGGGTTGTTTCTATGTTTGATATACAATATCTTATCACCTTTATTAATGACTACTATATAATCACGTGACTGTTTTTTCTTTAAGAATCGTAAGGAACTATTGAATGTGTAACAGATTTTTCGTGCTAATATCAAATTGTAATTTGATACTTATGTCTGTTAGATCCAAAATGCTCGTGAATAGTTTCCAAATTATTTTTAAATGTTTATGATTTTTCAAGGTAGGTTCACCATTCATCTTACTCTCATATCTCGTCTTCCATTTTGCAGCACCATATACCTCTATGTATCACTTTCTCTCCAGATCATCAAATATCAATTATCTTCTTGTGTGTTACATATTTTGTACACGAAAAATTTCCTAGACGAGATAAATTATCATCTAAATTCATTAAGGCTTCGTTTGGCGTAGCTTATTTGCTCCGGTGAGTTTGGTCAAAAACGTCATTATCATAGAATGTATGTTTGTCAAGACAAAGATTATGACCTCTACCAACAAATTAAACTAGTTTTGAGCATAAAATGCATGAATTTTTAAGCTGAGGTCGGGCGTTCACGAACGACGGTTCATGACCACCGCGTTCACGACCGCCGCCGCCGCGCCAAACGAAGCCTAAATGTCTCTTCTTAAAGTATTCTCGTAGCTATAAATATACCGTTCTTATTCCCATTCTCTGCAGCAAGAAAATTTATGTACTTGCAAAGAATTTGACCAACCTTGCTCTTGCCATAACATCTGCTTTTATATCTGGCAATGCTACTTTTTGAGGGTATGCCCTTCTTTTCCTCACCTCCATCCTTATCTAAGTCTAACATTGGGATCCTCCCGGTTCCTACTCATGCTCCTTGCGACAATCTATTGGAAAAAATCTCTGATGATTTGGTAGGCCATGTTATATGATGCACTAAGCCAAAATAGAGCTAGTTGTCCCTTTGACCCAGATTGAAGCTCTCCTAAAGAAGCCATACAAGATGCTGAAAAATTGTTTACGTATATGAAGAATCATAGACCTGCAGTCGACAATCACCAACCGAATTCCCAAATGCCGACCGAGCGTTCGCTGGTCGAAGACATGTTCATCGACCAAGCTCAAGTTCACTCGCTCGGCGAACTCGCCGACTGGAGTTAAGAATTGCCGATGTTGAACTTCCTTATTCAACGGTCCCAAAACTCCTTTACAGCAAGCAGAACAAAGATTTGTGATCATTGTTCGCTGACCATGCGCTCATCAATCGCGGATTGAGCCATCCCTCTATCAATGCTCACATAATGAAGATCTTCCTAATGCAGAACAGAGATCTCTGATCGCCATTCACCGACCGAGCACTCAACGATCGCCGACCGGAATCGAATTTGTCGGGATTAAATAGAGTCGATATTGTTCAAAAAAAGGAAGGAGACGATACTATAGCCATCCATTTTAAGACATGAAGTTAAGAAGACAATTTAAGAGACCATCTCATGACAAAAGATCTTCTTCCTGCTTGCCTTTTCTATTTTCTCTTTTGCCCTAATTCTAAAATTTGTCTTCCTTCTATCTAAGACAGATAAAAACACCTTTCTTTGGTGATAGAAGATTCTCTTCATAGGCTTGTATCCACACAATGTCTACTATAAGAGAACTTCACACGTGGTGTTTTTACATTGTGGAAAAGAGTTCAACTACTGTTATAAAGGGTGTTGAATCTACCTCAAAAAGATCAGAAGCGGTTCTTGAATCCCTAGTATAAAGGGATCTGATTGGGTTATTGGGTCTCCAGATGAAAAAAACTATACAAGCCTTGCCATAGGAATTGTTAGCCCAAAAGAACAGTGGAAGAGTGGACAACCCGAATTTATTGAGGAACCACTATAAAATTCCTTGTGTTCATCTCTATACCTAAATTTATATTTTTGCCATTTACTTTACTGTTTGTATGATCCTTCGGCTGTGATTGTGTGATTAAAAAGAAAATGTGTATTCTCTATTCACCCCCCCCCCCTGTAGGAGAATATGATACGGGTCTTAGAATGTTGTCGGCAGAGAGGCCGGAGGTGGAGAAGATGGCGGTGGTGGAGGATACTGTGGAGCCAGAACCGCGACTGCCTAAGCGGGGTTGCTCGTTAAAGGTGAGAGCCACCAAGATCTCACATTCAAGGGATGAGAACTAGAATTCTTCTTGCTTAATTTATAAAATACATCCCATGACTTTATATAGGCTACAACATTTAAAAAGACAAAATAATAATAATGACATCTAAAAATAGAGTCGGAACTCGAAGCCCCTACATAATGATAACAACTAGACACCTAGATAATAAAGATAATTATAATAATTCGCAGCCCATAACATCACTCCCGCCGTCCAAAAAGAGCTTGTACCCAAGCTCGAGGGAGATAACGTGAAGGCAAGCGTCATCCGACGCCTTCCTCGTCTGAGTCCTCGACGTCTAGGTAGAAAAGCTTTTTGCATCCGTCTCTGCGAGTGTACTGCTCGTCACAATTAAAACATAAACCCTGAGCGTGGCGGTCCAACATCTCGGTTCGAGATAAGCGACGGACCAGCGGGGCGGGAGGACCCTCGAGACGTCTTTGTGGAGTGTCGATGTCAGTGGGCAAGTAGGCCTCCTGGGCCAACTGGAGGTGGCGGTCGCATAGTCTGGCAAGACTCATAGCAGTCACTAAGTTTGGTGGGGCCTCAAATTCAACATCCAGTTGTATGCGAGCTTGAAGTCCGGCTGTGAAGATGGAAACTTGCATTGCAGGAGGAAGTGTGACGTGTGAAACTGCTCCATTTAATCATCCACTGTGCCTGTTTGACGGAGAGTCGTAAGAGCACCGAAGGGGTTGCTGCGGATGGGAGGGTCGAAACGTAGGTTGCAATATCGCTTGAAGTCGTCCCAAGTCAGGCCAGGTTGATCGGTGAAGAGACGAGTGGCCCAAAGCAAAGCTGAATCGAGTAGGTGAAAAGAGGCTAGAGGGAGTCGATCATCAGCTGGAATTTGTTGGTGGTCGAAGAATTGCTCGCACCTGGTGAGCCAGGACAATGGATCAATTTTGTCGTCATAGGTGGGGAAGTCCAACCTGGTGTTGCGTGGCTGCATAGCCACTTCTTGTCGAAGGAAGGCCGACGGCTCGTGGCGGAGGGGCGGCGGAGGCGCCTGACTACTGTTGGCATGACCCGTCGGTGGAGTGGTGATCACGGGAAGTGTGGAGGTCAACTCATTAAGCTTGACGGTGAGGGAGGCAATATCGTCCAGATGGCATGCTTCAGCGTCCAGATGGCGTATTTCAGCGTCCCGAGAGCGGGTCTCGATGGAGGTTATGAAATCTTGGAGAGCCGCCAAGAAATCTGAAGTGTCGGTCATCGTGCGGTCGGGAGTAGCACGGGAGAGAGAGCGGGTGATGGGGTGACTAAAATCCTCCGATGTGGCTGATTGAGAGTTGTCGCGGGAGCCACGTCGCCACCCAAAATTGAGAACAAGAGTAGGTGGGGCTGTTATGGGAGAAGAGAGGCGCGGCTGCTCCCCCTTTTTGTTTAAAATAAAGAGCTGTTATTGGAAAAGCGGCGAGGCAGGGGGGAAATTTAATAGGCAATATAGTAATTAGAATGCTTCCACCGGTCGGGCGGAAGAATTTAATAGGCAGGGGGAAGAATTTAATAGGTAATAAATTAAATACGAAGGGTTTTGCGTTAGGCTCGAGGACTGTTTGCAGAAGCCGGAACGGTTGCACGAAAGTGCCGCACGGGGCTCGAAACCACGAAAGCAAAGGAGCGGTGGTTCCGCACAGGGTCGAGGCGAGCAAAGTAACGGCGTGTCGGGGGTTTGAAACCGAAATCGATCGGTACAGAGCGACGGATCAAGTGTGTCGCTGGCGGAACTGCGAGGTGTGTCGACGTCGGAACCACCAAGATCTGGCTGAGTTTTGTTTGTAGGAAACGGGAGCCACCGAAATTGCAGAAAACAAAGCGACGGAGCAGGTGCGTCGACGCCGGAACTGCGAGGGCTGGTTGAGCTTTGTTTGCGTAGGGGAGGTGACCAGCGACAGAGGAGTGGTTCAGGCGGGCGTCCTTGGAACAGGAGCAGCACCGGTTGCAGCACAATGGAGGCACCCTAAGACGAAAACGAGGATCACACAGATCGCAAGATGTATTTTAATAAAAATTAAATCAAAAGCATGAGAAATATGTAATAATCAAAAAATAAAAATATAATATTTCATATCTTACCAATGATACCATCACATTAAAATATTAATATAAAAGACAGAGCATGCCATACCTCCATCACATTAAAATATTACATTCCAAAAAATCAATAGTGTTCATGTTCAATCCTACTTTAAAGAAAATCACTCAAGTCCTCTTCTGCACGCTAGCAAGTTCCCAATGAAATCAAGTATCCAAATCCGCTTCATTTGGAGCTTAAGTCCTAACGATCTTGCACTACGTCCTAACGTCCTAATGATCTTACGTCTTGCACTACGATCCTAACGATCTTAACAGGTCAGCGATCTTAAGAAAAACGGATCGTTACCTTGTGCAAGATCGAAGATCTGCGATCTTACGATCTTGCACGCGATCTTAACAACACTGGTTGCAGCACAATGGAGACAACGAGATCAGATTGGCGCAAAAAATGACGAGAGTGCCCCTCTGATGCGGACAGCCGCAGAGCTGCAAGTAGGGTGTTAGCGTCGGCGGAAGAGGAACCGACTTGTTGACTACCAATCCGAGCGGTGGAAAGAACTACCAATCCGGGAGCTTTGATACCAAGTTGATACGAGTCTTAAAATGTTGTCAGCGGAGAGGCCGTAGGTGGAGAAGATGGCGGTGGTGGAGGATACCGTGGAGCCAAAATCGCGGCTGCCTAAGCGGGGTTGCTCGTTAGATAAGAGAGTCACCAAGATCTCGCATTCAAGGGATGAGAACTAGAATTCTTCTTGCTTAATTCATACAATACATCTCATGCCGTTATATATGCTAAAACATATAAAAAGACAAAATAATAATGACACCTAATACTAGACTCGGAGCTCGAAGCCCCTACATAATGATAACAACTAGACACCTAGATAATAAAGATAATTATAATAATTCGCGGCCCATAAAAAAATATCCATCTCTCTTTCCACACTTTCAATGGGATTGTTGGGTTCACCATCACCATTTGACTCGAGTTGGACTAATCACCTAGTCTAGGACGTTTACAGCGCAGTACCTCATGTTCACCCGACGCTTAATATGAGGCTTTTTGTTGTCATTTATTCAAGGGAATATGGTTGGGATTTCCATAAGTTCAAGCATATGAACCAATGGGTAAGTGTTTGATCTTACAAGTGATATCAGAGCGGGGGTCGTAGGTTCGACTGGCGGCAATACCTGAGGGAGAATTTTATGGTATAATGCCTGTAATTCAATCTTAATCTATGAGGATTTCAGTTACCTATGTAGCTTGCCTATGTTGCGCAGAAATGGGGGATTGTTAGGTCCATCGTCATCCTTTGACTTGAGTGGGACTAACCGCCCAACTCACGGCGCTTATATTGCAGCACCTCATGTTCCCCTGCCGCGTAGTATAGGGCTTTGTGCTGTCATTTGTTATAGGAAAATGTTTACGCCCTTTCCATAAATTCGAGTTTATATACCATTTGGGTAAGTTCTTGATCATACACAATCTATTGATCAAAATGCTTTGAAACTACAGTTCTATGATAAGTTAGAGGAAATTGCAGCTACACCTTTAGATCTCTTGCATGTGTCAATCACTCCTTTGGTCCAAGATATTTATGCATGTTATCTCTGACACTACTTCCACTGAGAATGATTGCCACATAACACTATGTAAGACTCGCCACAATTATTCTACTTATCATCTTATATCACAGTTTGTTTCATATGACCATTTATCTCTATGTCATCAAGCTTTTTATCACTTCACTCTCTTTTATTTGAATTCCAAAGACACTTCAAATGCAAAATCACATCTTGGATGAAGAAATGTTATGCTTAACAAAATAAAAGCATTGACATTGAATGGCATGTGGTATTTGGTTCCCTTCCTTCTGGAAAGTCCATCATTAGTTGTCTTTGCGTTTATCCAATCAAGTGCTCCGATGATGGTTCATTCACATGTTGAAATCCTATATGCAGCTTATGTATACACTCCATTGTTTGGTATGGATTACCTTGATACTTTCTCTAATGTTATCAAGGTTGCCTCGATTCAAGTTTTTTAAGCCAAGTTGCTAACTAAGATTGGCTACTTCATCAACTTGAAATCAAGAATATTTTTTGCATGGTGTATAAATGAGGAAGTTTAAATGGAGCAACCATTTGGTTTTGTTGCTCATGCATATATATAGTTTGAATAGTCACCAAAAGTCAGGTTCAGCAAGTTTATCTCGACCCTTCTCCAATTTAGTATGATGAGAAGCATTCATGGCCACTTTGTTTTATATAACACGAGTCGGGGAAGGGAATTTTGGTGATTGTTATGTGGATGATATCTGTTAAACCACCGCACTCATTTTCCATTTCAAAACCCAGAGAGAGGCGGGGCCTATTATAAGCACTGCGGACCATCTCGGTAGGCAGTGTGTGACTAATCTTGTCATGCCTTTTTTTTATGCTGGACCGTCCAATATGTCCCTTCAGCTTGAACCTAGCTCTGATACCATGTTAAACCACCGCACTCATTTTCCATTCCAAAACTCGGATCAAAGATAGAAGACTCGGGGCCTATTATAAGCACGAGTGTACCGTCTCGGTAGGCAGTGTGTGACTAATCTTGTCATGCCTTTTTTTTATTCATGTTGGACTGTTCAACAATATCATTATCAGCAACAACGATGGAAGTAGCATCAATTAACTCAAGAGACATCTACATCAACAATTTAAACCGGGTATTTGTAAATTTGAAAATATTTCCTAAGGATCGAAGTGGCGAGAACCTAGAGCAAAGAGGAATATTTTAAAGAAAGTATTTTTTTTGATACTTTGGAGGCTGGGCTTGGTTCAAAGTCAATTCAAACACTCATGGATCTGACACTCAAGCACATACCTAGACAAGGTGAACTCATGTTGATTCAGGACAATATAGACACCTTGTAGGATAACTGAGTTACCTTATGGGTATATGTCAAGACATCTCTTTTGTTGTAAGTGTAGTTAATTAGGTAACCAAATTAGGGGCATTGGAAGGTAAATTGTGAATAAAATCCTTCAAAATCATAAAGGTGGACAGGAAAGACGACTATTGCTTCAAAATCGATGTCATTAGCAAAATGTTGGAAATATTGAAGCATATTATGTTTGTTCAGTGGAAATCGGTAATTATTTTTGTGATACCCTAAACCGGGCAACACATATACATATATATAGATACGCTAACACGTGACATATCACATGGAATACATAATCTCGATATACAAATAAAAGTGAATATTCAACTCTCCCCCTCAAGTTGGGAATATATATTGACCATTCCAAACTTGTCGGTATTTTTCTTGAAGTTGTCGCTGCATAGCCCCTTGGTGAAAACATCGGCAAGCTGATCAAACGAGCTCACAAACGGAGTGCAGATATTCCCCTTATCGAGGTGCTCTTTGATGAAGTGCCTATCAACTTCCACATGTTTGGTCCTGTCATGTTGAACTGGATTGTGTGCAATGTTGATGGCTGCCTTGTTGTCACAGTAGACAACAATAGGTTTTTTCACCTGAAGGCCCAACTCTTGGAGAATGGTTATTAACCACAGTCCCTCACAAACGCTTTGAGCCATAGCTTTGTATTCTGCTTCAGCGCTTGAGCGAGAAACCACGTTCTGCTTCTTGCTCTTCCATGAACCAGGTTGTCTCCCACAAATGTGCAGTACCCCGTGGTTGACTTTCTGTCATCCTGACTACCAACCCAATCAGCATCAGTAAATACCTCAAACTCAAACGTCTGATTAGCCTTGAAAAGAATCCCGCGCCCGGGTGTCTTTTTGAAATATCGCAACACCCTAAAGGCTGCCTGCTGATGACGTACCGTAGGGGAGTGCATATACCGGCTTAGAACACCCACCGCATACGTGATATCCGGGCGAGTATGGGACAGATAAATGAGCCTCCCAACCAGTCGTTGGTATTTTGAGGCGTCTGCTTTCTCCCCACTAATATCTGCATCAATCTTATGATTAGCCTCAATTGGAGTGTCAATCGGAGCACACCCAAGCATCTCAGTCTCCTCCAGAAGATCAAGAGTATACTTCCTTTGGGAGATGAAGATCCCCTGTCGGGACCTTGCAACTTCAATTTCCAAAAAATATTTCAGCTTTTACAGGTCCTTGACTTCAAATTCTTTTCGCCCAGGTGTTTTTTCAAGTACTTGATCTCATCCAAGTCATCTCCGGTAATGATGATGTCGTCCACGTACACAATAAGGATAGAAACCATAACACCCTTCTTTTTGATGAAGAGGGTATGATCAGCTTGACTTTGAGTATATCCCAGACGTAGCATGGTCATGTTAAAACGTCCAAACCAAGCTCTCGGAGACTATTTCAGGCCATACAGGGATTTTAGCAGCCAACAGACCCTCCGGTTGGACTCTTTGACATCGAGGCCCGGAGGAATATCCATATAGACCTCCTCTTCCAGATCACCATGCAGGAATGCAATCTTGACATCGAGCTGCAGTAGCTCCCATCCACGAATCACAGCACAAGAAAGAAGAACACGGATTGAGTTCATCTTGGCAACCGGAGCAAAGGTCTCCTGGTAGTCAATGTCTTGAGCTTGGGTATATCCTCGAGCCACTAAACGTGCTTTGTATCGCTCCACCACCCCATCTTGGTTCTGTTTGACGGTGAAGACCCAACGAGATCCGACCGTTCGCTTCCCAGGGCGAAGGCTAGTGAGCCTCCATGTTTTATTTTTATCCAAGGCACTCAGTTCCTCCTCCATAGCCTGTTTCCATTCAGGTATCTGAACAGTCTCCTGCCATGTCTTAAGAATCACAATAGATGACAGAGTGGAGATAAAAGCTTTATGAGCCTGAGATAGATGAGTATAACAAATGTAGTTGGAAATGGGGTGTTTGGTGCTACCCCTTTTACCTATAAGGCGTGCAAAAGGAACATGGAGGTCATCATCTGAATCTGGAGCTGAGACATTCACTGGCACTGGCGGAACATTCACAGTCTGCACTTGCTCAACAGTCCGGGGACGGCGTGAGTACGTGTATAATATAGGTGGAGCGGAAGTGGAAGAGAGAGGAGTGGCAACAATTGGACGAGGAGATTCGATGTGAACAATTGGAAGAGGAGATTCGATGTTCTTGACATCGTAACTTCTCGTCTCCCCCTGACGAGGACTGAACTACGACTCCCCCTCACGAAATGTAATATCCACAGTACAATAGTAACGCTGAGTCGAAGGATGATAACAACGATACCCTTTGGTGGTAGGGGAGTACCCAACGAAAACACACCGTAGGGCACGCGTATCAAGTTTATCACGATGCGGGGTATGAACATGGACAAAACAGACGGAGCCAAAGATACGAGGAGCAAGATGAGAGGTATGGACGATGTGTTGTTTGGCAAGACGCGATAGGGACGTATCAAAGGAAAGGGCACGAGACGAAAGACGGTTAATGAGATGAGCAGCTGTGAGGACTGCATCACCCCAGTAGGATTTGGGAAGGTGCATAACAATGAGTAAACACCGAGCCACCTCCCGCAAGTGTCTATTCTTCCGTTCGGCCACCCCATTTGGGTGGAAGTGTGGACGCACGTGGTTTGATGTATGATGTCCATTAGTAGAGAGATAGGTCCCAAAGGCACCCCGATCATCATATTCACCCCCATTATCACTACGCAACACCCAAATTGTGCCACCAAATTGTTGGCTCACCATCTTATGAAACGTCTGAAAACAGGAAATGACATCACTTTTCTTTTTAAGCAGATAAACCCACGTAACGCGGGAGTGACAATCAATAAAAATAACAAACCATTTATAACCAGATAAAGATAACACTGGGGACGGACCCCAAACATCAGAGTGAATAACATCAAATGACAACAAACTAGGGATGGACAAATGAGTAGTACTCTGACGGACATGTTTAGAGCGTTCACATGTATCACAAGAAAAAGACTGAATTAAAGAGTTAAAAACACGAAACAATATAGTAAGATAAAGAGGCGAAGGATGGCCAAGACGCTGGTGCCAGCACTGAATGTCATGTAAAGTCGGAGATCTGGTGGATGAAAGAGCGCTAGAAGAAGACTGGTCCAACAAGTATAGTCTACCAACGTTCCTACCACTGCCAAGTGTCCGCCTCAAAGCCAGATCTTGAAAAACACAAACATCAGGAAAGGTCACAGAACAATTTAAAGAAGTAGTTAAGTGACTAATGGAAAGCAAATTGTGAGGAAAAGACGGGACATGCAGAACAGAGGGCAGTGATAGGTCGGGAGAATAGGGGACAGTCCCTTTACCAGCGATGGTGGAGAGAGAGCCATTAACAGCTATAACCTTATCACGACCAGAAAGAGGAGTAAAAGAGGTAAAACCTGAGGCAGAACCAGTCATGTGATCGGTCGCCCCCGAGTCAATAATCCACTCGGAGGGAGAGGAGGACACAAAATGAGCACTGGAGAGACCCGAAGTAGCAACAGCAGCATGAGAACCAACAGTAGGAGAGTCAGTGTGGGAGTGTAGCATGCGACGAAGAGCATCTAACTCGACAGCAGACAGACCCCCAGAGGAGTCCTCCTGAACCTCAGTAGAGTGCGCAGAAAACTGAGAATGATCGCCAGACTGACGGCCACCACCACGGTACCCACCGCGACCCCGAGTACTAGAACCCCGACCAGCAGGGGCAAGGTGAGGATGTAAGAGAAAACATGAGTCCCTGGTATGGCCCTTCTTCCCACAGTGGCTACAAATAGGGGGTCCGCGTGAAGCCCCCGCAAGCGCAGAATGATCAGGATCAGGAGCGGCACCAAGAGTACGACGACGATTCTCATCATTGAGAAGCATGCTGAAGGCTTCTCGAAGAGAGGGAAGTGACTCACGATGGAGAACATGCAAGCGAACAGCATCAAACTCCATGTTGAGTCCCATAAGAAAGACGTGGACACGGGAACGATCTCTGTCTTTCTGAAGGGCCAGCGCATTAGCAGTACAAGCAGTCGTAAAAGTATTGAAGAAGTCCAATTCCTAATAGAGGCGCTCAAACTCTGAATAGTAGGCAGAAACAGACATAGAGCCCTGTTTCAGCTCCAGAACACGGCGAGTGAGCTCATACACTTGCATCAAACTGCCTTCCTGAGAGTAAGTATCACGGGCCCGAGTCCAAATATCATATGCGGAATCCAACAACATATAACTGCGATACACCAGAGGGGACAGCGAGTGAAGTAACCACGAGACAACCAAAGAATTTTCCGCATCCCATTTTTTCCATGTGGGATCAGTACGTGGTGGCTCAACGGTGGAACCATCAACAAGTCCATATAACTGGTGGCTGCGAATAGCATGTTGGGCCGCCCGGGACCACTCCAGATAATTCGTGTCATCCAAGGCAACAGTAGTTATCTTCAACGAGCCAGACTGGCCATGGCTCCGAGGAGGGTCGACAGATGAACTGGTTGGAACACCGGAGTGAGGAGCCGTGGAGATAGTGGATTGATCATCCATGGAGAAGAGAGTAAAGAGCCCCAAATCAGAGAAGAGGGACCTCCAACGGGTCCCCCGTAGATCATGGCGTCGAAAGGAACACCGGAGGAGGTGAGCAAGATGTCTCGGCTGCCTCATGGAGAATAAAACGGCCAGAGACGTGGGGGGCCGCCCGGAAGACCGGGCGGAGAGGGCCCTCGGAAGAAGGCCGCTGGAGAAGAAGCGCCGCTGGAGAAGAAAGGTCGTTGGAAGAAGGTCGGCGACAGCGAGAAGGGCGCTGGAAGAAGGGAAGAAGCCGAGAAGCGGGCGAGCGGGCGAAGCGGAGCGGAGGAGCGGGAGAAGCGGGCGACGGAGCGGACGGAGCGGTCGAGGCGGGCGGCGGAGCGGACGAAGCGAACGGAGCAGGCGAAGCGGATCGACGAGAGGGCTGGAGCGGAGGAAGACCTAGTCCTCTGATACCAAGTGGAAATCGGTAATTATTTTTGTGATACCCTAAACCGGGCAACACATATACATATATATATAGATACGCTAACACGTGACATATCACGTGGAATACATAATCTCGATATACAAATAAAAGCAAATATTCAACTTGTTCCCCCCTCAAATAGACGATTTATATAAGGGTCCGTTCGTTTCGCAGGAATTGAGCTGCAGGAATTGAAATTGAACTCAATTCTCATTCCCGTAGGAATTGGAATTGAATTCAATTCCCATTCCCGTAGGAATTGGAATTGAATTCAATTCCAATTCTGCTGTTCGGCTGAATGCAGGAATTCTGTCACAGAAATTGGAATTAGCAATTCCGAATGTTCGGCTGTATCCTGGAATTCAAAGTACAGAATTCAAATTTGTAATTTTTATTATAAACTGAATTGAAATAGCTTAGCAAAAATTATATTTCAACGACATAAAAATTAAGAGTCCACGCACCGAATATTCAAAAAAAAGTTCAAAATAGTCTACAGCATTATAATAGTCCGTACATGAAATCAAAAGTCCTTAACATAATCTAATTAATCGCATAGATGTAAGCGGAGTCCAGGTCCTCCTAATTGGCATCGGTAATGCCATGAACACGTCGGTCTTCTTGTCGTCAACACTCAGCATATCGATAGCCTGTATGACATCAGTCTCATTCAAATACGTAATAGCTGCAATGGCGGCATATATCCTATCTGCCCTTGAGATCGGCGGCGGTGGCGGTGGCGGCTGAGAAGTCACGCTGCTATCATGCTCACATCAATCGTAATCGGCAAGCACTATAGAAGAGGTAATTTATATTGAAGGGTTTCAAATGTCTCAAGAGATTAGGTGGTAAGCACTGCTTCAGGCTTCAACATTTCACTACATCTGTGAACTGTTGAAGCAGTTCACTTGAATCAGTGAACTGCCGGGCTCTTATTCATATTATTATACAGAAGAAGAAGAAGAAGAAGATACCAGCGACGGGAGCGGCGAAATCGCAGAGCAGCGGGAGAAGCGGGATCGGCCAGCGACGGGAGCGGCGGGAGAAGCGGGATCGGCCAGCGACGGGAGAAGCGGGATCGGCCAGCGACGGGAGCGGCGAAATCGCAGAGCAGATCGGGAGAAGCGGGATCGGCCAGCGACGGGAGCGGCGAAATCGCGGGATCAGACCTAGCGACGGGAGAAGGAGCAGAAATTGTGAAATCAGACCTAGCGAGGTCGGAAAGGCACGTCGCGCATTTACATACTGCGGCGATTCCGACGAAATTGCTGCAAATTTCTGATTCCCACGTTTCATTTTAGGTACCGAACGGCTGGATTAAGAATTGGTAAATGAATTCCAATTCCAACCGCCCAATTCCCGCGAAACGAACGGGCTCTAAGGGTATTGTATCATACTTGATGGAAATTTGACTTCGTGGAAAAGCATGAAACAGTAAAGTTGTGGCAATCGAGTGGTGAGGGGGAATATAGAGTTATGGCTATTCATACACATGAGTTAACATGGATTAAACAACTTTTTACTGAGTTTGACTTCTCTTAACAAGAACTCATGAAGATCTTGTGTGATAAACAAGATGTGATGCATATTGCATCAAAGGCTGTGTTTCATAAAATGGCATAACATATTGAAAATGATTTTCACTTCTTTCGACAAAAGATAATGTAAATAATAGTGACATTCATTGTTAGTTTAAATGACCAACTGGAAGGACCTTATGACAAAAGCAGTGAGAAGTCCATGCATCAACTGTATATGTAACAAGTTGGGTTTCTATAATATATATTTACTAGCTTGAGAAGGACTTTTATATTTACATAGAAAAGTAAAAAACTAATAAATCAAAGTGTTTGTTGCAAGAAATTAAATGGAAAGACAATAATTCAATGATACATCATTATAAAGTAATTGTTGGAGAGTATTGTTCACCACAAGTGGTTACTTGATTGCGCCTAATCTATACAATATTAAGGGATCCTCATATTTGACGGTAAAATCATCAAACTCCTCACAATTGTCCAATTATCTTGCCAATATTATTAATATTTTAATTTTTTTTAAAAAAATATAAACATAAAATGAAATTGTGGTTACTATTGTTTACCACAAGATTGTGGTTGCTTGACTGGGCCTAATCTATACAATATATTAAGGAGGTCCTCATATTTAATGGTGATGTCATCAAACTCATAACAATCATCCAATTATCTTACCATTATTATTATTTTAAATATATATATAAAAAATATAAGTATAAAATAAAATTGTGGTTGGTATTGTTTACCACAAGATTGTGGTTACTTGATTGGGCCTAATCTATACAATATATTAAGGGGATCCTCATATTTAATGGTGATGTCATCAAACCCATCACAATCATCCAATTATCTTGCCATTATTATATTATTAGTTTAAATTAAATATATAAAGAAATAAAATTATAAAATAAAATTTTAAATAACTTCTAGAATTTATTTTCAAATACGAGGGACTGTGAGTTAGTTGAAGATGTCACAATCCCCAAATTGTGCAATGATTGGAGTGTTGCAACACCTATTGGGGGTACTTTCATAATCCTATTCTGCTTCAAAACTTTTCTCAATGCCGAATATTATGCATGGAGGGCACCGCACATCTGAGAATAGTTGGAGTGTATTATTCAGCACAAGAGTGTGGCTAATTCATTAGGACTAATTAGTCAGAAGGCTTATTGAATTATTTGAAATTATGAGTCAAGTACAAGGACGGGCTATGGCATCATTTGGCGGGTTATTTTTGCACTGGCACGGTCGCCACCACCAAACAGGGCATGTTTAGCTATTCGCGGCAACGTCCACAGCCGGTGTAAATAGAGGTCACGACCATTATTATTGAACATGGTCGAGAAAATCAGTGGTGTATAGCAACACGCAGTAATAAACATTATGCGAGCCCGGCAGTCTCATTCACGAGCCTTTCTCTTCCATAACTTGAATCCCTAGCCAAGCAGAGGGTCCCATTCTTCCATCCCAGAAGGCAAGCAGATCGTCGATGCCGACAACTACATTTTTCCATCCCAGAACACGAGCCTATATTTCTTCCAGAAACTTGTGGTTTAACATCCGCCCAATACCTCTCTCCCTCCCCAGATCGCAGCGGCCCTTCGCCAGCACTGATGCCGCCCCTCACCAACGCTGATCGC
Organism: Platanthera zijinensis; assembly: GCA_039513925.1. Taxonomy (NCBI): domain Eukaryota; kingdom Viridiplantae; phylum Streptophyta; class Magnoliopsida; order Asparagales; family Orchidaceae; genus Platanthera; species Platanthera zijinensis. The sequence continues at coordinate 32,247,443 of CM077080.1, read as the reverse complement.
AGCAGCCCCCTCGTTGGACTCAATCGTCTTCCTCTTGCAGCAAGGTACGCTCAGATCTGTAGAATCTTATGACATTGAATTTGTAAATCTGAATGGGAGATCTCAAATCTTTGCTCCTAATTACTGCAGTATTTTTTTTTATGTTCTCATCTTCAATATCCACGGGTTAGTGCTTCGCCCTCTCAATCTGTATCCCACGGGGCGGGAAAACTACAACTTCTGCCTTCTTCGCTACCGTTCGGAGGGGTTATTTCTTGGTTTCGCCCAGTCATTAATAACTTAACCAGATTTAGTACGATATGCCGCTATCCGGCTACGTACGCTGATTTGGTGGACAAAGTTAGGGCCAAGCTGTCCGGGGCTGGCTCCTCCCTCTCAACTCTCTTTCTTCTCTCAGATTCCATTCTTGTTCGGTAATCATAAAAAATAAAAGTATCGGATGAAAACAAAATTCTTCCGAACAGAATTTTATTTACAAACCACAGTTCATAACCACTCAACTCACAAATCACAGCTCATGAATACAACGCTCATGACCGCCGCAGCGCCGAATGGACCCTTAATCTTGCCTATGTAAATTTAATGTTGAGTGCAATCGACTTGTTGAATTACATCTATACATTCACATAATTATTTTGGTGATTTATTAACTTTTTGGATTTTTTAGATCATTACAAATGATTTAAGACCAAGAAAATAAGATTTAAATGCTTATTTTAGCATTTAATTAGCTAGTCGAGACTCGAGAGGGGAGTGAATCCCAATCCATGGTCTAATTATGAAATGTGATCAGTCCGTTGGGTAGGTAATTGTGTAACTAAGCTCACCGAGATGGATAAAGTTGATTGAAAATCGGTCAAAATTGGCTTGTTAAATACAGCCAAAATTGTCAGCCCGTGCATAAATTCACTTATTTCCTTCTTCTCCAACTCCTGATTCAATTATTAATAAGATGCAGCGCATCATTTGAAAGAACATAAAGAAAGATACATGTTAGTATCATATAAGGATATTTCATAGGTCACATATAGCTAGATAGTCATAACTTGAAAATGGTTTATCAAATAATTTGAAACAGCGCCATAGAATATCCGTTGGCCATGTTTTACATAAGCTAAATATTAACCAACCAAAATCAAACAAAGATAAATAATGGAACGCAGATTTATTAATGCTGCACAGAAATTTACCTTTCTGCCGCAGAAGGTTTGTTATGACAGAAAACATGTGCAAGCGGATTTTTTACATCATCACCACTAGTCCTTCGAGGATTACTTTTTTTATCACGAAAAGATTCTACAAAATAATAGATTAATGTGCTGTTCAGAAAGAATAGATCTAGTATCTCGCGGTATATTGAGGTGAGAATAACCAAATAAAATAAAGAAAAAGTTACCTTTCCAAGCCAAAAAACATACAATATTTGGTTGGCAGCCAATCATCTTTTGAACCAGTTCACCCGACAATAGTCCAAGGGGAAGATTTTTCAATTCTCTAACTAAAGAAGAAAGAGTAATCTTGTCGTTGACAAAAATGTAATCATTTAGGTCCCTACTAGCTTCTCCTCCTCCATGCTTTCCAAAATCCAATGAGGATAGCACCTAAACAATCTCCAATTCACCTAAATGATGTAAATAAGACTATTATTCTAGAAGCAATTATACAAATCAACTGACCTTGCTGAAGCGACAAGATTCGCAGCCACAGCAGATCCCAATATCCTTTATAATTCCACGAAGATCTATCTAAAAAATAATGCATCTTACAAAGATAGTCCTGGATAAATTAAGGAAATGAACACACAGATATAAAAAATTTCACCTCATCTTTCTTGTAGTTTACCATAATTCCATCAAGCAGGCCCGTGGCCAGCAAGCAACTAACAGTTGAAAGTAGACTTTCAGGTGTATACAAGGATAAAATAATGGCTTTCTTCTTTCCAATGTTTAAATCCCTAACATTCTGCGAAACGAACTCTCTGATATTTGATTCATATGCGTCTAATGAAGTGATCTCACTTGACTTCTTTGAAGACAACTCGTCATTTGAAGATAATATATCTACTCCTCTTTTCTTGTGAGCCGGAGGGTGTTGTGGATCAACATCACAGAATGTTAATTGGCGAGAAACCTTATGATTGACCTTGGAAGTATCACTAAGAGGTGGCTTCTTAGTTCTTGTTGACCGAGGGCCCTTTGGGAAACTATTGATGCAATTATAAAAGAATTTGCCCCCAAAGAGGTTCATGTAAGATATTAGAAATTAAAACCAAACATATGACCTTTAAGTGTACATGAATCAAGCTATTGTCAGAACATGTAAGAAAAAGAAGCAGAAATAAGGTAAAATACAAGAAAACAATATTCCATCCTATAGTAAGAAACCTTAGACTTATCCGGGGTGACTATTTCACTTACTGGGCGTATTAACCCCAGGTGGGATGTATGGAAGAAAACAAGAAAGAATAGTTCTTTTCAACATGTTATCAGAGCGGTAAATCCCTCAGCGTCGTTGACTTCAAGGTTCGATCGTGCTTCATTGGTCCAACTCTTCCCTCGATCGACATTTTAGTTGGATCCCGATCATCTGGCGGCAATTTGTGCCTTTACCGTTCCATTTCTCCTCAATTCCTAGATCGACGTGGGAATCCTCGATCGACCTGCGCATCCTCGATCAATTGACCATCGCCTTCATCAATCTTTCCTGCAGCAACAGCCGTACGGATCTCGCCATCTTCGGCGAGCACATCACCTTCTCTTTGTAACTCCCCGGTCTACTGTGGGTGGGCTACAAATCTGCAGACCAGTGACCCCAACCCATCTCCACAAATCTAATTGACCGCAACCGCTAATTCCAATGGTGGGTTGTTGAGGCTAGGGCATGAATCCCAAACCGTCTAGATAAGGGAGCTCTCAGCTCAGTTGGTGATGAGGACCAATTAAAAAAAAAAATTATTTAGGAGAACTGGAGTTCAAGCCCCAGCCTCAACAACTTGCCATTGGAATTAGCGGTTGCGACCAATCAGATTTGTGGAGATGGCTTGGGGTCACTGGTCTGCAGACCTGTAGCGCACCCACAGTAGACCGGGGCATTACACTCTTTCTACGGCACACGTCGAGCGACGCTCTTGCGATCTGCTGCTGCTTTATATGGCTTAAGCTAGCCAGCCGTCCAACCCATAACTTCCTGAAAAGGGTTCTTCTTCTGAGTGCTCTAATGGGGGATAAACCGAAGAGCGTTAATGTTCCTGAAAGGACTATTGATCAACCTAAATACTATGGTGGAGGAAGTTCAAATGAGGATTTCACTCATGGCGTGAGTGCGTGACTCACATCAAACTGAATAGAAGGAACTACCTCCTATAGGCACAGTCTATGCAGATATCATCTCCACCAAAGGAATCGCCATGGACCCGCAAAAGGAGGTTGTCCTGCACTGGTCGACGCTGACGAGCTGTCGTGCCGTGCGGGGATTCTTGGGACTCACCAGCTACTACCGCCGCTTCATCCGCGGTTACGGGGCCTTGGCACGGCCACTGACAGACCTCCTGAAGAAGGAGGTACCTTTCCTGTGGGATGCAACCGTCCAAGAGGTTGTTACGGCATTCGACACGCCAGACCCGCATTGGGGCCGCACATACCAGCGCCGCCGACCGACTGAGGCCGCATAATTCGACTCTCTTGTTTTCGTCGCAATTTCAGTACTTTTAATTTCAGTATTTCCATTTCAGTTTATCTCACGTGTAGTAAGCCCAAGTGAGGGGCACGAACTTTTTAACATTTGTGTTGTTGTTGGGTGACCTATATGGTCCGGGTTTTGGAATGATCAAGGAAGGTTTTAATCCAAAAGTTCTCTCTCTCTCTAACTCTCCCTCTCTACCCGAGGGGATCTTCCGCGTAACCCTAAGGGCAGGCGCCGCCGACTCCCGCGCGCAGGCCGATCGGCCCCTTTCCGCGCCTCCACCGCTCCAGTTCCTCTTCTCCCCTTTTCCCTTCTTCTTCTCCCTCTATTCCTCTCCTCTTCCTATTCTCCCTTCGCCATCTTCGACCGGAGCACCATCCGCGGTTTACAACGGGTTCCTCCGAGGCCTCGTGGATCTTCATCCTCTTCCGGCCCCATCACTCGATCTAAGTCGGGGGGTCATAACAGAGGCCTTCTACAGCTTGCAGCACGCTCTCGTGGCGGCACCGGTCCTGAGTATGCCTAATTTTTTCCAGTCATTTGTCGTTGAGTGTGATGCCTCCGGAAAGGGGGGTCAGTGACGTCCACGTGCAAGAAGGCCGCTTACTACACCAATGTAACGTCCTGATTCGCGTTAGGCCCCTCGTGCGTGCTTTTGAGTCAGGAGAGCTGACTTGGGCCCAGGGAGTGCAGGCGACTAGGCTTACACTCGTGTGGAAAAGAGAAATTGGTCCAGAATATGACACGGGTAGAGACACGGGCGTGTCCCTATCTGTGTGCATCAAGTAGAACTCGAGAGGCGTTGAGTGAAACTCGACATGGCTTGTCCCGAGAAGGACACGAGTAGGGACATGGGCGTGTCCCTACCCGTGTCGAGAGGCGTTGAGTGGAACCCGACAGGCGTGTCCCGAGAAGGACACAGGTGGAGACACGGGGTGTCCCTACCCGTGTCGAGAGGTGTTGAGTGGAAGAGGCGTTGAGTGGAATCGACAGGGCCTGTCCCGAGCAAGACACGGGTAGAGACACGGGCGTCTCCCTACCCGTGTGCATATCTCCAGGAAGACGGACGTGTCTCCCGAGCAGGAAACAGATAGAGACGCGGGCGTGTCCCTTGATGAGTCCATATTTTATACTTATTTTCGGACTCATCTGGGCTCATTTGCATGTCTTTGCACTACCATTTAGCGTCATTAGCACTCCTTTTGATTCGCTGCGACATTCCACGTCTTGTGCACTTTATTAGCCTATTTCTGTGCGTGTGTGTATTTCCCTTTTGCTATGCATTTTATTAATATCTGTGACTACCATGATCGACAACCCGTCCAGTTTTCCTGCAGGTTCGGGGATCGTGTGGGCGCCCGGGATAGGGCTTTCACCATTTTTTGGCAAAGGAGTCAATGGTCGTGCGTTTTTACCCACGCACGACCATCGACCTCTTTGGCGCACGATCATCGGTCGTGCGCAGTCTGGCTTCTCTTGTGAAAGTTCTGTCCCGCCATATCGCACGGTCACCAACTATACCGCGCACGATCACTGCTCGTGCGCTGCCGATCGTGCGCATTCACGGCCTATTTTATGCAATCCCTGTCTCCGCTATCGCACGAGCACTGACCATTCCTCGCACGATCACCGATCGTGCGCCTTTGCTCGTGCGCTTATTTCTCTGACTTCTTTGGCAAGCTGCAGGTTTTCAGGTATGCTGCGCACGATCATCGACCGAACAACGCGCATGACCAGTGGTCGTGCGTCGCTGATCGTGCGCACTATTTATTTCTGCTTTCTATAAATACGCAGGTTCCGCCCTAATTTAGGGGGATCGCCAAAGTCCGCCGTTTTTCCGCCATTTTCGTCTCCAAGGAGGGTTTCCACCGTCCTCCTTCATCTTCCACCATAGGGAGGTGCTCCGGGCAAGCTTTCAACGCCAAATCATAGCCGGAGCTTCCTCTCGGCCTCCTCCTTCATCCTCGAGCTTCAAGGGAGATTTTACCTAGCTTCCTCCATCAAGCTAGGAGGAGCATGTGCTTCCATCTTCCGCAGCGTGATACGAAGAAGACGGGCCACGGGGAGTGAGTGACAACCTCCTATACCCCGGACGCAGTTGAGGACCGAGCTTGGACTCGAATTGACAACCCGGGATTCCAACCGTGAACCCTCAATAAGGCTTCGGACCCGGTCGATTTCGCACACTTCTCTTAATTTGTTGTTGTTAGCCTAGTTTAATTTCCATGTATTGATGAAGTATTATTACATTTGATAAACAATTTTCTCTTATTCATGTCTATGTGAGTTAGTGTAATTTTGTTATATTTGCTTGAGGTGCGCCATATTCCATCCACCATCTGTTCTTGCCGTTCTAGTAATTGCTAGAAGCGTGCGTAGCGAAGAGGTGCTTACGACCCTCATTCTGTCGTTCTCTCCACCTCATCTGCTAGCCTACTCGCCCATCTGCCTAGTGATTCGGTGCATAGCGGCCCGACTAGTCTTCCATCCCGCCTTGCGAAGCATCGCATAGCGGCGTTGCATAAGAGTAGTTGATAGATTTTTACTTTCTTTTATCGCAATCCAAACCCCCTTTCGTTACCTCCGACCTATGGACTTCAATCTCAAGTCCTCCTCGAAATTAACTACACCTTACTGTGGTCCTTGAGAGATCGATACTTGGGAAAACTCGCCCATTTTATATTACTTGTGCGACCGGTTCACTGCCGTGATATTTAGCATCATCCCTACCCGTGTGCATATCTTCCAGAAAGACGGTCGTGTCTCCCGAGCAGGACACGGATAAGAACACGGCCATGCACGTGTCCCGTGACACGGGCAGTGGACACGAGCGTGTCTCTACCCGTGTCTGTGTCCATACGACGTTGTAACCGTCGACGACGCTTCACCGAGCGGGACACGGGTAGGAACACGGGCGTGTTCCTACCCGTGTTGGTCCTATTTATATAGGATTGGCCGTTTTTCTTCCTCTTCCCAAGCCTTCTTTTCTGTGGAGAAACTGCTGGAGGAGGGAAGGAGTTGCTGGAATCAACTACACTCCGTGAAGAACCGCCGCCGCCAAGGAAAAGAAATGCCGCCGCGAAGAGTGACGAGATCCATGGCCGGAAATAACGGAAGCGCCGGAAACGAGGTGAGTTTCCTCCCCTCTCCCTTGGTGCTAGATCTGTAGTTAATCCTAGGCGAGATATCGACTCAAAAGAGTCTTGATGTGTGAGATGGAGACTCCTAGGATGAGGCCATGCTAGGACTTGTGTTCTAGGGATTAGTCATCTTCAACCTCTCCTTCTTTCAATGTGATGATGGAGATGGTATCGTGAAGAGGATTGGCCTGATGAGGGTGAATAAGGGAGGAGGATTTTTGTTGTGATTTGGGAAGATCCGCTAGAGGAGGAAGATGAACTGATGTCGTTCATTCCGCCTTAAATTGCGTGCAGAAATCTGCGTTCTGCGCGCAGCGATCTTCGTGGCCTTTTTAAGATGAGACATGACCAGATCCAGGCTTCCGACTAAACACGAAAGTCGTAGGCCTTGGAGAGATCTTTCCAACGAGTGGTTACACATCTTCAGGCGAGGTCTGTAGCCACGGGAAAGCCTGATAGAGATTGACGACTGATAACGTAAACGTGCTGAAAATGTAATTTGGATGTAGCCGTCTTAGAAGCCGATTTCGAGTATGATACGGCCAAATCTGGGCTTCCGACTAAACACGAAAGTCGCAACATTAGTAATATCTTTCCAACGATGGGTTACACATTTTCACCGGATTCCCGTAGTTTCAGGAATACTCGGTTGAAGTTCTGTATTTTATATGATTATTGCATACCTTGCTCTTTTGTTTATGTAATCTCTACTAGGTTTAGTGGCGAGATTGAAGGTAAATAACTTGAAAGACTGTTGCGAGTTGTTGGTTGATTCGTTGTAATCAAATGATGAAATAAAATCCTACTTGAACGAAATGGGTGGTTAATAGATCCCTAGGTTCACTAGTGAGTAGACTAGTTGGATTGAATAAACAACTCGATATGTGAATCGGTAATGTGAGCTCGAAATGTTGGAAGAGGATTGATTAAGGTTAGTGCATGGATTTGTGAAGGGTTGATTGCGCGTGAATGTTTGTCGCACTTGATCGTTTGTGATGATAAGGGATTTGGTAAAGAACCCTTGTGAGCTGTTGAGCTCGAGATGTGAGATTGTATGCGGTGTGGGTCGACACGTGGTGTCGTAATCCTAGGTTAAGGATAGTGTGGCAGGTCTACGGACTCGCCAGTCGTCACACCGACGGGAGTTGACGGTTAGACCTTGGGCGATTGGGCTTGGTCCTCGGTGTTCACATTCTGAGGCTCCTTCCGTGCCAAGTGAACGGTTGGGCTTGGTCCTCGTGCTCATTTCTGAGGCTCCTTCCGGGTCACATCATAGGCCAGTTCGGGGCTAGGATCTCGGTGCACATCTACCCGAGACACCCGCTGAGCCGTAGTACGCATGTGAGCTCTGTTGTGTGTGCTTAGCGTTGAGGCGTACGGAGTCCTAGGCCAGGTAGTGTGGAGACCAGTCTAGTAGTGGAGATGCCCGCTCTACTGTCACCGTCTGGCCACGACGATTGACGCCTGAGAGGTTAGCTACTGCTCGAAATGTGGGAACTACAGAGTCTGTGTCGACACAGCAATTGCTTGTGCATGTTCATGGGTGAGTCATAGCATAGCATTCATTGCATAACATTACATTGCATACACAAGATCCTCATCGTATAAGTTTGTATGGACACTCTTATACGATGAGTTACTTTTTTGTTGAACCGATCCTCAACTTATATGTCTGTATGGGCATTCATATAAGTTGAGTTATTTTCAGTTGTAGCTTACACTCTCTAATACTATGATGTAGATGATAGAACTGGTAGAGTAATGACTAATCATTTATTGTGTTGTTACATTATTACAATGTTTACTGATTATACTATGTCACTTGCTTGTACTTATGCTTACATACTATATATATATTGTACCTTTGTCCATTTCTCCGCCCGGTGCCGAGAAGTCGTCAGGGGAGCGGATGTGAAACCACTTAGTCTTTATGACTAACGGTTGTTACGTCTTCCTTTTTAGGAGGAAATCCCGTAGGCGGAGCAGCAGTAGGTTTTGCAGCAGGACAGCAAGGCCAGGACGATAGGGCCTGAGGGGACGGTACGGTCGTTACCGTCGGTTACTGATGTGAGTGTGAGAGAGACTTGATGTAGCTCTTTTGGGCAAAATATTTTACGTACTCTGATTATAGAAGCTTGTTTTAGCTTCTTAACTTGTTGTAGCTTCTTAACTTGTTGTATTTGGACTATTATATGCTTGTGTGGATTTTGACTTCTAACTCTATATCTTGGTTGGGTTGGCATTGATTGATATTGTTAAGGTCGGCAAAATAGGCGTCTAGTAGTACAGGCTAGCCCAAGTGTTAGTGCTACCGCAAGGCGGCTGTTCTGGGCATAAGACCCATCTCGTGCCGTGTTTTGTGTTCCGGGAGGGGGGGTCTTACAACCAAGGCCCTCACCGACCGGCGGAAGGTGGTTTCCGCCTATGACAGCAAGCTGCGTGCTCTGGTGCTAACCGTCCAGTATTGGCGGTCGTATTTACTTGGGTTGACCTTCACTGTCAGGACCGACCACCGCAACTTGAGGCACCTATGGAGCCAGAAGGTCTCCACTCAGGCACAACAACTCTGGATAACCAAACTCTTGGGCTACCAATTCTCGATCGAGTACCAGACCGGGCGCACGAACTTGGCCACGGACGCCTTATCCCGTCGCGAGTCGGGCGGCACCTTGGCGGCGCTCTTCACTTTGCTAGTGGTGGGACGCACCGGTCCTCTAGGAGGAAATATAAACGGATCCCCATTACAGCGGTATGATGGACGAGTTACAGAGCGTGCTAGATGCCCGCCCTCCCTTCCGACTAGTGGGCGACAGACTCTACTACCGCGACTGCCTAGTCCTCTCAACATTATAACTATGGATATTAGGGTAGCTGGGGAGAGAGGGGAGATCCGGTAGGGGAAGGAGGCTGGTCGGCTGAGAGAGAGAGAGGGAAGGAGAAAACTCAACACGGGAGCAGCCCGATTCTTAGAATCAATCTTGCATACCAAACTCTAAGCACACTAACCCATTTATATTACATGGGGTGCCAATAAAAAGAGTAGCCAAAATTGAAATAAACAACAAAACATACGAAACATAATAGAAATAAGATAACGGCGCCATCGGCGCTAGGCCGACTCGTTAGTAACGCGATTGCGACGCGTGTATGTTCGCCAAGGTGGCTCCTCGGGGTGCAGGTCCGTAACAATGCCGCCGTCTGGAAAATTTGTCTTGTCCTCAAGGTCAAAGTCTGGGTACTGGCGACGAAAATCATCTCGGAGGAGCCATGTGGCGTCGGAGTCCGCCCGACCCACCCACGTGATGAGGAGCTCGTCCGGGTCCGCATCGCCCGAAAGGTGGTTACAGCGATCAAGAACTCTGGCGGGGTAGAGGGGAGGGTCGTCGGACAGCTCAACGTCGGCGGGGATATGGTCCACGACCGGGTGATCGCACACAACCCCACGCAGCTGGGAAACATGGACCATTGGGTGCACCCGCCTGCCGGGTGGGAGGGCGATGCGGTATGCCATCGCACCAATACGTTCCAGGACTTTGAACGGGCCAAAGAAGCAGGGAGCGAGCTTGGGACACAGGCAGTGGGCCACCGAGAGCTGGCGGTACGGATGGAGCTTGATGAAGACCTTTTCGCCCACCGCAAAGCTCAAGTCCCGCCTCTTCCGGTTGGCGAAGGAGGACATCTTGTCCTGGGCCCGACGAAGATGATGCTTCAAATGCTCCAACACGGTATCACGGTCCTGCAAATGGTCGGCGAGGCTGGCTACTGCACACTCTCCAGGAAGGTGACGAGCAAGGGTCGGTGGCGGGAGGTCGTAGACTGTCTCGAACGACGTGGTGGCTGCCGCCTGATGGTAGGCGGGTGTTGTATGAATACTCTTGCCCAACAAAGCCATTTCGCCCACGTCCGGGGCTGCTCTCAAACGAAACACCGAAGGCATGTCTCCAAACAACGGTTGAGGACCTCGGACTGTCCGTCTGTCTGAGGGTGGTAGGCAGTACTCATGCGGAGACGTGTCCCCTGAAGGAGAAATAGTGTCGTCCAGAACGCATTAAAGAATAGGGGGGGCCGATCGCTGACAATGGACCGGGGAAGACCGTGGAGGCGGACGATGCCGGTGATGAAGCTATCGGCGAAGGAGGCGGCAGTGTACGGGTGGCAGAGGGGGATGAAATGGCCATACTTGGACAGTCGGTCCACCACTACCAGAATGCAGTCAAACCCTCCAGAGCACGGAATCCGCGTGATGAAATCCACCGCAATATCCTCCCAGATGCGGTCTGGAACGGGGAGTGGTTGGAGGAGCCCCCCCCCCCCCCGAAAACATAGTCTCATACTTGGCCTTCTGGCAAGTCAGGCATGTGGTGAAATAGGTCTTCACCTGGCGAAACATCTGCGGCCAGTACAGCGAAGCGTCCAGGCGGCGGTAGGTCCGGAAAGAACCGGCGTGTCCCCCAGTTGGGGAAGCGTGAAACTCGGCCAGCAGGCGGGGGATGCTTGGAGACGTCGAAGAAATCACGAGGCGGTCCTTGTAGAAAAGGTGCCCGCCAATCAGAGAGTAGAGGGCGCGAATCGGCGGCGGCGATCAAGATCGTCCGAATAGCGGCAAGGGTGGGGTCCTCCTCGACCTCCTGCTGAATCACGGCAGCCTCCTCCCAAACTGGGCGAGAAATGGCTAAAATCTCCGGTGAATGTAACTGTCGGGAGAGAGAGTCCGCCGCCCGGTTCGTCCTCCCGGGTCGAAACTCAATGGTGAAGTCATAGCCCAACAGTTTGGCCGTCCAAAGCTGTTGTGCCGGAGTAGCAATCTTTTGCTGAAGTAGGTACCGTAAGCTGTGGTTGTCGGTCTGAACCACGAAGGGTCGACCAAGAAGGTACGGCCGCCAATGTTGTACCGACAAAACCAAGCCCATCAACTCGCACTCGTAGGTCGAACGGCTACGAAGTGTACTCGAAGAACACCCGACTGAAATAGGACATAGGGCGGCCCTTCTGCATGAGGACCGCGCCGACGCCGGTGCCAGAAGCGTCCGCATTCCACCTCGAAGGGAAGGCCGAAATCAGGCATGGCCAATACCGGGGCCTGGACCATGATGCGGACTTCAGGGCGGCAAAAGCGGCGACCGCCGCGGCTGTCCACTGGAAGGGTCCCTCCTCCGAGGCCCGCAACAACTGAGTGAGGGGGCGTGCTAAGCTCTCGTAATGTTGAATGAAGCGCTGATAGTAGTCGATAAAGCCCAGGAAACTGCGGACCTCGCGGAGAGATGTCGGGGTCGGCCAATGAAGGACAACTGACACCTTGTCCTCGTTCATTGCCACCCCCGCCGCCGAGATGGTGTGGCCCAAGTATCTGACTGTCGCGACGCCGAAGGAGCACTTTTTTTGATTCAGCACCAAGCCGTGGCGCCGTAGAGTGGCCAGAGTACTACGGACGTGCTCCAAGTGTGTCTGCCAAGTCGAACTGTACACCAAGATGTCATCAAAAAAAACCAATACATGCTTGCGAAGTACCACTCGAAAGATGTCGTTCATGGTCGCTTGAAACATCGTCGGTGCGTTGGTGAGACCAAATGGCATGACGAGGAACTCATAGTGGTCGTCATGAGTCCGGAAGACCGTCTTGGGAATGTCCTCGGGGCGAACCCGAATCTGGTGGTAGACGGCGCGTAGGTCCAGCTTGGTGAAAAAGGTGGATCCGTGAAGCTCGTCCAGCAGCTCCTAGATGACCGGAATGGGGTACTTGTCCGGAATGGTCGCCTTGTTCAGTTCGCGGTAGTCCACACAGAACCGCCAACTGCCGTCCTTCTGAACCAAGAGGATCGGGCTGGAGAAAGGACTCGCGCTGGGGCGGAAGCTGCCGGCCAGGAGCATCTCGGTCACCAGTCGTTCGATCTCATCCTTATGAATATGTCTGTAGCGGTATGGCTGAACCGAAACGGCGAAAGTGTCGTCCTGGAGGAGAATGGAGTGGTCGGTGGGGCGAGAGGGAGGTAAGCCAGTGCGTGGCTGGAACACGTCCTGAAAGTGTGTCAGGAGCTCCTACAAGGCCGGCGGCTGGTCCGAGGTCGGGCAGGTGTCTGCGGTAATCGGCCATAGCCAGGCCAAGAAGTCCACCCCCGACGTGCGATGTAGGGCCCAGAAGCACATAGGAGAGCGGAGCAGAGTAGCATCCCCTACTAAGTGGCATGGTCGGCCCTCCTTGGAGGAAACGCATCGTCATGGAGGCCCAATTGACGTTGACGTCGCCGAGGGTACGGAGCCAAGCGACCCCCAGAATGACGTCAATTCTGCCCAAACCAAAAGCATAAAAATCATCCGTCACCGTACAGGGGCCCACTGAGAGTAACACGTGCAGGCAACGGCCCATCGTCGGTTGGCGTCGCCCGTCCCCCAAACAAACTGTGAAGTCCGGGGAGGGCACTAATGGAAGCTGGAGCTGCATGGCTAACTGTTCTGAAATGAAATTATGGTTGGCCCCGCTATCAATCATCACCACGATCGGGCGTTGCTGAATACACCCTGCTAACTTCATGGTCTGTGGGCCGGATATACCCCCCCCCCCCCCCGAGAAGCAGGGGAGCTCCAAAAGGCAGAGGGACGCGGCGGCGGCCGCGGCGTCGTCTTGGCCAACGTCGTTCTCCTCCAGATCTAAAGCCTCAAAATCGGTCAAAGTCACCTCGGCCTCCAGGTCGCCCACAATGGCGTGGAATTCCTTGACTGGACAGTCATGGTTGGGCCCGTAGGGTTTGCGGCATCGGAAACACAACCCTTTCGCACGGAGATCATTGTAGTCTTGGTTGGATAAACGTAGAGGAAGGCCCCTAGCCGGCCGGTCTGCTTGCTGGAGGACCGCGGGCTGGTGTGGCATTGGCCGCTCGCCATGGTGGTCGAGGCGGGTGGGCCGAAGGAACGGCAGTCGGCCGAGCAGGGGGGCGGTAGCGGAGCAGCCTGGGAACGGGAACCAAGATCCGCCTCCACGAGGCAAGCCATATCCAAGGCCTCTGACACTGTCCCCGGGTGGTGGGTGCGGAGGCGCGAGCGAATCCGTGGTAGGAGGCCCTGCATGAAGAAGGGAAGGTAGTGGTCCGGCGGAAGGCCCGGAACGTGGGTCACCAACGTAACAAACTCATCAATGTATTCCTCGAAGGTGGACGATTGCCGCACTCCGCACAGACGCTCGATAGCGGAGCCGGTGTAGCGGAAGTCATAACGGCCAATCACTCCTTGCTTCAAATCCGCCCAAGTAAGGTTCGGGGTTGGACTGGCTGAGCCAACGAGCCCAATGAAGAGCCGAGCCATCAAATCTGACGAAGACGTGGGCGACCTTGTCCTGCTCAAGAGTGGAGTGTAGGTCGAAATATTGTTCCGCCTTGGCGATCCATCCCATCGGGTTGACGCCGGCAAAGGACAGAATGTCGAGAGAGAGGGCGGGGCGGTTTGCTAGGGGCAGCGGTAGCGGAGCAGCCGGTGGAGGGTCAACCGTCGGGGGTCGCCCTAAGATAGACGCCGCCGCGGAGGATTCCGCCGCAGAGGCGGTGGTCGGCGGCACTAAGGAGTCCAAGCGAGTTAGGATGACGGAAAGGGAGGAGTGGAGAGAGGCGATGGATTGGTCCTGTGCGTCGAAGCGACGGGCGATGGCGTCGTTGTCCATGGGGTCGGCGGTGTTGTCGGGATGCAGCCGGGTGGAGCGGGTCATGGACGCCCGACGATAGCGAGGGCGATGCAGGAACAGGGCGAGGCCGATGCGGACACAGGCGACGCGGCGATGTCGCGGGCGACGCAGGTGATGCGGGCGACGGGCGACGCGGGCGATGCGGGCGTCCGGGTCGACGATGTCGATGCAGGAGCGGCGCACGGCAGCGAGCTCAGGCTTCTCTGGCGGCGTTGTTGCGGGCGGAGCTGCAGGTCGGACCAAGTATTAGGGTAGCTGGGGAGAGAGGGAAGATCCGGTAGGGGAAGGAGGCCGGTCGGCTGAGAGAGAGAGAGAGGGAAGGAGAAAACTAAACACGTGAGTAGCCTGTTTCTTAGAATCAATCTTGCATACCAAACCCTAGGCACACTAACCCATTTATACTACATCGGGTGCCAATAACAAGAGTAGCCAAAACTGAAATAAACAACAAAACATACGAAAACATAATAGAAATAAGATAACGGCGTCATCGGCGCTAGGCCGACTCGTCAGTAACGCGGTTGCGACGCGTGTATGTCCGCCAAGGTGGCTCCTCGGGGTGCAGGTCCGCAACAATGGATATCATGCCGACTGGAGAAGTTCCATTCTACACCGACAGCCGGACACTCAGGAGCCTATCCGACCTACCGTCGATTGGCGAGCACCCTCTACTGGCTGGGCATGATGAGGACGGCACAACAGTTCATGGCCAACTGTTTGGTCTGTCAAAGGGTCAAATACCAGACCCTCACCCGCGCCGGCCTGTTGCAGCCTCTGTCGGTGCCCGATCGGGTTTGGGAGGACATCGGGTTGGATTTCATTACCCGCCTTCCACGCTCCCAAGGATACGACCGTCTGCTGGTGGTGGTCGACCTCCTCTCCAAGTACGGGCAACTTCATACCCGTCAAGCACCCCTACACGGTGAGCTTGATGGCCCGGGTCTTCATTGGCGAGGTCGTCCGCCTACACGGGTTTCCCCACTCCATTGTCAGCAACGGTGTTCATGAGCAACCTTTTGGCAGGAGTTGTTCCTCTTACAAGGGACAAAGCTATGATTCAGTACGACATATCACCCTCAATCTGACAGACAGACGGAGGTGCTCTTACCGCTGTGTGGATGCCTACCTCCATTGCTTTTCTACCGAGCATCCCCGCCAGTGGACCCGGTGGGAGGCATGGGCAAGAACTGTGGTACAACACCACCTACAAATCGGCGACAGGCGTCACCCCCTTCCAAACAGTTTATGGGCGGCCTCCCGCGACTATACCGATCGGACTCGCTGGGGAATGTCAGATTCAAGCGTTGGCTGAGAATTTACAAGATCGGGATGAGGCCCTACAGCAGTTGAAGTGCCATCTCCGCCGCACCCAAGAGAGAATGGCCCAGCAGACAAAACGACACCGCCGCGAGGTCCGCCTCGGGCGAGCACGTTTTCGTCAAGCTGCGGCCGCATCGCCAAAGTTCTCTGACCGGTCATCTCCACCCCAAGCTCTCTGTGCGATATTTTGGCCCCTTCCTTGTCGTGGAGAAGTTAGGTGAGGTGACATACCGCTTGCAGCTCCCGCCTGACAGTCGAATCCACCTGGTATTTCATGTGTCACAGTTGAAGCGGGCGTTGGGAAACCACCCCCTCAAGACTCCCTGCCTGAAGACCTTGGTAGCGAAGTCATCCCACGTGACGAACCTGAAGCTGTGTTGGGAAGCCGCATTGAGCAGGTTCAAGGCCATCCCGTAAGGCAGATTCTCATCCAGTGGAAGGGACGAGACAAGGACGAGGCGAATTGGATCTTGGCGGAAGAAGTGAAGACTCATTTCCCAGGTTTTGACCTTGAGGACAAGGTCGTTGAGAACCCTGAGGAAGTTGATACGAATGGAGCGGATCTGGTGGAAGGAAGGCGTTTCGCGCGAGTCTATACTAGGCGCGCACGAGGGATGAAGGCGACATTTTATTTTGTAGCGTCTATTTTGTGTTGTACGACCGATCGGCCATTATGGGTCTCTCCCTATATAAGGGAGACATGTGAACTAATTATGTACGCTTGGTTTTATTAGATTTGAAATCGGAAGAGGCGAGAATCGACCCAGCGGTCTCCCTGTTTGCCCAAGCCGCATGTCTCTTTCCCCGCTCTCTGTTCTCCTCCGCGCATCCGCCTAGCAGCCCGCTCAGCAGCCACATCGCCGGCCTTCCCACCTCTACCGCACCCTAAAGCCCTCTAACAATAACACCAAACATCATGTGATTCAAACATGAGGTTTGTATATGTATTGCCTGGATGGAAGGGTTCATCCTCGGACTCCAGAGTGCTACATAATGCACTTGAACGAGTTGATCGTTTTGAAGTTTCAGTGGGAAAATACTACCTTAGGGTTGTGGGATACACAAATGGCTCGGGCTATCTTGTGCAAGACCCGAATCTGTTTTGTGCATTAAATACATTTATATTTCAAAAACAAAATTAATTCCCGGATGATGAAAACCAAATTCAGTGTCGATTCGACGTTGTACAATTTATTTTTGAAGTTCAAGCTTTTTCGAATATTTTTGCGACACTCGTTTCATTTGTGTTTCAATTTTGTTGTTAAAATAAATTTGAATATGGCTGCATGGGGAATCATTTTGGGCGGGCCTGAACTCATACATGTTGGCTAATTTAAGAAGGAGAGCTTGGCCGGCTGGAGGAATTGCTTATTGGCTGTGGCTTCAGCTGGCTGCTTTTGGCTTGACCGGTAATGATAGATTAAAATATATTAATTCTTTAAGCGCTGACTGGAAATAATTTTGGCTGGCTGCTTTGTTATCACCGGTGGTATATCATATATTATATGAGGATATTAAGAGGTGGTCTCTTATATGGATTATTATGGCACGATCTTTGTTTGGTACTCCCATTTTTCCGCCTCCCCAAGCTCTCCACCTGCTGAATTCTGCTTAGGGCTGCTTCGATTTCCCTTCCCCTTGCTTGACAGCCCCTTTTCCTTCTTAGCTGACATGTTGGGAGAGTTTGATTTGGGCTGTGGCCATCTTCTTTTGTGGTCTTGCTACAGTTCTGTGCAGTTTGGTGGACTGGTTTTGGTCTTGGCCAGCAGTTTGGGTTGAATACTTGAATGTAAGATCTTTCCCTTCTCTTTTATGGCATGCCTTCTTATGCTTTTCTAACTTTGAAGTTGTATGTGAAAATTGAAACGTATGGTTGGCTGACTAGTGTTCCTGTAAGTAGTTTTGGTTTACCTAGATGGCTAATTTGATGGTTACTCTCCCTCTTAATGTTGGCTGACTGTTTGTTGTTGTGCTGTGCTGGTTTCTTATATCAGCTGGCTGTTACGGTGGGGTTTGCCTTAGAATTGGGCTGCTATTATTGTGGACTGTGCTGGTTGTTTTTTATTTTGCTGGCCAGCTGCTATTATTAGTGACAGGTAAAGGGGTTATCAAAATCTCACCTAATATGACCCTTAAATCTATTGTTATTATTCCTTCATTTCCTACCAACTTACTTTCTGTGAGAAGTTTAACTAAACAACTGAATTATGTCATTACCTAGGAAGCACCGGTATGGGTACGGGTACCGGGTACAATATATATCCGTTACGGCGGTACGACAGAGTTTAAAAAACAAGGAAATGAGTACGGCGAGATACGTTGTATTAAATATAATAAATATATATGTATATATCATAAATGTGATTATAAATTCTCAAAACAATAAAGCATGAAGCATAAATAATCAAATGAAGTACAAATCCACAGCTAATACAATAAATTCTTAAGATAACAAAGAATAAATTGAATTACATCTATTGAAAGTAGGTAAACTCCTAATGAAATTTGTGCACTAAAATAACAAAAATTAAATTGAATTGCATCTATTGACAGTAGGTAAACTCCTAATGAAATCCATACAATAATTTAGGGATTATGAAATTTCTGAAATTTTTGAAATGAGGAGAAAGAAGAAGAGGAGAAGGAAGAAGAGGAGGAGGAAGGGGAAGAAAAAGAAGAAAATTAAAAACAAGAAGAGGAAGAAGAGGAAGAGCAAGAAAAAGAAGAAGAAGGAGAAGAGGCGGGAGAAGAAGATGAAGGGGAGGAGGAGGAGGAAGAAGAAGAAGAGGAGAAAGAAGAAGAACAAGAGGAGGAGGAGCTTACCAGGGCTGATCGGGAGAGCAATGTGGATCTGGAGCGGCAACAGCGTGATTGGGAGAGCAGCAGCAAGAGCGTGGAACGACAAAAGCAGAGTGGATCGGGCTGGATCGGGAGAGAAACTGGGAAATGGATCGAATGAAATGAACTGCAAAAACCTAAAACTGCGATATTAGACGTGTCCAGGCGTGCGGAATGTGTACCCGTACCGGAAACGCACTGGGTAAGAGTACAACCATAATTTTGTCATATCCGTGCTTTGTAGTCATTACCATCTTTTTTCTTCTCATTGTGTTTACCCAGATCTGGCGAGTGGGCAGAAGATTGATGGTGGGCATGAGCTAGGTGTTGTTTATGTAATGAAGACTAGTCTTGCTTTTGGAACACAGAAATCCTCAGATATTGATCGATTGATGTTGTGGCATAAAACATTTAGGGCATGCTAGTTTGACGACTTTGAAATTTGCTTTTCCTAGTTCTTTTGATGTGGTGGAAATCAAAATTGGTTGTCAATCTTGTGAATTTGGAAAACAATGTAAAACCAATTATGCTCCTAACAGTAGTCAGAGTGTTAAATATTTTGATTTAATATATTTTCAGGGGCAAGACGGGAGTTGCACCAATTGCAGAGAAGATACGAGAAGCTCGACTAAGATGGTTTGGACACGTGCAAAGGAGACCATTAGAGGCACCTGTTAGGTGTTGTGAGAGTCTAGTCACTAGGCATGTTAAATGAGGGAGGGGGAGACCAATAAAGACTTGGAATGAAACTATAAGGAAAGACATGATGTACT
Source organism: Platanthera zijinensis (assembly GCA_039513925.1). Lineage (NCBI taxonomy): Eukaryota > Viridiplantae > Streptophyta > Magnoliopsida > Asparagales > Orchidaceae > Platanthera > Platanthera zijinensis. The sequence goes on along the minus strand of CM077080.1, from coordinate 32,228,022 downwards.
TAAGCATTAGTGAGATTATGACACAAGATAGGGCACAATAGCGACAAAGGATCCATATAGCCGACCCCACTATATTGGGATAAAGTCTTGAGTGTTGTTGTTATATTTTGATGTTTGGACCTCTCTCATTTGCACTATGAATGAATTTTGATATTTTGTTTATTGCAATGATGATTATTTTTGTACTTGGGTTTTTCTTTTAGAAAAAAAACGATGTGTATGATATATTTTGATTATTTTACCACTATGTGCTCAGTTTAGTACTCAAAATAAAATTCTTAGTAATGATAATGGAGGTGAATTTATAAGTGGGGAACTTTAAAGTTCATGGGTGATCATGGTATTATTTTCAAACTTCATGGCATGAGACTGCTCAACAGAATAGAGTGGCAGAAAAGAAAAATCACCACATTATTGAAACTACTGGTTTATTACAAGAAATAAATGTCCTTGAGGGACTGTGGAATGAATGAGTTCTCACCTCTGTCTACCAAATTAATTGGATGGCATCTAATACTTTGGAAGGGAACTATTCTCTAAAACTTCCGTGTCCAAATCTCCTATCATCCAATCTCCCTCTTAAATTTTTTGGATGTAACAACCGTTGTGCATATTATGGGACCACATGAGGATAAATTGGGTCCTCAAACTATTAAATGTGTTTTTGTTGAATATGTTGCTCACCAAAGGGGGTATAAGTGTTACTCAACATTGTTGCATAGAAAGATTATATCTAAAGATGTCACCTTCTTTGAGCACACTGTTTATTATCGGAAGAAGTAAAAAATGTTACATATCAAGAAAAGTATGAATACGAAAGTTGTATGATTCCGCAACTCCCAACACTCGTAGATGTTCTATCTCCCGGTAGCTCGAATATTCAAGTTGAAAGAGATGTGATCTACACATGATCTGTGTGTCTATAACAGAAGGTAGAATCTTCAAATCTACCAAATGAAGTGTGTAAGAAGAACTGAACAAGAGAGTCATACTCATGTTCTACCACTCACCACCAGTCTGCTAGATCCAAACACTGAGACCACGCATGGAGATACATCTTTTTCTCACCAAATTCAAAGTGGTCATAAAACGAAATTAAAACACACTACTCTTGTTCAAAGAGAATTGACCTCTACTTCTGAAATTAAAGACTTGGGTCTTTTTCGATATTTTCTTGGAATTGAGATTGCTAGATCTGCTGGAAAGATTATGATCTCCCAACGCAAATACGTCTTGAACCTTCTCAGCGTCATTGGATATCTGGGAGTGAAACCTGTGGATAGCCCCGTGGATGCAAATTATGATATCTATAAGAATGATTTTCCTGATCTTGTAAGAAAGTTGGACATTCAATGCATTATTGGGAGGTTAATTTACCTGACTATCACCAGACTGACATCTCATTTGGGGTTGGGCTAGTTAGGCAATTTATGCACAATCCTAAACTTCATCACTATCATACTGCTCTTCGGATTCTTAAGTATCTAAAAAGGTACCCTGGAAAGGGCATTATTTATCAAAATCATAGTCAACTTAAAGTTCACGACTACTGTGATGTTGGTTAGGTTGGTTCCTCCTATGATAGAAGATTTACAAGTGGCTATTCTAACTTCGTGGGTGACAATCTTCTTTCTAGGAGCAAGAAGCAGAATGTTGTTGCTCATTCTTCTATCAAAACAAAATATCGAGCTATTGTCATTACAATATGTGAGTTGATTTGGGTTAAATCTATTTTGGTCGATATGGGGTTTTTTGTCCTGAAGGCCATAAACTCGCACTGTGATAATCAAGTTGTTATCCACATTGCCAACAACCCGGTTTTTCATGAGAGGGCAAAACCTATAGAGAATGATTGACATTTTGTGAAGGGAAAAATCCAGAACCAAATCATAACAACTGTGATTGTGCCTTCTGGGAACCAACTAGTTGATTTGTTCACCAAAGCTGTTTCTGGTAAAACTCTTCGCACGTACTCTCTCAGACTTGTAATGATGGGTGTTTATGGAGTTAGCTTGAGGGGATGTTAAAAAGCAAGCTACCTTAGACTCACCGGGGGGTGACCATATCACTTGTTGGGCACATTACCCCCAGGAGGAATCTATCGAATAAAACAAGAAAGAATAGAGAGAACATCAAAAACCTAAAGGTGTGTCCTCTTCATCTAATATTTTCCTAAACTTATCCAAATGTGATAATTTCACTCCATCCACTAAATATCAATGAAATCCTAGCGGGGCTAAGAGAATGCATGTATTTCCATACATCAAAGGTCTCTTTTGCATTATAGGACTAAATAAGGGATTACTCAAATCAAGAGATACCAAAGTTAAATGTGAAAAAATAAAAAAGATCCTCTCAGGTTGTTCCCAAAGTACCTTAAAAGCTCTTTAGGAAGCACTCAAATTTATTACTCAAATCACAGTTTAGACATTTTCTTACGTAAAATGAATCTAAAAGTGCCCGTATATTATTTACCTAGTGGCACGAGAAAAAGGAAAAAATGAAACTAACGAAAATCTTCATTTATTCACAAATATAGAATCCAAAAGAATGTTTTATGAGAATATCAGGGTGCCCAAGGGAAATTTTAAAGTTAGAAAAAGGCTAGCTAATATCATAGAGTAAAGCAAAGAATAGAAGCAGCAGTGCAAAATAGAGAATCAAATACATGGATATAAAGCCAAACATGACTGTTAATATTCAAGAGATGGTGGATGTGTGCAAAAGAGGGAAAAGTAAGAAAGGGAATTATTCCAGACTTGCTTAATAAATATAATTAATGCAATACAGAATTAGGGGAGGTGCTCACTTCAGATTTGCTTGAAGTTGATCAACAAGATCTGGGAAATTCTTTTGGTTTGAACTTTCAACTTTATTACGATATAAAATAGTGTTGCCTGCAGATAAAATAAACAACTTATTTGAAAGCAAAAATTTCTCAGTGTAATGCATGAAACTTAAATACCTGTTTTCATCCAATAATTTCTCATTATTAGTTATGAGATTAGAGAATATCACAAAGAAAATCATTAGGTTTACTATCTAATAAAAGAAGATCATAGATTGAAGGGAAATTTATGGAACTACGATTAAAATGACTATTTCATATGGATTTAAGTATTGAGCAAAAAGGAAGTATTAAGAGCCAAGTAAGGTTTAGCAGAAATAAGAATACGCAGATTGTAAAACTAGAAAGAGTAGACTGAAAAAATGATTAAATCAGAGAGGCTGCTGGGGTTGCACCTATTAAAAATAAACAACAACACTCAAGCCTTTATCCCACTATAGTGGGGTCGGCTATATGTATCCTTTGTCGCCATTGTGTCCTATCTTTTGTCATAATCTCACTAATGCCTAAGTATATCATGTCTTTTCTTATAGTTTCTTTCCAAGTCTTTATTGGTCTACCCCTCCCTCATTTAACATGTCTAGTGACTAGACTCTCACAACGCCTAATAGGTGCCTCTAATGGTCTCCTTTGTACGTGTCCAAACTATCATAGACGAGCTTCTCGCATCTTCTCTACAATTGGTGCTACTCCTGTCTTATCCCTGATACATTCATTCCAAATTTTATCCAATCTCGTGTGGGCCTCGTGAGAAGATATTATAATAGGAAAATATAAACTAAATCTTGGGGTTGCACGTATTAAAGATAATAAGATATTATAAACTAAATCTTAAAATTTACAGAAAAAAGGTATATGAAAAATATTGTCAAAACGTCTGTAGCACTCAATAGAATTGCATGAACAATAAAAATTCATAAAGCCAGTACTAGAAAAATGGGATCAAGCTAATGATGATAATAATAATGATTTTGATCCAATAACTTCTCATACTTGTACAGTGTGTAGTGCTATTTGTAAAAATACTGTTTTATTTTTTCTGTTCCCTTTTGAATATTTATTGTGCATAGGAATGTGTTTTTCTTGTACTTAAGGGTCTACTGACCTCAAAACTTAACAAGACTAATTGGTTCTTTTTAATTTCTACATGGTATTGGCGCAAAGAAGAGTTTCGTGACAGAGCTGACCAGCCTCCCTCCGGTCAACTACGACAAGGCCACTAGTTCTTCTCCTTTGACCTTCTATGTCATCACACACTTGCTCTACTCTGCTCTTGTCGAGTCTCTGCTCCGGCCAACTCATCATCTTTCTCGAGCCTTCCGCCGGTCGAAGCTCCTTTCTTCTCTTCGGTCGAGCTTCCAATTCGAGCAAGCAATCTCTCGCGTATGTGTTGTTAGACTACTTTTCTCCTACTTAGCCATTGCTCAGGTTGAGCCATCAGTTTCGTCGAAGTATTTCTCCACGTAAAGGTCCAACGTCTTTATTAATGATCGGGACCTAATAGCTTGATCAGGCCTCTGATCCACTTTTTGTTTCTTCGTCGAACGAGCCTACTTCGTCCAACGTCAATCTTGTGCCGAACGAGCTTGCTTTGTAGAATGTAAACCCTTAATCTACCATCAATCCTTTATCGAACCTACTTTATCGAAACCCAGATCCTATGTAGATCGAGCCCCTTCAGTTTTTTTGTCGACGGAACTCCATAGGTCCATTGTTGATCGTTACGCCAGGGCCGCCAATTAAAATCGGAACTCCAATTTCTTTTCTTTGTTTTAATTCAGGGCTCCGATATAGATAAAAAATTGGGTTCCTTTTCTTGGATTTAAATTGGGCTTCCGATACAAATTAGAACTTTGGCTTCTATGTTCTAGATCAAGCCTCTGATTGTCCTTGAATGCAGAACTATGGACTGCATCTGATTTGCCTATATTGTTACTATGGGCGTCTTTAATACTATGGATGCCTCAGTATTGCACTGGCACTGTCCCATGTCTTCTCACGAGGCCCACGAAGAGATTTGAATTGTTAACCTCAATCTTGCAGGCTATCCTTAATGATGTAGATCGCCGGCCCACAAATGTTAATTCTCGTAGGAGGCGGTGATCCGCTACTCGTTCGGACGATCTGAATCCATGGATGCGTCCAGATGATCATTCCAAGTCAATTTCATGTAGTTATTTTTATTTTTCGAGTTGTATTTGACACTTGATCGGTTCGAACAATCGACTTGTATTTTTCGAGTTATACTCTTGTTTATACATGCAAGTAGCGGTTTGGGGGCATTGTGGTTTTGGGATTCATTCTCAGAAACCATCGGTCTTCCTCCCGGTGCGACTCCGAGAGACCCCCCTTGGCGTGACTGCTTGGGATTTTTTGTTCTTATTTCATCCCCGCAAACCAAGCATTTTCCGACCATTCCCGTCACCCCGTTCATCGCCCAATTTTCCGTTCCCGCAACAGCCGCGCCTTCTCTTCGTTCTCGTTACAGTCACCTCTGATCTCCGTCTTACCCTTCTTGCCCCGTCATGCACATAAACCTTCCAAAGCCCCTAACTGCCCTAAACCAACACCCACCCACTTTACCACAGCCAGTAATTCCTCCCAGAACTCCAATGATCCTAATATTTCTTGATTTCAATGCCTCCAGCCCATCTAATCTCCATTCTCATCCACTGCCAAAGAAAAAAACCACGCCTACAGTCTATCCCAGTAACCTGCCAACCACTTCCCCTTCCCAGTTCAGTGAAGTGTCAACTTCTCTATATTAATCCAGCAAAACCCTTTCGTTTCCCTCTCCAGAACTGCCTTCAACAACCTTCAAAACCAATTCCAGCCCTGCTCATTCCAGTACACTGCTACATCCCACTTCCAGACATAGCCACATTCCCCCCCCCCCCCCACTTCCACCATCAAAAGTCACTACCAACTTGTTGGAGCCAACAACCCTCGGATCTCTACCTTTGATGTATTTTGTTAACGCCTACGCGTGTAAGTCGTATTATGGTGCTATCTTCTTCGGCTATTAATATTTAGACTGTATTTAGTGGGATAAAATTATAATATATTGTGTTTCCGTGAAATCACTTGATTTGTATACTTATTCTGCGTGCGTTTAAAATACGTGCGCCGCAATTGTTTATGAAACCAATATTTGTGAAAGGAGGGAGTTATTCAAATCTACTCTAGATGGGGGGTGAATAGAGTGTTTAAAACTTTTGGCTGTTTTATGCTATTCTATCAGATTTAAAAATAAGTGATACCAATAATAAAATAAATAAAAGAAAACTAGAGAGCTATTCTAAATAACACAGCAAATAGCAAAAACAATAAGAGAAAGAGGAACCAGACGACACAAGAAATTACAGTGGTTTCCCAAATCTGGATACATCCACTCTTCTACCACCCTGGTAGGAATCACTCTCAGGTTTTTGATCAGGTGACTGCCACCAAGTAATATCTATTTCTAGGGAGATATTGCAACCCTTCTGGCTTTTGATCAGGTGCCGGAAAACCACTTGAAGTCTTTTGATCAGGAGACCTCACAACAAGGAATTACTTTTGAAGGGAGTAAGAACCCTGTACACAGAGGGGGGAAAGAAAAAGTTGAGTTGTCTTCTCTCTCTCAAGCAAATGAGAGAAGACTTGAGAGTGATCCTGATGGAGTCAAGGCTTGTCCTGATGATCTTGATTGGTTCAGGAATCCAAAGCCTTGTATAGGGTGTAGGTCTTGAATTCCAGAAAGCTGAGACTGATTGAAGATGAATGTCTCTACAGGCTTCCTGGATGAACACTTGTATGAAGAACTGAAAGTTGTTCTTCTTCTTCTTTTTTGCTGTCTTGTGTTCTCTAACAAAATCTGTCTATGTATTCTGCAAAATAATTCTCTATCACTTTTATTCTCTGAGTATCTTTGTTTTGAATAATTTCAAACTGAATTTGAAATGACACACATTGATTGACTGCAGGAATCACGGGAACTCGTGCAACGGCTATAAGAGAATTAACTCATTTCCCTAACTGTCCCGAGAATGGATGTATAATCACTCTGTGAATACCAGTAATTAATGTTTGCCAAGGAACGGCTATATTCAGAGAATATATGCATTAATCACTCAAAGTCATTTAAGCAATATAATAATCAGTCAATAAGGAAAACAATAACTGCAGGGAATAAAATGTTGATCTGGCAGTAATCGTCGATTTGGTCCTGAGTTCGTCGAACTCAAACATCCTCTATCGTCGAGCTGAGCCCTGTGATCGTTGACCTGAAAATCTGCCTTCCAAACTGGGCTTCAAGATCGTCGAACTGAGATGGTTGATCGTCGATCTCTATCCTGAAAGTAGATCAGAGATCGTCAAACTAAGTTCAGCGATCGTCGATCTCAGCATTTAGAGATTTAACTCTGAGATCGTCGAACGCAGAACGAAGATCGTCGAGCTCTCTTCAGAGATCGTCGAACGACTTTTCACTTAGAAAAATTTTTTGCCTTATTCAGTCACTGTTGTCTTCTAAGTCTCTAATGTCTTGGTCTTGTCTCACTGAGTTGTTGACCTAACTGACACCTAAGACACTAGACTAAACCATAGCTATAAAATGTGGGTCTGACTTAGCCTAGATTAGTGAACCTAGCTCAAATCCAAACTAGGGATCCAACAATCTCTCCCTATTTGGGTGAGGTCACTAAGCAAAATAAAAGAATACAACAGCAAAACTAAACAAACATATCTATCATGAATGATAAGAAAAATTCAACAGATATTTACAATAAGAGATATAGACACAAAAAGAAAACAGTACTAAGACTTGCCAGAAGCTGGCTTAGTAAATTCAATTCTTCTTTTTGGATCTTCTGCTTGCTGTCTTGTCATTTTTACGTCAGCTTCACCAAGAACTTTTATGGATGCTGCTCTGGGAACAATTGCCTCAGCGTGAACCTGCATATAGGCATTAGCATCAAAAACATTCTTATCAATATCAAATTGTTCAAACTCTTTCTCTATGTACTTGGACATTGTTGAAAATTGAGAAGGATCAGCTCCTTCTTTTCTAGCTTTGTTTATTTGGAAGAGAGCAATCAATTCATGAAACCTAGCCATCCTGAAGTTTGGATCTAGCTCAGGTTCATACTGTGAAGAATCTTCTTTTGAATCAAGAGAGATCTTTAGATGCTTCCTGTGCCTGATTGACTGCTCTTGGAATTCTGTTTCTGTTGTTGTATGCTGAGTCTGACTGTCATGGAGATTTGGAGGAGGTCTGACTTCACTGAACTTTCCAGGAATTCTGAATCTCCTGCTAGAATCTGAACTAACTTCTCTGTCAGCCTGATCATGTTGTCTACCTCTCCTTCTTGAATAACCCTTAGAGTAAGACCTGGATGGTCTACTGTGAGAGTGAGGTGCATAAGAACTCTGTTGCTGGGAGGAGGTAGCAGTCCTAGAAGCAACATTCTCACTAGCACCTGCTGAAGGAGGAGGAGAAGGTGGTGGATCCTTCCTGAAAACTTTGACAGGAGAGGAACCAGTCTTTCTTCTTTTCTTTTGAGCCTTCATCTCATTCTTGGAAAATCTCATCCAGTGAGGAGAAGTTGATGTGAGAGTAATATTGTGTCTGATGAAGTAAGGAATGTCATCTTGAGGATTAGACTTAGGCATTTCCTTCACTGGAGCTTTTCTTTTCTTGGTCACTTTCTTCTTCTTGCTGACATCCGGATCTGAGTCTGAATCTGTATCTGAATCATTATCAGATAAGCCTAGTGGATTATCATACAAATCAACAATCTCTTTGATAACTGAAAGTTCTTCAGCTGCATCAGCAGTCATAACTTCATCCAAGTCTGGGACTGGAGAAGTAGAACAAACATAGGTTGGAGGAGAGAAAGTCTTGGGCTCTGAAATCTCAACCTCTGGCATACTGATAAGCTCAGCCTATGGAGCTGCAGAGAGCTCGGGCACTGGAGCTAAAAGACTCTGAAGAAGCAGATGTAAAAAATCAATGCTCACTGGAGCAGTATAACATACAATATCTGTACAATATGAAGGAATTCCAAAAGAAGGAATTGTGATAAAAGAGAGATCAAAAAGATCTAAGATAGCAGACAATTCTCCTGAAGGATGTATAGTATGTCCAACAGAAAGAGTTTCTACTTCCAAAGAATCCAAAGAATCCTCTGTCAGAAATGTTTCAAGCTCTGCATCTATTAACACTGTATCCTCAAGCTCTGTATCTATCAAAACTGTATCTACAATCTCTGTATCTACAACTGCCAAAACTGTAACTGCTGGAGGAGGAGGGACTTCTTCACTGGACATCTCCCCCTGCCTGGTAGCAGTAATTTCTGCTGCCAGGCCCCTAGATGAAGAAGGGCCAGAGAAAGAGGCAACAAAAGAATTGAAAGAGGCTAGTAGAGGTGCAATGGCATCCTCTACAATGGTTTTGATGGTATGGGTGAGGAGAGCAATGAAAGCAGATGGGTCAGATGATGTGGATGGTAGGGATGAAGTAGAATGCCCACAAGCTGTACAGATGGTGGAAATGGTAGGTTGAGTGGTTGATTCAGGGATAACCATTTGTTTTGGATGGGGGGAAGGAGGGGAAGGTTCATGAGATTCATGAGATAGTAAATGAGTTGGGGAAGGGGAAGGTGATGGAGTTGGTGTTGAAAAGTAAAGATCAAAGTTTGGTGAGGTTTGGATAGAAATGTTAGTGGTAGGGATATCTTTTAGATAATTTGGTAGTGGGGATAGTGGAGGAGGAGATGCTGGAGGAGGGCTTGGAGGTGGAGTTGATGGATGTGAAAAGGGAGAAGTTTGTCTAGCTGGGGGTGGAGAAATAGGTCTAGCTGGGGATGAAGGAGGAGGAGGAGGAATCTCTGGCTCATCTTCCCTAGAGTGAGGAGTGACTGAAACAGTCCTTGTGTCCTCAGAAGCCCTGTGGGTGGAGGGAGCCCTGGAGAGCTTTGAGATAGTCCTCTCCCACTTTCCAAAGAGAACTGGGGTCAGCCTCTTGGAAGCATTGATGAAGGTTGTTGGGGATGTCAACAGCTCAGGGCATTTTTCAGTGAGAAAAATCACTAGAATCCTGCCAAGAGAGACCTCTCTCTTATTTGTCTTCTTCCTAATCAACTCAAACAAGGTTTTAGCCAAATTTACTGCCTTCTGATTAACCAAGGCACTCATCAAAAGAAACTGGTGTCTGGATATGTTATCATGGGCAGTGTGCTTCCCAAGCAGCACTTTACCCACAATATCTGCCAAGAACTTGTATTGAGGGGACAAGTTCTTTTTCAGAAACTTGCTAGGGTTTGCATCAGCATGACTCATTCTGGCAAGCATGGCAGCAAATTCTTCTTTATCCAAATCAATATCATCTTCTTCATTAACAAAACCGAAAATTTCAGTAAGAACGACAGGGGTCAGACTTACCGCCTGTCCAGAAATAGTTCCTACCAACGACTGTTCGTTTGATGAAGAAGTATAAGCCCATTCCTTGATTTTTGTCACTAGCAACTTCATCCTTGTCGTCATCAACTTCTGTAACTTCGGCGCATCAAACAGTTTCAACACGTCCTGAAAAATCTGATCACTGTGCTTGAATGATTCCAAATCAATATCAAAACCAGAATCGAATTTCATGTTTGACAAAATCGCCACTGTAAGTGCCATTTGAGAGTTCCTGCAGAGAAAACCAAAGATCAAGTGCAGAAGGGAAATGGAAAGCGCGGGACTATTTCCGTCTAAATCCTAGATTATAAGGTTTAAGAAAACGAAGAGACGGGATTAGTCAAGCGAATTAACTACTAAAACAACTTCAAAACCGAGGTTGGCGAAATATTTTAATATAAAATGAGTTCGGTAACCTCAGATCGAAGAGAAGGAATAAATCGTCGATCTCAGATCGATGATAAATTCTCTGAACCAAAAATCGTCGATCTCCGTTCGGCGACAATTGTTTCACTAAGAAGTGATCGTCGATCTCCGTTCGACAATCGACTTCACGAGACGCTAGCAGATCGTCGATCTACGTTCGACGATCTGTCAACAAATCGTCGAGCTCAGACAGAAAGTTAAATAATCTCATCTCCATTAATCATATCTAGCTGATTCATGAAGAATAGATGTTTCTTTTCATCCAAGGGTTTGGTGAAAATATCTGCCCTTTGCAAATCAGTAGGGATGAAGGTGAGATTAATTTTCTTTTGTCTACACACTCCATAATGAAATGATGTCTTACATCTATATGTTTAGTCCTAGAATGATGGACTGGATTCTGTGCTATAGAAATAGCGCTAGTACTATCACAAAATATAGTTGAATTATTTAAGTTGTATCCATAGTCTAGTAGCTGATTTGTATCCACAACATCTGAGAACAGCAACTGTCAGCTGCTATGTATTCAGCTTCTGTTGTTGATGTAGACACAGATGTCTGCTTTTACAAAACCAAGAGACAAGTCTAGTACCCAGGAACTGACATGTTCCAGAGGTACTTTTCTTGTCTACTCTACATCCAACAAAGTCAGCATCTGAGTATCCAGTCAACTCAAATTCTGACTCAGCAGGATACCAGAGTCCTAAATTTGGGCAACTCTTTATATATCTCAAAATCCTTTTAAGTAAAATAAGGTGGGATTCTTTAGGGTTCACCTGGAACCTAGCACAAAGACATGTGGCAAACATGCTATCTGGCCTACTTACTGTGAGATATAACAGAGACTCAACAATGACCCTATATAATTTCTGATCAACAGGTTTCTCATGCTCATCAGAGTCAATCACAGCATTGGTAGCCATGGGTGTTTTCTTAACTGAGGCACTAGTCATCCCAAACTTTTTGATCAGCTCATTAGCATACTTAGATTGGGATAAGAAAATGCCATCAGGTGCCTGCTTGACTTGGAGATCAAGGAAGTAGGAGAGCTCACCCATACTACTCATCTCAAACTTTAAATGCATAAGGTTGGAAAACCTCTTGCATAGTTTGGGATCTGTAGAGCCAAATATTATGTCATCTACATATATTTGTACTAACAATATTTTGTCATGATGATGTTTTATAAATAAAGTCCTATCTAGTATGCTTCTAGAGAATCTATGTTCTAACAAGAAACTAGCTAGGATCTCATACCAAGCTCTTGGAGCTTGCTTGAGGCCATAGAGAGTTTTATGCAACCTATAAACAAAAGAAGGTTGAGTTGGAGAGATAAAATATGGTGGTTGTTCAACATACATTTCTTCTTTGAGTTCTCCATTTAGAAAAACACTATTTACATCCATTTGATAGACTTTGAATTTTTGAGAAGCAGCATAGGCCAAGAAATTTCTGATTGCCTCTAACCTTGTCACTGGTGCAAAGGTTTGATCATAATCAATGTCTTCTTTTTGCCTATACCCTTAAGCAACAAGCCTAGCCTTGTTCCTTATAATTGCTCCTTGTGCATCCATCTTATTTTTGAACACCCATTTTGTTCCAATTACTGGGTAGTTCTTTGGTCTTGGGACCAATTCCCAAACTCTACATCTCTCAAATTGGTTGAGCTCATCTTGCATTGCAAGAATCCAGTGAGGATCTTGCTCAGCATCTTGAATGGAATGAGGTTCAACTTGAGAGATGAAGCAGGCATGCATCAAGTCCTGGTGGAGTTGATGTCTAGTCTGCACACCTGCTGATATGTCTCCAATCACTTGAGATACAGGATGATCTCTAAGTGTGACTAAATCAGCAGGAGGAGTTGGTTGTTCAACAGCTGGTGGGGGTAATTCCTCTTGTGGAATTATTTCAGCTGCTGGAACAATATCAATGGGCTCACTGATTTCCTCATCACTGTCTTCAACTACTTGTGGAGAAGATGATGTAACAGCCTCAGGGGTGAGGGTCACAGCTTCCAAATTCTCACACAAAGTAGGTACCTGCAAAGTCTGACTGGTAGAATTATTCTTCTCCTTATAAAACATGTTAGTTTCATCAAAAGATACATGTACAGGCTCTTCAATTTTCAAGGTAGATTTATTATAGACCCTATAAGTCTTGCTTACTTGGAAATATCCTAGAAAAATTCTTATTTCAGACTTGGCTTCAAACTTTCTATTGTATTTTCTATTGTTAATATGTATGTAACAAACACAACCAAATACTCTAAAATAGCCTACTTTAGGTTTATTCCCTTTGAGTAGCTCATAGGGGGTCTTAGCCTTAAACTTATGTATTAAACTTCTATTCAGGACATAGTTAGTTGTGCTCACTGCCTCTGCCCAAAAGGAAAGGGGCAAGTATGCATCAGCAAGTAATGTACCTGCAGCTTAAATCAGGGTTTTGTTTTTCCTTTCAGCTACCTCATTTTGTTGAGGAGTTCTAGGAGCAGAAAAACATTGCCTGATACCTTTCTTCTCACAGAACTCTTGTATAAGAAGAGACTCAAACTCAGTACCATGATCACTTCTAATCAATACAACTTGAGTAGAGAACTAACTCTGTATGCACTTGAGAAAATCTGTAAGAACCTTGAAGTTATTTGACTTGTTTTTCAAGAAGAACCCCCAAGTAAACACAGAAGTCATCTACAATAATCAAGGTGTAAGACTTTTCTCCTAGGCTTTGTACAGCAATGGGTCCAAAGAGATCCATGTTAAGCAAATACAAAATCCTAGGTGAGTCACTCTTATTAATGGAATTAAAACTAAATATTTTTAGTTTGCTTGCCTAGTTGACAAGCCCTGCACAGGCTTTCCTTCTTATAGGGGTAAGAAGGAAATCCTCTTACAAGGTTGTCCTTAGATAGCCTAGCAATGTATTTTAAGTTTACATGTGCTAACCTCCTATGTCATAGTTCATTTTGATTACAAGATTGGTTAAATAAACAAATTTCATTTATGGCTGAATTGAAGTTAACAATATAAATATTACTTACTCTAGAACCTGTTAAGACAACTATATCGTCAGCTGAAGAAATAATGCAAGAGGACTGATTGAATGTTACCTGAAATCCTTCATCACAAAGTTGACTGATGGAGATCAAGTTATGTTTCAATCCACTTACATATGCAACCTTTCTGAATGTGACAGTTCCTATTCTGATTTCTCTATAGCCTTCAGCCTGGCCATAGTTGGAGTCACCAAAGATAACTTTATGTCCTAGCTTTGACTTATAGCGGAATAAGTTGTCCTTCCATCCAGTCATGTGCTTTGAGCACCCACTGTCCAGATACCATTGTTGGTTATATGATGGACAGTTCTTTACCTGCAACAATTAAAAATTTATTTGTTCTTGACCCAGGTTACCTTGGGTCCTTTGTTTTCTTGATAAGAAAAGCTTGAGATAACAGAACTTGTTGGCTGAGATTTATATCCTAGTGGATGATATCTCCTATGTGGTATTTCCCAAAGGGTGAAAGGGTTAACTGTTTCTCTTTTCTGATTAGAGTTTTTGTTAAGGTTAGAATTTCTGTTAACGTTAAAAGTTTTATTACTTTTTACTGGGTTCGACGATTGGAAGTGAGATCGTCGATCTGAGTTCGACGACATGGGTTGAGATCGTCGATCTCTGCTCAGAGAAGGATAATACTCATTCTCTGTGCCCCATGTTCGTCGATCTCTGCTCGACGATCCATACAGAAATCGTCGATCGCAGTAAGACGATTGATTATAGTAAAAAAATTCGTTCAAAGATCGTCGATCTGGGTTCGACGATTTGTTCACATTTCGTCGATCTAAGTTCGACGAAAATTGTTGAACATTATTTTTGTTTTGATTTTGCCTGTTTCTATTTTTCTGTTTGTTAGGTTTGTTCTTATTTGCAGTTGAGGGTTTCTCATAGATTAGTTCTTTACCCTTTTCAGAAATGAATTTTACAGGAGTCCTTAATATATTTTTCTGAAGTGAGGGTTAGCTTGATGAAGCACCCAAGCTCAGCTTGCCAATGAGTCTGGCATTAACAGTGCTTGTAATGTCCATCAGCTTGAGGCTTCTCCCATTAAGGAATTCTTCAAGTTGCCTTGCCTCAGCTAGTTCAGTTTTTAATTTAATTATCTGTTCATTTGCAAGTGTAATATCATTTTTTAGTTGATTGTTTTTTGCAACTAAATTACTTTGATCATTTAATTGCTCTCTAAGTAGTTTAATTTCTTTCTCTGAGCTAATTAAATTCATACACATAGTTTTGAATTCATGTACAAAATCTTCAGAATTGAAGTCAAAGGATGAGAGTACCTGATCCACTTCAGAGAGTGGTTCTTCATCATCTGATGAGTCATCTTCTGAATGAGTGTTGGAAGCATCAATTGTCATTAGGCAAACTTCCTTTGCCTTTGCTTCCTCTTCATCTTCATCACTGGAGCTAGAGGAGAAGGAATCCTCTTCTGTATCACTCCAGGTTTCTGCTACAAAGCCTCTCTCTTTCCTCTTATGCATGCTTGAGAAAGGCTTGTTGTACTTCCGTTTTCTAGAGTCCTTGTCTTTTCTTTTCTCTTTCTTCTGATTTTCTGGACACTCAGAGATGTAGTGTCCAGGTTTTCTGCAACCAAAACAAATAACTTCTTTAAGTGGTGTTTTGTCATACCTGGGTTTATCTTCTTGTCTGGATGACTTCTTCCTGAAGTCTCTTTTGCCCATCTTGTAGAATCTCTTTGCTAAGAGACTCAAGAACTCTTCATTAACAGCAGGAGCCGTTGTTTCCTCTATAGCCTTAAAAGCAATATTTTGCTCTTTCCTGACTGGAGTAGAAGCCTTCTGCTCTGCCTCCCTAGTCGTTGTCAGGTGTTCAAAAGATTTGAGCTTTCCTAGAAGTGTTTCTGTGGAAATTTCTGTAATACTTCTGGTATCCTGATTGGCCAGATCCTGGTGTCCCATGAGCTGGGAAGACACATCAATATCTTGTCATTGATCTCAGTCAGTGAAATGTCCTTGTCCAATGTTTTCAGTTCACTGATGATGGCACTCAGTCTGTCATACATTTCTTCAACTGTCTCTGCATCTTCCTTTCTGAAGTTCTCATACTTGGAAATGAGAAGGGATCTTCTATCCTTTCTTTCTTCCACTGAGCCAGCCACCATCTGGTTCAAATAGTTCCAAATAGCCTTTGCTGATGTGCAATCAGCAACCTTTTGGAATATGTCATCTGACATAGTCTGGGTCAGTATGTTCATGACTTTGGCATCAGCAATCTTTGTTTTCTTCTGTGCATCAGTCCAATTTGGTGGTGGAACTGCATGAGTGTCAGTAGATGTAGAAGTGGCTGCAGTTGGTTGAGGTGGAGCTGTCAAATGGAGTTGAAGATGTCTTCATCAATTGAGTTCATGTAAAGTATAATTCTTGCCTTCTAGATACAGCACTTATTTAAGTTACAGACTGGAGGTCTGGTGTTTGTATAGTCCTTGTTCTGTGTCATGTGATAAATGAATAACTAAGGAAAAGGAAATCTGAATAAGCAGGGATCTTGGTTCAAGTGTTAGCTTGTTCAACCAAGAAACACAACCCTTTGACACCAATTGAAAGGAGGGATCTACTCTAGAAGGGGGTGAATAAAGTGTTTAAAACTTTTGGCTGTTTTATATTATTCTATCAAAGTTAAAAATAGGTGATACCAATAATTAAATAAATAAAAGAAAACTAGAGAGCTATTCTAAATATCACAGCAAATAGCAAGAACAATAAGAGAAAGAGCAACCAGACGACACAAGAAATTATAGTGGTTCCCCAAATCTGGATACATCCACTCTTCTACCACCCTGGTAGGAATCACTTTTAGGTTTTTGATCAGGTGACTGCCACCAAGTAATATCTATTTCTAGAGAGATATTGCAACCCTTTTGGCTTTTGATCAGGTGCCGGAAAACCACTTGAAGTCTTTTGATAAGGAGACCTCACAACCAGGAATTACTTTTGAAGGAAGTAAGAACCCTGTACACAGAGGGGGGAAAGAAAGAGTTGAGTTGTCTTCTCTTTTCTCAAGCAAATGAGAGAAGACTTGACAGTGATCCTGATGGAGTCAAGATTTGTCCTGATGATCTTGATTGGTTCAGGAATCCAAAGCCTTGTACAGGGTGTAGGTCTTGAATTCCAGAAAGCTGAGACTGATTGAAGATGAATGTCTCTACAGGCTTCCAGGATGAACACTTGTATGAAAAACTGAAAGTTGTTCTTCTTCTTTTTTGTCTTGTGTTCTCTAACAAAATCTGTCTATGTATTCTGCAAAATAATTCTCTATCACTTTTATTCTCTGAGTATCTTTGTTTTGAATAATTCCAAACTGAATTTGAAATGGCACGCATTGATTGACTGCAGGAATCACGAAAACTCGTGCAACGGCTATAAGAGAATTAACTCATTTCCCTAACTGTCCCGAGAATGGCTGTATAATAACTCTGTGAATACTAGTAATTAATGCTTGTCAAGGAACGGCTATATTCAGAGAATATATGCATTAATCCCTCAGAGTCATATAAGCAATATAATAATCAGTCAATAAAGAAAACAATAATTGCAGGGAATAAAATGTTGATCTGGCAGTAATCGTCGATCTGGCCCTGAGATCGTCGAACTCAAACATCCTCTATCGTCGAGCTGAGACCTGTGATTGTTGACAATCTGCCTTCCAAACTGGGCTTCAAGATCGTCGAACTGAGATGGTTGATCGTCGATCTCTATCCTGAAAGTAGATCAAAGATCGTCGAACTAAGTTCAGCGATCGTCGAACTAAGTTCAGCGATCGTCGATCTCAGCATTTAGATATTTAACTCTGAGATCGTCGAACGCAGAACGAAGATCTTCGAGCTCTCTTCAGAGATCGTCGAACGACTTTTCACTTAGAAAAAATTTCTGCCTTGTTCAGTCTCTGTTGTCTTCTAAGTCTCGATGTCTTGGTTTTGTCTCACTGAGTTGTTGACCAAACTGATACCTAAGACACTAGACTAAACCCTGACTATACAATGTGGGTCTGACTTAGCCTAGATTAGTGAACCTAGCCCAAATCCAAACTAGGGATCCAACAATTTGCTTTTCCAATTCAATTTTATGTGAATGAACGTGCATTTGACTAAGCTTTATTGTAATTAATTACTTGTTATTAATTTGTGATCAAACTAATTCATCTGCGCCTGCATTAAATTGACATTTTATTCATTGGATTTTGTGTATGCTTTCACGTCATTCTAGAGTTGGGCATAAGTTCTTAGCATTTGTTGGGGATTTCTTGCATTCATCTAGGGTTAAGGCATCATGCGCATCTGCCACCTATAGATTAATCGTGTGTCACTAAATGGTCTACTTTTTTTCTTCAAATGTTCAGCCTCCTCCCTCATGTCATTCACAAGAATCCAACTACTACTTCTAAGCAGTGCCTTTGTGATGATGGCAGCACTCCGGAGTGGATACTGAAGTTATGGAGTAAGTCTCATACGACAGCATCGTTCAACTAAGTCTATGTGGGACAAGCTTTGCTATTCTAAGCATGACTATTCTATGGTAGACTAGACCATACTAAGGCGGTGTGCTTTCATAAGCATGACTATTCTAAATCAGTTGGTGACGCCACCTCAATCCCATGTTTTACTCATGCATCCAAACTATGAGCGCCAAGATTAAGGAGATCCTGTGCAGCCTCTGTGACCTTCTCCCCTCTCAACCCCACCAAGCCCATGTCTCCTTTGCATCTATTAATGGTATATCTTGATTATCTTATAATACACCATGAATTGTGGAGTATAGAGCTCCAGTCCATACGCTAGAATAACTACAATACACAAAAATCATAACTACAATACACAAAAATCATCTCTCTGAGGTATATTGTTGTGGCTCATGGCACCACGACCCGTTTCTAGACCTAGAGTAGTGTCTCTCGATACCACTATAAGCTTCATTCTTTTTATATGTGCTTACCTCTCAGTTCAATTTACTGTTTATTAGCAATCTCATTTAGGCTCTGTTTGGTTGGGCTATTGCCGATGGAAAGCAGTCGATAGAAAATGAACTTTGAGAAAAGTGTTTCTGAAAAACAGAGTTTTGTTAAAAAAACTATTTGGGTGAAATGAAGTTTGTAGAGCTGATGGAGATGGACATTTGAAAAGGCGATTGTTATCCGCAGACCTATTTTGGAGATCACACATCGCCTGCTAAGGTTCAGTTCCAGATCCAAACTAGTTTTCGTTTTATTTCTTCCCTTTGTTTTAAACTTGTGTCCTTGAATCGCTTGCTAATCCCTTCAAACTCCACAGCAATATCCTCTTCAAATTCAGATTTCCTCTCTTCATCGAAAGTCAGCTGCCTCCAATGTTTGTGCACCATATACAAAGGAAAGGTCATACCTTCTTTAATGTAAGGCACTAATTCATGAGGGCACGGTAAACCCATGGAATGTCGAACCTTATGTGTGCATTCCCCTGCCGGAATACAACTTGGTGATTTTGCGAGCACCTCCTGTTCTCTAATAATTTCCAACGCATGCAATGATATGTGGCCGACCAAAGCTGTATACAACGACCCGGTATATAAAGGGCTTCTATGCATAATACTGTGACCAAATGATCGTTTGATGTCCGTGTGTTGCAAATATATCATCTGGTCGAAAGTCCGCCAAACCGTATTCAAATTGCCGACCGAAACTTCAATAAATTTCTTTAGCTGGCTATGGCCTCCTTCGACCCGATTGGTGGTTGAATTCCCTAAATGGAGAAATCTGTCGACCCATGCGGATACGAAGTACTCTTTGAATGGATCGAGCCATGTAGTGACAACATAACTGAATACGTTTGGATATTTTTCAGCATATGCAGCTAACATGGCATTGAATTCAATGTTGAACTCATTCTCCGTCCGGGCATTAACAATTCTTTGTCACACACCCAAGAAAACCTCGCATTCCTTACCCTGGCTGAAAAACTTCTTGCAGTGCGTCAGAATATTTCTATGTATATGTACCTGACATATGATATTTTTGGAATGGGGGAAAACTACCTTTATAGCATTCATAAAAGCTAACTCTCTGTCAGTGATGAAGACAGTAGGCATAGAAGCTGGGTCCATGATGGAATGAAAACATCTCAGAGCCCATGTATAGTTTGTTTCAAGTTCATCTGACATAAAGACGAAAGCAGCAAAAAAAGACTGGTTTGTCGATGTAACACTGACTATTGACAAGAGCGGCAGCCTGTACCTATTAGTCTTGTAGGTACAATCAAGCTGAAAGGAAGATGAGAACATAGAGCATAATTTGATGGATGTAGGGTGTGAAAAAAATAAGCCCTTCAACTGCTTGCTATCCTCAGCAACAGTGTTGAAGCTAACATAACCTGCAGCGATAATACACTTATATAAAAACTGAATCTGAGTCAAACCCCCCAACTCCTTTTTGTGTAATAACGCTCTTTGGTTATAAATGGTTCTCATAGTGGTGGAATTATCCACATTTCTTTTTTTCAGGGCAGTTAGTATTTTCCTTGGCTTTACTCCTGATGAGTACATAACCTCAGCCAATCTCTCTTCGTTTACATTCAACCGGACGGCATAGGGATGTGCCTCCAAGTGAACAAAACTGTGGTTATGAGTGCCACATAAAACTTCAACTCGTCATTCATCAGCAATTGCATCTTTTGTTCCCTTCAACAAAAAGGGACACCCGCATTTCTTCGAGGTTGTTCTCCTCAGATTTTGTTTAACCCATCCTTTTTTATTCTGAGACTCGCGGGAAAAGCCTGCTCTATCACATCCAAGTAAAACACGAGGTCGTGGTCTACCTGTTAATTTATCTGCGCTCTGAATTGTGACAACAAAGCTGAGAGATCTACCAATATTGCGTGCCCAAGCTACTAACTCATCCCTTGACTGAAATACTATATTCGTCTGAAAATTCTTTGTCATATCTATAAGCCAAATAAAACCATTTTAGAATATTAAAGTCAACAAATTGGCAATTACGGAAATGGATGAGACATTACCATTTAGGCATGAGGGGGAAGGAGCATTAGCAATAACATTGTCTACATCGTTGTCATTGCCTTCTTCATCCATTACAGTGTCTAAACACGAAACAATGCAAGCCCTAAGTGTAGTGTTACTGTGTTAGGAAAACACACACTATCAAACTTAGGACGATGTATGTAAACAAAAGACAATTTGACAATCAAGTGCAGTTAATAATGAAAGTGCAAACCTAGCACAATTATCAAAAACAAATTGCAAATAATTTTAGTAAGCTAGCAGGCCAAGCTTTTCTTCGTTTGGAGGGATAAGAACTAATATGTGCAGTTCACACAATAAAGGTCTTATAACCAAGAATTAGTCAGAGGAAAATAAACTACCAGAACAAGGCATCAATAATCATATAAATAAGCATTTCAGGAAGGGGAAAAAATATTTCAACATCCACTGCAACAATCTGAAAAAAGTCCAGGAACAATGCTGGGCAGTGAAGGGAAAAAAGGCCCTGCAGTGAAGGGGAAAAAAACAACCAAGAAATGGGGCTGGGAGGGGGAACCTAGAAATGGGTAAAAAATAACCTAGTAATGGGAAAAAAATCGCAGAGAATGTGATGCTTGGAAGGGAAAAAAATCGCAGGGAAACACAGAGAAATGATACTTGGAATACGAAGCTGAGAATGGAGGCTTGAAATGGCGAAATTACCAGAGGTCTCTCTGCAGAGAATGACGCTGGAGACCAAATGGGAGATGAGGTTGCTGGGGGGCGGTGTCGCGACAGGAGACTTGGCGGAGCAGCTCTGTCGGGCTCAATCGCGGGTGAGGATGTAAGGCATTCAGGGGGCGACGTCGACGGCGAGTGGGAGCTGCTGATGGAGGAGGAATGTCGACGTCGAGGACGAGTTTCGTCCGCGTCGATGTTATCGCATCGGGTTCGGGAGAGGTTAGGGCACGGAGGCGGCTGATCTGTGAATAGAGAGAGCGAGATTTCGAATTGAAAACTTAAAGATAAAAATCGGCTGAATTCGTGGTCTGCGGATAACCAAAATAGGTCTGCGGATGACAATCGCCTTTGAAAAAGTTGTTTGAGAACAAATTGAAGTTTTGGGTGAATTTTTTTTTCATAATATGATAACCAACACAAAAATATATAAACAAACATGTTTTTTCATAATACGATAACCAACACATAAATAATGTGTTACGGGTCTTCCATTGGTTATCTTATATTATTAGTTTATTACGATTATTAGTCGTGTCGTACGTGTAGAGTCGTTGTATTTTAATATTTTGGCATCTGTTGTTATATTTACGATCAGGCCATTGGGGATTCTATTTAAGGGAAAACTCATGGGATCTTTGGGGTATGAAAAAGTATTAAGCAAGTTTCTCTTTCTCTCTCAAGCTTCTCTCTTTCTCTCTCTAGTTTTTCTTGTCTCCTCTCATTCTAGGGTTTACCCCTTGTATCCCCGCCTCCTTCCCCCACAATCTCTAGCACGTAACAACTTCGTATCAGAGGCTCGATCCTCCCCCGACGCACGTCATTCCGCTCAACGTCCACCTCCACGGAACTCCAGCACCGACTGTTTCAGAGACTCCAGGCATAATCACTCCAGGCGGTCTTCCGCAACCCTGAGTCGCGGCAAACCTGTGAGCTTCTGGCGTGTAGCTGCTCTCCCTTCCCCGGCGCCAGCAAACCTCACTGCCGACAACACCCCCGCACCCTCCACTCTCCCTCTAGCAGCAAACATCAGCACCACTCTCGATATTATCCACCCACATCTGCAGAATCGCCGCAGACAGCGGCCTCCAGCACAGCAGCGACTTTATCGAGCCCCGTACGGCAGCTCTTCATCGAGCCCCGCACGGCAGCTCTTCATCGAGCCTTGTGCATCACGCCCTTTTTTTTCCTTTCTTACGGTATCAACTGTCTGTCTTGTCCCCATCCCATTTATTTTATTTTATTTTCTTTAAAAATCCCTCCCAATACCTCCTCTTGCACGCAACCTCTCCAGCACACTTTTTTTCCTTTTTTTTCACTTGTGGACCCCACCACCATATTTCTCTTTATTCTAAACATCCACACCTTACCTCCTCCTCCACGCCTCCTCTCTTTTATTACATTTTATTTATTTTCCCTAAACCCCACCACCATCATTCCACCCCATTTCTTTTTAATTTCTTTTTTCCTCCAATCACGCCTGTTTTTCCCCCCTTCTTTTTGTTTTCTTTTACATTTTACTTTCTTTTTTTAATTAATTATTCCATAACAACACTCTCTCCCACACATTCTCATAACAACACGCTTTTCTTTTACCTCTGAACCATATCTCATTTTCCCTCCTTAATTAATCAATCCTGATTAATTCCCCGTCACATTTCTTCTCCTAATTACTACACATTTCTGTCATGTTGCTTAGCGTTAACGATCGCATTGAGCTCCTCGCCACGAGCGGCTCGACTCGGCCAGTTTGATGCTCAGCTCGACCTCACGCTAGACGCCCTCCGCATGTCTCGCGACTCGTTGGTGGTTTTTTTTGTCACCACCACCACCGGAGCTGGAGTCGTTCCCTCCCCCTCCAATGATGGTGCCACCACCGTCCTCTGTCGTTCATGACACCCCGCAGCCGTCGCCGTCGTCGTCGCCGCCGCCATCGTCGCCACCGCTACCTCTGCCGCCGCCGCCTCTACCAACTCTTACTCTGCCAACCTCGGCATTGTCGCCCCCTCCGGCCACATCACCGCGGCCACCGTCGTCGTCGCCGTCATCGTTGTTGCCGCCCGCTCGACTCATGCAGTCGCCGCCACCGCCGTCATCGCCGCCATTGTCGTCGTCGCTGCCACCGCCGCCGTCACCACCGCCACCGTACCACCACTCTCCATGGTGGTCGTCCTTCCACCGTTGTCGCCTCCTCTCCGGTCACCCGCTCCGCCGCCGCCGGCCATATCGGCGCCTCCTCTACCGACTCTTCCTACGCTGACCCCTGTCTTGCCGCTTCCACCAACCACACCGCCGCCTCTTCTGTCGGCCCGTGCTATGCTGACACTGACGGATCCGTTCCTGCCACCAGCCGTCGCTTCTCCGACCTCCGTTTTGCTGCTCCACCGACCCGGACGAAGCCAACACATATGCCGTCCATTTTATTGTTGTCACCGCCGCTTCTTGCCGATGCCACCGCCACCACTACGCGTTTCCGCGCGTTGTACTGGAGGGAGATCAAGATACCAGATGATCTGGCCACCCTCATGGTGCACGAGCTTTAGGGCAAGCTCATTTTGAAGAACGGATGGAGTGTTACGGGTCTTCCATTGGTTATCTTATATTATTAGTTTATTATTATTAGTCGTGTCCTATGTGTAGAGTCGCTATATTTTAATATTTTGGCATCTATTGTTGTATTTACGATCAGGCCACTGGATTCTATTTAAGGGAAAACTCATGGGATCTTTGGGGTATGAAAAAGTATTAAGCAAGTTTCTCTTTCTCTCTCTAGTTCTTCTCATCTCCTCTCTCATTCTAGGGTTTACCCCCTTGTATCTCCGCCTCCTTCCCCCAATCTCTAGCACGTAACATAATGTTTGTCATGAAAAAGACATGTTTTTGCTTAGCCAGTTACCCTAGTGATCTCGGTCTATGTTCTATATTCATACAACTGACGCATTATAATCTTACATAGAGCAATCATCTCGTCAACACCACCGGCAGTATCAGAGCATGTTTGTCACCGCCCTTGTGAGTCTACCCCATCATCTCGACTCCCATTCATACAACTCACTGAAATTAATATCAACATGTGAAGGGTGTCGGCGAATGAAATTATGTAAAGTCATTGTCGCAATCAATATATCTGCTTGTTTGTCAGCGTGATAGCTTTGCATGTCCCGCAGTATGACACTTCTTCTTCCAAACACCAAACGACCGTTCTGTCACACTTCTAAGCGATGAGCGTGCATGATTCAACATCTCTCGATGTCCTTCTGTTGAACGACCACCACGAGCAAAGTCCAGCAGATGTCGTGCATCTTGATACAGTTTCAAATATCTACAGTGTAGAGGATAGTCAGAATCGATCACGTAATATTTTTCTGGAGAATATAAAAATATGTTTAATAACGAAAAAATTGAGAAGTAATAAATAGTCGAACAATTTTTTTATTAGTTACCTCGAGGTGGATGAGGGAACTTATAATGGGTATCATTTATGGCATAACAAAAAATATGGCTATCGTGCGCAGATCCCTCCCAACCGGTCATAACGAAAGTGAAGCTCATGATGAAATCAAAAACATCCACGACATTTTGTGTTGTTTTGTTATGTCTCCCAATATAGGATACTTGATTTCTAACTGGTATGCACGTGTCAACATGCATCATCGCTAGCACTTCTCTGGATGCAGTACTTCTTATTACTTGAAATTTGTACTTCTCTTCCAGAGAATGCAATAAATCCATAAATATTTATTGAGTCATCATGAATGAATTATGAAATCTCACCTAAGAACCACGAAGTAGCTCTCCAACTCATTTATCACTTGTTTGCTTTGAAGTCATACATAAAACTGGCTGGTTCAAAAGAGAGGTGTGTTCGGAGACCAAGCATATTGCTGCTACCACATTTTGATGATGGGTGATAGCTTAATTTCTTCTAGTGATCTCGTGCTCTTCCATGGAATTCTCAGAGCCATCGCTAGACATATTCTGATAACAACATGCATTAACCATTATTAAAAATAAGACATCAAACTATATCAGTATCACAACATTATATTAGTCTCAACACAGAGCAAACAACAGAAAAGATGACAATAATCTTCATACATCGCAGTGTCAACATTAGAAGAAACAGCATACAAGATACAATAATGTTCATACATCGCAGTGTTAAACTAAAGCGGCTAATACAAGAAAAAAGATGTCCCCTACCACGCCCGACAAATATAAAGGTTACAAAGTCATTTTAAGTTCAAGCTCTCCAACAGGCATATGAAAGTCTCTATGATTTTTGTCCATCAAATATGTGATGAAAAAATCATAGAAGTCTTCCTAAGACGACACTTCAGAATACATGCTTAATTTTATAAGTGCATGCACAATGCTAAAAGGACATGAAAATTGGGTGGCTCATGGAGACCTCAACTTATGGTCTTAGAAGACTCGGTCAAATCTTCTAACACCGAGCTAACTGTTTTCTTCTTTTTTGACTTGCTTCAGATGTAGTTGTGGTCTCAGGTGGAGGTGAAACTCCACTCTTTCATCAATAGACTTCGGGGCAAGGTTCCTGAAGTAAGGGGTGAAGGTATGATGTCCTGTAGCGATGACCGAACTGAACATCATGTTCGGTTTCTCCTCTAACTAAGGGGAAGGAGGATCCGCATATCTGAATTTCCTTGTCGCCGGAACAATCTATTTAAAAAAAATTAGACATTGCAAAATAAAGAATTATGAATGACTGTTTACTTTCGAAAATGAATACCTTCAATCTTTCGTATCACCGTGCGTCTGAGGCATCTATAGTTTTTCTTGAGGCGTTCCAACACAAACCGGTCTCACTGTGTTTCAACTCCTTTCATAATATTCACTCCTTCAAATGATCATATTTATTCTTCATTTGGACTTTAACATAATTTTTTTCAGCCAACTGTTCAAATTTTTTCATAACTCCACCCCTCTTTATTAAAGTGTGTGGTTGGTCGATTCTCAAGCTCTATCTCTTTAATACATATATCACATAAGAGCATGATATTTGTAGTTGTTAGAAAAGCCCAATTAAGGGCTCATGTTTTTTCTCTTTTCTCTCTCCATGTATTAGTCACACATCTTGTATTTAGGATTTCTCTTCTCATTCTTCTCCTATATAAATGTATTCATACTTGTAACTATTCATTCAAGAAATATATACAAGCTTTGAGGCCTTTCTTTACATGGTATCAGAGGGAAACCGGCCTCCTCCTATGGTATCCGGCCTACCCGGTTTCTTCTCCTAACCGCTACCAGCCTCTTCTCCTAACCGGCTTTCCGCGCGGTCTTTCCTTCTCGCGGACTCCTGCGGCTTGGCTTTTCTATCCGCTTCCCCCCCACCTCTCACCTCTGTTTCTTTCATGGCCTCCTCCTCCTCCCTCCCTCTCCTCTTTTTATACTCCTCTCTCACGTGGGTCCACTTTTCTCTCCTCTTCTCTTCCCGCGCGGACTCTTTCTATCCGCTGCGGTCTCTCCCTGCTCGCTGCTCGCAGCGACCTGCCTCTCCTGCTCACCGCGCGGTCTCTCTCTCTCCGCTGCGGCTTCCCCCTGCTCGCTGATAGCTGCCCGCAGCGACCTGCCTCCTCTGTTCGCCGCGCGACCTCTTTCTATCCGCTGCGGTCTTCCCTGCTCGCTGATCGCGGCTCGCAGCAACTTGCCTTTTCTGCTCGCCGCGACCTGCTTCTCGCTTCTCGCTGCGGCCTCGTCGATCCGCTGCTGCCCTTCCTGCTCGCTACTCGCCTGCGGCCTGCCATGCCGTTTGCGATCTCCCTCTGCTAGTCGCATTTTGGTCGCTGGCCTGTTCGCCGAGACCGTGCGACTACCTTTTTTTTTGCCCCCGGCCTTTCTCTGCTACCCGCGCGGCAATCCTCTTCTGCCCGTCTGGCCTCTTCTGCTGGCCGCGCATGGCTTCCGATAATTCTGCTGCTACCTCTGCTCCGCCAGCCCGCACGGCGGCCTCGGCTTCCGAACCTCGTGACGAATTACGGATTACGACTATCTCCCTCACTGGCAAAAGGAGCTTTGTTGAATGGGTTCACTCGGTTCGCCGTGTTCTGCAGACGAAGGGTCTTCTTCACCACTTGACCCGGGCTCCTCCGACTGCTCCCTCTGATGACTGGCTTCGCGACGATGGTCGGGGCCAGTCCTGGCTTCTCAACTCCATGGACACCGAGCCCTACCGAATGGCCATGTATCATGACACGGCCAAGACTATGTGGGAGGATCTTCACTCATTTTACTTCGGGCATGACAGCCTACAGCACCTATATGATATCATTTCTGATCTTCAGAATCTTGCCCCTGGTGCTCCTGGAGATATGCTCTCCTTTGTGGCTAAAGCAAAGAGTTTGGCTGAGGCTTGGATTCAACATCAGCCTCCTACTACTGATCTCGCCACTCAACGAAACCAGAAAGAAACTGTCGTCATCGCCATGATGATGTCTCATGTTCCTTCCCACCTGCATAGTGTTCGTGCGCAGATCCTATCGTCCGCCACCACTCCGTCCCTGTCTGATGTATGCTTCATGTTGCTAAAGGTCACGCCTCCTTCCGAGGCTACTCATGATTTTGCCCCAGCTCTTCTTCAGCAGCCTCTCCTTCTGAACCCTCCTACTCGCGGATCTTCCACTCGGGGGGCCGGCCACCGTCTCGGGGACGAGGACGTGGTGGTCGTTCTTCTATGAAATGCACTTACTGTGGCCGCGATAATCATCTCGAAGCTACTTGCTACCGCAAGCACGGTCTGCCTCCTCACCTTACTGCTACTACCTTTGTTGTTCCTACTCCCACTGGGCCTTCTGCCCCCGATCTGGCTTCCACTACCCGCCAAGATATTGATGACCTTCGCACCCAACTCCAACAGCTTCAAGGTGCCCTCAGCCGCTCCTCCGGCTCCGTCGCGTCCTTTTCTGCGGAAGGTATAACATGTCTCTCTCATAGTCCCTGTTGGATCGTTGATTTCGGGGTCACTCACCATATTATCTCCCAGAAGCCCACCAAGTACCAACAGACGCCTCATCCCCTTTGCATCACTGTGGTCAACGATGATACCCTTCCTGTCTCTGGCACCGCTGCTCTTCATCTTACTCCGACTCTCTCTCTTTCCTCGGTTCTTCATGTTCCGGAATCCCCTTTCAATTTACTTTTTGTTAGTCGTCTCACCCACGACCTTGATTGTTGCATAACTTTTTCACCTTCTTCTTTCCTTATGCAGGATCGTCGAACCCGGAGTACCATTGGTAAGGGGCAACTGTTGAATGGGCTTTATATCTTGGACATCCTACCTACTATTCTATCTTCTATCTCCACAGTTGATTGGCATCGCCGCCTTGGGCATGCCCCCCTACCGATTCTCAAGCGGGCTCTTCATGACGTACCTCTGCAGGAGTTCTCTTGTGAATCTTGTATCTATGACAAACAACATCGCTCTTCCTTTCCCCCTGCATGTACTAGGAGTAGTACTCCTCTCTCTTTAGTACACTCTGATGTATGGGGTCCTTATCGTGTCCCCAGTATTTTTGATTATCGTTATTTTGTCACGTTTATTGATGACTACTCGCGTACTACATGGCTTTATTTACTACATGATCGTATTGAACTTACTTCTGTGTTTCGTGCTTTTGTGACTGAGATGCGTACGCAGTTCGCCACCCCCCTCCAAGTCATCTGCACCGATAATGCTCGCGAATATACCGGGCGTGTCTTCTCTACTCTTTGCACCGAGTTCGGTATCATCCATCAAACTTCATGTGCTTATACCTCTCAGCAAAACGGGGTCGTCGAACGGAAAAATCACCATCTTCTCGATGTTGCCCGCTCCCTTATGTTCCAAATGCAGGTTTCGGTGGAATATTAGAATTTTGCCGTCTCCACAGCCTGTCATCTCATTAACCGCCTCCCCTCATCTGTGCTAAATTTTGCCTCACCGCTCCAACTTCTCTATCCCTCCACCAACCCCACCTCTCTCACACCACGGGTCTTCGGGTGTGTGTGTTATGTCCACCATCTTGGCCCTCCTTCCGACAAGCTTGCTCCTCGGGCTGCCAAGTATATGTTTATTGGCTACTCCCGGGCTCAAAAGAGATATGTCTGCTACTCTCCTTCTGATGGTCGGCTGGTTGTTTCTGCAAATGTCACCTTCTGCGAACACCAGCCCTTCCACTTACCTTGCCCCACCTCGTCTTCTGCTCGACCTCTTCCCCGGCCTGCCGTACCAGTCACGTCATCGTCTCTACCATCTTCTTCCTCCTCTCAACCAGCTCTTCCTCGGGTTCCTCCACCACTTATCCGGGTCTACTCTCGACGTCCATCCAAGGATACTCCCGTGAACCAGCTCCCCGCTACCAGCGATACCTCGGCTACGGCAGATCCGGCTCCCGTCTCTACAGCTCATCTCTTGGCCAACTACGTCTCTCTCCATCGTCTGACACCACCTCTATACGCTTTTGTCACCTCTCTTTCCTCTATTTCTATTCCTAACTCTGTGCAGGAGGCGCTTACACATCCAGGGTGGCGGGCAGCCATGGAAGATGAAATGCGGGCTCTTTGGGCTAACCAGACCTGGGATCTGGTTCCTCTTCCTACTGGCCATACCTCTGTGAGCTGCAAATGGGTCTTTGTTGTTAAGCATGCGGCAGATGGCACTGTTGACCGTCTGAAGGCACGCCTCGTGGCCCGGGGCTTTACTCAGCAACATGGCCTTGATTATGAGGAAACTTTCTCTCCAGTGGTCAAATTGAACACGGTCCGCGTTCTTCTTTCCTTGGTTGTTCATCGTCACTGGCCGCTCTATCAGCTGGATATTAAGAATGTCTTCCTCAACGGCGATCTGCAGGA
This sequence comes from Platanthera zijinensis, assembly GCA_039513925.1. NCBI lineage: Eukaryota > Viridiplantae > Streptophyta > Magnoliopsida > Asparagales > Orchidaceae > Platanthera > Platanthera zijinensis. The sequence continues at coordinate 32,197,697 of CM077080.1, read as the reverse complement.
GACAGTTTATATGCACCAACCTCCCGGGTTTGAGACCACGGGGGAGTCTCTGGTCTGTCATCTTCACAAATCCATTTATGGTCTCAAACAGTCTCCGCGTGCGTGGTTTGAAAAATTAAGTAAGGTCGTCTGTGTTATTGGCTTCACTCGGAGCTCGGCTGATTTTTCTCTCTTCACCCGACACCGGTCAGCCGGGACTGTGATTTTTCTGGTCTACGTTGACGATATCCTGATTACTGGCAATGAAACGGTGAGAATACAACAGCTCCAGGAACAGTTAAACTCCGCTTTTCAAACCAAAGATCTGGGCAACCTTCGGTATTTTCTCGGGCTTGAGGTTGCACGACGCTCTGATGGTCTTGTATTATCCCAAAGAAAGTATTGTATGGACCTTCTTCATGATGCTGGTTACTCTAGGTGCAAACATGCGAAGACTCCTATGGATGCTAATCACAAACTATCGGCCCACAGTTGTGACTCCGACAAACTGCTTACAAATCCGGAATATTATAGACGCTTGGTTGGGAAGCTGATCTACCTTACGGTAACTCGACCTGATATATCCTTTGCCGTAGGAGTTGTGAGTCGGTTCATGCATTCTCCTCGGACATCACACCTTCAACCTGTCGAGCACATTCTTCGATATCTAAAGATCGCCCTCGGACAAGGACTTGTGTACAAGCCATCCACATCTCTATCACTCGTCGCTTACTCTGACGCTGACTACGCAGGATCTATTGATGGTAGACGCTCCACTACGGGGTTCTGCACTTACTTTGGTGGTCATCTCATAACATGGCGTAGCAAGAAACAATCCGTGGTTGCGCGCTCTTCTGCTGAAGCCGAGTACCGAGCTATGGTTGTGGTTGCTTCTGAGCTAACCTGGCTTGAGAGCCTTCTGCGAGACTTGGGTGTTCGTCTCTCATCACCGGCTACCTTATTTTGTGACAGTCAGGCAACAATACATATTGTCAAGAATCCGGTGTTTCACGAACGCACAAAGCATATCGAAGTTGACTGTCACTTTATCCGGGAAAAGGTACAGTCAAAGAAGATAGATTTGGAGCATGTTCCTGCTAAAGACCAAGTTGCGGATATCCTGACAAAAGCTTTCTCCAGGCCTCTATACTATCAGTTTTTATCCAAGCTTGGTGTCTACGACTTGTACGCTCCAGCTTGCGGGGGAGTGTTTGAAAAGCCCAATTAAGGGTCCATGTTTTCTCTCTTTTCTCTCTCCATGTATTAGTCCAACATCTTGTATTTAGGATTTTTATTCTCATTCTTCTCCTATATAAATGTATTCATACTTGTAACTATTCATTCAAGAAATATATACAAGCTTTGAGGCCTTTCTTTACAGTAGTATCTCACATAGCGGATACCCCTCCATCTTTTGTTTTTTTACCCATCTTTAGAAAACAAAACAATTTTGTAATCAAAAAACATATATCAGTATACATATTCATAGACACGCATTCATACACACGTACATATACACATAGACACAAACATGTATATATACACATACGCCTACACATATACACAAACAGGTACATATACACATACACCTACACATATACACATACACCTACACATATACATAAACACCTACATAACCAAACATACAACTACGCATTTATGTTATCAAAGACGCAAGGCGCATCGAGGCGCAAAGGGACCCTGGAGCCTAGACGCAAGGCGCAGGCTCGCACTTGAGGCGCGTGCGGCGCAAAAATGGGGGTAAAAGGAAATTTTGTTGAAACTGGGCGAATTGGGATCTCAATTCGCTGTAATTCGTTGTAATTGAGCTAATTGGGGGCCCAATTGGCTGAATTTAAGGTAATTGGGGGACCAATTGGCTGAATTTCAGCGAATTGGAGGCCCAATTGGCTGAATTTCAGCGAATTGGGCCCCCAATTCGCTGAATTTCAGCGAATTGGCCCCCAGTTGCGCCTGGGGTTCCTTGGGTGCGTCTGAGATCATGTTTTTGTCCATCTCCCAAAAAATATGTTTAAGAAAACACCCTGAAAGCCCCAGGCGATTGGGCCCCCCAGTTCGCTAAATTTCAACGAATTGGGCACCCAATTGCGCCTAGGAGAGCCTTGGGAACCCAATTGCGCCTAGGGCATCCAATTGCGCCTAGGGCACCCAATTGCGCCTAGGGGAGCCTTGGTTGCGTCTGAAATCATGTTTTTGCCCATCTCCCAAAAAAACAGGATGAAGAAAACACCCCGAAAGCCCCAAGCGCGCCATTGGTGCGCCTGGGAGCTGGTCAGACGTGCGCCAAGCTATTGCGAAGAAACTGGTGACCACAATTTCAAAACAAAAGATCTTTCTCGACGACGGAGGGAGAGCAAAGAAGAACCTAAGTAGATTAGATAATTATTTTTCTTCGTTATTGTGATTAGGTCAAAATGGCCCTATTTATGCAAAAATGTCACATATATAACAAATAAGGACAAAACTAAGATAATTGTACACAATAATAACAATCTAGACACATTGCAAAATAGAGTACAATAAAAATATCATAAATAGAGTACCATTTTGTAATCAAATAATCAAGTGAAGAAGCTACCTCCTCAATATTACGTAAAAAATGATTCCTTCCAACAAAATGGACAACAGCTCTGCATTGAGGACAACAAATACTTCGAATTCTACTGCCAGACTTAGTTGAAGATTTTCTCATCCACTCTGAAAAGCAAGCATTGCTAAAAAGAGGGGGAAAACAAAATTGGGTTGGAATTGTAAACAAGTTCGTAGGAAAAAAAATAAACATGTTAAGTTGCAAACATAAGAAATACCAGAAGTTGTGTAGGAAAGGAGAAATGCAAGAATTTGATAAGTCTATGTGTGTCATCATCAACATCAAAAATAAGAAAAACATCATTTATACCAATCTACATCATAAAAGTTTTAGGTACCTCCAATGCTCCACATAATCTAATCTAACAACGAAGTTCAATAACATAAATAAAACTTGAATCAAATAAGCAACATCAAATGGTTCGGTCAGAAGATCGAAGTGGTAAGCAAATAGCAACATCAAATGGTCCCGTCAAAAGATTGAGAGGCACCAATTGAAAATCAGTCCTGAAAAGCATTATTATTTGTGTAATCAGAAGAAACATTTATTAATGCATAATTTAAATAAAAAAATTAAACTATTCTGAAATTTAAGTAATCTATTACTCACCTAGCTACCCATCTTCTAAAAAGATTATGTCTTCATCATCTTCTCCACTATCGTTATAATCTTCTTCTTCATTGTATTCAACTTCCTCTTCATCAACATCAACATCTCTACGGACTAATGGAGGAGTAGCTTCTCTAATGACTAATAGAGTAGGAGCCTTCATTTTAGATATGCTCATTTTCTCAAGTGTCTTTGTAGGAATCACATTTTTTCCTTTAGATAACCGTGTGCGATAAATTTCTTCAACTCCAGTGGCACTAGCAACTGTGCCCCAAGTTAATAACTCATTATCAAAGACCAAGTCCTCCCGCTCAGCCTCAGCCTTAGCCTCATTATCTTCTTTCATTCTTCCCATCAACCATTCATTATTATCATCAATATCTGTCAACGAAATTGGATCTATGCGATCATGTGCATCATATCGACGTCTCAACGCTCGATTGTACTTCACAAATACCAAACCATTCAAGCGTAATTGAGCTAGTCTGTTTCTTTTTTTGCTATATATCTGCAATAAATAATAACCGTATAAATAAGTTATTTTTAATATATAAAATATAAATCACTGATAATAAATTTTAAAAGCTTATATGTTCAAAAACAAAACTCCAATTTCGCTCACAACCGGATGCACTGCAAAAGCTTATATGTTCAAAAACAAAAACTCCAATTTTGTTCACAATCGGATGCACTGCATGTAAGGCTAAGCACTTTATGGCAAATCTTCTTAGGTTCGGAGTTGAAGCACCATAAGATTGTCATCATTCAGCTATTAAGATAGTAAATATTTAAAAATTGAAAAATCAAAACAAAGTTCTCTATAAGACTGATTTTAAGTCATTATGATTGTCCTTCAGTATTTCTATATAGAGTTAATTGATCAATAATTTTATCTTGCTCTCCATGACTTAAAATCAGTCTTTGCATTGTCTTGTATAAGCCCTCCATAACTTCTCTATCTTCTGTAATATTGGGATTTGAGTACAAAAATTCTGGATTTAAATAGTGACCCGCGACATGAAGAGGTCGATGAAGTTGGTTTTCTCATCTTTTATCTACAATTTTTAAGACATCCATATATTTGGCATCTTTCTCATTAAAAGAACTAATGATCATATCTTGAGCTTTATCCATCGCTTCATAAATATAACTCATGGTCGGTCTTTTCTCACCATCCACCAATCATACGCAGACTAAAGCGTCAAACATCTTCAAAATATCCACAATACTTATCCAAAAAGAGATCATTAGTATAATGCTCTGCACTTGTTTACCTTTGTTTTCCTTTGCTCACTTACTCGAAGACCACTCAGATGAGTTGAACATTTTCCTTAGATTATTTTTTTGCTTGTGAATGCACTGAATTGTTAAGAAAGAAGTTGAAAACCTCATCACAGCGGGCCTAACAAGCTCTACTTGCCCCGTAAAGCTCCTTAGCATGTTCACAACTTCAGGCCGAACATAAATATAGCCATTTATGTTCATTACCCTCTTTAGTGTGCGGCTAATATTGGACATTTTTCCAATATCCTCCAGCATTAGATCAATACAATGCACAGCACATGACGTCCAATATAAATTTTGGTGTTTCGCTTCCAATAATTTACATGTTAGAGTGCTAGCCTGTTAGGTATAAAAGTATCATACTATCATGTATACAAAAAATAAAAATTGAAGATTATTAGATTTATAATGAATAATTACTGATTTATTTACAATTTATCTACTAGTACCTGTTGGCACTGTCTGTAATAATTTGCACCACATTCACCTCTCCAACCCTTCCAACCACTCTATCGAGCAATTCAAACATTTTTTTCTCCCGTCTTCGAGTAGTTATATGCAATCGACAAATTTTAGGAAAAATGTCCCTTTTGGTGAATTCACTAAAAAATTTATTAAAGTCTTTTGTTTTCGATCTGTCCATCTATTAACCATAATAGAACATCCAAATACCCTCCACTCATCCTCGTATGTCTTCATCATGTTTTTCACTTCAGTGACTTCATTATTCAGCAAAATGACACAAATCTCAAGGTAACTCGGTGGCTTCAATCCAACTCCAAACTGTCCAATGGACTCCACCATCATCGCAAAACTAGGATGTTTTATAGCATTGAATGTGATAGCTGCATCGTACATTCATTGAGCTATATGTTTACAAGCTCGCCCCCTCAACTTCTTGCAAGCTTCATTAATAAATGTTTGTTTCATCTTTCGCTCAGCTCCTTTTTGCCCCTATATTGCCAACTTTTCGTGAAAAAAATATCTATCGGTTCTTTTGTTCAATGCCTCTTGGACTTGGAGATGTCTTCTCTTTTATGAATCTTCTCCACATTGTCTTCTATTTCTTCATCACTGTTAAATGTGTCGATATCCGCAAAATCAGGAAATAATTGGTTCTTTGTGTTGCTTGTACTAGCTTTTTTCTCCATGTATTTTTGAATTTTCATGCGTACATGTGGTAGGATTTTGAGAGAAGCTTTTGCATTTCTCAAAAGGAAGTCGAGGGCGCTGGCATAATGTCATGGCTCAAAATCAGGCCCGGATTTCCCAGGTGTGCTTGGGGCGTGCCTGAGGCACTTTGCCCGCCTCGACCGTTCTGAGGGGTTGTGGAGCGCGCCTGGTGCGCCCGGCACCTCAAGCGCGCCTAGGTGCGCGCCTTGACAACATAGTTATACATATACACCACCTACATAACCAAACATAAAACTACACATATACACACATACACAATAAATACACACACATACAATAATATACACACATATAACATAAACACATATAGCAATGTTGTAATCATACACACAAGTGTGCATACACCTACACAATAATACACACACACATATACCTACGCAACACAACTACGCATACACACAAAAACGCATAAACACATACACAATAAACACATACACCAAACACACATATACAACTATAAATATACACACATACAACTACACATATACACACACACATACATCAAACATAGAACTACACATACACACAAACAATAAACACACAATATCTGTGAAAACAATTTCAGATTTAACAAAATCTGATTTACAAAATATGTCAAAAGGGGGGATTAGAGGAGGAAGGAGGAGGATACCTCGCGGCTGATGTTGGTGCATTGCCGGAGATCAGAGAGCTTGACGTGGATCAGGAAACTTCGTCGTCACTGAGAAGCAAAACGAGGGTTTTAGAGTCGTCGGTGATAAGCAACGAGGAGATCCAAGTGTTGGATGTTGATGAGATTTCGCCGCCGTCATCACTAGGGTTTTTCCCACCGACGTTGTTATGGTTTCGTCGTCGTCACTAGGATTTATCCGTCGTCGTCGCTAGGGCTTTGCTCGAGAGGAATCGAGAGGGGGAGACAGCGACAATTGTGGTCGAGACGGGGCTTTGGCCCATGGTTGAAGAATATCTTTAAATTGTGTTTATTAATAAACGGGATTTCGCCTATCAGCCAACCAAAACATTGCCTTTAGCCAAAACCATATTTTCTCCCAATCGCACTGGGGCCCATCAACTGAACCAAACGCCACCTTAATCTAATAATCGGTGCATAATTAACAATTTTCATACACAGAGTATCACTAGCTGGAAAATGGGTTATACAATATGTACATTCCTACATCATCTCTTGCTTCCATCTCCACCACTGACTGACATCGCCTTCTTATCCACCCTCCTCTTCAGATTCTCCAAAGAACTATGCTTAATGAATTTTGTAAAGTTTTGTTGTGAATCAGGTATGGTTAGCAAACAACATCACTCTTCTTTTCTACCTCACCTACTTGGTGTGACGGCTCTTTTTATTTAATGTCTTTAAATGTTTGGGCCTCCTGCAACACTTTGTGTATTTAGGCTTTAAATATTTTTTTCATGTTTTCTGATGATCATTCTTGATTGATGTGGTTATATTTTGAAAGACATGTCTGAGATTCTTTATGTTTTTCAACCTTTTAGTAATGAAATTTGCATTAAGTTCTCTTTCACAATTAAAATGATTCGCATTGACAATGCTAGAGAGTACGTCAATCATAATTTACATAACACATGTATCACGCTTGCTCACTAAACTTCATGTTCTTACACATCACATCAAAATTGTGTTAATGAACACAAGAATCAACTTTTTTGGAGGTCATATGCATGTTCCTACTCCTTATTGGCAGTTTGGCACTTTGTAAACATAAATCCATGTTACCTCGGCCATCCAATGTTCTCAAATTTACTTTGCATGCTTACATCATGTCCCTTTAATCCACATATTCTCCCACGCCTCGCAGGTTTGGGGGGTATGTCTGAGGTTCATCGTGTTTGTCAAACTTTTAGCAATGAAATTTGCATTCAGTTCTCTTTCACAATTAAAATCATTCGCATTGACAATGCTTGAGATTACCTTAATCATGATTTCCAGAACGCATGCATTGCGCTCGGTCACCAAACTTCATGTTCTTACACCACATCAAAAGGGTGTTGATGATCATAAGAATCAACAATTTTGGAGATCTTTTATTCCATCATGCTTCATATGCATGTTCCTACTTATTATTGGCAGTTTGGCACTTAGCAGACATGATTGCAAGCTGCCTCATCCACCGGCTACTATCCAATGTTCTCAATTTACTTATGTTTCCATCATGTTTCCCTCTACTCTATAAATGTTGTCTCATGCCTCGCAAGTTTGAGTGTGTGTGTGATGTACTGATGTCCATCACTTAGGCACTCATAATGACGAGTTTGTTTCTCGTGCACAGAAATATATGTTTATTGAGTACTCTCGCATTCAGAAAGAAGTTAAAGCTACTCTCCTTCTACTCGAAAGATCATTGTTTCAACGGATGCTGACGTCCCTCAAGGGCCAACCTTATATTTCACATACTTCCGCCCAAGCTCCACTCTCATAGTCCCATGGCCCCTTACAATCCCACACTCTACCGAACAAATTTTTGTCACTCCCATGCTAAGTGTCCTTCAAAACATGGTAGCGACAAAAAAATGTTCGGTGGAAGGTATAATTATGACTACTCACTTTTTGACTGTTTGCATGCTTGACTCACTTTTGAGCTAAGACGGGTTGATTCTTCTAGACAGGAAGAGCATTAAAGCGACCTGCAATACTTCTTAAGTGAGATCATTAATAATTCTACTTATTCAAAAGTGATTGATAAAAATAACTCGACCGTGGTGATTCCTAAATTAAAATAGTACCTTGCGAGAGGAATACTACCACCAAACTTTAGGTTGATCGATTAAGATTTCTTGACCAGTCGAAACCCCTATTTTGATGTAAACCTCACTATTGAAATTGATTCCAATATGGAAGATTTAGGTCTTCCTCTCTCGATGGGTGCATGCAACGCCTTTTACCTTCGATGCTCTACTTTTTGTCACTCTCATGGCCAATTGTAATTTGTGTTTTTGCCTCCGGAACATTCTCATGTTGGTTCTCGGTGGGTGTTAATTATCAAACATAAGTCAGATGTTCAATCGTGCTCCTTAAAGTACGTTGTATGGCTTGTGGATTTACTCAACTGCAGTGAATTGATTATGAGGCCACTCTCTCCCAGTGATCAACTTGAACACTATGTTCAGATCTCTCTTGTTGTTCATCAGCATTGGAAGTTGCGTCAACTTTATATAAAAAAATCATTTTCAGCGATGATCTAATTGAGGCAGTGAATATAGAACAGACGTGGGGGTATGAAACTATGTGGAAGCCTATGTTTGACATCTCTGCAAATCTATTTATGGATTCAAGTAGTTCCCTCACGCCTGGTTCAAAAATCTTATCCATGTTGTCCGGGAAATTGGCTTGTGACGAAGCTCCTCAGATTTCTCCCTCTTCACTATCATTGCTACGGAGGCACTGTGATCCTTCTCATCTATGTTGATGAAATTATCATCATTGTTAATACTGGAGGATTTTTAAAATCAATTCACCATGATAAGAATTTTCAAATGAATGACTTGGTCCCTTTCAATATATGTGTATCAAAGTAGAGCATTTAAAGATAACTTCATCTTTCCTCAAAGAAAATATTGCACAAACCATCTTAAGGATGTCGAGCTCTTGGGATGTAGACTCGTTGAAACATTTATGGAGGCAAATGTTAAACTCCCTTCTTGTGTCTTCATCTATGATTTATTGTTGGACTTGTTGCCCAATCAGGACTATTATCGAAAGGTAGTTGGGAAACTGATTTGCTTGACGGTCACTCGTCTATGAATCAATTTATGTACACTCCACGAGTTTTGAATCATCAATTACTTGGGTGCATTCTTCAATATCTAAAGCGCGCTCCTAGAGAGGGTCTTATCTATGGGCCATCATCTACTCCCTGTCTAATAACTTACTTAGATCCGGGTTTATTGGATCAGTGGATGACCATCAATCCAACAATGGCTCATGCATATGTTTGGTAAGCAACTTCACCACATGGAAGAATAATAAGAAACATGGTGTTGCTCATTCTACTACCGAGGTTGAGTGTCGTTGGATGGCCTTAACGGTTTCTGAGCTGCCTTAGCTGAAGAGCCTCTTAGGCCTTAGCCAACCTTGATGTCTCTTTCTCCTCTCCCATGATGTTATATTGTGATAACCAAGCCTCCATTCATAGTCGAGAATCCGATGTTTCAAAAGTATACTAAACATATAGAAGTTCATAGTCACTTCATTAGAGAGAAGATCAAATTTAAAGGAGTTCCATTACAATGTTTATGTCATCTCTCAAATTGTCAACTCGTCAAACCCTTATATTGTCATCTATACCTTATTTTCTATCCCCGCTCTGTTCGCATGACATGTATGCTCCAACTTGCAGGGAGCGTAAAGTGAGCTATTTGTAAAAAAAATGGTTCCCTTTCATATAGTCAAAGGTATATGTTGAAATGAGAACACGCTCTGCCTCAAGGCCCTCAACTAATAAGCAGAGCAAAGTGGAAGAAGAAAAGTAGGTGTGCTATTAGACATTGGATAATGTCCCTATCGGAATTCAATCCAACTAGAGCTACTGAAACAAAAGAAATGACCAGCTAGCTGGCGTAAGCAATAGTGTACTGAATACTACTGATAGCCCAGTGCTAATAGAATCTCAAGAGAATAGCTCTAGCTTGAGATTTGTAGGGTTAGACAGTCGACTTAGATAATAATAGGTAGAAAGAAGACCCTTTTGAACAGGAAGGACCTGGGGACTCTGAAATTGTTGTCAATACTTTTATCTGATTCATATCATTATCTGGCATGTGTCCTTATTATATTCTCTTCAAGTGCGCTAAGTATGTGCAAGGGTTCAAATTATTACACACAGAAATTTTAAAACAACAAAAAGAAATGAAAAAAATAATAGGAATCTTTTATTATATGAAATAACTTATGAAGAAACAATTCAAAATCAAATGTATAAAATAAACAAATTTATTTCATTATGTGAATGATGACATGCAGCTTTATCAGGTTTATCTTTCTTATTGTGCTTGATATAAAATTTACTGCACATAATGACTAAAACAGAAACTCCTGTTTTGAAATGAATAAAAATAGAAAACTTGGCATCAAAACAGCTCTGCAGCCATAACAGAGAGGTATATAAATTGAAAATTTTACAACCTTTCCAATCCTTGTAGACCTCCATAATCGTTGGGTACCCAAACTTTTCGGCTATCATTCTACCAAGTGACTCCAGAGAAACATTTTTCAACTCTTTAGAAAGCGCATAAAGAGATATTCCATTCTCTAAAAATATGTGAGCATTCTGGTTGTGACTTTTTGATCCTGCATGTTTCTCAAATTTCAAAGAAGATACCACCTGCAAACAGTAAATACAATCAAAATAAAAGATCTGTATTTTGGTTTAAATTATCAATTTGCAGTCATAAATTCACTACAATTACAAAAGAATACAATCAAAACCAAAAGAAAATTGGCAAAATAAATAAATAAAGAGCTTGCACTTAGAAAACTCAAATTTTATATTTCAATCACTAGCTGTCTGGCAAGGGGGAGCCCGTGCACAGCGAACGACAACACCCTCGCCGCTCACCATCCTCCTTACGCACAACTTATAATCAATTCATCATTTGATTCCAGAATACCAGGTTTAATTTATATGTGATTCCAAAATAACATGTTTAATTAATCATTTGATTCCAAATAAAGCAATGGAAAAATTGTAATTAATTCCAAAAAATCTATATGACCAGTGCACACAAACTCTCATTTATATACTGATGATAGATATAAGTCTGGAGAACAGCTTAGAAATATTAAAGCAAATTAACCTCCTTGAAGTTGCACAATGAGCAACCACAATATATCCCTGATGTGGTAACAATTCCACTAAGCTCCACCTGACAGATAATACAACCATAAGTTAACACCAAGATATAAACGAAGATATATAAATACAACAAAATTAGTAATTAGCAATTTTCGAGATCATTAAATTACATTATCTTTCATGTACTTCACAGGAGCTCCGTCGAGCACTCCAGTGGAAAGCAAACTATGGACATCAGAAACAAGACTCCTGGATGTAAACTTAGATATCTTGTCCTCCTTAATAGGAGTTTTTGGAATAACTTCGCAGCAAACTGATGTAGATTCTCCGAAGTGTGAGACCATTTGTTTTGAATCATCAGAAGCACTATATTCAAATCTGCTCCATTTTCTTGAAGCCGATGAGGTGGGTTTTCTAGCTGATCTAGGCCTCTTGGAAAGTCTACAAAAAAGGGGGAAAAAAGATCTTTCAAGTTTAGTAGAAAAGAATTTTTTTATCACTAAAGCTCTGTTTGGGACAGTTGTGGCGGTTGAGCGATGGCGATGTGAAACTGTGGTCATAAATTCAGTGGTTGAGGTAAACCCGGTGTTTGGAACTTTGGGGACAGCCTTTTTGCTCCAAATTTTACTTTCTGAAATCCACACATTCACAATGGCTAAAGCTTGATCACACCTACATGGATCTGGTGGCATTTTGGCCTATAAATTATTTTGAAAAAATAGCGTAAACACCTATCCAAATGCTACCTACACTTTTCACAACTACATTCATAACCGCCACAACTCTCCCAAACAGGGACTACTTCAAGTAACTAGTCACCTCAGTGATGATGTAAGTTGCTGGATAACAGTCAATAGAGACTCATTGTTAATCAATCCAATGTCGATAGGTATCCTATCCTTCTCTAGTACTCGAGCCAAAACACCAAAAGAATTAAAATAAAAAATCAGAAGTAATATAAGTTGTAAGGACAGCACAAAATAAAGCACTTTTAAGAATGTTAATAGTACCAGCTTTGGGAAGAATCTCCTGAGTATCTAAAACATTGCCATTTTCTGGTTTAATTGTGGTGACAGTTGCATTGCTCTCAAATTCAAGCTTTGTGTTTTCCTGAATACACAAGAACATTCTTAAAGGAACTCATATATTCAGACAAATGTGAAGAAATAAATCACTTTGACTTAAAATCCATACCAGACTTAAAGTGGAACATTAAGAGGCTCTAAACACTAAATAAAACAGATTAAAATGAAAAAAAACAAAATTAAAATACTAAGAGTGTTGTTTGGTTGAAGGTCATTGAAAGGTTATGGCATGTTATTTAAAGAAGTTTGGTATTTGGTTTACTGATATCTTTAAATTAACATGATACTTGAAAGATAAGTTTGGGAGAGCGGTGCCATTTGGGAAAATAAGCAAGGGGAATGCTACAATATTTGGTGTCCCAGGAAACATTTCATCCTCGTGGCAGTCAAGACCGGCAACTCAAGAACTCCCCAGGGCCAAGGCTACCCTTGGCAACTGTTTCTGCCCAAAATGACAAACATTAAAAAGCATTTCACATTATTATATTTCAAACTGTATTTGCACATCGAGCAGCATACGGGTGCTAATCGGGCAGCTCGCATGGCTTACAGAGTTACAGGCGAGCTTCGGGCGGCTTCGAAGCGCTTACGATGCGGGGAGTGTCGAGCAATCCGATGATCGCGGTGGTTCACCACTTCAGCACACTGACCGCACCCACCGGCGGCAAGGGGGACAAATTTTACCTCCAATCATGTGCATCCCACAATGGTGTGTTTTTCTTCCCCCTATTAAGTATATTACGAGGATGAAGGATCCACCAAAAATTGGTCCCCCAAGCGTCCAAAATCGCCGAAAAGGTAAAAAATCTCCGAACGAGGGTGAGATTGCATTTGCACATTGAGCGTCTTACGGGTGCCAATCAGGCAGCTTGCGGGGCTTACAGGCGAGCTTCGGCTGGGTCAAGGAGCTTACGACGAGGGGGTGTCGAGCGATCCGATGATTGTGGTGGCTAACTAGTTTAGAAAATCGATCGCACTCACAGGCGGCAAGCAGGTCAAATTTTCCCCCAACCATGCACATCCTACGATGGTGTTTTTTCCTTCCCTTAGAAGTATATTATGAGGATCCACCAAAAATTGGCTCCCAAGCATCCAAAATCTCCAAAAAGGTAAAAAATCCTGGTACGCGTGTAGGATTGCAATTGCACATCGAACACCTTACGGGTACTAATCAGGCAGTTTGTGGGGCTTACAAGCGAGCTTCAAGCGCATTAAGGAGCTTGCGATGAGGGGGTAGTCGAGCGATCTGATGATTGCGGTGGTTGGCCACTTCGGCACACCGACCGCACTCACTACGACAAGCGGGGCAAATTTTTCTTCCAACCATACATATCCAACGATGGTACATTTTTCTTCCCCATATAAGGATATTATGAGGATTCACCCAAAATTGGCCCCCAAGCATCCAAAATCGCCAAAAATGTAAAAAAGCATGGGACACGCGTGAGATTGCATTTGCACATCGAGCGGCTTACAGGTGCTAATCAGGCGGCTTGTGGGACTTACAGGCGAGCTTCAGTCGGCTTTAAAGAGATTACGACGAGGGGGGCGTGGAGCGATCCAATAATCGCAGTGGCTGCCATTTCAGCACACCGTTCTCACTCACCGGCGGCAAGCAGGTCAAATTTTTCCTCCAACCATACGCATCCCACGATGGTGCATTTTTCTCCCTGTATGAGTGTAGTACGAGAATCAACCAGAAATATCCTAAGGCCTTGTTTGGAATGAAGAAAGTCACCACCCTAGATCCGTTGACACGGGACCACAATTTTTCGAGCATAGGGCCCATAGAATGCCCAACAATGATGCAACAAATGGACGCAGTGGCGTTCCGCCAAATCCGTGTCGTAGGAAATCCTCGACCACAAATAGACCTGAATTGTTTGATGATTGTTTTCCTACAATATTTACATAACATTTACATTATATTAAAAAGAAAAAATTGGTTGGTCATGGCTGGAAATAGGACCATCAAATGAATTTTAGCACTTCAATTTCAATCTCCACGATCGAACCTAATACATAATTTTTTAAATATATAGAGTGCCAGCATAAAGTAAAAAAAAAATGTAGCTTTTATTCACATAAGCTATTGTATGCATGATCCCCCTACGCACTGCGGCATAGATAGCGCTCGAACTTTGCATGAGTGATATTGGCTCCATTTGGTTCGGCGGTGGCGTGTCGATCCCGCGGGTGAAAACGGAGTGTTTGAACCGGAGGGGGGAAGTGGCTGCTCCAAACTGACCTTTTTTGGGCGTTTCTCAAGGAGGGCGGGTGAAAACGGAGCAAACGCCGCCGGAGGTTCATTTGTTTAGGCTTCATTTGGTTCGGCGGTGGCGGGTCGATCCGGCGGGTGGAAACGGAGTGTTCGAACCGGAGGGGGGAGGTGGCTGCTCCAAACGGAGCTTTTTTGGGCGTTTCTCAAGGCGGGCGGGTGGAAACGGAGCAAACGCCGCCGGAGGTTCATTTGTTTACCCTCCTTCCGGCGGCGTTTGCTCAAAACAGAGCAGCGAAACGCCCAAATAAATAGAGTCTTACCCTCCTTCCGGCGGCGTTTGCCCAAAACGGAGCAGCGAAACACCCAGACAAATAGAGTCATTGTCTCCACCACACATTGCAGAGAGGAACCCCATCCATGGCCGTAAGTAAAATTACATGGCTCTAAATGACACTGAACAAAACAGCCATTAAACTTACATGGCTCATCACGGATATGCAAGGTGTGGGAATCCCTTCAACAAAGCCAATGTCTGTAAAATCATTACTATTGGAGAAGAACCCATCATTCTGAACATCTTCCTTGAGAGAAGTAGTATCTTTGAAGGAGGGAGTGGAAGAAGGCCCCTGCGTCTCAAACCCTCGTCTCCTCCTCGAATAAAAAATCACAAAGTTCTTTTTCCTTCTAATATAAACATTCACCATTGTCTTCAACTTGGGGGCCGTCAAAGCTTCCTTCAAATAAAAGAAGGAATGGAAGGGGTGTAAAGCAAGAATTTTATGGATAAGAAACTAAAAAGTACCCAAAAAATGGCGGAGAAGAAGGGTATATGATCGGCGAAGTGCAGAAATAACGGCGATTGAAGAGAAAGGGGGACCTCGGCCTCTTGAAGGCGCCGGCTATTACTAAGGAGGAGATGAGGAGGGGATCTGATAGCTGGCTGAATCTCCGATGAGCATCTGGAACTGGAAAACCCCAAAGCTGATTTTGTTCCCGATTGTGAATGTGAGTAAATGTTTTAATAAGTTTAAATACATTATTACTTTGGGCTTTTTTTTAATACGATTGTTATCCGCACTACAGTTTTGGTTATTCGCACATATTTTTTTCCTAATTTTTCGTACTTTTTGAAAAATACATCTTGTATATGGATTTTTAAGAAAAGTGTTCAACATCAAAGTTGTAGATCTCATCAAGATCTACAACTTTCGTGTTGAACACTTTTCCTGAAAATGCATGTACAAGACGTACTTTGGAAATACACCCAGATTTCGCGCCTTTTAGAAATACGTCTTGTACATGCATTTTTCAGGAAAAGTGTTCAACACGAAAGTTGTAGATCTCGATGAGATCTACAACTTTGGTGTTGAACACTTTTCGTAAAAATGCATGTACAAGACGTATTTCTAAAAGTTGCGAAAAATTAGGAAAAAATATGTGCAATAACCAAAACTGTAGTGCGGATAACAATGGACTTTTTAAACAGCAGTATTTTTCAAATAAACGTAAATACTAATACTGTTTTTTTTCTCTTTACAGTTTGAATAACTGCTTCAAAAGAGGATCTCTCCAAATATTATTTTACATTGATTTTAACTACAGAGAGGATACTCCATAGTAAAGCACTCCAAAAGTGGCTGCGTTTGGCACGGCTTATTGCGGATTATTTGCTCTGGTGAGGTTGGACAAAATGTTATTGTCATACCAAAATCTCATGCCCCAATTAACTAATTTCTTTTTGGTAATGGTAGTAATATTTGTAATACCAATCATATATTCTATGACAATGACGTTTTTGTCCAACCTCATCGGAGCAAATAAGTTGAGATAAGCCGCGTCAAACGCTGTCTTAGGCTCTATTTGTTTGGGCATTTCGTTGCTCCGTTTTGGGCAAACGCCGCCGGAAGGAGGGTAAACAAATGAACCTCCGGCGGCGTTTGCTCCGTTTCCACCCGTCCGCCTTGAGAAACCCCCAAAAAGCTCCGTTTGGAGCAGCCACCTCCCCCCTCCGGTTCGAACAATCTGTTTCCACCCGTCGGATCGACCCGCCGCCGCCGAACCAAATGGAGCCTTAGGCTTCATTTGAGGGGCTTTTTTTACCGGTAAAGGGGATACGAATACATGAATCGGATCTTAATTACAGTCCGATTCATACGGTCGTAACCGCTTGATCGGTGAAAATAAGTCCCACAAACGGAGCCTTAGGCTCCATTCCGCACGGTTGTGGCGGTCGTAAATGCATGGGTTAAATCATCATTCGTTAAGGATCATTTAACAAACATCATCCCTTTGAATATAAAAGTGGATGAAGTTCCTTAGGTGGGAGTGTGTTCATAACCGCCACCACAGTGCCAATCAGAACCTTAATTTCTCATGTTTTAAAAGTACTACTATAACCTCTAATTTTTCATAATGGAATCATTTGAACTCGTGTAGAAAGAATTTATCACGTGTTAAATGTCTCGGTAATAAAAAAAATAAGAATTAGTCCTCTAAAATTTAAGAGAACAAAAATCTTTTCTCTACAATATATTATGGATGCCACCTTCAATTTATCTTATTCAAAATACTGTTTTATCTTGGGCTTTATTTGAAGGGGGCATTTTTGGTTACATAAATTTAGGTGGGTTTGGGCGTTCAAGAACAAAGATTCATAATCATTGTCTTTATAACTATCACTGTCGTGCCAGACGGAGCCTTATGCTCTATTTGGCGCGGCATTTTTACTCCGATGAGTCGGACAAAAATGCCGCCACCATAAAATATTTGTCATGACAAAATCGGCACTGCAATAGAATGTTTGGCATGACAAAGGGCCACTGCTTTGCAAAAATGTCACTCCAAACAGTACCCTAGCATAGATCTCACTACATAACATTAACATCAAGGCATGGTAACTTCATTCACATGATCTACATGGATTTTAAATTTAACCGCACGTGTGGCACTTAAAGCTTTAAGTAAGAAACTAATTAATACTAAAAAGTAAGAAGAAATTATTATACCTATTTATGAATACTAGCAACAAACATGGGTTCCGCCCTACAGTCAATCGTGACAGTATCTGAACGACGATAGTGCATAGGACCCCGCGCGACATTATCCAGGCTACGACATTATTCCGCCGCGACGGCGCTCTCGCCACTTGCAAATTCCTGAGTGTTATGCTCTGACCGTCTCATTTTACGATGTGCATTGGGCTTGCGAGCGACAGGAAAAACAGATTTTTTTTATTGTAGATAGGGGACTATTTGTATATGAGAATACATTTTTTAAGTTAAAAAAAACACAAATTTTAAAATCTAAAATTATAAGAGAAAATCGACAATATTTAACTAAAGTGAATTTTTCACTTTTAATATAGCATGCATTTCATTTTCCAACTTGCTTTGAGAATAATTATTACAAAATACTTTTTCTATGGCCAACAGAAACCAGCTGCCACGGCAGCACCGGCCTGGCTTAAGTCATGAACCGGCCTGGCTTAAGTCACTCCATCCACTTTTTATGTTCAAATTATTATTATGTTTACATGGTGTAGGTCAAGCGTGTCATGTCCAATATATATTTTATGATTGTTGTGTTTTTTATCTAAATTCACCGCAGGAAAAAAGTCGCACCAAATGAACTCTAAATCATCACAAAGATGTCTTCATATTCCATGGAGAGAGAAATGTAGTAAAAGGTGGCAAGATAGCAAAAAAAAAAACAGTAACTTTTAGTTGAATCAATTCTACGGCAGCCAAAA